>CM035231.1:45449551-46649551 GCA_020226215.1 Sindora glabra | reverse complement strand
AGGGATACTTTCAGAAACACTAAGGTGCTAGAAGGTTATTCACTTTATATATTTTTCCTTATATTTTTTTATTCTTAATCATGATGGAGAAGTGTAGTTTCAGCACATCATACACTGTGTAGTTCCTTATCATTCATCTATAAGTAAGTTATTCAAATTATTAATAAAGATAAACATTAGACGACATAAAATAATATTTAACTCAATGTCAAGTTTCAGCAAACTTCCTTGTTGATTTCAATCTAAAATACTAATAACGGTTATTTGGAAAACTAATTTCATCAGATGAAATACTGTTCCACTTTCATATCACTGAAGAAGATCTAATTTAGCACGATATAGTTTCAATAATTAAACCCTTCCTTTTCATGCTATAGGATATACTTCTCCACAAAGACTCTTTCAGAATACTTAAACATGGGACCTAAGGTCAACTTGGTCACAAGACCCTTTGACAACAAAACTTGAATGACAGTATTCCATGGAACAATTCGCTTATCCAAGCTCAAGCTTAGAAATTGGGGACGTCCTGCAATGGTGGAAGATTTGCAGCTCATTTCATTAACAAAAAACTTCATTTTTGCCTCAAATATGTTCTCTGATAGCCCCATGCATGATGGAAATCTTTAAAATGCTAAGAGAATCTCATCATCGGTCCAATCCCACATCTTGAAAGCAGCAAATTTTGTTGCCCGAACGGATTTTCTCATGCCTGCCAATGACCAAAGAAGCTTAAACAAATGCCAACTTCTGAGGATTAAACATCTCCTTCACTTCTTCCATGAGCGCCTTACATCGGTAAGGTGCCCTAGAAAATGTCATGGGCTGTTGTTCTATTAATTGAACAATATGAGACTTAGAAACTCCTCTGGTCTTAATAAGTTGATATTAGGAATGATATATGTGTTAAGAGAAATAAGAATGCCTTTAAATTGTTTAAGAGCTTTATAATACTTCTCATCAGACTCAAGAAAATTAGTAAAGAAATCAAAATAAGGAACAAAGTGTTTCTCCAAGCCCCTTGCATGTCAAGATACAAGGGTCTGCAAAAGGTTTTTCATAGAATCATGTACAAGTAACTTTGGGGATGTTCTTACGGCTTTTAACGCTTGGGCTTGTGAGAACCCTTGATTCTCGAAGAACCTAATCACCAAATCTGGGACATGCTTAGAAACTGAAGTAGCTCGTTCTGGTGAAAACCCAAGACTGATAATGAGATACGATGCAGTAAAACTCTGATCATTTGAAGCGGCAGACATGAATTTCGCATGAAACAATGGGTTTTGAATACAAACTGATCCCAGTTTTTGGGGTAAAACGCAGCTTGCAATGGCAAAGTGGCTCCTAAAAGGAACGAAGTAGCATAGATATCGGAACATGGACTTGCGCGAGGCAGATAGAGTGAACGAAGCAGTATAATCTCGTCATTGAAAAATGAGAACGAAATCGGAACTGATCATGTTGACCATTGCCAGCTTTAAACCAACCGCTGCTTGCACTTAATCTTGTCTTAAGGTGCCAAACGGCGATGCTCGGCATTGCAAAACCTTACGGGCCGACGATGTTCTTGCCTACACTAATTGTGCACAAACTGAGCAGATTTAATTAATTAAAATATATAATATACCGTAAAGTTGATGCAGGTCAGGTCAATTTATTTATTAAACAGATTATTCGTATAATTTGTTTAATAATTTTAATTAATAAAATTTATATTAAATTTAATTTTTAATTTTTTTATAAAAATTATTTTTAATTATCAATAAAATAATATTTTAAAATTTTATTATTATTTTATTAAAATAATAATTTTATATTTTATTATTATATATTTATTTATAATTTAATTATTAATTATTTCATAAATAATATTTTTAAAATTTCATTATAAATTCTTATATAAATTAACCTATCATTTTGTACCTACATAAATATATCATATTTGTGTTGTATTGGAAATTGTAGAGGTATGCCATAGAATGTATATATTTTAAATAATGGATCACTTTATGATTAGCAACCAATTCAGTCAAAAAAAATTAATTATGTACCATAATTATGTAAATAATAATTAAATTAAATTAAGAGTATTCTAAAGGGCATGATTGTCATATTTATTAATTATAAGCAGTATTTTAAAATAATTGCAAAATACATAAATATCTAAAATAACATAAGTACTGAGTTAAATCATATCAAAGATTTAAGAAGATCAGATGGTTGGCCTTACTTTGCTGCCTCTTCTCAAATGTATTTGTGCTTAAAACTGGACTTGTAATATTTGTCTAGTTGCTTTGAAATCACCTTATAATGTGTTTGGATACATCATTTTAAGCGAATAATTCATTTTAAGCAAGTATTTAAAATTCTCATAGCTGAAACTCTCATTTGACTAAAAATTCATGGGATTTTCAAAATTGTATAAAAATTCTAACAGGTAATCTTAAGCCTTAATATGATACAAATCTAATTTTGATTCACCATATCTGAACAAACAAAATTAATACGATGACTCTCAGCAAAACTTCAATGCTCGTAAATCTAAAACTGATTCAACATAATTGAACAAACAATTAATATGGGAATTCATGAATCAACTGACTCTAACAAAAAAGAAATATGAATCATAATTGATGAATTTTGTATTAACTTTATATCTGTTCTTCCTCGATGCCATTGTGGAAGCTCCAATTTGGCAGAATACAGTTTCTTAATTCACCGGCCTCCTTCTTATGATGCAAGATATACCTTTTTATAACAACCCTTTCAGAACACTGAAACATGGCAGTTAGGGACAGCTAGGTAACCAGACCCTTTAACTACAAAACTTGAATGATGGAATGCCTCAGAACTAGTCAATAAGCTTTTTCTTACAGTCAAAACATTTTTTAACCCTCACCAATAAGTCAATCATAGAAGAATAGCTTAATCATTTATTGCAATAACATTTTTGTCTAGTATCAGAGAAAATCTGGATCATGAGATTTTGTTAACCGAAAAGAAATTATTTTTATTCACTACTATGGGCATCATGTATTTTTTTCTCTACTACAAAGAATTAAGGGACATAAAAGTCTTTTTATTTGTATAAAAACAAACGATATTTTCTTAAAAAAATATCTACCAACAAAAACAGACAGAGCCGTATACAAGCTGCAATTTCTCTTTTCTGAAGTATGAGTTAACTTCAATTGTAATTTATAATTTTGAGAAGAAAACTTTTTATCATTTGCATACCCATTTCATATGATGGGAGTTGCTAGTGTATTAGGCACTACTTCTACTATGCGTGATTCATGGTGCTATCGTGAAAAATATTTTATTTGAAGATGGCGATAGGTACTTCTAAATTGACCTTATCCCCTTAAAAATGAAATTTATTAAGTAATAACTTAATTTGTATTGCTAAAAGAGATTTAAACTAATAGGCATCAAACATGAAAATAAAATTAGATAAATAGTCGTCTTAATAGTTTGCCATTGCATTAATATAATAAACTTGAGATAGAGCTCTCTTGGATTGTGGAAATAACCACACCGAAAGAATTGAAAAGGCAGGAAAAATGAAAAACATCTTGCCAGTAAGAGATCTAAAGCACGAAACAAAAAAGATTTAACAAATAAATTTATATAGTGAAATGCACATAAAATGAAAAGAGATTTGTCGAAGCCGTGTCCCGTCCTATTTTGGGTTTGCGCTCCTTGGACTGAAACTAATGACTAATTAACATGCAAAAAACAAACACAAGATAGGATAATTCATTGCATATCCTTATGGAAATCACTTTTGCTTAGGAATACATTTCACAAAAGCTAAGATGCTAAAAGGTTACTCTAGGGTTGAGCAAATGGGTGAAATCCGTGGAGACCTACCCAAAATGGCACTGAACAAAAGGAATGGTTAGGTACGGGTCGGATCATGAATGGAAATGTGTGAGATATAACTCTGTTTCCTCAATTTTGGGTAGTTGGGCTTGGGTGTGTGGGATGTAATTCGTATAAGCTCAAACCCGCCTAATTACTCTCAGCTATGATTTTGTTATATATACAACACCGTTTAGGATGGCTAAAACCCTATGTATATATAACTACTCTTCAAAAAGTCCTAGATACTAGGGTTTCATTTTTTATTTGAGGGTTTGAGATAAGTCAGACTAAACGGTGCGTAGCACTCATTTGCTCTGGCTCTACAGCTCTGCCTATGGTCTTCTTTACCTCAAATCTCTTTTTTCTATCCATATAAATCTCCAAACTCCAATTCAAATCTTTTTAATCATTGTTCTTTGAAAATCCCAATTAATCAAATCAAACCTTGCCATTATGGACATTGAATTCAGGAGTGGAAATCTCCGGTGGTAAATCTCCAATGGTAAGTTATCTTTAGTTAGATCTTCTCACTTAACTCCTTTACTATGCTTTTGTTTGTTTTATTTCTATGTTTTTACAACTTAGCTTGATTAAAAAAGAGAAAAAAAAAGTAGTTTACATTGATTTTTTCTAATTCAAAATTCATAGTACTTTTTTTAGTTAGTTTCCATAAAAGTCTGTGCTTTTGGAATTTTTTATAATTTGCTTCACTTGCCTAGTCCTTGATCTGTTAATCGATTAGATATTTAAGTTAATATTTCATTATTTATTTAATTAATTGATTATTTCTATGTTTTACTATTTAGTTCCCTAAAAAGAAGGGGAAAAAAAAAATTGTTTAGTATTGCTTGGTTTCAGAATCTAAAGCATAGTTAAATTCTGTTAAAGTTTAGTTTCATTATTTTCCTTTTTTTTTTGTTTCTAACTCACTTAAAAAGAGAGAAAAATGAATCTATTTACTTTTGTTTAGATCAAAATTGATAGCATTGTTTTCACTTGGTGGGGTTTCTACGTTCAAATGCTCTTGAACCTATTGCAAGCTTAATTTTGATTTGCCTTCTTGTGTTCTTACTAGTGGATTTCATTGTTGTTTTGTAACCTCTATTTACCCTTGGTGACTTAGACGGGTTTCAACCATTAGGGTTCAAAGGATTATTGTGGAGTGGACTAACCTCCTATGCTCATGTCAACCCTCATCAATTACAGTGGTAAGATTTCTAGGCTTTTCATGGTTTGTTAGATTTGGCTAAATCGAAAAAATGTTGCATGTTTGCTTAGATTTCTAGACTATTCTCCTATGCTCATGTCAACTATCCAAATGAATGAGAGAAACAAATATTAAGATAAAATTTATTATAAAATTTTAAATAGATAAACAGATATTAAGATATCAATAATCTATAAATATATTTTAGTCTAATTTATTTATTTATCTATTAAACTATTTGTGTTTATGTCCATTATTTTTTTATACCATTTTTAACAAATTTCTTCTATTTGTCCCTCTATTTTAAAATGAATTTATATTATAAAAATTATTATATAAATTTTTAAGAAAACATATAAATTGATAGCATATATAGAAATATATTAATATTTTTGAAAAAAACAAATGACTATGAAAAATTGTATTTTTTCTTTAATAAGCATAAAATGAATTATATTTTTATTTTAGTTAATAAAATTTATACAAATATTTAATAAAATATAATTTTATATAATGTTTATATAAAATTAATGCATGTAATTGAATTTTACTTAAGTTTTTAAAAATAAAATCAATACTATTACATATATTAAGATATTATGATGATCTATTTAAGATAAATAATTTTAATATTATTACATTTATATTAAATTAGTAAGATATTTTTTACACAAAATTTATTTGGTTTATAATTTTTTTAATGTAACACATAACTCTATTTTAATAAGTATAAATAAATAATTATTTATAAATTATTTTAGTTGACTAAATCAATGACATAACTTTTATTTAGCAAAAATTAATATAAATAATAGCCATTTAGTTGGTTCAATGAAAAAAAAGTGAATCCTAAGATTCAAAATTAATGAATAACTTTAAAATTAATCCTTAAATATGCTATTATTTATTGGAAGAAATCTACGAACTATAACTCCTTCAACTAAGGGTTAACATAGATAAGTTAGAGTTAGAAGAAAAATAAAGATATATTGGTGGATAAATGATATAGGACAAAGCATCTAGTTAACTTAAACTTTCCATATCATAACATATCCTTAAGTTGACCAATTGTGTAATATTTCATAACCTATTAACCTGTATGTATTGTCAACCTTAATGAATTACAATTAGATTTTTTAGTTAATTTCTTCGTTGTACTTATTTGTTTGATTGTTTTAGTATTTATACGAGCTAGTCCACTAAAAAGAAGGATAAATAGAAAAAATTGTTTGGTTTCAAAATCCAAAGTTTAGTTTCATAATTTTATAATATAATTCACCTACTTTTATAGTCCTATTTCTTCAAAAAATTTCAAAGAAAAAAAAGCTAAAAATTTTAAATTAAACCTTCAAATTTGTATTAATATTTAATAAATTATTTTATATCTCCATCTATTAATTCTTAATCCTTATTTTGTTGAGTTGAAATATTTGAGTTAAAGTTACGATTTTTATTGAATAAAATCTGTTGTTATTATGGAATATGCTTTTGATGATTAACGTTAAACTATTTTGGTAAAAACTTTAAATAAAATTTTATGCTATTTCCCAAAAAAAATAAGCATAAAATAATTGTAAGTTGAAACCTAAATCTATAATTATATAATTTGCAATATCAAAGATTTTAAGTTAAACATTCTCTAATTCTATGATCTTAGATTAAAGATTTTAGTTGTAGTATTAAAGTTTCTAGATTTCTAGATCTATGATTTATTAATTTTGGCTTTTCTTTGTAGTAATTCTTTATGAACTTTGATTCCGACTAAGGCTACAAGGTATGTTGTAAATATTTTATTAGCATTTTATTATATTTCACTCTTTTTTCCTCACTTTTCCTTTTATATTGATTATGTTAAAATCACATTTTTTTTATTGAGTAAAAGCTTTAATTTTTTAAAAGTAAAACTTAGATTTACATTTTATGAATTCTTGTTGATATAATTAGAAGTCATATGCTATAAAATGAGTTTAAAATTTTGAATAATTAGAAAGTCATATGCTATAAAATTCTCATTGATATAAGTGCTTAATTGATTTTTGTTATTTAGTTGTTTGGATGGTTAAGTTCAAATTGTTTAGTTATTTAGTTATTTGGATGGCTAGTTAAAGAATCATATGCTGTAAAATACCTATTGATAAAGTTTTTTATGATATTTAGTTGTTTGTATTATTTAGATATATTTTCTAGTGCATTATAATGTTTTTTTCCTATGTTCTTAAGGTGTAATACTATAGTTTACACATGTTTTCCTTTTAGTTTGAGATTGATAGAGTAAGGCAGTACTAGATTGCTAGTTTTCTTTTATTTAAATAGCCTCTATGAAGGATGTCTGTGACGTATATTTCTTAAAACTAGATGGAAATATGATGTGGTTGATAACATTATTGACTGTTTCTTATAGATAAACATAATATCACTAGTAGAACTACGAGCTAAGCCTACTGCAACAATACATTCAGGAAGTTTTGCAATAAATTCACCTAATATCACACCACCTAACATAGTACTATATCCACATGAGCTTCCAGAAAATTCAACCAAACCAAAAATGAAAGAAAAACGAAAACAAAAAATGAGAACTAACAAGTTGAACCTATGCAAGCCATAAAAATTACCTCCTACAAATGGAGGTTAGCAATCTGCTATAGCTTGGGAGTATTTCACCATAGTGCCTAGATCTGAAAAATTTAGATGAATAATAGCATGTAACTACTATGGTAAGTAGTATTATAATGATCCTAAGATCCATGGAGCTTCCAATCTTAATGCTCATCTTAAAGTATATCTTATGTTTCCATATTCTCTAGTGTTTGATCCTACTCAATCAATCATTAGTTTTTAGAAAAAAAAAAGGTGGTTCTAATATAGTACATGCACCATAAGTGTGTAATGTAGAAGCTAGTAGAAAGGCTTTAGCTGCATTTATAATTCTAGATGAACAACCTTTTAAGTTGTTAAAAGGTTAGGGATTTAAGCATTTTTGTTCAAAATTGCAACCATAATTTCATTTACCTTCACATTGGATTATGGCAAGAGATTGTTACTAACTTTATCATGATGAAAAGTCTAAATTAAAGGACTTTTTCAAGTCTAATTGCACTAGAATGTGTTTTACTACTAATTATTGGACATCTATCCAAAACTTAAATTACATGGCACTAATTGCATATTTCATTAACAATGAATGGAAGCTTCAAAAAAGAATCTTGAATTTCTGCTTAATACCTAATCATAAAAAGGAAACTATTAGGAAACAAATTAAAATATGTTTGCATGAATGGGGGATTGAGAGTGTCTTCTCTATAATAGTGGATAATGCAAGTTCAAATGATGTTATTGTTCCCTTCTTAAGAAAAAGCATTAAGACTCCAAATGCTTTGGTACTAGGTGGGGAAAATATACATGTTAGATGTTGTGTGCACATTATAAACTTAATTGTTAATGAGGGTTTAAAAGACTTGCAATCATCCATTAGTGCAATTCAAAATGTAGTTAAGTATGTTAGGTTTTCTTCCTCTAGAATGGTTAAGTTTAAAGAATGCATTAAGCAATGTAAGATTTCTTCTCAAAGCCTTGTGTGTTTAGATGTTCCAACTAGGTGGAATTCCACCTATTTGATGTTAAAAGATACCTGAAAGTTTCAACTGGCCTTTGAAATGCTTGAAGAAGATGTTACATAAATTACTTTAATGAGAAAACTAATGGCCCTCCACTTCCTAGTGATTGGAGTAATGCTAAGGTTTTTACTAATTTTCTAAAAATATTGCATGATTGCACTTTGGAGTTATCTAGTTAATCATATGTGACCTTAAATGAAGCATTTCCATAGCTTACTTTAATTCAAAGTAAGTTGCTGAAAATGGATAAGAGTGATGATTTTCTATTAAGGTCCATGGAAGTTGACATGAATAGTAAGTTTGATAAGTATTGAAGAAATGTTGTCAAGTTTAACCTACTTTTGTATGTTGCAAACATTCTTGACGCAAGATATAAGGTTGCTTACTTAAAATGGTCATTTGATGACATATATGACCCTACACTTATTGTTGACTTGCTTTCTAAGGTCAAGATTATTATGAATGGTATTATGCAATATATGAACCAATAATTGCAAGTAATGAAGGGAGTTAATCATTAAGACAGCAAGATAAAAGTGATTGTGAAAAGGAGAGGCATGCTCACAAAGCAAAGAGTGCAACTTTGAAATCTCACTTGAAGGAGAAATACTCTATTGAAGCTAGGAATAAAGTAGAAAGATATCTAGTTGAACCTTGTATTGGTGTTGATGACACATTTAATGTCTTTGAGTAGTGGAAATCCAATTCCTCAAGGTTTCATATTCTTTCTTTCTTAACAAAGGATGTTCTAGCTGTTTCAATTTTAACTATTACTTCTAAGTCTATTTTTTCTATTGGTGGACATGTATTAAATCTATTTAGATCTTCTCTTTCAATAAAGTGGTAAAAGCATTCATTTGTTACCAAAATTGGTTAAGACCAACCTTATTTAACTTTGATTTAAAAGGGATTGAATTCATTGATGACTATAAGAAGATTGTTTCAGGTTATAAACTTATTTAATTTTTCTTTTAAGTTTTAATTTATGTGATGTTTAGTTAACTTAGTATTTTATTTCATAAATTCTTCCTTCTTCTTTTGGCGAAAACTTAGCAATAAGCAAACAAAGTTTCACAAGATAATGTTCAATAGCCTATGGCTGTTGATTAGACCTTCAATCTAGTGGTTGTTTTTTAATTAATGCATCATTTTATTTTCCTATTATGTTTTCAATTCTAGATTTTTATATATTTTTGTTTGTTTAAAATTATTTTTGTTTCATTTTTAATAGGTAATATAAATTGACAGTATGCAAATTATAAAATTTATTGTTGTTATTTTTTTACTTTTTGTATAAGCATACTAAAGATAACACAAGCTTTCTTTTTAGTACAATTATTATAAGAGATTCTTTTGTTTTGAATATGAGGAATCTGTAATTGTTTGTATGTAATTTAGAAGTTAGTATATTTATACATCTTATGTAGTGTGTTATTATGGTGCATGTTATTTTTGCCTTTCAAAAAAGAAAAGAAGGCGTACATGTGTGTTTTAATGATGATATGTAAGTTGAGTAGATTATCCATGACTAAACCAATAGAAAATGCTAGAATTCTGGATTTTTATAATTATTAGGAAAAAGTTGTGATATTGTTTGGTATGATGCAACCTATAAAGTGTTGCTAATTCTAAATTAAGGCTACTAAAACATAGGTTTAAACATATCATGAATCAAACTTACAAGTTTAAATGATTGCCACTTTGTCTCATGAATCTGAAGTGGCTACTGGCTAGGTAAATTATGCCACTATGATTTAATTGTACACCTTACTAGAATGATAGATTTCAAATTTGAATACACTATTGTGTTTTTAGTCATCACTGATTGTTAAGCTTAATTCTTAATTTGGTTTATCTATAAAATTAGGTTTATATATAATATATAATTTTAATTAATATCAATTTCAATCTAGGTAGATAAAATAGGCTTAAATTTCCTATAAAATGAGTTAAATTATGATAATTAATTTATTGGGCCTTAACCTATGAAAACCCATCCAGCCCATTCCAAAACCTAGTTAGCTTACCCTATCGGGTGATAAAAAAAACATAGGAGAATCGGGTAATTTAGGCTCAACATTTATATTGTATGGTTGGATTTAATAGGAAGAATAACCTAGTAAACTCGCCCATTGCTTAGGCTTAGGTTATTCATTTTTTTTTTCTAACATCATATCATAATTTTTTGTTCTTAATCATGATGGCGAGGTGTAGTTTCAGGACATCATACATTATGCAGTTTGTTCTCATTCACCTAAAGTAAGTTATACAATTAATATAAATGAATATTAGACTACATAGGATAAAATTTAACTCAATCTCAGTTTGAGCAAACTTCCATGTTGAACACAATCTAGAATACTAATACTGGTTATTTGGAAAACTAATGCACCTAGAATATGTTCCACCTTCATGTCATTGAAGAAGATCCAATTTAGCATGATATAGCTTTAATAATTCACCTACTTCCTTCTTATAACGTGGGATATAACTCTCCATAAATAAATTTCTAGAACACTCAAACATGGGACCTAAGGTTAACTTAATCACTAGACCCTTCCATGACAAAACTAGAATGATAAGATTTCTTGGAATAATTCACTTATCCAAGCTTAAGCCCAAAAATTGGGGCGGTCTTGCAATGGTGGAAGATTTGCAACCCATTTTATTAACAAAAAACTTTGATAGGCCCATGCATAATGGGAATCTTTGAAAAGCTAAAGAATCTTATCATCAGTTTATCCTCACATTTTGAAAGCAACAAACTTTCTTGCCCATTTGGATTTGTTCGTGCCTATCAATATCGAAATAACATCAATAGATGCACCCTTCAGAGGATTAATGGTGTGAATAAAAATAGGGAGGATAAAAGAAAATGAAAGGGGAAGAAAGGTGAAATGACTTTCTTTTGAATTATTTGGAATAGGTGAAAATGAGAAAAAAAATAAAATTGAGATTGATTTCTTTTATTTGAAATGGGTAAAAATTGGGAAGAAGAAAATGAAATTGAGTCAAATAACAATAATACCCCTTCAATATATTATAAAAAGATAGTTATAATATTAATTTATCAAATTCAATTAAAAATTAATGATATACTAATAAAATGCTATACAATTAACTAGAGGTATTTTTTTATTGAATGATTTGAAATTATAATAATAAACTTTTATTATACATTTCCCTTAAATATTTTATTACATATTACGAGATTCAAATCTTTTCGCATATTGCCATTTTAATGGGACAATCGAGTCTATAAATCCCTTAATTAAGGTTTTATTTACTCTATTTATGAAATCCTTAATTAAGGATGCTCGTCAATCTTAAATTTGATTAAGGAAATGATAATTTTGATAAAATGTCTTAAGTTGAAAGATAGATAAACATTCCTATCAGAGGAAATTTGAAACAAACCACACATTACCCAATAATATTCTCTATTAGTCTAGTAAAATTCAGCATTCACCACTAATCAGCCTTAGAGGAAAACAATTTAGAGAATAGTAGAACTAAAATAGCCACTTGTCATGTTGCAACTCAAATTTTCTACAACTCTAAATTATTTTCTTCCTTCTATGATAAAAAAAATGATTATGCATCCCTTCAAGAAAAGAAGAAAGGAATATAGAATTAGGGGAAATAATAATATAAGAGAAAATAAAAGAATAAGAAATTAGGAAGAAAGTGAAAAAAAAATAGTAAGTTAAGGAAGGAAAAAAAAACCTAAGTTTTTCTTATGTGCTCTTACTAATATAGATTAACAAGGAGAATTCAACTTTATCTTTCTCTTTCTATGTTCCTTTCTCCTTTAACCACAATCTACTATCCAATCCATTCCTTGTTCTGAACATAAACACTGAAACATCCAAATGAAAGATTAAAGAACCAGTCATGGGCATTCTATAACAAATCTACCAGCAATTCATCAAGGAAAATGGTCTGATTTCCCCTAAAATTTCATTGCAACCGCTACGGATGGCAATTTTTGACATGATATGAACACAACACGAGTTATATAGGTTCGGGTCAGGCTTAAATGAGTTCGGGTCATAAATAAGTCAATCCATCTAACCAGAATAAATTTCATGTCGGGTCAACCCATTTAAGTTATGTAGGTTATTAATCAGATCGACCCGACCCGTATAACCTATTTATATTAATTTTTTATTTTATATAATAGTTAAACGTGTTCTGATCGGGTTAAATAGATTGTGTTGTTACTGTGTAAAAATATTATGTATATTCGAGTTAAACAGGTCGTATCAAGTTAACCCGTTTAATAAATGAGTCGAAACGGGTCATGTTGGATCGACCCATTTATTAAATGAGTTATGTTTGGATTGAGTATAAATAAGTTCAGGTTATGCTGAACCTAACCCATTAACCCAAATTGCCACCCCTAGCAACCACTACACATGAATCATCGTCTTCTTATCAATACAAATAGTGAGAACAAGATTCTTCAATCTATCATTCTCTGTGTTGTATCTGATCAAAATCTCATGCCAATTCCCAATTTCACAAAATTGGGCTTTTGTTAAATATAGTGTGTTTTTGAAAGAATGCTCTCGCCTTGATGTTAAAGAAACTTCTACCAAACAGGTTTAAGTCTAAACTCAATTGCTCGAGTCGGGTTACCAGTAACGCAAAACTCCCCGTCCACAGCAACTAACTCGCATCTCCAGTTCCACTGTGATGCAAATCCGCCCCTCGCATGCTAGCATCCTTCGGCAGATTCCCATTGATAGCTAACACTGTTCCATGAACAAGCCTTCTCTATTAGACAACCACGAAAACACCAAGAAAAAAATCAAACGGTAACAACAGGACCACAAAAAGGAATAAATGGGAGAGGCACATTACCTACATCATCTTCTTCCTCGCGACGGTAGTTCATCCTTCCTCTGTAGATGCTCTGCAATGAAGGATGCGATAAGGCTAAGCAGGAGGATGGGGTAGGATTTCTCTGGAAGGGCAACACAGGAAAGCAAGGATGAAGCTAGCCTTTCACCCTAAAATACCCCTCACTTCTGAAGGGAAATTTTCACCATGAGCCCTACACTATTTTTTCCTTTCATTTTCACCCCTTCTATTTTCTCTCTCCAGCCAAACAAGGTAAAACCGTAATTTTACCCCTAATTTCATTCCCTCTTTCCATTTCACCCTGATTTCGCCCATTCTAAATGGAGCATAAATCCCATCCAAAGGGTAGGCAAAAATTTTCTACTTATTCATATCCACTTAAATCGATTGCCCAATAAATGATTTGACATAATTAAATTTAACTAACTAATTTACAATAATTTATAAAAATTAAAAAAGTAATTTTTATTGATTTATTCAAATATTACAATTTTAATTCGATTAAAATTACTCCCAACATTTCATTAAAAAAGAAGACCTTTATCCATAAATTCTATTCTTTTACCTAATGTGAGTGAAAAAATTTTACCCAATTAAAGACCATAGCCTAGTGGCTCTAGGCTCTAATTTTTTCCAATTTGTGAGCTTTTCTCTCCTATTAATCCTATATTATCCTCTCTTGTTCGCTTTATTGCTTCTCTAGTTTGGATCTACTATAAACTCTCTCTGTCCTCTCATACTCTTCTTGCTGATATCTATTACAAGCTCTCTCCTTTCAATCTTACACTCTTTTCTCTTGCTTGAGTTTTTACCTTTTTGATATTTTCTTACTCTAATTTGTCCCTTAATTTCTTTTTGTGTTCTGTAGCCACCACTATAATCAGAGTTAACGTAATATCTCTTAGCCTACTCTCAGGTCTTCTTTCTTTGTATTTTAAGTTTATGTACTATATTTTTAATTTTTTTCATGATTTATGTTTTGTTAATATATGATATCACTCTTCACTGAAAATTTGTTTTATTTTGAGTAGGTTATTCATGCTTGATCTAATGTTTTGCTTATCCTTTTTTCTAAAAGAAAAAAATTGAAACTTCAATGTTCAATCGATACTACCCACCTACAACCATTATAAACTGAAACCACCGATTGAAAGCAATTTTATGTGTGCAAATAATTAGAAGTGGGTGATTGAATCATAGAACCGATTTAAACAGGTTGGTTAGAATTTTTGTCCAAACTATCATAAACTGATCCATGGACACTCCTAATCCCATCTCCTTCACTTCTTTCGTGAAGGCCTTAAGTTGGTAAGGTGCTCTAGTCAATGTCATGGGTTAGCGTTCTACCAATCTAGGTAATATGAGACTTAGAAATTCATTTACTTCTAATAGGTTGATATTAGATATGGCATATGTGTTAAGAGAAATACAAATGCCAAAAAATCATTTAATAGTTTTAAAAAACTTCTCATCAAATTGAAGAAAATTAGAAAAGAAATCAAAATAAGGAATGATATGTTTCTCCAAGCTCCTTATTAAGATACTAGCATTTGCAAGAATGATTCCCAGGAATGTCAAAGTAGAAAAGATCATCTTTGGACTTTAAAAATTAGTCATTTCATTTGTACAGGAAGTAACTTTCTATATAAAAAATTAAATTTTTAAAGAAATAATTTTCTATATAAATTTTTTAAAAAATATTCAAAATTATTTAATTAATACATAGGAAATGATATTTCCTTATTCCTATGTTTTGTTTAGTTTAATTTTAAATATTCTAAGAAATATTAATAAAATAATTATTATATCTTTGATATTACTATAATATAAATTAATAAATTTTAATTATTATTAATTAAATTTAATAAAATAATTTTATCATTATATCTATAAATAATATAAAAAATAAAATTTATCTAGGGGTAGATAAATAAATAATTTTTCATATTTTGTGAGAAATAAAATTTTTTAAAAAAATTTATTTTCTCTAAATTATTAAATAATAATTAATTAAATAACACACTCTTTTCCTATTTTTTAGAAAATAAAATTTTCCTTAATGAAACAAATAACTTCTCAATTTTTAGTGGGAGGTTTTCTCAGGATTAGGTTTAAGTAATTTTGGGCATATGCTCATGGCTTTTAGCCCCTTGGTTCGTAAAAAACCTTGATTCTCGAAGAACTCAATCACCAAATCTGGTTTTTCACGACTTCCAAGATACATATTCTTTGAAACTGATGCAACTCGTTCTGGTGAAAACCTAGGAGTGTTAATGAGAAACGATGCAGTAAAAGACTGCTTATTTCAAGGGGCAGATATGGCGTTAAACAGCTTTTCATTTGGCGTTTAGCTGTTTGACGCGAAAACAACGGATTGACTCGTCAATCCGCTGTTTTAAAACGTTGGCAACGCCAGCGTTTTGCGCCAGCGTTTTGCGCCAACGGCCAAACGCAGCCATGAATTTCGCATGAAACAATGGGTTTCGGAAACGAAGAGATCCAAGTTTGAGGTAAAAGGCTGCCTGCAATGGCAATGTGGCTTCTAAAAGAAACTATTCTATCGGTTCGTATTTATTTATTATTATTAATTAATTTTATATATATTAAAAAATATTTTAATTTATTTGTTTTTAATAAATTTTATAAAATTATTTTTTATGTATAAAATTTAAAATAGTTAAAAATAAAAATAGAAATATAAAAAAATAAATATAAGTTAATCAATAATGTAAAATAATAAAATATTTATTAATAAAAAATAATAAATTTAAAAAAAATATTTAATATTTCGTTAGAATTCTAAAATGATGAATAAAATGACAGATAAAAATAAAAAAAAAAACCTCTTCAAAATGATAAATAAAAAGTAAGGGAATAAGTAAGATGTAAATGAATCGAAACATGGATTGGAAAATTGGGGCAGACTGTAAGAGGGAACTCACCAGTTCTTGAAAATTAACAGCATCAAATTGCGCGCGGAAGACACGGAAAATGAAAGTGAAATTGGAACTCTCTTTATTGATCAGAATCCTTGCTAACATTAAACGAACTGTCGTTTACACTTAATCATGTGTTAAAATGCCAAACGGCAATTGTACGCATTGCATCATGATGTCACAAGCTGGAGACAGTCTTGCTTCCATCAAATGTACACAAAGTATATTTAATTAATTATAAAATAATACACTATGAAGTTGTGGCAAGCAAAATATGTACGTGTATATATATATATATATCCAGTGTTTGAATTTTATCTTCCTTTATTTTAAAAACATAGAAATTATTTCTTTAAATTTCACAAAATTCATTTCAATTAAATTAATCATTTTATCGGTTTATATTTTTTTATAAACAAATTACATGTTTTTATGAATTTTTTTAAACAATAATCACAATATTATAATATATTAGTTTATTTTATCATTTTTTATATTTAATTTTGTAACCCATTTTTATTTTAATATATTTAATTTAGTTTCTATTAATTAACAATATAGATATATTTGTGAAAAAATAATAAAATAAACTAACATTATTCTAATATTGTAATTCTTATATAAAAGTATTATAGAAAAATTATGTCATTTGATAAAATAATAAATTAAGTTGATAGTGCATATTAATTTAAAATTTTATATAATTTAAGAAGTCATTTTCAAATTTTTAAAGTTGATAGAAGCAAATTCCATCTATACCAAAATTAAATGAAATATTTTATATTTTACTATGCCTTAGAATCAAAACGTGGTTGATCGAATAATACTGAATTATTATACTGGAATTATTATACTTGCTTAATGTAAAAGAGTGTTAGTTTGTAATTAATATAGTAATGAATGCCCCTTGGAATTATTAATGTCCTGTTGGAGTTGTAGTGATAAATTGGCTTTTGATATATCTATGGTTTAACTATCCAATATACTGAATTAATTATTTACAAGGTAAACAAAATAAACATGCATTCAACTTTCCTTTTTATAGAAAGCAATTCTAAATGTTACTGGATACTGATGATTAGACTAAAAAGTTAGAAATATTGATGTTATTCATTTGATTATTTCAACCATGTGAAGCTATTGACATCTTGCAGACAGGTCAGGAAAACGATAACTTGGGAGTAAGAAATATATTACAAACTGAACAACAACAATAATGCAAAATCAATTTAACATATTGATACATCACATGCTAATTAAGTGAAACATCAAACAACCAATACATTTTATGTCAAACCAGATATTGCAAGTGGAAAATGAATCTCAGTGATATTGAAAAGTAAAATAAGATTAACTAAGCAATTTGAGATAACCGCTAGTGAATATTAAAGAGAAACTCAGAAGAAAGTGTTACTTATGCAGTAAACCACTAAATATGATGATTACTTAGCTGTGAGAATTTAGATCAAACATCATTATTTGACAATTACAGAAAAAAGAAACCAATTAACAAGTCTGCATAGGTAATATGATTTTGCTATGTATTTGTACTGTATCCCCCCCTTTTTTTTTGGGGGGGGGGGGGGTTTGACATCCTGAAGTGTCCAAATTAGGTACTGTGCTAGAGTCTGTGCTCCTTAAATGAAAACTAATCACAAATTAATATGCAACGTAAAAAAAAAAAAAGACAAGACAGGACAATTCTTGGGATATCCCGGTGGTTTTCAGCTCAGCATACTTTCTTAAACAAAAACTAGTGACAGATTAACATTAACAGTAAACAATACAAGACAGGGTAATTCTTCGGATAACCCTGTGATATTCTTCCGCTCAGCATACTTTCACAAACACTAAGATGCAAAGGGTTTATTGTTTTTATGTCTTTTTCTGACTTTATATCACATCTTTGGTTCCAAATCATGACGGAGCCATGTAGTTTCAGGATATCATACCCTCTGCAGTTCCTAAGCATTTTCCTGTAAGTTTGCTGTTAATAAATCTCATTGTCAAGTTTCAACAAACTTCTGTGCTCGATAAATGTGAAATACAATCTAAAAGTGATGCCTCGTATTTGAAATGAATTAGAATAACACAATGCAATGCCGCCAAACAGAGGAATATAATTCATTAACACATATCAGAGCATCAACCTTACAGATACTACAACTGTTCTGCCTTCAAGTCAACTAGGAAGCTTCAATTTAGCATGATACAGCTTCAATAATTCTTCAGCCTCCTTCTCATGTTGCAAGATATACCTCTTCATAAAGATCCCTTCAGAACAGTTAAAGATGGAACTCAAAGTCAGCTTGGTCACCAGACCCTTTGACAACAAAACTTGGATGATGGAACCCCACGGAATAATTCGCTTATCCAAGCTCAAGCTTAATAAATATGGATGTCTTGCAATGATGGAAGATTTGCAGCCCATCTTGTTTACAAAAAAATCTCGTTTTGCCTCAATCATGTTCTCTGCGCACAACATAAAGTTTGGATATCTTCGAAATGCTGCACGAATCTCATCATCAGTCCAGCCCCACATTTTGAAAGCAGCAGACTTTCTTGCCCACGTGGATTTGCTTAGGCGCGACAATGTAGACACAGCAATGACAAATGTGATCTTCGAAGGATTAAAACCCCTCTCCTTCACTTCCTTCACAAAAGCCTTAAATTGGTGAGGTGCCCCACAGAATGTGCTGGGGTGGTATTCTAAAAATTTGCTAATGTGCCACTCAAAAACTCCTTCTGCCCTCAATAGGTTGATATTAGGTATAACACGGGTGTTACAATGACCAATAATGCCCGAGGATCCTTTAAGAACTTTAACAAACTTTTCACCAGACTGAAGAAAATTAGTAAAGAAATGAAAGGAGGGAACGATGTGTTCCTCCAAGCTCCTCGTCAAGATATTAGGGTGCGCAAGTATGACTCGGGAAATGTCAGAGTTCAAAAGGCCTTTGGACTTTAAAAACTCAATTTTAGGTAAAAGGTTTTTATCAGAATCAAGTTCGAGTACCCTTGGGCATCTTCTAACGGCTTGGAGCGCCTCCGCTCGTGAGAACCCATGATTCTCGAAGAGCTTAATCACCAAATCTGGTTTTTCCCGGCTTCGAAAATGCAAGTACTTGGAAATTGTAGCAGCACGTTGTGGTGAAAACCGAAGTGCGTTAATAAGATATGGGTGAATTCTAAGGTGACCTAGAAGTTTGATATTCGGGGTAGTGTGGCAAAATATAAATCATTGAATGAGATTTTTATATTTTGCCACACCACTTTGAGTACCAAACCACTAAGGACACCATAACAAACACCTAAGATATGAGGCCATACAAAACTTCTCATTTGATGTAGCTAATGTAAATTTTACGGTACTTGCTATGATGTCCTTAGAGGTTTAGTGCCCGAAGTGGTGTGGCAAAATACAAGTCACTGGATGAGATTACAAAAATCTTAGCATTGATTTAGTGATCTCATCCGGTGGCTTGTATTTTGCTACACCTAATAATCTCATCCAGTGACTTGTATTTTGTCACACCGCCCCGAGCACCAAACTCCTAGGAGCACTTTAGAATTCACCGAATTTCACATAAAAAAATGGGTTTCGGAAACAAACCAATCCAAGTTTTTCGGGTAAAACGCTGCTAGCAATAGCAATGTGCCTTCTAGCATGAACGATTCGAATGAAGTTGCACATAAATTGAAACATGGATCCGAATAATGGGGCAGAGAGTAAGAAAGAACTCACCAATTTCTCAAGATTAACAGCATCGATTATCGAGCTCGAGTCCGATAAACTACACCTGGGCGTCGCAGACAGAAAGCGAACGAAGAGAATAACGTCGTCGTTAGAAAATGAGAATGAAATCGAAATACTGTTAGTTCAAGTGGTCTTCGACCGCTCCCAGCATTAAACGAACCGTCGTTTACTCCTAATCTTGTGTTAAAATTCCAATCGGCAATTCTCAACATTGCACATTGCATGATCTAGACGATGTAGATTTAAATTGTAAATTACTCTCACATCCCCAAGATTTATGTTAATTATATTCCCCTCTTTTCTATTTAAGGGAACGCTGAAAACCACCTCCCATGTAACAGCATTGTTACACTGAAAGTCATTTGAATTCATGGCTAAAATGTCCTTGATATATTGCATTAGATATGCTAATCTCACGATATCAAGCTAATTCCATGAGAAAAATTTGTATTGAAGCCAGTATTAGGTTGGATTATTTATCCACTAAGCCAATTGTTGCAATATTAGTATTAATTTCACGTTAATATTTATCGATTAATTTTAGATAAATTTATAATTTAATATATTTTATTATTATTAAAATTTTAATTTTTATAATTTTAACTTTATTTTGTACAATTAAAATTTAAGGAGTCGAATAGAGTTTTTGGGATGGCAATAGGTAAAAATAGGAAGAAGCAGAGAGAAGATTATGGGCCACGAAGGCTAACAGGAGTTACAACCATTCAAGAGCAAGAATCACATTTTCAAGTCCAAAATGCCATTATATTGCCATGTAAGAAGTAGGACTTCCCTCTTACACATTAAAAAAAAAATAACGGAGTTGAAAAATTTTTATGATTGGTATTCAATTAAAAATAAAATGGAATATAAATATTCAATTCAAAATTTTTAAAATATAAATAGTCACTTAAAAGATTGTGAAATTATAAATTAAAAAAATTAATTTAATTTGTATTGTTTATTTAGTGGTATGTAGTATAATTAAATTAAATTGGTCTCTAGCTGAGCTTCCAACTCATGGCTGGTCAACTCCTGCAAAACACGTAGGGACAAAATTACTCACGTTTTGTCATGGCTGCAGGAAATTTTGTTAAAACTTGGAGAAAGAAAATTATACCTTCTACCGTAAACTTCTCCATAAAAATTGTTAGAAAATTAGAGTTCATTTGGATGAAAAATATTTTTCATAAAATATAATAATAAAATATTAAAATAAAAATATTTTAGTTATATAATATTAAATATAAAAAATTAAAAAAAATAATTTTCAACAAAAAAAATTTACTTCCCTCCATTATTATAAATTTAGACACATTTTTAATCACAAAGATAAGTAACATATTACTTTCTCATTAATATATATGTAAATTGTATTACTTTCTAGTAAAACAAATAGAACTTTAATCGTAACTTGCATCTCTCTAATGAATGTTTTACCTCCAAGCCCATTAAACTTTGACATAACTTAATCAAATGATTTACATGACTCCTTAATTGCAATAGTGTTTATCAAAGGTAGAAGTAGAATTTAGGCAAAGTATAATTTTTTTTTAAAAGTATATACAATATTTAAATTCTTGAGAACCAATATAAAATTATTATATATAAAAAATAAAAATATCAATATTTTGGCTGGGCGAAAGCCTTGCAAGTCGCTTTTTACTTAGACTTTGATGATTGTATGTTGTTATTATCATTGTTGTAAACTTGAAAGTAAAACATACAGCATCGTCTAGAAAATTTGTTGTGAAACGTAGCTGAAACTACTTTGCAATGGTTTGTACATATATCACAAACCAATTTTTTCAATTTCCTTCTTTTTTACCTTTTAAAATTTTTTAACAATTAGATTCGTGACCATGTAATCTTAGAGGCATTGTCAATGTTCTCATTCTATCAGAACATTCAAAAATTACATGCAAAGCACTTTGCAATATTTTATTTCTCAAAGTGTTGTCTTTTGTCAATTTAAAAAAAAAATATGCTTCTACTGTTGCAAAAGTAAAATAAAAGTAATCAAGAATAGGAAACCAAACTTCTTTGAAAACTTTAATAAACTTATCAAGCAAACATAGACAAACAGCCTAAAGAAAATTGTTGGAAAAAAATCATCTAGCTTTAGTTAACCTTAAGAGTTTAATTCTTTGCTTCATTTAAAAATCTCATTTTGATTTTCTTCAATGTTGCTAACATATTCTTCATGCTTGTTCTTCCATTGGGCGATTCTCAAGAACAAGCCCAAGCTAATCCCATGATTGATATTAAGTAGTTTCTCATCTTACTAGATTGCTCTCTATTTTCCATCAACAATTTAGGATCAATAACATCACTTATTGCATCAAGATAGGACTCTTCCACCCAATGTTTAATAGTAAATTCTCCCTCAAACATTTCATGAGTAGGCTTCTTTGCATGATTGTCTCTATGAGCAAGATACCATAACTATGTACCTCACCTTGTCTAGACATAATTCCCTCCAATCTATATTTTGTATTTTATACATAGAAAATTTATAATTAATTAATATAATTGTATGAGGATGAAAATGTAGACCTGTAAAAGAAATAATAAAAGTTCAAAAAAGATGTATTGGCAAGATTAATTGCATGAGAATAAAAATAAAGAACATTTGATATATCATTCGATGTCATATATCTTATTGTAGCCATTATCATAGTTTGTGTGAATCTTCTTTATGTAATAATTTTGAAATGCCAAAATTAATCACATGTTCCACTATATCTTCATCCAACAACATATTGTTGGGTTTCAAATCACAATGGATAATAGGCATTTCACATCCATAATACACATGATTTAGTGCTACTGCAACATTTATATATTTAACTTTTGAATTATAGCCAAGCAATAATTATGAGAATGTAACCATGTCTCCAAATTTCCATTTGACACATAACTTAACATAAATGCTTTAAAGTTAATGTTACCTGCAATTATTAATGATTTTGGTTAGATTTCAATGGTGAATATTGCAAAACACTTTACATCTTACATCAAAACTCTCAAATGCTCCTTTTAACTCTAAGTTAAAAACTTTTATTGCAATATTCATTCCATCTAAAAGTATCCCTTTATATGCTTTCCTAAAGATCCCTATACCAAGTAAATTGGTATCAACATACCCATTAGTTACTTGTTGTAGCTTATAACATAAAAATCTTCTCCAAGTGAGCATTGTTGTATTTACCATTGTAATTAATGGCTTCTTGTGATTTTTACAGCATTTCAAAAGTACTTATATGAATGTAAAAAAAAAAAAGCACTATAGCTATTAGTGTTGGTAAAGCATATTTCAATATAATAGTAATAGGTTTAGGGAATTGCCTAAATGTTCTAACAACTTTACATTTTGTAATTGCAATTGTGAAATACTACATAAATCTTTGTTTCCCATGAATGATTAAGGTGAGAAATTTGTAAAACACCTATTTGTGGGAACTTTTCCTTCCAAGTTATTGAATGACATATTAAATGACTTCAAATAAATAAAAGTCTCTATTAACTTAAGAATAACACCATATAAGTTATTCTTTACTATATTGAGAAATTCCAAGCTTGCCATTTTACTTAAAGATTCTAGGATGCATCCTTCAAATTCATTTTTTGCCAGGAAGAAACTCTTCAAATTTTAAAGTTCCATAATGCTACTTGGAATGCCACCTATTAATTGATTTCTTAATAAATCAAGTGTTTCAATAACCTTTAAATTAGTCATCTTCAACATAAAAGAACCTCTTAACTCATTAAAAAAACAAGTCAAGGTTCAAAAGGTCTAAAAGGGCCTATAAAGTATATGATATGTTAAAGAATTATTTGAAAGTGAGAGATCTTTCAATGAGATGTTATTACCTAAGCAAACAAGTATGTGTCCATAGAACTTATTTCTAGCCAAATTTAACTTTGCCAATCACTTAAGTTAACATAGTTTATTTGGGGGAAAAAAACCTTGTAAATTATTCCTATTAAGATAGAAAACCTTGCGATTCATATAAATTGTTCATTCCAAAAGGAATTCTTCCAATCAATTGGTTTTTCCCAAAATCAAAACTTATTGAGTGATTGAAATTTCTAACATTCAGTGGAATACTACCAATCATCTTACAATTTTGATAATCCAAGTACTAAAAGAGAGAAAGAGAGAGATTATCAATTAACATAGGAATTATGGAATTTAAAGGATTTTAGCTTAGTGTTAGCTTTCTCAAATATATGCAATTTGTCAAAGAATCTATAAAACGTAATTCGAGATTGAAAGGTCCATCAGTTAAATTGTTTTCAATAAGGTGGAGAATTTCAAGATTTTTTTAAATCACTAAATATCTCTAGAGCATAATCAAAAAATGAATCGGTTTGTAACTTTAATAAATTAAGGTTTATGGCATTAGCCCCAAGAATTTAGAATTTTTCCACTAAAATAATTCTCACCTAGATACAATACTTCAAGATTTAAAAGCTTATAGCCTAGAAATGATGAGAGGTTGCCTAAAAAGTGATTTTTATACAAAGAAACTTCTATTAGTGAAGAAATATTGAACATTGCCTATGGAATTCTACCATTTAAGCTAACATTTTAAAGATCCATTATTATTAGATTGCAAAGATTATCAATCTTATTTGGTATTATATTTGATCCTAACATAAAAACACATTAGGAAAAAAATAATGTCATAATATGTCTTTTATCCTTGTATTTTTATGAACCATTAAAGATAGGTCAATGGCGAAAAACTTGGATAATATATTGGAAGTTTTATATTCCAATCCCCCCATTATCAATGAAAAAATCAAAAAATATTTTGTATTTTTATAAAAAGGATGTTATGAACCTTACTCTTGGAAGCTTATTTTATCAATATCCCTAACAATTATAATATCAATAATGAAGATTTTGACAAGTGTGAGGCATTTAAACTAGATTTACATGCTTTAGATAAAATAGGGTAGTTAAAAACTAGCTTATCTCCTCGATATACATACATACTTTAGATTTCAATTTTAATATATAAGAATAAAGCACAAAGAGCATCCATCTTAGGATGTAAAGATGAAGTACAAAAAGCTTTAAGTTTGATAAACCATTCAAAACAATGTATTTAATACTACAAGTAATGAATTATACATGTATAAGAATACATCTTGTGTGAATATAATTTAATTTTGTAAATCTAGCTGCCAACATATAATAGTACAATACAACTAAAATAGGTTTAAACCACACAAATTGTAAGCTAATTAATCATGTGGAAACAATAACTGAATGCAAATTACAAACTTATTTTTTCTATATAATATATAATTTCAAGTAAATATTTAAACATGATAACCATAAGCCTTTTTATAATGTAAAATGTGAATAAAAAATAAATGAAATTTAATTATAGAGAGATCAAAATAGTGATTTAAAATTAATCATGATAAAATAATATACTAATTTTAATTTTAAAGAAAATCCATAAATCAAAGATATCTGTATAATATACATCAAAACAATATAATTAATGATATTAATTTTAAACACTTCAAATAATTGACTATTGAATAATTTTTATGTATAGTTATTTAACAATTATAGTTGACTACATATATAAATATAGAGGTTAAACCTTACATTGTGAAAAATTGTTGTATCTAGGATGGATTTACCTAAGCATTATCACATTTATGATCTTTTGTGGTACAACTCCCTCGAAATTATTTAAGACAATTTAGAATTTGCACTTGTTACACTTAAGCAAATTGATTGAAATTTTGCTAGAAAATTGATTTTCGAATAGGTGAAGAAATTAGGAAACTAATAAAAGATGTGTCCTAGAATTTCACCCACCAAATTGTTGATGGCAAATGTAATCATTTGAAGTAGCAAATTATTTAAAATAAATGAAGGAAAAGAGCTCGAAAGCTAAATAAAATTAGCAACTATTTTTTGCAAAAAGAAAGCATTGAAGATATTTGATGGTAGAAAGCCTACAAACTTCTTGTCATTAAGATAAAGCTTTTATAGAAAAGAAATTTTGAATGATGGAATTCAGTAAAAATGAAACCAAAGAATTTGTTGTTTGAAAGATTTAAGGAGGTAAAAAATATTTTTAATCTAATATTCCTATGGGGCAAGTGAGCATCCTACATTTTTAAGATATAGAATAATAAAAATGTTTAACTAGTTAAAAAAATTATTTTACCCATTCTATTACTCATCACAATTAACCATCATATCACACTATACCACTGATAATCACTGCCTACTATTCATTTACGGTCATCATTGTTAACTATCACTTATTGTTAATTATCATCATTTATCATTATCCATTATTAGTAATTATTGTTTATCACCATGCATTATCAGTGATCACTATCAATTATCACTCCATTATCAATAACTATTATTAATTACCACCTACCATCGATGATCATTATTCACCACTATCCATTGTTGATTATTACTATCCATCACTACCTATTGTTGATGAACCATAATTAGTTACTAACTATTATTGGTAACCATCGCTTAGCACCACTCATTGCTAGTGACTATCACCGATCACCACTTATCATTGATAACCACTGCTAGCCATTACCTATTCTAATAACCACTAGCAATTATTGCTTACTATCATTGACCATCGCCAACCAACATCCACTATTAGTAACCATTGTTTATCACCATTATCACTACCACTTACCATTAGTCACTATACACTATCATAACCATTTAATTTTTAATAAAAATATTTTTAATAATTAAATAATATTTTTTAGAATATTCAAATTAATTTAAATATAATATTATAAAATTTCAATGAATATTTTTAATTGAATCATAAGAATATCATATTCTTATGAATTAAATTTCTAAAAATCATATTCCCATAAATGTTAAAATTTTCAAGAATGTTTGATTCTATGAACCAAACATTATCTAAAGAGGAAAGGAAAGAGAATGGTGTGTTTGGATATATTTTTATTTTTATATTTTTTAACAATTATTTTCTTATTCTCAAAAATTATTTTGGATTGAAAGAAAGTAAATAATAGAGGATGGTTGGTGTTATAAATAAGAAAATATTTCACTTAATTACAAAAATGATATCCAAAATAAGAAAATTAGTTAAAAAATTAAAAGTTATTTCTTTTTTTATTTTAAGTTACATATTTAAAGTTATAATTTTTAAAAATAAATTTTTAAAATAAGTTATTAAACAAATTCTTCTATTTTTAAAAATAAAAAATAAAAACTATTTTTTAAAATAATAAACAAACATACTTTAAGCTTTCAAAATGAAGTGAAAAGTTGCCAATAAATCCCATCAAGATAGATCGAGTGCAACCACTCTAGTGGAAGTGACTATATGTGTTCTAATTGAATTGCATATTGGGAAAGCAAAGGACAAATTTCTTGAAATAGTGCTGTTTGGGTCATGACTGATATAATCCCTAAAGGCATGAAGGGAAGATTGATATGCGTTGATGTTGTGAATTATGTGAAGTGCTGCATTAACGGCGAAAGTGGCCATCAAATAGTGGACAAGTAATATAGTTTTCATGTTTGGATGCGATCGAGATGAGTGAATATATGAATTGTTTGTGAAATCACGAGATGCAAACAGAGGTCTTTATTTCCTAGTTATTCTCTCAACTTTTCTAACACGAAAAATGAAAGAAAAAAAAAAGTAAGCACCTTTTTTTTTCTAGTTTTTATTTTATTTAGGTTGACTTTATCTTCTGACTTGTAACTTTTGTGCAGTAATAACTCCTAACATACACTCTATTTAGGCTAGCATTTTTTTTAACACAATGTAATAATTTTATATAAATATGAAGTTTTTATATGTGTTTGATTTAAGCTTATATAAATTTAAATTATAAATGGATGAATAATAAAAGAGTTCAATTATAGTGGTAAACAAGTTGATACACCAATTTATTAAAAAGTTTATATTAAAATTTTAAAAATATTATTTAAAAATAATTAATAATTAAATTATACATAGTTATATATAATAAAAAACAAAAATTTTATTTTAATAAAATAATAATAAGTATTTAAAAAATATTTTATCAATGATTGAAAATATTTTTTATGAAAAAGAATAAGTAATTAAATTTAATATAAAATTTAAATATATAAAATATTTTATTAAAATTATTAAATAAATTATACCGGCACAATAAAATTATTATTTGAATTTGAATTGAATTTATTCAAATTATTATTAATTTTTGAAACGAAACAAATCCAAACACATGAAAACGAACTCTTATCCCTAATATCATCTATGTTCTGGGCTAGAGCTTTATTGAGCCTCCAAATAGTTGAAAATAAGATAAGACTTTATTTTTTCCAAAACATTATTTGAATTTAATTAAAGAAGGATTTTATTTATTTATAAATCTTATTTTGTAAAATTCATTAAATTTATTAAATATTTCAATATAATTTAATTGATTTGACTTAAAATATATGTTATATCAAAAACATTATTCTTTTTTAATACTATATTTATCATAAAATCATCAAAATTTACTTTTATTTAAATTGTATGTATTTTTTAATATATTCAAAATTAAAATTATTATTTTTATATTATTCTCAATAATAAAATTTATTTTTAAATAAAAATTGAATCATTTGAATTCAATTAGAAGAAAATTGATTACTATAAACATTATATAAAAGAAGAGATTAAATTAATTCAAATAACGATAATTTTAGTAAAGGATATTTGTGAATTCATGTTTTTATTTTACAAACTCTAAGGTCTACAACATCAAAGAAGGTTAAATATAAGATAGAGATATTTTTATATCTAAAATGATTATAGCAGCGGAGACAAGAACATGGACTCTGACTCTTCAAAAGATCTTGAAATTTTTTTTTTTTTTATATTGTAACTTTTATTGGCTTTTTAAAAAATTCAAGAGCTATATACGTTTTGCAAAATTTTAATAGACCACTTTTTTAAATTAAAAAATTTGTTCCCACCATTGAATGTTAAATTGGAACCACGTTAATAAGTTATGCTAAAATTTGACTTGAGTCAGAAAATGAAATTGATTAAAATGAAAATTGGAAATACAATTGAAACAAGTTTAATGATTAGAGCATCAAAAATAAATTTTAGCTTCCTATCTTATTAATCAAAGAATAGATGGATTTTTCAACCACCATTATAGAATATAAGACAATGGACTGGAGTTCCAACTCCAATCCTTCTTCGCAAAACAAAATCCTTAAATCCTTTCATCTAAACAATTGCCCTGTAAGCCACCATTATTAGCTAGTTATAATTATAAATTTCGAACGCATCTTGATTGGTTTAAAATTTTCTTTGTTAGAATTTTAAAATTATGCCTGTGAAATGTTATCACGAATCAAGTTGAATTAAATCATCCTTGAATTGAATTCATTAAATTATATGTTATGAATTGAGTCATTCTATTATATTATATCAAACATAACGCAAGACAAACCTGTAAAACGACACAAAGTACGATGAAAGTATGTAATTAATGCAGGACGAGAAATCTTTTACCGAAGAAGATTCAAAGAATTAATTTTGGATGCAGACATTGTGTTACATTATGACAAAAGAATTTAATCATATTGCGCATTAAAGGCATGATCTTTGTTTAGGGCAAGCAGTAGGTGAAGAGATCATACGCCATCTGTTGACTTTAGCAATGATCCTACACTATCATCATCAAATTGAACTGCCCAAATGAGTCTGCATGTCTTGATGGCCAGACTTAGCGGGTAATGTAAATTATAGGAGATATTGCCTCCATCCTCCCATTATTATACATTTGATCAAATGATTATTCCCTAAAAAATAAATATTTTTATTATATAATATTTATCAAGAATATCATTTTTATTTTATTTCATTTCATTTGTACCAAATATTACATAAATGGTACAAATATTAATATTTTTTATTTAGACATTACATCATTTATTAATATAAAATATTTAATGTGTGATGATTAATAAATGGGCAACTTGGTGTTTAGGCTAAATACTTTATGATGCAAAAGTGATTTTACAATGGATAAGATCCAAATAATTAATTTACTATTATGGAATTTTCTGCTAAAAATTAAATGAAAAAATATTTATAGACAATGTACTAATAGTAAAAAGTAGATGTAAGCAAATTGTAATATTTGAAAATACAAGTGAATTGAGTGAAAATCAATAAAATCATCTGTGAGTAAAATCTAATTTTTTTATAAATATTTAATTAAAATAAATAGATCAGAGAAAGGCTTTTTCAAATTTAGCTAAAATTATAAAGTAAAGAGTATTGATTTTACTTTTATCTATAGATTTTTTTTGTGTAAATAACATTCGGCTGGCATTGTAACATTACTCAAAGGGAAAGTACATATAACACCCTTGAACTTTTCAACAAATTGAAATAGTTAGTGGACTGTTACTCTTAACAGCCTAATCCACGTGATATAAATGTAAGTTATTTCCTCCTTTTATTGTAATCTCTGTAATCCTAAAATTAACCCACGTGAGTTAGGCATGATGTAGTTAGTGGCTTCCCACCTTTGAATGTATTTTGGTGTACTTAAAACAAAGCCTTCTTTAAGTTCTATTCCATTTTTCCATGTTCTTCACAGGAAAAAAATTTACTTCGTGACCTCAAATATCAAAGCTAAATGGAGATTGTGACCATAAAAAGGATTCGTTTCTTGGCTAAGAAAACAAAAGCTTCACACAGGCATCTTATTCTTTTTTATATATACAAATGGTTAATTTTTGTTAATTTATTCATTTACAAAAAGTAAAAATTTTATCACTAATTTTTTTAGGCTCCAAATCCTTTGTAGCTTTTTCTACATTTATGTTTTGTCATTTGGAAGTTCATTTGCTTATTTATTGAAATGGTTATTTATATAAGGAAGACAATTCTAAGTCATGTTTACATTACAAATATGAAAACAATAATATAGCGAAAAATAGAGTAAGCATAAATTAGAATGCCATATTTCATGTATTTAGCATGATTAGATTTAAATAGAAAATTTGTAGATATATTTTTACAATTTAGCTAATAAAGCATTGCCACCATTATTTTCATTATATGATTTGTGTTAGTTATGGCATATTATGTGTTAATGGAAGTGCACCATGGAGATTATTTACTAACTAAGCCAAACTACAAATATGAAAGAAGGATTGTGGATGTTGTCTCTCATATTTATCTTGACTTGTTTGGCTTTTAGGACCTACTTGATACATTCACAACATTAGGATATCCATCTACCTCAAAAAGGTATTATAAATTTCAAAATCCAGATAACTATTCAAAGTTAATTATTAATGACAAGGGGGTCATGGAAATGATAGAAGCATATAAGGGATTAGATATGAGTTGTATATGTTAAATCTAGCATTGGACCTATAAATTTAAGCAATGCAACTAATAATAGTGAAAATAAAGATGTTGGAGATGATAACGATGAAAATTCATAAGATGGTTGCAACGATAATGTTCAATTTAACTTTAAAAGCAGTTACATAGATGATGATGATAATGATGGAGATCAAGAAATATCTGTTTCGGCCTAGATAATGAAGGTGATGATTGTTATACCCTCTTTAATTATCAATAAATTAGAAATTATACTTTGAGGAAGAATGATTAAAGCAATTGATAAATTCAAGTGAATTAAGAATATTATCTGTGAATTATGGAATAAAATAAAATTAATAAAAATAAAAATATGAGAATATGATTTGAGTGAATTTTAATGGAGAAAGTTTATTAGAATCCCAAAGTATAAAGTTATATACCAATATAAGTGAGTATATGAATATGAAATAGGTTTAGAAATATTTTTTCGAAAATGCTCCTAGGGCTTTATTTTCCCTATTTTAGCCTTAAAACCCTCATCCTGCTTTTATTTCTCCATTTCTTTCACTCTTACTACTTCATCAATTAAGTAAGGGAGACTTCAAATCTTCTTGATTTCTTCATTTAATTGAGGTAAGAATAATATTTTTATCAAGAATCCCTTCTATTTCTTCTTGATTAATGAAGGATTTGAAGTTTATTTGATTTTATTGAGCATTTTAAATCCTAACTCTAGAAGGCATGGATTTTGATATAGTTAGGATTAAAAGATCTTCAAACTAGTGTTCTAGCATCCTCTTCCATATAAGGTGAGTGAATAATCTAATTAAATCTATAGATTTTGAGGTTATATGAAGATATAGATGAAATATAGGTTGGTTTGTAATTTTGCTTGATTCTAGTTTATTTTGCTATTATGGAAATAATAAATGATGGAAATAAGTGATATAGGATATTAAATAAGTATATTGATGATTATACTTAGGTTTAATATGCATTATATATATTTATGAGGTATTTTGGATCAGTTGCACAGTAAAAATTTCATAGAAAATTAAGTTTTTCAAATGTGAATAGATTCACAAATCGATTGTAAAGGTTCAGAGGCAAAGCTAGGCTTCATAATTGAGTAAATAATCAATTCTAGGGATCTAGAAGTGAAAACTAAGCATATGAATTAATTCATTAACTGCAGATTTTTATGCTAACTTTGAAGGGGCATAACTCCTTCATCTTATGTTTATTTTAAACAGACCACCTATTGTTTTAAAGGTAATTGAGTCTACTTTCAAATAGAATTAGTTTCAAGTTAAAATCTTGTATACATTTTGAAATATCATCAAAAGAGTAGACAGAGATAAAAAACTTAGGATTATAAAAATGGACTTTTGCATCTATTTTTAAAAGGGTATAACCTTTTCAAAACTTAGTCAATTTAGGCAAACGACTAATTTATAAAAAGCTAAATAAGTCTATATTTCATATGAAATGAGTTTCATGGATATTATATGTATAATTTTTAAGTTATTCACAAAAGACCACTCAAAGGTCATAGTTAAGATAATTATATAGTAACACATATCTCATCTGTATTATGTTTTCATGACTTTTATTTGCCCAACATGAGTATTTGGTCACTAAACACTAAAGATAGTGTGGTTCATGATAAGTATAGGATGATTACATGGGTTGGATAATCATAACATGAGAAAGTAGAAGTTACGTGATATAACACATGATATAATGAACTTATTGCATTATTTATGAAACGAGATATATATATTGAGAAATGCTTTATGAATTGAGTACTATGACATGTGTGAACACTCATATCTATTTTAGAGGACATGATGGTGTTGATAAATATTGTGATGTATATTGAAATTAAATCATGATTGTGTTGAATAAAGCTTGAGCTTTAATATTTAAATTGCATTATAAATTATGCCATGAGTGGCATTAAAAGTAATAAATATGATGAAGGCGATATTATGAATACTAGATAAGAAATTTTTAATAACAAAGCGGGTAGGGTATAAGGTTGACCTAGGAGGAAACAAGGATGGAATATGCGAGTAGGGTACAAAGTTAGCCTAAGAGTCAGAAAAAGGATGAATGCATCTTGTTTGCTATTTATCCATTCAATGAAATAAATTTTGAGTGTAATTGTTATGAATATTAATACATGATACATTGAAAATGAAATGACTATGTGTTAACCTCAATGTTGATAACTCTTACTTACTAATATACTTAATTGTGATTTAGTTTGTTAAAGGAGGATATTCTGATGGGTAAGTTATTATAAATTATTATTATGTCTATAGGTTATCCACTTACTGAGCCTCGAACTCACTCCTTGATGTTTTATTTTACAGATTCCCAGGTTGAGCCTTCACTTCCACCTCTTTAGAGCTAGAATTCATAAGAACTTATTAAAGATATTTTGGTTGCACAGTTTTATATATATATATATATAATATTTTAGACCTCTTATTTGTCATAAAAATGGATAAAGGGAACATTGAACTGATTTCCTATTAAGCTAGTTAAATTTGTTTATCCTCATTTTAGGGAAAGTTATAAGCATACTTAACTTCTTCATCTTTTATAGAAACCTTATTGAAGGTTCTCTTTTTAAAATGCAAGATTTTTTATAAATACAAGGCATTTGTTATTATGAATTAAGGTATTTAGTTAATAATAGGCTGGTAGAAATCATATAAGGGTTCCACATCGATCATGATCAAGTTAGGGTTATGACAATGATATTGAGAGTGACTTAATTACCACCTATATGGAGCTATGGATTCTAAAAGGTCTTAAAAGGCCAAATGATGATGATATTTTCACAAATATAAGCTTAAATGAGAATACTAAAAAAGGAAACATGGATGGAGGAGTAACGGAAGATATTGATGTGTGCAAAAAAAAGTGCAAGAAACTAAAAGTAAAGAAGTGGTCAAATATGATCAAAGATATATTGACTTTTTAACTGATGACTAAGTAGATAAGTATGAGCTATTATGTGATGATGGAGATAATTATCCTAAGTTCTATGAAGAAACTAATATGGAAAATCTAACCTTCACTATTAGGATAAAGTTTAAGACTGCAAAAATGTTTAGAAATGCTATTATGGAATGGAATATTAGAAAATAATATGATATGACATGGATAAGAAATGAAGGTAGTGAAATACTTGGAAAATGTAGAAAAGAATGTTATGATTGAAGGATATATGCCTCATGAATGCAAGGAAAAATAACTTTGCAAATAAAAACCTTTTATTTGGAGTATACTTGCTGTAATACATTTAAGAAACAAGTTGGTGACATCGATTTATCTTTCATAAAGATATTTTGACTATATTTCTAATAATCCTAAATGGGACTTGCCTTTGATGAAGAAAATAGTGAGAAGAGAATACAAAGTTAATATAGGCAAGATGAAATTGTATAAAGCAAAAAGTAAGGTAGCTAAGATCAATGAAGAGGATTTTGAAGGTCAATACAATAAATTATAGGATTATTGTGCCATAACTAGGAAGTATAATGCAGACAACAATTACAAGTTATTATTGGACTTACTAAGAAAAGAGCAATTATCCTCACTTTGATACATTAAAAAAAAGTTTTCTTATTAGGTGTAGAAAAATAATTGGACTAGATGGTTATTTATTAAAGGAAGTGTTTTGAGGATAAATACTTAGCTGCAATTGCAAAGGATGGGAATGATAATATATATCCTTTAGCATGGGTAGTGGTTGAATTTAGGAATAAGGATTGTTGGCATTGGCTTATGGATATATTAATGAAAAATCTTAGTGAATCTAAAGATACAAAATGGACATTCATTAGTAATAGACAAAAGGTAAGCTTGTTGAGTTTTATTTTTTATCTTTTATATTATTCATTGTATTAGTTGCTTAAACTATTAAAGCTAACTTACTGCTATTCAATTTCATTTATGTAGAGTTAGCTAGAATTTTTCAAGCAAAAGTTCCTTCAAGCTAACCATAGATATTGTGTAAAACATTTATATGCCAATTTTTGTTCAAATTATAAAAGGTAAGAGCTAAAGGAGTCTATTTGGAAAGCTGTTTATGCTAACACTTCAAGAGAGTTTGAAAATTGGATTAAGAAGATTGAAAAGTTGGATGTTGATGCTTACAACTACCTTAATGATTTAGAACCAAAGTGTTAGTCAATGTCACATTTTAACATAAAGATGAAGTGTGATGTTCTTGTTAATAACATAAGAAGCTAGGGATATGCCAATTCTACAAATGCTTAAATAAATTAAAAGAAAGGTGATGGAGAGGATTGAAATTAGGATTAATGGCATAAAAAAATATAAAGGTCTTCTTACTTGCATAAATGATACTAGAAGAAAACAGGCATGATTCTAGGAATTGCTTTGCACACTATGCTAGGGAGATGAAATTTAAAATGGACTTCTATGACACAACTAAGATTGTTGACCTTAGAACCCATTTATGCACATGTAAGGATTAGGACCTCACTAGAATCCCATGCAAAAATGCAATTATTGTCACTCAACAAACTACAAAAAGCCCTGAATCTTATGTTCATAGTTAGTTCAAAAAAAAATATTTATTAAGATATATTAGTACATAATTCATCTTATGCCTGGACAATCTAATTGGCAAATAACAAAGCATGTAACTGTGTTACCTCTAACCATACAACAGACCCAAGAAATAAAGGAAAAAGGGGCCTAAAGAGCCAAAGTTAGCCCATAAAGTGACAAAGAAGGGAAGGTTTATCACTTTCAACAGATGTTTTACTGTTATACATAATGCTAGGACTTGCAAGAAAGAAGTCCACTAGAATAGTAAACTTACATAGAGGAAAAATACAAAGTCAAGTTTAGATGATAGGGTTTTCACACAAAATGAAGCAGATGTTATTTATCCCACCCCTGGGTTTTCATTACCATCACAATGTAGTAAAAACTTCATAAGCTTTGCTATTGAAGGCACAAAACTTAAGGAAAAAGGAAGGAAATATAAGAAGTAGGCTTATTATTTTATTAAAGCCTTTTTTAGAGTTTTTTACCTAAATACTTGTATGAAGCCAGTGTTGTAATTTGGTTATTGTGTTATAATCTTTTGCCTAGGTTTATTTTGGGTTTAGAACGGATGTAATTATGTAGTACTAATATTAATAATGTACTTAATGCAAATTTATTATTCAATAGTAATGTTACTAGCTTGCAGTTTAAAATATATTATGTCTTAATCTTTCTAGGGTGACTTACAGTTTAATGTGAATTCGTTTTAGTTTGCATTTCAATGTCAAAAGCAAATCCCTTTTCCTTAATAATTTACATTATGGCCAGTTCCTAGACATTAAATTGATTCTTTTTATATATTTAGTATCTTATTCCTTTTCTAAACTTGATCTGGTCATGACATAGGTGTCTAGAACTTGTTTATATGCAATGACAAACCATGGTGGAAGGATTGCCATTTATTTCATGGTAAGAGTCCAAATTATGTAAACTTCAGATCATGAATCTTAGCTTATAGTTATGTGAATCTTATTTTTGGATTCTATTCTTGAATGTGAATGTGCTCAAATGATTTCCACTGGTTACTATGAATTCTAGTATAATTTAATAATAAATTGAGTATAAGTAAATATTATACATAAAAGCATAAAAGTTTTATTACTTGTGCAAACTTGCTAATAATTTTTCATCAACATAGTACAACTTAAACAAATGATAATGGTTTCAAAGGAATGCCATATATAAGGAATTTAGTGCAAGAATCCTTATTCTAATTGTTGCTTTTAAAGGTAAGATTGAAACTAAGAGTGAGTTTAACAAAGTAAAACAATAATAGCCTATGAATTAAGACTGAGTTTCAAAGGTAAGCTAGACCATAAACTCTAATTGAATAGTGAACTATAATTCTTATAGGCTTTCAACATGAATATGTAACTCAATTTCTTGACATAATAACTAATATAATATACTGGACTTTAGGATGCAACTTATTTTTATGTTAACAAAAATTGTGTTTTAAACAATTTGATGATTTATTAATTTTTGTAGCATGTATTTTTATAATTAAAAAATCAATTGAAATATATTCCAAAATAATTAATTACTGATATAATAGGAAAATAAAATTGCTTTCAACATAGTAAGTCATTTATCATATGTTATAAACTTCCAATATTAATGTTTATCTATAGCTTGTAAAAGATGCTCAAGCATACATCAATACAATTGTATATGTTATCCAAACAAGATATTTTTTAATTGAATGAAATTGAAATGAAGTTAATTAAAATCTTTGCATTTCAAATTTATTGAAAGTTTCAAATACTCCACCTAAACATGGTTTTATTAATTCAACTTCCCAATAAAAAAAGGATAATGTGCGATTCCCAACCCTCCCTTTCAATTTTCATGTATTTGGCTACATTGAGGAAATTTGTTTCAATTGCCAAACTTATCTTAGAATGATTGGGTTCAAGGAACTTTTTGACTTGTTTTTCCAATTTTTAATCCATTTGTCATATTGTTTTTAGCCATATCAAGAATGAGGGAAATACATAGGGATTATATTGGCTAATGTCTTATGCAAATCCTGATCTTAGATGCTTAGTATTTTTTAGTATGACACTTGAAGTTTGGATTGGGTACATAATTAGCATTGGGGGCATATAATTTTTTTCAATGCTTTTTTGCTCTACATAAGCAATAAGTTTTAAAACTTGTATTGCAGGGCCCTTCTCTCTTTCTCTTATGTGTAATAAGTAGTTTATGCTTCCTTACTTATCTAGTTGTCTTCATTGCAAAAATAAAGATTAAACAAATAGAATACTTTCCTTCCTCTTAACATTTTATAATTATATTTTAGAAAAAACATATTTTTATTAAAAACAATTGGAGCCTTAATGGAATCTGCATGCTTTGTTGTTAATGAGGGTGTCTCACTAAAACAAAATTTGAGATCTGCTTCAGCACAAACAACCAGTTATGATATGAATGACAATTGCTTTGATTGCAACCCTTAGGTCATTCATTTCTATTGCTAGCCATGCATATATAGGTGACTACAAGTCCATAATTCCTCTGATGAATCAGACTAGTAGCAGAAAGTGCTTGGTGTGCAAAACCGACATCTTTCATGCACCTGGTGCATCAAAGTAAAATACACCTACTTGTATAAGTTGTTTTGTTTAATGATTTGCATTTTATTACTAGTCTTTATTATCTACTTGTAATTTTGTCTACCTCATTAGTAATTGCTTATTATATTTAAATTGTGCATTTATACATCATTGAATGCCACAGGTCATTATTGTATTATATTGATTCTCAAATCTCATTAACCTACTATCAATGTTCATTCGTCCTTTTAACAATTGGTAATAGTTTTTTTTTTTTTTTTGGGTCCTGAAGACAAGACTATGCCTTATTTTAAAGGAATCAATTTAGTAAAATCATCAATACCATGCATGTTGACACCTTGAAGTGTTGTTAATGCTACTTTACAATCTTTAGTTTCTTTCTATGATCAATATGGTAGGATCAGTGTATTTGGTAAAAACTTTTTTTTTTTATTCTATATATTTACATAACAAGTAAAGGTATTCCGTTAATTTTGTGGATTTGAATCGCCTCCAGAGAGCTTGAAGGATTCAATGCTTCCACTAATCTATGCTGCTCTTTGCTAGTTGATTTTTATTTTTATTTTTATTCTTTCCTTAATATCATGATAAGCTTGATAATAAATATTTGAGAACATGTCTCTAGAAAGATAATTATGGCCATCAGCTGAGATTGCATTTTACTTGAAGAGCACTCAATTCTATATATTGTGAGAGTGAGAACAATTTGATATTATTTAAATAAAGCATTTCTGGTTATTTTTATTGTAATGCATGTGAAGATTACTAAATCAAAATTTGCTATTTTCTTCATATTTTGCATATTTTCAAGTGCATTTTTGCATATGCCCAAATGCATTCTGGTTAGCCATAAAGGATACAATTTGTAAGAATTGAAGTAAATATAAATTTTTTTTTAATAATCAATTTTTCAACAAGTCTTTTTTACGTTTATTTTAAATTTTATTATTAATGAGTACACAAATGATAGTATCACTGGCTAATTAAGAATTTCTCTTGATACTATGAGGTAAGAAACTGGCTTTAATTAGTGAAATTTGTCATTCTTGAGATTACCTTCTTTTTTTAATAAAATAATGGCATTATGTTTATAGTATTCGCGACATTTTTTTTGTTTGAAATACTAATGATAAATTGCTGTTCTTCAATCAGGCTAATGGTTACCAGACATTTTTCTTTTTGTCTGCTATAGAAAACCATATGGAATGGTACTGCAGAATATTAGAAAAGTTCTCAAAGCAGGCTTTGTCGATCGCTGAAATTCAATTCGTATATTATTTGTATTTATAATTTCTTTTTTTACAGTTTTAATTAGTATAATTGAGTACTAAACTATCAAGTAATTTGTAACAAACCCATCCATCTTTCTTAATTGTTATTAAATTGTGTCAATTAGATTTTGAATAAATTATCGTGACTGCTTGTGAGGTGAGGCCTAATTATATTTTATTATCCTCTTGTTTGGAAAATTACACTAAACTCCCTTTTGACAGATAGAATTGAATGACGTTAAAGGATTTGGTTAAATGACAATTTTGCCCTAAATATCTGTCTTATTTTTCAATCCTTTCTCTTTTTTTTATCAAATTTAATTAATATAAAAAGTATTAATTAAAATATTATATGATATAATATATTTTTTAAATTATAATCAATTAATAATTTAATATAATTAAATTATTAATTACATATTTTATTTCAACTCTTATTATTTTATAATTTATGTATTATTCTTCTTTCTATTTGATATATTATATTTTTTTATGTTCACAAATATTATTTTTAGTTTAAATATTAATATTATTAAGTAATATAAATATAATAAAATATATTTAAATTTATTATTAAAATATTTAAAATAATTTAAAATTTTAAATTAATTAAATCATTTAACTACATATTCTATTTTTAAATATTACATTACATTACTTTACAATTTATCATTATTTTTCTTATTCTTTTTTACTTTATTGCATATTTTCCATCTTTTCTTTTTTCATTGTCATTAATTTCGTGAATATTTTTTTATTTTTCCCATAATTTTGCACCTTAATTTGTGGACCTCCCTAATTAAAATTACTTGTATAATTTATTTTAGATATTTTACTAACTATTTGAAATTTTTAAAATTATCAATTCAAATTCATGAAGAGTTAAAATTCACTTCCAAATTACTGTATCTTATTTATTTATATTAACCTCTTGGATTTTATATATTTATATACCTTAACCATATACTTTCTTTTCCTACTGTGATTTATAAATTTGATCAAGTTATATTTAAACATCATATTTAAATAAATTCTTCTTTCAATTACATTAGATATTTTTATTCAATTATTTCTTCATGAAATATCTTATTTAAACTATTCTCTTTCTAATCACATAAAGAATCCGTATTTGTAATTTTTGCCAGTCATTAGTTTTACAAAAAAAATTAATTTTACGCATAATATTTTCTACTTAGCCTTATGTAACTCCATAAAATTATTTGAATAATTTTTCGTCAATATATATTATTGATATTATTTTTGGTGAATCCCGCGAGTCATTGGCTCTTTGGTTCCTCCCATAAGACAAGGGAGAAGCTGTTGTTTGAAAATTCGAAACCTGCCCCACACGACGGTTACTTTCCCTGTCTACAAGATATTGGATGGTGAGGATTCCTTTTCCAATCAAGGTTTATACTTTAAATTAAGTTATATTTAGATATCTTATTTAAATAAATTCTCCTTTTGCATTAGATATCTTATTTAATTTTTTAATTACATAAAATATTTTATTTAAATTATTTTCCTTTTGAATCACATAAAGTATCAATATTTATAATTTTTGCTAATTAATCATTAATTTTATAAAAAGATTTAATTTTATAAATAATATTTTCTATTTAATTTAGGTAATTCCATAAAATTATTGATTGTTGGAATAATTTTTTGTCAATATATATTATTGATTTTTTTTAGTAAATCTCCGTACATTTGACGAGCCATTAACTCCATATTTCCTGTTATGAGACCTGGGAGACCATTTGTCTGGAAATCCGAAACTGGCCCCACAAGCTTGTTTGGAAAGGAGAAATTGAGGGTGTGTCTAATTCAAGAATGTTTCTCACATTTTCGAAAATATTTTATAAAAATATAATATTATCATATTTGATTTAAATTTTTAAAAAATTTATTCAAGAATTTTATATTTTCAAAAATATTTTGATATCCAATATTCCTCTTAAATATTTTCACGAAAAGAGATGAGTATCTTACATTCGCATCTCATGAAAATGTGAATATTAAAATAAAAAGATAATTTTATCTTTATTCTTTTATGTTCTTATTTATTTTAATAATTTTTTAATTTTAATTTATATTTTTTATTTTTTATTTTAATTTTATAAATAATTTTTTTAATATTCTAAATATTAGAAGTGAGTTATGGAATATTAATCAAATTTATATATATTTAATACGAAATATAATTCTTAAATTTCAATATAAAAATATTAATAAAATTTAAATAGATAAATTTTAATTTTAATTTTTAAATAATTTTATAAAAATATAATATATAATATATTCAATTAAAAATTTTATATTAAAATGATAACTTATTTAAAATATTTATATATATAATTTAATTTGAAATATAATATTGAAAACTAATAATAATCTAATGTAAATATGAAATATTTCATATATATTTTAGTTGAGATTATACTAATTGAGATTATAAGTAAATTAATTCATATAATTTGAATTGATTCATATTTTAATTATTTAAAAATTTAAAATTTTTTATTTTATTTTCAATTTAAATTTAAAAGAGATTATTTCTCTTCTTTCTCTCTTATTTTATTTTCAAAGAAAACAAATTTTTTTTGTTAACAATAGAGAAATTATTTATTTATTTTATATAATTAATTATATGAAAATTCAAATTACATTCTTAAAAATTTTAATATTTTATATATTAAATTATTTATTATATTTTAATTAAATATAATTTAAATTATTAATTTATTTTAAAAAAGCAATAAGATTCTTGGTAATATGAAATGTGAATCAAACATAGAAATATAATATATTTGAGAATGTGAAAAAATATTTTCAGAAATATCTATATTGAACCAAACATAAGAATCTTACATTCCCAGAAATTACATACCTGAGAATCACATTTTAAAAAATGTATACTTTTCTAGGAATGTAAGATTCTGTAAACCAAACAACCCTAAAGGCAAAAGAAGAGAAATTTTTTAAATTGAATTAAGAAGAAATTAAGAGAAAATTTTTAAAAAATTTGAATTATTTGAAAATTGAAAATTACAAATTTAGCATCTACCATTTTTTTTCCTTTTTTCTCTTATTCCAAATAAGAGAAGAGAAGAGAAGATAAGAGAATAAATTTTAAAAATTTCTTTTTCCTTTATTTTCTTTTCCTCCTATCAAATAAAGCCTTAATCAAGTGTGGGAGCAGATTAATTTATGATTTGTTTTGAAGGAGAGAAGTGATAGATGGGGAGGAAAGAAAAGATTAAGATTATATGTAAACTTATTTTTTTGGTTTGAATTTTTTTTAAAAAAAAAAAAGAAGAAAGGAAATGAGAGTTTACAAATAATTTTTTAAAACATTTTACTTTTAATATTTTATATTCCTCCAACTATTATGCTGACTAATATAAATTAAATTATGAATTTAAATTTGATTCATCATTGATGTAAAATATTTTATATTATTAAAAATAATAATAACTAAGAATTTTTAATAACAGTAAAAGAGTTCTAATAATTTTTTATTGACATGCTAATGTAGGAGTGGGACCAATGGATGATAGTATAAAGAAAATTTATATTGATAATATATTAAATTTAAATTATTAAATTATTTATATATTTATTATATTTAGTAATAAACATTGAAAGATGAAAAATTATCTTTATATGTTTAAGCGAATTATCTATAAGTTTTTCATAAATTTCATTGGTGTTGCACTCAAGCATAGCATCATATTATTTGCAAATTTTTATTTAATTTAAAATATTTTAAGTGAAATTATATTTACAAATTGAATTGCATTTATACAATAAAATATCATATAATTAAAGTAATAATTATTATTTCTAACCACAAATAATTATTGACTGTGTAAAAAAAATATAGAAATTGATAAAATAATTATATTTATTCTTATATTTCTAATTGAAATTTTTCAAAAATTTAAAACACAATAATTATAACATTTCATTTTTAAAATGCTCTCTCAAAATGCATTATAGACTCATAATTGTCCAAATATTTGGTGAAAAATTTTGACCACTCATAGGACTCACAATATTCATTTTTTTTTAACAATGGCCTTAAGATTTTAACGTACGTTAGTATTTAAGCGGGAGGGGTATAATACCTCAGCACAAATAAAGGGAGGTTGATGTAATTCTTCAAATTAGAAAGGAACCGAGTGTAATAAAGTAAAATCTTAAGAAAGGCCGTGCTATTTTATCTTTAAATTTTACATGTTAATATTTTATCTTTACTTAATAATCAAAATTTATTTATTCCCACCAATATCATCCCCTAACCAACTAAAGTACGTTTATTCTCAATTTGTTAATTCTATGATTTTTCTCAACTTTTATTCAATAAGATTAATGGGATTGCTTATGAGGTTTTAACTTCTAATTATTTTATTTTAATTCTTATACATAATTTTGCGTTAAAATTAAATGTGTTTTAACCTTGATAGTGGATATTTTGATGGAAATAGATAATTTTTATTGAAGAAATATAGATAAAATGTCAATTAGTAAAATTTAATTGGAGCATAAGATAACATATAAAATTCTATTAATTAGATTAAACACTAGCCAAAGGGAATAAGTTAATTATAAATTATTTAAAACTTTTAAAGTTTAATTACACAAATTAAAAGTTGTAAAAATGAAATTATAATTTGATAAAAGCATAAGGACTGAAACCTCAGTTTTTCTTGAATTTATTTTTGTATCGAAAAGAAGGTTAAATATAATTTTTTTTTATAATGCAAATGTCTGGTTATGCAGAACATTCATTGAGTAGTAATATAATATCAATAGGTAAAAAAAAAAAAGTAAAAAATATATTCCTTTCAGTTTCTTTTGGCGATAGACGCACAGAGCAAAGCCCAACAAAGAAATAAAAATCTACAATGAAGTAATTATATGGGATAGAGACCCCAATCAATAATATCGCCATGAATCAGATCCCTTTCTCTATCCCATTCCCCAACCCCCTCCCCTTGTCCAAAAATTGAAAACAAAAAATCATCTTCTTCTATACTTTGTTTATTCTTTTCTTTTTTGTTAAATACATTAATTGAAAAAGGTAAAATGCTCAAGATACAAAATAGACAAAATGCCTCAGATATAGAGGAACATTGCAAAGCTTAATTAGATAAAATAATACAAATCAAAGGCCTAATTCCTCTATATTCCTTTGCATCAAAGACACACTAAAAGCTCAAATCTACAGTTTTAATAATAGAAAGATAAAAATATTAACAAATGATTATTAAATTGACTAAAAATTATTAGAAAATAAAATATTCAATCCAGCATTAGATCACTTTAAGTGGAAAAAGCCTGCATGACAATTTTTAAAATAAGGTTAAATTATACTTTATATTTTTATAGTTTCTTATTTTTTTTAAATAGATTTTTATAATTTAAAATTTTTGAATTAGATACTTACACTTTCATTTAATTTCTAATTAGGACTTTATCATTAACCTACCATCAATGTTAAATGATATGATAAATAGCTTGCTCACTGCACGTAAAATATGCCAACTTGAACTTGGTACATAAGTATAGTATATACAATCTAGGTCCTTATAATTTCACAAATTTTTTAAATAGATTCTTTTACATTTTTAAAATTTTGTATTAGGTCCTCATTGAATAGAAGAAACAAGAAGAAAAAAAGAAAAATAATAAAATATAATAATTAAATTTAAATCTTAAATTCAACATTATTGATATTGAGGAGTACATTTAGCACATATTAAACAATTTAAATAATGTATTTTATTAAAAATATTAATAATTTAGAATCTGATTAACTAAAATTATTACACTATTTAATAAAGTTAAAGTTTACAGATTGTTGTAAATTAAAGTAATCTAAATGCTTATTAAGTAATTTGAATAAATAATATAATAAAACTTTTAAATAAGAATAAATAATTTATTTATTTTTCATGCTAATAAAATTATATATTTTTTCATGCTAAATGATTTATTTATTTATTATACATGTCTGATAGGTCTAATCCATTTTAATAGTTATATATTATTTCTTATCCTTAATTACTACTAATAACAAAACGTACAAATAAGGACCTTGAGTATAATTTTATCTTTAAATAATATCACATAGTTAACACTATTGGCAATTCATATATTTAGATTAATATAGGTAAAATTTACTTACTACATTTATGTGTTCAGTTAGTTATTTTTATAAATAGTATTAACGCCAATGCTATTCTTCAAAAAAAAAAAAAAAGGATCAAAGTACATTTCAAGTTGTTCTAATTTAATAATTGTTTTTTTTATCTAAGCACTTGTACTTCAAATTTCTTCAATTGAATACTTATAATTTTCAGTAACTTTAAATTAGATGCATATTGTAAATCGTCTATCTAAATATGTCAACATAATTTCATATCATTTTATTTTCATCTAAATTAAAAAAGGAAAACTATTTTATTTTTTTTATTTTTTAAACTTTATAAATTAAATCATAGAGCATAGACTATTGGAAAAACAAGACAAATCTAATATATTTATGCATGCATATTATTTGCCCAAATAATAAAAAGGATATCTAGAAATATTCATGTTATATTTGATGTTTAATGATACAAAATTAGTTTTCTCCTTGAAGTTTATTAGTAATTGTCATATTAGTGTTGGACAAATCAATTGTTGAAGTTGTGAACATGATTAGAAAAATAATAATATTTGAAAATTTTAATATATTATTTATTTGAATTACTTAATATGCAGTTATCTTATTTTAATCTATGATGAGTTTTATATTTTAATTTTATTAAGTGGTGCAATATTTTTAGTTAATCAATTTAAATTATTAGTAGTTTGTTAAAAATATTATTTAAATCATTTAATATATATTCATTGTACCTCAATATTAATAAAATTAAATTCAAATTTTAAATTTAATTATTATACTTGATTATTTATCTTTTTTTATTTTCTCCTCTTTCTCCCGTAGGGACCTAATTCAAATTTTCAAAAAGAAAAAGGCATAAAAATTTATTTAATTTTTTTTTAAAGTATAAGTACATAAATTGCATTTGTTATTCTTATGTAGCAACTTGACATATTTTAAATTTAATTAGTAAACTGTTTATCATATCATTTAAATTTAATTAGTAATTTCAATACCTTTTGATTCAAGTGGCACTCGATGTTCTTTGAAGACTTTTCCTTCCGCTCCATCTAGAGTTCAATCACTGATCGTTATATGCATGCATCTAATAATTTAATTACTTTCTACTATTATAAAAAAATAATATACTAATGATAGGAATTCAATTAGATATTAAATGAAAATATAAATATTCAATTTAAAAATTTAAATTATAGAGACTCATTTTAAAAAAATAATAGGGAGCTTAAGCATAATTTAACTTTAAAATAAAAGGAGAAACCAAACGGAGTCCGGAATCGAAAAGCCCGTGGGATATAAGAAGTGGGGAAAGCCGAGAACGGCCCGTAGGCATTTAAAAACAACTTTAACAATAGACGACGGTGCGTTTAAGGCTGACAATTACAACTATGAGGTCCCGTGCGGTGCGGATTCTCATCTCGCCGTCTCCGTCTCCGCGCTCGAGCATACAATCACAAGAAATTGGTGAGAGTTACTATTTACTCTGCCTCAGTTTTCGAATTCATGTTTCAATTTCTGCGCAATCTTGCTCCTTTTCCATGGCATATTGCCATTACCAGCAGCATTTTTCCGGAAAAACTTGGATCGGTTTGTTTCCGAAACCCATTCTTTTATGTGAAATTCATATCAACCGCTTCAAACAAGGAATCTTTTACTATCTCATATCTTGTTAGCAATTGTGGGTTCTCACCAGAACGAGCTGTTTCAATGTCCAAGTACCTGCATTTTGAAGGTCGAGAAAAACCAGATTTGGTGATAAAGTTCTTCGAGAATCAAGGGTTCTCACAAGCCCAACGCTAAAAGCCATAAAAACATACCCACTCTTACTTAGACTCGATCCTGAGAAAATTTTGCGGCCTAAAATTGAGTTTTTGAAGTCCAAAGGTGTTCTGAGCTCTGACATTCCCGGAATTATACTTGCTGACCCTAATATCCTATCAAGAAGCTTGGACAAACATATCATTCCCTCTTATGATTTCCTTAGTACTTTGCTTAAGTCTGATAAGAAGCTTGTTAGAGCTCTTAAACAATCCCCCAGCATTCTTGTTACTCTTTACAAATATGCAATGCCTAATATCAACCTATTAAAAGCAGTAGGAGTTTCTGAGTCCCATATTATCAAATTAATAGAAGTCAATCCCCGGACATTGATCAGACAACCTCACAAATTTAAGGCATTTGTGGAGGAAGTGAAGGAAATGGGGTTTAATCCTCAGAAGTTTGGATTTGTTCGAGCTCTTTGGGCATGGACTAGCATAAGCAAATTCACACGGGCAAGAAAGTTTGCTGCTTTCAAAAGGTGGGGTTGGACTAATGATGAGGTTCTTGAGGCATTTGGAAGACATCCAATATTTATGATGATTTCAGAGAAGATGATTGAGGCAAAAATGGAGTTTTTTGTCAACAAGGTGGGATGCAAATCTTCTGCCATTGTAAGACGTCCCAAATTGCTGGGCTTGAGCTTGGATAAGCGAATTATTCCTAGGAATGCTGTTATTCAAGTTCTGTTGTCGAAGGGTCTGGTGACCAAGCTGGCCTTGTGTCTCATGTTTGAGTGCACTGAAAGTGTCTTCATGGAGAGGTATATCCTACGTCATGAGACGGAAGCTGGTGAATTATTGAAGTTGTATCGTGCTAAATTGGAGCTTCCTGGAGGTCACTTGACAGCAGAACAGCTGTAAGGTTGATACTAAACTAAATTTGTAATGAATTTTATTTTATTGTTGGGGCATTGCGTTTTGTCTATTCTAATAATCTCAAATATTACACCTCAGTTTTTGCTTATATTCTTCATTTTATCGAGAATGGAATTGTTGAAACTTGAGATTGAGTTTAATTATGTCTTGTATAGTCGATTGCGTATCCTTATTAACACATTCTCTTGGCTGAGAAGCCACTTTTCCGTCAACTTATCATCTGTAAAGACTAAACAAGCACCCACTTCTGCCTTCTGGTGTTCCATATATTTATGTAGATGGATATGTAGCTTGATTTCTTGATATAATAAATAATATAATGTACTGGACTTTAGGATGCAACTTATTTTTATGTTAATAAAAGTTGTGTTTTAAATAATTCGATGATTGATTTATTTTCGTAGCATGTGTTTTTATAATTAAAAATTCAATTGAAATATATTCCAAATTAATTAATTATTGAAATAATAGGAAAATTAAATTACTTTCAATATAATAAGTCATTTGTCATATGTAATAAATTTATAAAACTTGCAATATTAATGTTTACATTTAACTTTTTATTAACCTGTAAAAAATGCTCAATCATACATTGATATAACTATATGTGTTATCCAAACAAGATATTCTTTAAATGAATAAAATTGAAATGAAGTCAATTAAAATCTTTGCATTTCAAATTCATTGAAATTTATAAATACTCAATCTAAAAACCTTAATGTTTGGTCCTATTAATTCAACTTTTCAATTAAAAAGGAAAATGGACATTATGTGAGTATTTTTGTGTCTAACCCTCCCTTTCAATTTTCATGCATTTGGCTACATTGCGGAAATTGTTTCAATTGCCAAACTCCGCATCTTTGAATGATTGGTTCAGACTTCAGGGGACCTTTTGACTCTGGTTTTTCAATTTTTAATCCATTTGTTATACAGTTTTAGCCATATCATGAATGGGAAAACACATAGGGATTGTATTGGCTTATATCTTACAGAGTTCTAATTTTTTGTGCTTAGTATTTTCGAGTATGCTACTTGAGCTTGGGTTAGGTACGCAATTAGCATTGAGGGCATATAATTTTTTCAATGCTTTCTGCACTACGTAAGTAATAAGTTTTATGACGGATACTACAAGGCCCCTCCCTGTCTTCCATGAAATAAATAGTTTATGCTTCCCTACCTTACTTCAATGCAAAAATAAAGGCACAGCCTCGAAAAAAATCCAAAATTTGGAACAAGGCACATCGCCATTGAAAAACTAAATGGAATCTGCATGCTTTATCTTTAACAAGGGTGTCTCACTCAAGCAAAATTTGAGATCTGCTTCAGCACAAACAACCACCTATGACTGTAATAGAACGATTGCTTTGACTATGATATTTGCTTGGGCTCTGCTCAAGATCCTGTGGTCATTTCTATTGCTAGCTATGCATATAGAGGTGGCTGCAAGTCCAGAATTTCTCTGATGAATCAGGCCAACAGCAGAAGTGCCTGGTTTGCAAAGCTGACATCTTTCATGCGCTTGGTGCATTCACGTAAAATACACCTACCTGTGTAAGTTGTTTTATTTAATGATTTGCATTTTTGTTATCAGTCTAGTATCCACTGTAATTTTGTTTGACTTCATCAGTAATTGCTCATTATATTTAAATTGTGCATTTATACATCTCCGAATGTCACGGTTCATCATTGTATTGTATTGTAGTCTCATTAACCAACTGTCAAGGTTCATTTGCCCTTTTTACAGTTGATCGTGTGTTTTTTCCTTCTTGGTCCTGAAGACAGGACTGTGCATGCTTTTAGAAGATCAATTTAGTAAAATCATCAATACCATGCATGTTTGCACCTTGAAGTGTTATTAATCCTATTTTTCAATCTTTAGCTTCATTCTATGAGCAACACAGTCGGATCAGTGTATTTGGTCAAAGCATACTTCCCCATTTTTTTTGTATATTTACATATCAACTGAAAATATCCGTTAATTCTGTGTAGCTGGGTTGCTCCATAGAGCTTGAGGGCTTAGATTGCATTTTATTTATTTAATTTTTTCAGTAATAATAGGAGTGGTAATTCATTTAAGGTCCTGTGTTTGAACTCTCTAGACGAGGAGTATAGCTTTTGAAGCAATGTCAACTGCCATTGCACTACTAAGGTGGTGATGCTTAGATTGCATTTTACTTGAAGAGCACTCAATTTTATATACTGAGAGCGGGGCCAATATGATTTGCATTTCTGCTTATTCTTGCCGTAATACATATGAAAATTACTGAATCGAAATTTGCTATTTTCTTCCATATTTTGCATATTTTCGAGTGCATTTTGCATCTGTTCAAATGCATTCTGCACTATGCACAACTATACAGTGAGGCAAGATATAGGAGGCATGCATTTTGTCATTCTTCGGATCTCCTTTTATCTAATAATGGCATTATAGTATTCACGATATTTGCTTGTTTGAATTACTAATGATAGATTGCTGTTTTTCAATCATGCTAATAGCTAACAGACTTTTTTTTTTTTTGTTACAGAAAACCATATGGATTGGTACTGCAGAATGTTAGGAAAGTTCACAAAGCATCCCTTGTCGACCTCAGTTGTGACTGCCAAAATTCAATTCATATATTATTTTTATTGTAAATAAGGTCGGTGTTATTAATTGGTAACTACAATTTTACCAAATGAAAATCTAGAAAAAGAGGTATAAATAGAAATTCAATGCTTTAAATTATTGGTTATATTTTAAAATTTTAACAATATTTTAAATAAAAACATTTTTTTAATTTATTAAAATTCAATTAATGATTTTTATATTAAAATTTTAATTTATTTAAAATGAAATACATAATGTTATATCTATTTTGAATTATAACTAACATAAGCGGACATGAAAGATTAAAAATATGAAACAAAATAAATGAAAAGAGTAGAAATAATAGTTGAGTTAATAAATAATAAGAATTAAGAATAAAATATATAATGAAATAAGTTAATTTAATTAAATAAAATATTTAATTTATTTAAAAAAATTTTACCCTAGAAATAAATTATATAGTGACAAATTTATATTACTCAATATTATTTGAGTTGTAAACATTAATATAAGTGAAAAGGAAAAAAAAAGCACTAGAAATAATACTAGACATGAAATGTAAAACCTTAACTAAATTTTAATTCACAAATATTTAATTTGACATATAGTACTTTAAACTTTATATCAAAAAAATATTGATAAAATTTTAATAAATAAATTTAAATATAAAATATATATTTTATATATATTATTTAGTGATATTAATATTTGAATTATAAGAAATAGACATGGATATGAAAAAAAATATAAAATTGAGCAAATAAAAAAATTAAATAAATAAAAAATTTAATTTGTTTAAAATATTTTTATCTTAAAAAATTATACTATATTAAATATATAATACTCAATAATATTTGAATAGTAAATAACTAATACAAAAAATGCAAAAAAAGCTGGCGGTAAAAAATTTCCTCACAGCCCAATACATGTTTCCACAAAAAAAAAAATGTAATGCCTCCAATCAAAAAATCTTTTCTTATATACTAGATGTCTATTTTTTATTTAATATGAGAATTAAAATAATAAATATATAATAAAAATTATAAAAATTTTAAATTTATAAATAATAAAACTTTAAAATGTAAGAGTTAAAAAATATGACATGTAATTAAGGAATTTGATTAAATTAGCTTCCCATCTTATTTATGTAATAAAAAAAAATTATGTTATATTCGTATTTTTCAGTAATATTAATATCCAAGTTATAATGAATAGTAGTAAATAGAAAAATATAGTAAAAATATGTAATGAAGAAAATAAAAAGAATAGAAATAATATGTGAATCATAAAAAATTATATTTAATTTCGAATATAATACTTTATAGTTGATATAAAGAAAATATTGATAAAATTTAAATAAATAAATTTTATTTTAATTTAGTAATATTTTTATTTAAAAAATAAAATATTTAATTATATAATTTGATTAGTATCTTCTAAATCAAAATCTTTTGTTATTTAAAATATCATCATTTAGTAACATAAGCATGTAATTAAAGTCGTAGATAATAAAAATGAATATAAAAGAAAGAATATGCAATATAACGAATGAAAAAGAAGAGAATAAATTAAAATTTTAATTTATCAAAAATAAAAATAATAATAAAATAAGATAGATTATGTTATTTATATCTATATTACTTAATGATATAGCGTGAGTTATAGACAACATAAGTGGTATTATACTAAAAAAAAGAAAAGAAAAGAAGGCGTAATGCTATAAATAAAAGAAGATGATGTGACTACAATATTAAATAATATAAGAGTTTAAATTTTGTTTAATAATAATGTAAAATACTTTATACTATTAGTCAATAAAAAAAATATTTTATTAAAAAGATAATAATTTTAATAATTTTTTTAATATAATAATACATTAATGCATAATAATATAAAATTGATTTAAACTAACAATTAATTAAATTTAAATCCTAAGATATGAACGGTTAATAACATGAGTGAATATAAAAAATTAATAATAACAAGAAGTGTAATAATGTATGATTTATAAAGTCTTAATAAATCCTCGATTAACTCTAATATAATTTCTTCTATAGTGTTTAAAAATAATATCAAGATAATATTGATAAATTTTAAATATATAAATATTATTTTAATTTTTAATATTTTATTAAAAAATAATATATGATTAATTATTTCAGCTAAAAATATATACAATAAAGGTTTTAAAAAATAAACTATATCATTTTATATTTCTATTTAATGATATTGATATCTAATTTATAAAAAAATGAGCAAAATAATTGAATTAAATTAAAATATTAAATCATTTAAAATATTTTTATAATGAAAAGAAAAAATTATGTTACAATTCAAAAAGGGAAGTCTAAATATTATATCACAAAATTCAAATGATATCAAGAAGAAAAATTTTAAAAAAAAAAAGGAAACTGAGCATTTGTGCGGGAAAGCATGAAAAGAAAGGATTGGGAAGCTGACACTAGTCCAAAAATAATAATATAAAAAGGAGAATCAAAACCCTTTTTTACCTCTTAGATATTGATGTTGATTTTTTTATATAGACTTGATAATTAGTTAATAATTATAATAATTAATTAATTAATTAATTATTAGTTAACAATTGATTATATTAATTAATTTAACTAATTGATTACATTAATTATTTAAATAAAAATATTTGATAAAATTGATTATTTATAATTAATTATTTAAATATAAAATAAAATATAATGATATAAATATATTTTATTAGTTATTTGAGTATTTTTTATTTTAATATTTTAAATTTTTTATAAATTATATATTATATATTAGATATTTTTTAAAATTAAACTAATACAAATTTTATGACTATTAAATTAATATAATTTTTATAGTTATTAAATTTTTTTAAGAAATCAATAATTATGATTATTTAATTTTCATACAAAAATAAATATTATAAATTTTTTATAAATTGATAGTGAGAGAAATGAGAAGATTGATTGATAGTTTTTTTTAGAAGGATAAAATAAAAAATATAAAAATTTAATTTTTATGTAAAAATAAATATTAATTTTTATATAAAATAGATACTATATATTAATAATTTTTTTATAAGGACAATATGAAAATTATAAAAATTAATCAAGAATAATTTTTTCTTTTTTCGAATCAATCAAATCCAAAATGTTACTGTCCTTAACTTTTTAAAAATAATGATTTGGAAGGTAATTAATTAATCTAATCAATTAATTGCAAAACATCAAAATTAATTAATTTAATAAATAAATTAATTGATACTAATTAAATTAACTAAAAATCACTTAATCAATTAACATCCAAACATCTCCGTTGGCCCTCTGGTTCCTCGTACGAGACACCATTGTTTGGAAATTCGAAACCTGCCCCCCATGACGATCACCTTCCCTCTCTACGAGATATAGGATAGCGAGGATTTCTTCTCCAATCAAGGTTTATACTTTAAATTAAATTATACTTAAATATCTTATTTAAATAAATTCTCCTTATGATTACATTAAATATTTTATTTAATTTTTAATCACATAAATTATCTTATTAAAATTATTCTCCTTTTAATGGCATAAAGTATCAATAATTATAATTTTTGCCAATCACTAATTTTAGAAAAAAGATTTCATTTTACCAATAATATTTTCTATTTAGATTTATGTAACTCCAAAAAATTATTTATTGTTTGAATAATTTTTCCGTCGATATATATTATAGATATTTTTTTGGGTAAATCTCCCTACATATGACGAGTCATTAACTTTGTCTCCTATTTATGTGACAAGGGTGAGACCATTTGTCTGGAAATCCGAAACGTGCCCTCACTTGGCGGTCACTTTCCCTGCCTCCAACGTATTGGATAAGGAGGATCTCACCGTTCCTTTACCCCTTGCTTGGATACGGTGAAAATAGGGGAGAAGCGTGCGGTGGGTCCCACCAAAATATTTTTCCCAAAAGGTGGAGAAGTTCTGCACAGTACCAGAGTTAGGTCCCCTTCCCTGCTCTGCTCTGCTCTCCCTTCCCCTCCTCTCTGCTCCGTGCTACTCGGCGTCTCCTCTAGCTTCCTGCCGCTACTGGAGGTTTGTCCGACGAAGGCAATCACATTTTGTGACCATTTCTGGAGCTGCCCTGGCCTCCCGTCCGCCTGCTTCGCTTGGTACTGCGAAAAAATCCACTCTACCAGCCGCTGCTTCCAATTTGTCCGACAAAGTCGCCGGCATTGTGTAGGGTTGGAGCAAGTAAAGTTCTTTATTTTTCTCCCGTTGCTCTTGCTGTGGCTGTTCGGGAATCCATTTCTGTCGGTTGAACAATGCAGGCAGATCCGACCCCTTCCTTTTTTTTTGGCTTTTTTTATAGACAATAAATTAAAAAAAATTGTTCTTCAAGTGTTGAATTTCGTGTATATAGAAGATGTGTAAAAATCAACATGGATTAGATATAGTGAATCATTTTTTGTATTTTTTAGATAAGTAATCTGTAAATTTCTGTCATTGTAAGTTAAATAATTAATTCTTGAATGCTGATTTGTTATAATGAACCATGTTCTGCATGAGTGAAATTGAATTTATTTGATTCAAATTAATTTTTGTATTTTTAAGTTAAATAATTAAACTAAAATCTAATTTTTTTAGAGTATTTGATTTATATTAATTTTCATAATAATTTAATATCTGAAGTTTTAATTTTAAACTGAAGTTCAATTCTTGTGAGAATAAAAATTTTATATCAATTTATTCCTACTAGGGGACTAAAATATTATTTGAAATTTCAGTTTACGAAATAAAATTAATATAAGGAGGGTTGATTAGTGGGTTTGCAAAAAATTTATATTATTTACTTAGATTTACATTTTAATAATATAAAGAAAATTGAACACTTTATAATATATTAAAAAATATTAATATAAATTTTACTTATAAAATAGGGTTGATATTATTTTACATTATTTTCCTAAATTTACATCTAAAAGAAGTAAAAAAAAAAAATACCCCCTATATCTCACAAATTTATTTTCTCTCACAATTAAACACAATATTTTCTCCTTTATTTTCTCTCCCCCTTATTTTCTCATGCAATCAAGCTAGACCTGTCAAAACGGATTAATCCAACCCAACCAGGCAAACCCAACGAGCAAAAATTGTACGTCAAGCCAGTCTCAGGCCGGGCTACTTTTTCACCAAGTCGGGTCCAGATTGGATTGTTACAGTACCAGTACCAGTCCCAGTCCCAGGTCGACATTTACCAGACGGGTTTAGACGAGTCTTTATAACCCGTTACATTTTATTATTATTATCATATTAATTTTTTATTTTTTATTAATTTTATATAATTAATTAATTAAAATATATTATTATTTATGAAATATAATTATATATTATTATTATAATTTAAAATTTTATTATTATATCAACGAGTCATATATATTATATATAAAATTAAATATATATTATTAAGATTTAATAAATGTATGAATTTTTATTTAATAATATGTAAATTTAATAAAATAATTTAAATTTTATATTGAACAAGAATTTTATTTTATATATTTATTTTATTTAATAAAATAAATATATTATTATATATTATATATTTATATATAATAAAATAAATTTTATATCATATATTTTTATATTTATTTTATATTATGTATTTATTATATATATTTATTTTATTAAATAAAATAAATATATATTATTAAATATATATTGATCAAGGCCAAAGTATTATATAAAAATAAATATATTATATAAATATATAATATAAAATTTATTTTATTATATATAAATATATAAACATATAATATATAATAGTTTATATTTATTTTATTTAATAAAATAAATATATATTATTAAATATATATTGATCAATGCCAAAGTATTATATAAAAATAAATATATTTAATAATTTATATATTATCAAATATATATAAATAAATAATTATTTATATAATATATTAATAAAAATAATTATAATAATTTTTATATAATAATAAAAATAGATGATAATGTATTATATTATATATATAATATATTTAAAATTAATACCAAAATTATTTATTTAAAATTTTTAAATAATTTAAAATTTTAATATTAAAGTATTAATTTAAATTTTAATATAATTATTTATTTTAATAAATTTATATAATATATATTGACAACATTAAATATATGAATTTATTAATTTTAATATTAAAAATTATTTAATATTGTTCATATATATAATTTTAATATTATATATATTAAAGTTTAATTTTAATATACTAAAATTATTATTTTAATATTTATATAAAAATTAAACATATAATAATAAATTAATTATTTATTATTTACTATTATTATCAAGTTAACATGTTAACCCAATAACCTGAGGGGTTAACACTTATCAGTCCCAATCCTTTATTGTTTTCCGTACTAGTCTCAATCCCAGTTCCAATCCCGGATCAGATAAAATTATATCAATCCCAGACTAACTCATTAAACCCAACCCATTTTGACACTTTTAAACTAAGTACACCTAGGAAAAATAACTTTTCCCTACTTTTCTTTCTTCTCTATTTTCTTTCTCCCTTATTTTCTACTATAATCAAGCAAAGCATTAACTATGTGTGTGAAGCATTAGCTATGTGTGTGAGGAAATTAATTTATGTTGTGCTTTGGTGGAGGGAAGCGGTAGATGGAAAGGTAAGAAAAGATTACATACAAAATTTGTTGTGTGGATTCTCATTTCGCTGTCTCCGTCCCCACGCTGGGAATATAATCGCAAGAATTTGTTGAGTTACTTCTCACTCTGCCTCAGTTTTCGAATTCATGTTTCAACTTCTGCCCAACCTCACTCCTTTTCCATGGCATATTACCATTACCAATAGTGTTTTTTCGAAAAAACTTGGATCAATTTGTTTCCGGAACCCATTCTTTTATGTGAAATTCATATCAACCGCTTCAAACGAGGAATCTTTTACTATCTCGCATCTTGTTAGCAATTGTGGTATCTCAACGGAATGAGCTGTTTCAATTTCTAAGTACCTGCATTTTGAAAGTCGAGAAAAACCAAATTTGGTGATAAAGTTCTTCGAGAATCAAGGGTTCTCAAAGTCCAGACGCTAAAAGCCGTAAAAACATTCCCACCCTTTCTTAAACTCGATCCTGAGAAAATTTTTCTACCTAAAATTGAGTTTTTGAAGTCCAAAGGTGTTCTGAGCTCTGACATGCCCGGAATTATACTTGCAGTTGCAGACCCAAATATCCAAGCAAGAAGCTTGGACAAACATATTATTCCCTCTTGTGATTTCCTTAGTAATTTGCTTGAGTCTGATAAGAAGCTTGTTAGAGCTCTTAGAAAATCCCCCAGGATTCTTGTTACTCTTGACAACTATGCAATGCCTAATATCAACCTATTAAGAGCATTAGGAGTTTCTGAGTCTCATATTATCAAATTAATAGAACTCCATCCCATGACATTGATCAGATCGGACAGCCTCATAAATTTAAGGCGTTTGTGGAGGAAGTGAAGGAAATGAGGTTTAATCCTCAGAAGGTTGGATTTGTTCAAGCTCTTCGGGCATTGACAAGCACGAACAAATTCACATGGGCAAGAAAATGCTCAATCTGATATAACACTGTGTTATCCAAACAAGATATTCCTTACGTGAATGAAATTAAAATGAAGTCAATTAAAATCTTCGCATTTCAAATTCATTGAAATTTACAAATACTCATTCTAAACATAACCTTAACGTGTGGTCCTATTAATTCTACATCTCAATAGATAAAAAAAAAGGACATTATGTGAGTATTTTTGTGCCTAACCCTCCCTTTCAATTTTCATGCATTTGGCTACATTGCGAAAATTGTTTCAATTGTCAAACTCCTAATCTTACAATGACTGGCTTCAGACTTTAGGGGACTTTTTGACTCTGGCTTTCCAATTTTTAATCCATTTGTTATAAAGTTTTAGCCATATCATGAACGGGGAAATACATAGGGATTGTATTGGCCTATATCTTACTGAATTCTAATTTTTGATGCTAAGTATTTTTGAGCATGACTACTTGAGTTTGGATTAGGTACACAATTACCACTGAGGGCATATAATTTTTTCAATGCTTTCTGCATGGTATAAATAATAAGTTTTTTATTTGAAAATTTTACTTAAGAAGAGGAAGGAAATGAGAGTTTATGACTAATTCTTTAAAGTCTTCTGCTCCTTAATGTTTTATATTCCTTCAACTAATATGGCTAACTATATAAATTCAATTATTAATTTAAATTTAATCTATTATTAATATAAAATATTTTACACTATTAGTAAATAAAAAAATATTATTAAAAAAGTAATAGTGATTAAATTTTTTAATAATAATAAAGAAATTTTAATGATTTTTTATTGGCATGGTATTGCGGGAGTTGGACTAGTGGATGATAGTATAAAGATAATTTATACTAATAATAAATTAAATTTAAAATTTAAAATTATTTAGATAATTTTTATATTTAATGATAAATATTGGAAGCTGAAAAATTACCTTTATAAGTTTAAGTAAATCATCTGCAGGTTTTTCACCAATTTCATTGGTGTTTGCACTCAAGCATAGCATCGTATTATTTACAAAATTCTCTTTAATTTAAAGTATTTGAAGTGAAATTATCTTTATAATTTGATTTGTGTTTATACAATGAAATATCATATAATTAAAGTAATAATTATTATTTCTAACCACTAATAATTATTGACTAAGTAAAATAAATATAGAAACTCATAAAATAATTATATTTATTCTTATATTTCTAATGAAATTTTTAAAAAATTAAAACAAAATAATTATAACACTTCATTTTTAAAATGCTTTCTGAAAATGCATTATAGGGTCATAATTGTCCAAATATTTCGTCAAAATTTTTTACCACTTGTAGGACCCACAATATTCAAATTTTTTTTTTTGGCATTTCTGTTAAAATTTTAACGAACATTCAAGCGGGAGGAGTGTAACACCTATGTATAATGCAAGGAAGGTTGATGTAATTGTTCAAATAATGGGGGAACGGAATGTAATGAAGCTAAACTTTAGGGAAAGTCGTGTTATTTTATTTTTAAATTTTACATGCTCATATTTTATCTTTATTTAATCATTAAAATTTATTTTTCTAAACTTTCGTTGAATGAGACTAGTGGAACTGACTTACAAAGTTATAACTTTTAACTATTTCATTTTAATTCTTATACATAATTTTAAATTAATATTAAATGTCTTTTAATTTTAATGGTGGATATTTTGATGGAAATAGATGAATTTTGATGACTAAATATGGATAAAATGTCAATTATTAAAATTTAATTGGGACATAAGATGACACATAGAATTCTATTAATTAGATTTAACACCAGTCAAAAGGAATAAATTAATTATAAAATATTTTAAACCTTAAAATTTAATTACGCAAATGAAAAATTGTAAGAATGAAATTATAATTTGATAAAAGTATAAGGGCTAAAACCTCTATTTCCTTCAATTTATATTTTATCGAAAAGATGGTTAAATATAATTTTTTTTATAATGCAAATGTCTGGTTATGTAGAACATTCATTGAGTAATAATATAATATCAATTAGTGATTTCGGTTGAAACTAAATGATTCTTACAAAAAGGACTGCATCATCATATAATAAGCTTTTTAGAGTGAATTTGAATCATTTTCTTGCCATTTTTCTTTCATATCTCTTGACATTTCCTCACTAATAATAATGAATGATTCAACAGAAAAATGCTTAGAGTAAAGATATTTCTCTCCGATTATCAAATAATAGGCGAAAAAATAAAAAAAGGAAAAATATATTTCTTTCAATTTCATTTTGGCCATATACGTACAGGCCAAAACCCAACAAGAAAATAAAAAATTACCATGAAGCAATTATAGGGGATAGAGATTCTAATTGTGTCACCACAAATCAAATACCCTAAGTTTATGAGAGGGCTATCCAGGATGGCCAAACCCAATTCACATTTTAAGTTAAAAATTGTTCATTTCTATTTTTAAAGTGAAATAAGCATTTTACCACCAGATGTCTAGCTCAATTGATTAACCTTAGGGCATCATAATGTGGTATATAAGGGCAGTGCGTCATCCCCTCATCCCCTCCCCTAGTCCATAAAATAAATAAATAAGAAAAAGCATTGTCTTCTTCTATTTATAATTTATTCTTTTCTTTTTTATTAAATACATTCATTGGAAAGGGCGAAATGCTAGACATACAAAACAAACAAAATGCCTGAGATGCAGAGGAACATTATACAGCCTAATCAGAAAAAAAAAATATAAATCAAAGGCTTAACTCTTCTATATTCCTTACATAAAAAACACACTAAAAATTCAGATATACCATTTTAAAAATAGAAAGATAAAAATATTAACAAATAATTATTAAATCCACTAAAAATTATCAAAAAATAAAATATTAAATCCACCATTAGATCACTCAAGTGGTATCATATAACAATTTTTAAAATAAGGTTAAATTATCCTTTAAATTTCTATATTTTCTTATTTTTTTTAAATAGGTTCCTATGGTTTAAAAACTTTGAATTAGGTGCATATATTTTTATTTAATTTCTAATTAAATCCTTATAGTTAATCTATCGTTAATTTTAAATAGCATGACAAACAATTTTCTAATTATACGTGAAATAAGTCAATTTAAACTTGCCACATAAGTATAGTAAATATAATTTAGGTCTTTATATTTTCACCAATTTTTTAAATAGATCCTGACACTTTTAAAAAAAATTTGAATTAGATCCATGCTAAATAGAAGAAGAGAAAGAAAAAATAAAAATAATAAGGTATGATAATTAAATTTAAAAATTTAAATTTAGTATTATTAATAGTGAGGTACACTTAATATGTATTAAATAATCTAAATAATGTTTTTAATAAAATATTAATAATTTAGAATATGATTAATTAAAAATACTATACTATTTAATAAAATTAAAATTTAGAGATTGTCATAAATTAAAGTAAGTTAAATGTACATTAAGTAATTTCAATAAATAGTATACTAAAACTTTAAAATAAGAGTAAATAATTTATTTATTTTTATGCTAAATAGTAAAATAAGTTAATAAGTTAAAATACTAGAAAAATAATTATTTTTATTATTTGATTTGAAAAAATTATATATTTTTTATATTAAATAATTTATTCTTTTATTTTGCGTGCCTAATAGATCTAATGCATTTTGATAGTTATACGTTGTTTCTTATCCTTAATTACTACTAGCAATGAAGTATACAAACAAGGACCTTGAGTATAATTTTATCTTTAAATAATATCATACAATCAACACTATTGACAATTCATGTATTTAGATTAATATAGGTAAAAATCACTTATTACATTTATGTACACAAATTGGTTATTTTCATAAATAGTATTGACGCCAATGTCATTCTTATTAAAAAAACATGGGTCAAATTACATTTCAAATTCTTCTAATTTAATAATTTTTTTTATCTAAGTACTTCTACTTTAAATTTCTTCAATTGAGTACTTATAATTTTTAGTAATTTTTAATTAAAAGCATACCATAAATTCTCTACCTAAATATGTCAACATGAATTAAAGATAATTTTATATTATTTTGTTTTCATCTAAATTAGAAAAAAGAAAAATATTTTCTTTTTTTCTTCTTTTATTTTTTTCCATTCTTTCAAACTTTATCAATTAGATCATAAAGCATAGAATATTAGAAAAACAAAACAAATCTAATATATTTATACACACATATAGGTCTTATTTGGTAATTAATTAATTCAATTAACTATTAACTAATAGTTGATTGTATTAGTTGATTTGACTAACTGATAATATTAGTTATTTAAGTAAAAATATTCGATAAAATTAGCTATTTTTTATTAGTTACTTATATGTAAAATGACATGTAAAGATATGTATATATTTTATAATTTATTTAAATATTTTTTTACTTTAATAATATTTCAGATTTATTATATGATTTATGTTTAAGAAATATAATAATTTATTTTTAAGAAATATTATAATTTATTTTAAAATAATTTTTTAAGTCATACTTGCTTAAAAATATGATAAATATAAAATATAATTAAATATTTATTATATTTCTTAAATTATTATATTTTTTAAAAATAAATTATTATATTTCATAAATATTTTATAGAAATTAATAATTATTATTTAATAAATTTATTTAATCTTGTTTTAGTAAGGATATAAATGAAAATGTATATATTATTTAAGAATAATTTTATATTTTTACAAGTCCATTATCAATAAACTAATTGAAAACGATGAGTTTATTAACCTTTTTAAATAACTAATTGAAGGCTAATTAATTAATTAATTAAGTTATTTATTAAATAGTTAAATTAGTTTATTAATTCGCTCAAATAGTTAAACATTATCAAATCAGCTAAAAATTTACTAAAAAATTCTTTACTAAACACTTTTATAATTTGCACAAGGATATCTTGAAATATTCATTTTATATTAAATACTTAAGGATGCAAAATTGATTTTCTTCTTAAAGCTTATTAGTAATTGCCCTGTTAGTATTGGACATGCCAAGTGTTGAATTCGTTGACATGATTAGAAAATAATATATTTATATTAAAAATAAATAAATTATTTATTCTTATTTAAAAGTTTCAGTACATTATTTATTAGAATTACTTAATATGTAGTTATTTTATTTTAATTTATGACAAATTATAAAATTTAATTTTATTAAACAGTGTGATTTTTTACTTAATTAGATTTTAAATTATAAGTAATTTTTTAAAAATATTATTTAAATTATTTAATATATATTTGTTATACCTCAATATCAATAATACTAAAATTAAAATTAAAATTTAATTATTATATTTTTTATTTTTTCTTCTTTCTTTCATTTAGTAGATACCTAATTCAAAATTTCAAAAAAGTATATGAATTTATTTAAAAAATTTGTGAAACTGTAAGCATATAAATCATATTTGTTATGCTTATACAGCGATTACAAATCAACATATTTTATATTCAGTCAGTAAATGTTTGTCATATCTTTTAAAATTAATAATATAAATCTAATTAAAAATTAAATAAAATTATAAATATTTAATTTAAAATTTTAAAATTATAGAGGCTTATTTAAAAAAATAAAAATTATAGGGAGCTCAAGCATAATTTAACTTTAAAATAAATAGAGAAACCAAACGGAGTCCGGAATCGAAAAGCCTGCGGGATATAAGAAGGGGGCAAGGCCAAGAACGGCCCGTTGGCGTTTAAAGACAACTTTGACCATAGACGACGGTGCGTTTAAGGCTGACAAATGCAACTATAGTGTTCCGTGCCGTGGGGATTCTCATTTCGCTGTCTCGGTCTCCGTCTCCGCACTGGAGCGTACAATCACAAGAAATTGGTGTGTTCCTTCTGACTCTGCCTCAGTTTTCAAATCCATGTTTCAATTCCTGTGCAAGCTCGCTCCTTTTCCATGGCATATTGCCAGTACCAGCAGCGTATTTCCGGGAAAACTTGGATCGGTTTGTTTCCAAAACCCATTCTTTTATGTGAAATTCATATCAGCCGCTTCAAATGAGGAATCTTTTACTATCTCATATCTTGTTAGCAATTGTGGGTTCTCACCAGAACGAGCTGTTTCAGTGTCCAAGTACCTGCATTTTGAAAGTCGGGAAAAACCAGATTTGGTGATAAAGTTCTTCGAGAATCAAGGGTTCTCACAAGCCCAGACGCTAAAAGCCATAAAAACAGTCCCACTCTTACTTAGACTCGATCCCGAGAAAATTCTTCTGCCTAAAATTGAGTTTTTGAAGTCCAAGGGTGTTCTGAGCTCTGACATTCCCGGAATTATACTTGCAAGCCCTAATATCCTAGGAAGAAGCTTGGACAAACATATTATTCCCTCTTATGATTTCCTTAGTACTTTGCTTAAGTCTGATAAGAAGCTTGTTAGAGCTCTTAAACAATCCCCCAGCATTCTTGTTACTCTTAAGAAATATGCAATGCCTAATATCAACCTATTAAAAGCAGTAGGAGTTTCTGAGTCTCATATTATCAAATTAGTGGAAGTCCATCCCTGGACATTGGTCAGACAACCTCACAAATTTAAGGCGTTTGTGGAGGAAGTGAAGGAAATGAGGTTTAATCCTCAGAAGGTTGGATTTGTTCGAGCTCTTTGGGCATTGACTAGCATAAGCAAATTCACACGGGCAAGAAAGTTTGCTGCTTTCAAAAGGTGGGGTTGGACTAATGATGAGGTGCTTGAGGCATTTGGAAGACATCCAACATTTATGATGATCTCAGAGAAGATGATTGAGGCAAAAATGGAGTTTTTTGTCAACAAGGTGGGATGCAAATCTTCTGCCATTGTAAGGCGTCCCAAATTGCTGTGCTTGAGCTTGGATAAGCGAATTATTCCTAGGAATGCTGTTATTCAAGTTTTGTTGTCGAAGGGTCTGGTGACCAAGCTGGCCTTGTGTCTCATGTTTGAGTGTACTGAAAGGGTCTTCATGGAGAGGTATATCCTACGTCATGAGATGGAAGCTGGTGAATTATTGAAGTTGTATCGTGCTAAATTGGCGCTTCCTGGAGGTGACTTGACAGCAGAACATCTGTAAGGTTGATACTAAACTAAATTCGTAATGAATTATATTTTGTTTGTTGGGGCATTGCACTTTGTCTATTCTAATAATCTCAAATATCGCGCATCAGTTTTTGATTGTATTCCACATTTATCAAGAATGGAATTGTTGAAACTTGAGATTGAGTTTAATTATGTCTTGTGTACTCTATTGCGTATCCTTATTAACACATTCTTTTGCCTGAGGAGCCACTTTTCCGTCAACTTATCATCTGTAAAGACTAAACAAGCAACCACTTCTGCCTTCTGGTTTTCCATATATTTATGTACATGAATATATAGCTCAATTTCTTGATATACTAAATAATATAATATATGAATTTTAGGATGCAACTTATTTTTATGCTAATAAAAATTGTGTTTTAAACAATTTGATGATTGATTAATTTTCGTAGCATGTGTTTTTATAATTAAAAATTCAATTGAAATATATTCCAAATTAATTAATTATTGAAATAATAGGAAATTGAAATTACTTTCAATATAATAAGTCATTTCTCATATGTAATAAATTTATAAAACTTCCAATATTAATGTTTATTTTTAACTTTTTATTAGCCTGTAAAAAATGCTCAATCATACATTGATATAACTATATGTGTTATCCAAACAAGATATTCTTTAAATGAATGAAATTGAAATTAAGTAAATTAAAATCTTTGCATTTCAAATTCATTGAAATTTATAAATACTCGATCTAAAAACCTTAATGTTTGGTCCTAGTAATTCAACTTTGAGGGGAAAAAAAAGGACAGTATGTGACTATTTTTGTGCCTAACCCTCCCTTTCAATTTTCATGGATTTGGCTACATTGGGGAAATTGTTTCAAGTGCCAAACACCGCATCTTTAAATGATTGGTTCAGACTTCGGGGGAATTTCTGACTCTGGTTTTCCAATTTTTAATCCATTCGTTATACAGTTTTAGCCTTATCATGTATGGGAAAATACATAGGGATTGTATTGGCTTATATCTTACAGAGTTCTAATTTTTTGTGCTTAATATTTTTGAGTATGCTACTTGAGTTTGGATTAGGTACACAATTAGCATCAAGGGCATATATTTTTTTAATGTTTTCTGCACTACGTAACTAATAAGTTTTATAACGGGTACTACAGGGCTCCTCCCTCTCTTCCATGTGATAAATAGTTTATGCTTCCCTACTTGACTTCAATGCAAAAATAAAGGCACAGCCTCAAACAAAATCCCAAATTTGGAACAAGGCACATTGCCATTGAACGACTTAATGGAATCTGCATGCTTTGTCTTTAACAAGGGTGTCTCACTAAAGCAAAATTTGAGATCTGCTTCGGCACGAACAACCATCTATGACAGTTAATAGAATGATTGCTTTGACTATGATACTTGCCTGGGCTCAGCTCAAGACCTTGTGGTCATTTCTATTGCTAGCCTTGCATATATAGGTGGCTGCAAGTCCAGAATTCCTTTGGTGAATCAGACCAACAGCAGAAGTGCCTGGTTTGCAAAGCTGACATCTTTCATGTGCTTGGTGCTTTCATGTAAAATACACCTACTTGTGTAATTTGTTTTATTTAATGATTTGCATTTTTGTTGTCAGTCTAGTATCTACTGTAATTTTGTTTGACTTCATCAGTAATTGCTCATTATATTTAAATTGTGCACTTATACATATCTGAATGTCACGGTTCATCATTGTATTGTATCGAGTGCCAAATCTCATAAGGTTCATTTGCCACTTTTACAGTTGGTCTTGTGTTTTTTTTTTTTGGGGACCGGAGGACAGGACTGTGCTTGCTTTTAGAGGATCAATTTGGTAAAATCATCAATACCATGCATGTTTGCACCTTGAAGTATTATTAATCCTATTTTACTATCTTTAGCTTCTTTCTATGAGCAACACAGTTGGATCAGTGTATTTGGTAAAAGCAAACCTTTTTTTTTTTTTTTGTATATTTGCATATCAACTGAAAATATTTGATAATTGTGTGTAGTTGAGTGGCCCCACAGAGCTTGGGGGGTCAATGCTTCCACTAATTTGTGCTGCTCTTTGCTGGCCAAATTCTTTTTTCTTTTTTTTTAATTCTTTCCCCATTATAATGATAAGCTTGGTAACAAATTTTGAGGGCATGTCTCTGGAATGACAGTTAGTTATGGCCATGAGCTTAGATTGGATTTTATTTATTTTTTTGAATAATGATAGGAGTGGTAATCCATTTAAGGCACACATTTAAGGCCCTATGTTCAAACTCTAAACGTAACTAGGAGTAAAGTTTCTAAAGCAATACCACTGCATTACTAAGGTGCTGATGCTTAGATTGCATTTTACTTGAAGAACACTCAATTCTATGTACTGAGAGCGAGACCAATATGATTTTATTTAAATAAAACATTTCTGCTTATTCTTACTGTATTATATGTGGAAACTACTAAATCAAAATTTGCTATTTTCTTCTATATTTTGCATATATTCAAGTGCGTTTTGCATCTCCTCAAATGCATTCTGCACTATGCACAACTATACAATGAAGCAAGATATAGGATTGGCACTGCATTTTGTTATTCTTGAGATCTCCTTTTGTCTAATAATGGCATTATGTTTATAGTATTCACGATATTTGTTTTGAAAACTAATGATAGATTGCTCTTCTTCAATCATGCTAATGGCTACCAGACTTTTTTTTTGTTTGTTTGTTTGTTACAGAAAACCATATGGATTGGTACTGCAGAATGTCAGGAAAGTTCCCAAAGCATGCTTTGTCCACCTCAGTTGTTACGGCCAAAATTCAATTCATATATTATTTTTATTTGTAAATAAGCTCCGTGTTGTTATTAACTGGTAAGTGCAATTCTACCAAATGAAAATATAGAAAAAGAGGTATAAATAGAAATTCAATGCTTTAAATTATTTGTTATATTTTAAAATTTTAACAATATTTTTAAATAGAATAATGTTGATGGAAGTTAATATAACTCTGTGCAACTAGGCGGGTTCTGGGTCCAAGTTGTAAGTTGTTTCCAGCGATGGTGGATTAAATACAGCTTCCAGCTTTGCAATTCATGCCGGAGGGAGATTATAGATAATACTGTTAGCTAATTGGGAAGTAGCAGGTGTCCTGAATTGGGGTTGAATTGTGATTTCCCAATTTTAGGTTTCCCTTCTAATGTTTACCGGTGTCATCTAGGTTTGATCTCAGGTGTCGTGCGAAGAGTAAATCAATCAGTCTTATTATTAAAAAGAATTAGTGGCCACAATTTTTCAACCAAAATCTGGACGTCCACATCTGCTAGGGGCAAGCTTGAAGATAGTCACATTCATATGCGTTCGGTAGTAATTTTTTTAAATTTAGATAGTAAATTTTTAAATTTAAATGGTAATTTTATAGTAAAAAATTCATAATATTTCTTCTTCACATTTGAAAAAGTTATTATTTGAATTTAGGAAGATTATTATTTTAATTTAAGGGAGTTACTAACAGCGAACGTGTACCAAGCAGCTCTAGACTTTTTCACCTTGAATGCACCAAGCTATTCCATTTCAATTGACTTATTGATTATTGGTAAGGGATAAAATATTGTTCTATTGTTAAAGAACCTTAGCAGTCATAACATTATGGGGAGAATAAAGGTTTTGGTATTTATAATTTTGTTAAATTTGTAATTTTATTCTTACAATTTTAAATTGTATAATTAAGTATGAGTTTAAATTTAATTTATTGATGTTTAAAACGTTTTCTATTATCAATAAATAAAAAGGAGATATATCATCAAAAAAGTGAAAATAATTATGAAATTTTGACTATAGTAAGAGTTTGATTGTTTTTTTATTGTATGACAGTACATGATTGACCATAATTTAAAAAGGAGACATGTTTTATATTATCAATAAATAAAAAGGGTGATATGTCATTAAAAAAGTGAAAATAATTAAGAATATTTGACCATAGTAAGAGTTTGATCAATTTTTTTTATTGACATGACAGTACATGATTGAGTAATAGTATAAAGATAGTTTATAAAATTAGATGTAAATTTATTAAATATTAAAGTTTCAAATAATTTGTAATTAACTCCTTCTTAATTGATATTAAATCTAAGGGAATCTAATATGTCATTTTATGCGTCAACTAAATTTTATATGCTAAAATCTTATCTTTACTTAATCATAAAAATTTATTTATTTACACCAAAATTTTCTCCTAACAAAATTAAGACACACTTATTTCCACTTCATTGATTCTATTTCTATAAAATTAGTGGGATTGGTTTAAGGGTTTGGTATTATAACCCTTTCATATTAATTATTATTGCATAATTTCAAGTTCAAATTAAATGTACTTTTAATTTTGATGATAAATATTAGGAGTGTAAATAAGTTAAGTTATTCATGAATAGTTTGAAATCAATTCGTAAAAAAATCAATTCGAATTCGAATTTTAATAAGTCGAACTTAAGCGAACCAAGTTTGAACTTTTTATTATTCAATTCAAGTTATTCACGAGTCTAAATAAGTTTAATATAAAATATATCTTTATTTTTTATATTTCATATAATATAAATAAAAAATTATTAAATTATTATAGAGTCATATAAGTTCGTTTAGATTTGTTTAAGTTATTAAACTATTATAAGTTCGTTTAGGCTTATTATTTAATTCAAGTTATTCACAAGTTTAAACAAGTTTAGTATAAAATATATTTTTATTTTTCATATTTCATATAATATAAATATAAGATATTTATTAAACTATTATAGGCTTGTATAAGTTTATTTAAGATTGAATATAACTTAAACCCGAGTTTGATATTAAATATTTAGGCTCGATTAAAAATTTAGAATAAAGAATATATGGTTTGTTTAAAGTTGAATAAGTTGGATTAAGTTCATGTTTAAATTAAGCTTGAATTCGAGCTCGATCTTGATGTTTTTAGATTTGATGAGCTCAAGTCTGAGTTCAAATTTAAACTCGTTTAATATTATTGAACTCAAGTTTGAATTCGAACATGCAAATATTCGATTCAAATTGGCTTGATTGCATTCTTAGTAGATATTTTAGTGGGAATAGATAAATTTATGTAAAAATTTATTGACATAGGATGACAAATAGATTTCTATTAGTTAATTCTAACCCCAATCAAAAGGGATGAGTTAATTATAAATTATTTGAAACTTTAAGGTTTAATTGCACAAAATTATAAGGATGAAATTACAAGTTTAATGAAAGTATAGGGACTAAAACATCTATTTTCCTTAAATTTATATGTGTCTCGAAAAGAAGGTTAAATATACAATTTTTTTATAATGGAAATCCGGTTATCCAGAACATTCATTGAGTAATAGTATAATTTCAATTAGTAATTTTGTCGGAAATAAATGATTCTTATAAAAAGAACCGCATCATCATATAATAATTTTTTCCAAGGTCAGTTATCTTCTTACCATTTTTTCTTTTTCTATCTATCTCCTGTTTAAAAAAATTTTTAATCATGTTGTAACATTGAGATTCCAGTATTACTTCCTATTCCTCCTATTGTATGGAGACAAAAAGAAATAATTATAACCTTGTGATCGAGTAGTTCCTAAAATTAAGAAAATATTTTTTTATTTATCTCAATACAATAATAAATAATATTAAAAATTTTCAATATTATAGTAGGACACGGTTAGATGCCTCCTCAAACGGTGAATGCTTTAATAGGAAAACAGTTTAAGTTATAATAATAATAATAATAATAATAATAATAATAATAATAATAATAATAATAATAATAATAATCTGCCTCTCTCCAAACATCAAACATTAGGTTAAAAAAGGGAAAAAAAATTGCTCCTTTCTATTTTTTAAAGTGAAATAAGCATCTTTTCTTTTTCTACTTTATTTATAGATATAGATTCCATACATTTCTTAAAAAATACTTGCAAAGAAATAGATATAATTTTTTATTTGAAATTACAAATTTCAATAAAAAATATCAATAAATTTTAAAATAAAAATTATATTTGTATCTTTTTAAAAATAAAAAAAAAAATGAGAGAAGGATAAGGATAGATGCACATCCTCCATTTTTTTCAGTTAACAAAGAGAAAATCCACCTTATAAAAACAATAGGACCCAAATGACAGTTTTTAAAATAAGTGAAAAAATCAAACAGAGTCTGCAATCGACGGGCTTGCGGGATATTTGGCCCGTTGGCATCCAAAACAACTTCAACCGTAAACGACGATGCGTTTAAGGCAGGCAAATGCAACTACAATAGCGTCCCGTGTGGATTCTCATTTCATTTCAGAGTCTCCATCTCCTCGCCTGAGGATACAATCTCAAGATATTGGTGATTTCCTTCTTACTCTGCCTCATTTTTCGAATCTATGTTTCAATTTCTGCGCAAGTTCACTCCTTTTCCATGCCATATTGCCATTACCAGGAGTGTTTCTCCGGAAAAAATTGGATCGGTTTGTTTCCGAAACCCATTCTTTTATGTGAAATTCATGTCAACCGCTTCAAATGAGGAAATTTTTTACCATCTCTTATCTTGTTAGCAATTGTGGCATCTCATCAGACCGAGCTATTTTAATTTCCGAGTACCTGCATCTTGAAAGTCGAGAAAAACCTGATTTGGTGATAAAGTTCTTGGAGAATGAAGGGTTCCCACGACCGGAGGCGCTAAAAGCCGTAAGAACATTCCCACGCTTACTTAGAGATGTTCCTGAGAAAAATTTTCTGCCTAAAACTGAGTTTTTGAAGCCGAAAGGTGTTTTGATCTCTGACATTCCCAGAATTATACTTGCAGACGCTAATATCCTAATAAGAAGCTTGGACAAACATATTATTCCCTCTTATGACTTAGTAGTTTGCTCAAATCTGATAAGAAGCTTGTTAGAGCTCTTAAACGACCCCCCAGCATTCTTGTTTCTCTTAAGACATGCAATGTCTAATATCAAACTCTGAGAGTTGAAAGAGTTCCGGAGTCTCGTATTATGAAAATGATAGAATACCAGCACAGGACATTGATCAAACAACCTCACAAATTTAAGGCACTTATGGAGAAAGTGAAGGAAATGAGGTTTCATCCTCCGAAGTTCAGATGGCAAAAAAGTGTGCTGCTTTCAAAAGGTGCGATTGGACTGATGATGAGATTCTTGCAGCATTTCGAAGATATCCATTCTATATGTAGTACTCAGAATAATATTGAAGGAAAACTCGAGTTTTTTGTCAACAAAGTGGGATGCAAATCTTCCGACATTGCAAGACGACCCTAATTGCTGGGTTTGAGCTTGGATAAGCGAATTATTCCAAGGAATGCTGTCATTCAAGTTTTGTTGTCGAAGGGTCTGGTGATCAAGCTGACCTTGAGTCCCATGTTTGAGTGTACTGAAAGGATCTTTATGGAGAGGTTTATCCTACATCATGAGAAGGAAGCGGGTTAATTGCTGAAGTTGTATCGTGCTAAATTGAAGCTTCCTGGAGCTAACTTGAAAGCAGAATAGCTGTAAGGTTGATACTCAAATAAATTCGTAATGAACTATATTTATTTGTTGGGGGCATTGAATTGTCTATTCTAATAATCTAAAATATTGAGCATTAGATTTTGATTGTATTCCACATTTATCAAGCATGGAAATTTGTTGAGACTTGAAATTGAGCTTAATTATTACCTGTGTATTTTATTGTATACCCTCATTGACGGCATAACTCAAACAAGAATGAGAAGAAACTGTATAGTGCATGATATCCTAAAACCACACCTCACCATGATTAAGAACAAAAATTATGGCACAAAATGGAGTTCATATTTTCCCACTGTATATCAAACATTGAAGAGAGGAAGTTGCAACAGGTAGCAAGCAAATTACACACTGTATATTTAATATGTTTTTAAGGATTATGAAGATCTGTGCAAGCAACCAACTGCTATATTGCCGGGTCAGCAATCCAATGTCCAATCCTCGGAGAATTTCTTGGAGGGAAAGATGGAGTTTAAGTTCAGCAAATAGGGACTGCAAGCCGTCTACCATCACTAGACGTTGATTGCTGTTAAGTTTGAGTTTGGACAAGGGCATTATTCCAAGGGTTTCTATTAATTCAAGTTCTGTTGTTAAAAGATGTCCGGTGAACAAGCTGCCCTGCAATGTTTGGTTGTCTTAAAAGGGTCTTCGTTCGTGCAGTTGCAGGTCCTGCTGCATCACGAGAAGGAAGCTGCTTTTGTGAGTAACATTTTTTGTGATTGGAAATAATTATGTACTATGAATCACCCTTTTGATCTTATTTGTTCCGGTTCATCTCAAAACACGAGAGAACTTATTTTGAGCCCATATCACATGATTTCATGAACTGTAATTTTCTCGAGCTGGCAGGTTCCACGTTGTAGGATAGGGAGGAGAGACTGCAAAGTTTGAGAAATTAATATAAATTGCATATTTTTATTGCATAAGATAAGTAAAAAAATTAATATAAATTGCATTGATTAAATTGTATAATTCTAGATATTAAAATTTAAAAATTAAATTCTTCATTTAGTAATAACTTAAAGGTATAGAACAATTATTACACTTTAGATATCAATATACATAAGGAAAAAAATGTAAAATAATTTTTTTTTTGTAAAGATACATATATTGTACAATAAAGGTTTCAAATTTAAGAGTAATTTGAAGCAAAATGGAGATGAGAATATATAAAAATAAAGGAATGATAGTTTCATCCCCAAAAAAGCAAAAAAAAGGAATGGTAGTTTGATCACAAAATAATTCTTTGATTTTTTTATTATATTCTAATAGTCAAAATCAATGTTCTCTTTACAAAATTTTAAATTGGATCTAATACTAACTTTTTGTGCCAAGTTAAGAGGAGATATCTATATATCTTAAAATTAAAGCAATCAAAAAATTAAAGAAATTAAATGAGAGCTCTATGTAATTTTATCCAAATTCACATGAGGTTGGTGTGCAAATGTTGTTCTAATACATTCTTCAAGTCACACATGAATGAATGGAACCCGTTAATATGTACAAATGTTTCACGCTGGCAAATGGCCTCAGTGCTGTTGATTACACAAGACAGACGTGTTATTGAAGTCTTTACCTTTTATAAAAGGGGAAAAACCTAACCAACAAACTAGAAATTCTTGAAGTAGCGTTGGGTTGAAAGATTTTAAGGGTTTAAAATCAGAATAAAATATTAATTTTTTTTATCAAGTATTGAGGTCACTTGCAGTAGAATTTATTATTCTTATTTACTTTTACCGATTTCTTTTATTTGAATCTCTTCTTTTCCTTAAAATATCATCTTATATTATTCATTGAAAATAAGAATCACTTCTCTCATTACTTTCACTATCACCAGTATGCTGCCACCACCAAAAAAATAAATAAATACAAATAATAATATGATTTCATTTCCTCATCGTTGAACCAAAGAATAATGGAATCACAGGTAATGTGACTCCATTGAGTCCATTCCACGAGCAAATCAAATAATTCTCAAAAGCAATATTTTTTCTTTTTTTTTATTTCCTCTTATTTAATTCAATTCCCTTTTCATCATCAAAAATTGAACCAATAATTAAACCAATAATTAAAGGGTCTACAAATTATGTATATTCAATTATTTACTCCTCTCACTATCATTATTATCACCAATATTACTGTCATCACTAAAAAAGAAATTACAAATAATAATATAATCTCGTTTCCTCACCGTTGAACCAAAGAATAATGGAATCACAAATAATGTGACTCCATTGAATCCATTCCACAAGCAAATCAAATGATTCTCAAAAGCAATAATTTCCTTTTTTTGCTTCCTCCTATTTGATTCAATTCCCTTTTCATTATCAAAAATTGAACCAATAGTTGAAAGGTCTACAAATTAGGCATATTTAATTAATCACAAAGTGACTACATCAATTAAGTTATATATGATAGAACTTATAGGTCAAGAATCCTCCTTTTTAATTTAATTCCTTTTTCATTATCAAAAATGGAACCAATGGTTAAAGGGTCTACAAATTATGTACATTTAATTAATGACAAAGTGACTACATTAGTTAAATTATATATGGTAGAATTTATAGGTCAAGAAGCGATGGATTGACTTTAACAAAAAATAATAATTAAAAATTATATTAACAAATTTATACAAAACCATGAAATACAATGGAGAATTCTTAAAATTTTAGTGAATATATTGTTCCAAAAATATCAAATAATTTTACAAAATTATAGATACCTTAAAATTATTTCAAAAATAATTTCTTCAAGAAACTTAGTATAAAAACTCTGTAAATACTTTTTCTTGAAAGAATGAATAAAATTTTTGAAATGATAAATATAAAAAAGTAGGGAAGAAGAATGACATCAATAATTTTTATACATGTTCGATGGTCCAAAAGGAATGCCTTTTGGATTTACTTCTTTTTTCTTAAATTATTAAGTTTTACTTAAGGCAACTACTATTTTTGATAAAAAAAATTACAATACCTAGAGTTATGAGATTCTCCTAATCTCTACTACAATTTCCAATCACCATTTAACTTAACAAGATTTTCCTAATCTATACTATGATTTCAATATTCACCTAACTTTATAAAATTCACTTATTTATACTAGGACTTCAAAATCACTTAATTTTACAAGATTCACCAATCTACAATAAAATTTCAAACAAGTTCACATGAAAATTTTCTTACAATCTCACTAGGAGATTTTACAAGTTTTCTTTTTTAAACACTCTTAGAGTAGATATGCAAGTTTTAGATAAAGAAAAATATTGCAAGAGTCTTGGCTAGAAGGAGAAGAATAAAAATATGATTTGCAAGTTATAACTTGATAGGCTGATGTGTCTTCTCCTAATGAAATGAAATTTATTTATAAGAAAAACTTAATAAAGTGTCTTAATCTCTAAGTAAACTTGTCCAACAAGCTTCCTTTATCTTCCCATGTATTGAATATTTGAATTTAAATCAAGTGAAACTAAATTTCGCCTCTTTGTTACATCAAATAAGAAATTCATTAACAATAGCAATTTGATAGCTATTTCATTCAAAATTTGAATTTTGGCTCCTACTTTAATAAAAAAATGATGAATAGTGATTTATGCCTCTTTGACAAATAACTTTTTGATAAGGAAATAATATTTTTATCAATTAATAACATGTGAAAAATTTTAGATTTGAATTTCCCTCTTAATCATTCAAATTTTCAATTTCACACTTTGGATTTTCCTCTCAAGGTTTGATCCAATGGTTGAGATCAAATACACATCTAATATAGACCATTGAGTTTTAAATTTAAACCATTAGCTAATAGGATTATTTCTTAATGATCAAATTTTTGTCATTTTGACAATAAAACTAATAAAAAATGATTTTAACCGTTTTAAATGGATAAGCCATATTAGACTTTTATAAATAATGAGTGAAGAGTGGTGGCCTAAGAACTTTCATAATAAAATGATGGGTTTTACAATATTTAATTTTATAATAACAAGATAGCTTAAATGATAAGAATTATTAACATGTCCATTTTCAATTCATCAAACAATTGGCCCAAAAGTATATTTTTGGTTCTTCAATATGTTCTCTTGCATCAACTTTATGGTGTTTTATTTCACAGAGTCATTTGGTTCTTAAAAAAAGTAAATTTTTAAAAAAATTTAAACTTTTTAGGAAGTATTTTTTTTATAAACTTCTTGAAAAATGTTTAAAATTATTTAGATGATAGAAAAAAATTGACATTTCTCAAAAATTAAGTTCCTATATTCCATTTGGTTCAAATTTGAACTTTTGAAGAAATATTATTAAGATAACTACTATACTTCTCAAAATTATAACACAAAAAACTAAAAATACAAATAAATTTAATTGTTTCTAATTCTCTTTCTTTGACATCATATTTCTAGTATCTTTTATATCATAATTTTTTTGGTATTAAAATTTCTTATTTTTTATAATTTACCATAAAAATTAAATTAACGAGTTGTATATAAAAAATTAAAATAACTCATATATTATATGTTTCTTTTGAAACTCATGATGATTATGTACGCCACATGTAACTATAAAAATTAAAATTTCTTATCCTTTTAATTTTCCATAAAAATTTAAATCAATTAAAATTAAAATTTCTTTTTTTAATTTATCATAAAAATTTCAAATTAACTTAATGAAATTTTGCTTATAAAACATATGATCATATTTGATATTAAGCCAATTAGAGAAAAGGATATAAGATTGTCATTGGTTAAATTTAACATGAATAATTTTGTATTTTTATCTAATAGATTAAGAGATACAAGAAATTTAACTTATTAGCATGCGAGTGAGCAAGCAACTTCCAGAATTTTGTGAGAATTAGAATTTTTTAAAAGTTGTACTTTCCTCATTTTGTCAAATAGTACTTATTGGTAAGTTGTAGATGACTTCTATGATTATTTAAAGGTTAAATTAATCTTCCGATCCCTATTCTCTCAACTTAAAATTGCTTCCTATGATTTATATATTTCTAATAGGGTACTTATAGTGTAATTTGTTTCTAATTAGTTCATTGTTGAGAGATGGATGCTAAGTTCATTAATGAGGTATTGCTGTAATTTTTCTTCTGTAGGCATGATAAACTGATGTCAGCGTGGAATGGGCTTCAGTTCCCTTACTCTTTATTATTTCAGTGAATTTTAAAATTGCTCACTATAGTTCTATTTGTTTTTATTAATTTGGTGACATACATACCTTAACCAGGAGACAATACTACAATTATTACTGGACTTTACAGAATAAAACAATCTGGAAAAACACAAACAAATTAAATGCATCACAAAAGTAGACAATAGCATAATATCACTAAGTACCAACCAAACACCCCACAAAACTAGCTGATTGGCCTTGCTCTGCGAATCCTTCCAAAGTTGCTTATATTATAGTAGGACTTTTGCAACGAAAGCCTTCCATGTTTTAAATGAGACAACTTGAAACTTTACTGCAAATCTTCAATGCCAGCCAATATTACTTTTGTTGGCCAACTGTTAGAATTGATGAGTTATCTAGCTTCAAAGCTTGATACAGTTCTAAATCCTCTTGATACTTTATGAAATCAAATTCTACAGAACCTTGAAATTTAACATGCATTTCTACGTCATTAATGGCTGCAATAGCATTATGTTTATATACCTTGGCTTGACTAGATGAGTGCAAGCTAGCTGAACCAGCATGAGGGATGATAGTTTGTGCAGCCGGCAAGCCTTGTGTTTGGGGCTGCACATGTCTACCACCAGAGAAGAGTCCTTCGAGACCTATAAAATAAAATGGGCAGGATCGGAAATTGACAGAAAAATTATTATCATATCAATGTATTTCTTTGATTATTTGAAGATTTTTATATAATTTGTATTTTTAATTTTAATTAAGGATTATAAGTTGAAATATTATTGCGTTGTGAAAGTTAATAAATGAATTACAACCTTTTACAAGTTAATTATACACAAAAAAAAATCTTGAAATTATAGACAAAATTCTAATAGAGTTGCAATTTTTATAAAAAAAAAATTATATTGTGCTTTTTGCAATTGAAGTTTCAAAATTCATGGCAACAAAATCTAATCAGATGAAAATTGAAAGGAGATATGTGTAATTATTCTTTTACAAATTTGATAATGTGAAACAATAGTTGTAATAATATTTATATAGCTATTATACTCATTTGTGACCGGTGCAAAGTTTTTAAGAGTTGCAATTTTATATTTAAAATTTTGTATGATTTTTTACTTTCTTTTTGAAAACTAATCATGTAAAAAAATTGGTTAATATAAAAAAAATTTTTAAAAAGTTATGACTTCTTATTAAAAAAACCAAAAAATAGTTTAAAGAATTTAAAGAAATACATTCAATATTTTTTTTTATAAATACTAACCTGAAAAAAAAAGTATTCAATAATCTTAATTTAATTGATCAAAGAGAGCTACTATAATTATAAGTACTTAATTAGAGACAAATAAATTATAGGAAGCAATTTGAAAATTTACTGAAAAGGACAAGGGAGCTGGAGCCTCTTTCCCAACTAACCAACTTATCATATAAACAGTGGTGAAATCGTATCAGTAACTTACCAACGAATCCAACATCCATCTTTTGACAAGGGAATTACAAACGAATTATAAGTACTAAATTAGAAGTAAATGAATAATTTAAAATAATTTTAAAATTCATTAAAAATACATGGAGCAGAGGATTAATTTTATCCTAAACTCTTTTTTTTAATATTGAAGGAAAATTAAATCAGATGAAAATTATATATTAATTCTATCAAAATATTTAACGAAAAATTAACAAAAGAGGGCTATATGTGCCTTTAAATAAATATAAAAATGTAGCACATTTGAAATGGTAAAAGAAGACTATATGCAATATACCCAAAAATTTTGCAACTTCTTTATAAAAGTTATAACTTTTTATAGATCTTATGGGTTTTTATTAGCAAAGAATAATTTTTTATGGATTTTATGTCGAATAGGTCCAAAAAAAAAAATACAACCTCATCAATAAAAATGTTATAAAAATTATAAAATTATTTTTAAAATTTATGAGTATGTATTAGTATGAATTTTTTTGAATTCATATCAAAATATTTCATTAATCATTAAGTAGAGAATAAGTAGATTAAGAAAATAAAAATAAGAAATCAAAAATTAAAATAAATAGTGAGCACAATGAAAAGGTTAGTCTTGTCTTAACGTCAAGAGTAGCCCTTCTATGCCAATAGTCTTTGCATACATATATTTATAATATAACAAGATTTTGAATGGATTACACCTTTTTTGTAGGCATGCGTGCGCGCCCATGCCCACACACACACATATATATATATATTAATATATATTAATGTAATTACTATTTTTTGATTATTTTATCTTGACTTTTATTGATATTCTTTTTTTTAATAATAATTAGTTAGGGACTATCCTAATCAATGAAACTCTCATCATATCAATTAAAACTAAAATCTGCAAATCAACAGGAGGACTTGAGAACATCCTCGTCTTGTTTTCTAAGAAAACTTCATAATTGATTAGTTTGTCTGTTCATTTATTCCCCTCACGATAAGTTTGGTGGATGGACCAGTCTCTATTTAAATGAGTTTTAATAGCATGTAAAAGAACAGGATCCCATCCTATATATCAACCATCCTTCTAGATTTCCTGCATCACAGCCTTTGATTCACACTCTAAAATCACCCGTCTATAGTTTAGAGACAAATCATCGTTAGAGCCTCATGAAACCCCTAAAGCTCAACTTTTATTGCACTGCATTTGCCCACATTTTTGGCACAACGACGAATCCATTTACCAAAACAACCTCTTAGCAACCCTTCCTAGTCCACACCCTACTGAGATGTATTAGGTTTCGTAGCACAATCTGTATTTAGTTTTGCCCATTATGTTGAAGGAGGGTTCCAAGCAATCTCCACCTGCATCAGCCATTCACAAAACATCTGCAATCTCCCTACAGCACTTCAGGATCACGTTAACTGGGATTTAAGGCCTCTGATTCCAGTAGTATTGATATTGCCTACAAGACTGTGTGTTGGTTAGATTGTCATCGTTGCTATTATAAAAATATTCTATTTGAACTTCTATTCTAATTTTAAATATTTTTACTGTGCTTTTTTATTTTTAATTTGTTAATGTAATCAAAGAAAACTAATATGATTTAGCCGATGATTCTTCCAGAAAATATCTAGCCAGTTTTATAAGAGATTTGATTGGATTAAATTGTTTGTATAAGAAAAACATGTCAAAAATATATAATAAAAACGATTCATCGAATATACTTTAATATTTAGATCAATAATTATATAAAAATAAAGTAATAATAGGAGATATCAAATGAGTTGAAATGAGTATATCTTAATCTTTTATGGACTCAATTGGACATGAATCATATATAGTGTAACAGACCTTTTATTGTGCAAACTAGTACTAGTTGGGCACAAGTTATACTAGAGATCCCTTAATGAAGTAAACAATTTCCCAAGTCAGATGTAACTGGGCCATTGGGGTAAAGCCTAAATGGCTTGTGATCCCATTACTTGAGTGGGAATGAGATTTGTTCCAATTGTTTATAGGCATTTTAGAATTAGATCAATCAATGAGTCAGTTAGTAGTCATCCTAAGTATTGTCAACCAATAAAAAACAAGATGATATTAAATATATATAAATATAAATTACATATATTTACTGAATCACAAACATGACGCATTACTTTTTGATTGTATTCCCATGGAAGTTTGTTGAAACTTGACGTGGGGTTTCATGATGTATTATGCAGTCTATTGTGTATCCTTATTAAGAAGAATCAGAAGAAATTGCAGTGTATGATATCTTGAAACTACACCCTCCATGATTAAGAACAAAAAATACAATATAGTTCATATTCACCCACTGTATATTGGATTTATTTGTTTTTCGGCACTATGAAGATATGTGCAAACAACAAATTGCCAATGCATAGGGGAAAAATTATGTGGACTTATTAAGTTGTTTGCTACTCTTTACTGCTGCTAATTGCCAACTCAACACATCATGTTGCATCTTCGGAGGATTCCTTTGAGGGAAGAATGGAGTTTATGATCATCAAATAGGACTGCAAACCATCTACCATCACCAAACGTTGATTGTAGTTGAGTTTGAAGTTGGACAAATGCATTGTTCCAAGGGGTTCTGTTGTCAAAGGATTTCTTGTGACCAAGCTGCCCCCGCAATGTTTGGTTGTCAGAAGGGTCTTTGTTTAGATCCTACTGCATCATGGGAAGGAAGCTGCTTTTGTGATTCTGTGAAGAACCTTCTTTGTGATTAGAAATAATTATGCATGATGAATTACCCTTTTGTTCTTGCTTGCTCCAATTCATACTCAAAACATGATAGATCAGTGTTATATTGTCTCTATCAACAGATGTCGAATTTGATAATGTTATACGTAGACTCTACTGTTTGTCTTAAAAGGAAGAACTCATTTTGGGCCATATCTCATGGTTTCTTAAAGTTGTTGGACTTTCTCCCTCCGGCAGGTTTCACATGAAGAATTGTAGGTTAAGTTGAAAGAAACTACAAAGTTTAAGATACCCCCAAAACAGTTGGACAAATTAAATACACATCATGTATTATATAGAGTTATCCTAAGATGATTGTTAAATGTTAATATTTATAAATTTTAATTTAATATAACAATTGCAATTGTTTGTTGCATTTAACAATCAAAATAAATGAGCCTCTACATTTTTATGAATCCTCTGTTGATCTTAATTTATCACAAATTTTTTATTTAACCTTTAATTAATTAGGATTCATGAAAATTTACTCATTTGTATAATCAAATGTAGTAATTGTAAGTACAATTATTACATTAAATTAAAATTCATAAATAATTTGACTGTCAAAATGATTTTGTATATTATATAATGTATATATTAGTACTTCTCTAAAAGTACATAATCACCCACGATAATTGTAGCACCACAGACACCAACAGTAAATCTTCACCCTTCAACTAATGCTGATATGCTTTAATATTCTCATTGGGTTTGGGAAGTCCTAGTCCAGTTACCTAAGTAAAACCTAACCCAAGACTCACTATGTTGCACATGCCACACTTTTCATTTTTTTTTTTTAAAACTAGGGTGTCCGTACGGTAAAATATATAATACAACAATTAAAAATATATACAATTAAATGAACATTGAAAAAATTAATAACATTCTAAAATACATCATAAACAATAATCAAACATATATAAAAGTTAAAAACAAAGCAATGAATATCTTTAAATTCTAAAACTATTAATTTCAGGACTCATTTTATGATCAATATTAAAAAAATAATTTTTAGCTTGCATTTGTGAGAGGAAATATTTACCCAGTGTGCACTCCTCGAGTGCTCAATTTTAATTTTTTTTTAAATTTGTAAATAATATATATCCAATATTTATCCATCAAATAGTCAGACAAATCAGCATTGAATTTATATTGTACATTATATTATATTATAGATAAACATATTAATTGTTAAATAAATTAATTTAATAAACATATGAATTAAATATAAAGAAAATATATCCGACTTACTTATTTAAATAGATTAGATTGTATACTTCTTCTAATGCCTCAGATATAGCAACAACTGCTTGTGGTTGCTTTATTTATTCGTTACGAGCAAATGACAGTTTTCATAAGATCAGGAGAAATTAAACCCGAACCAAAAAGAGTCCAAGGCATTTAAAACAAGTTTACATGTAAACGGCGGTGCGTTTAAGGCTGGCAACAACTACGGAGTTACCAATTTCAACCCCGCCATTGTACTCTTCACTGACTCCGTCTGCGCGCGCCCAAGCATAAAATCCCAAGAACTTGTTGAGTTTCTCCCTACTCTGCCTCAATTTTCTAATCCCTGTTTCAATTTCTGTGCAAGTTCGTTCCTTTTCGAAGGCATGTTACCATTACCAGCGGCGTTTTCCTGGAAAACTTGGATCGGTTTGTTTCCGAAACCCATTGTTTTACGTGAAATTCATATCAATCGCTTCAAACGAGAAATCTTTTACTATCCCATATCTTGTTAACAATTGTGGGATCTCAGCAGAACGAGCTATTTCAATTTCCAAGCACGTTCTTCTTGAAAGTCGAGAAAGACCGGATCTGGTGATCAAGTTCTTCGGGTATCAAGGGTTCTCTCAAGCGGAAGCGCAAGAAGAGTCCCAAAGTTACTTCAACTTGACCCTCAGAAAATCCTTTTGCTAAAAATTGAATTTTTAAGGTCCAAAGGCCTTTTGAGCTCGGACATTCGCCGAGTCATACTGAGCACTCTATCATCTTAACGAGGAGTTTGGAGAAACACATCGTTCCCTCTTTTGATTTCCTTATTAATTTTCTTCAGTCTGATGAGAATTTTGTTAAAGCGATTCCCGCGCATTCTTTGTTCTTTTAACACACGTGCCTTACCTAATATCAACCTATTAAGAGCAGAAAGAGTTCCTAAGTCTTCTATTATCAAATTAATAGAACACCAGCTCAAGACATTGTTCAGACACCCTCACAAACTTCTTAAGGCGTTTGTGAAGGAAGTGAAGGTAATCCCTTTGAAGTTCACATTTGTCATTGCTGTTTCTGTACTGTCACGCTTGAGCAAATCCACGTGGGCAAGAAAGTCTGCTGCTTTCAAAAGGTGGGATTGGACTGATGATGAGATTCTTGAGGCATTTGGAAGATTTCCAACATTTATGATGATATCAGGGAAAACGATTGAGACAAAAATGGAGTTCTTTGTCAACAAAGTGGGATGCAAATCTTCCATCTTTGCAAGACGACCGCAATTGTTGGCCTTGAGCTTGAATAAGCGAATTATTCCAAGAAATGATGTCATTCAAGTTTTGTTGTCGAAGGGTCTGTTGACCAAGCGGACCCTGACTCCCATGTTCGAGAGTTGAAGGTGACTTAAAAGCAGAACAGTTGTAAGGTTGATACTAAAATAAATTTGTAATGAATTATATTTATTTGTCTGGAGCATTGCATTTTGTCTATTCTAATCGTTTCTAACATGGTGCATCAGTTTTTGGTCGTATCTCACATTTATTAAGCATGGAAGCTTATTGAAAATTGACATTGAGTTTAATTATCTCTTATGTAGCATAGCTTAAACATGAATGAGAAGAAACCGCTTTTGATATCTTGAAACCACACCTCCCACTGATTAAGAACAAATAATATGATACAATATGGCGTTCGTATCTACCCACTGTATATCAAGCAGGGAAGGAAGTTGCAGCAGGTGGAAAGCCAATTACCCACTGTATATTGGATTTATTTACTTTTCAGGACTATGAAGATTTGTGCAAGCAACCACTTGCCGATGCATAGAGGAAATTAAGAGAACTTATCAAGGTGTTTGCTGCTCCTTACTGTTAATTGCTAAGTCAACATTCCATGGCTCATCTTTGGAGGGCTCCTTTGAGGGAAAAATGGAGTTTATAGTCATCAAATAGGACTGCAAGCCATCTAACATCACTGGGTGGTGATAGCCGTTGAGTTTGAGCATGGACAAATGCATTGTTCCAAGGGGTTCTGTCAATTCAAGTTCTGTTGTCTGGCGATCAAGCTGCCATGCAATGTTTGGTTGTCCTAAATGGGTCTTTGTCCAGATCCTACTGCATTATGAGAAAGGAAGCTGCTTTTGTGAATTAACATTTTGAATGATTGAAATAATTATGCATTTTGAATTACCCTTTTTTTCTTGTCTGTTCCAATTCATACTCAAAACATGATAGATTAGTGTTTTATTGTCTCCATCAGCAGATATTGAGTTTGATAATGTTTTATTGTCTCCGTTAACATTTCTAGTGATTGAAATAATTGTGTTAAATTAGTATTTCAGTGGTACAGTGATATTTAATGGTATCTTAAAAATTTTCTCTTCGTTATGTCTGGGGTCGGAACTCAATTACTGCTTCTACAAGGATATCAAAGGGAGAGCTTATTTTGGGCCATATCTCATAGTTTCACGAGACTGCACGATTTTCCTAGATCCAGTAGGTTTCACAAGGTGATTGTTGGACGGGGGAGAAGAAACTTTGAACTTACCCTCAAAGTACCGAACCGCCCACGAAAAACTTTGGGGATCAACCGAAGATTTTCGCCAATCAGATCCGTTAACATGCTTCAATATTCTCTCATCTGGTTTGAGAAAGCCTAGTCAAATCCCAAATGTAAAACCACACACAAGGCTCACTGTGTTGCACATGTCACTTTTTTTTAAATTTTCTAATAATATGGATACAGTAAAATATATAGTATTAAAATTAAAAAAAATATATGTTATTTATATATAATCAAAATTAATATTATAAGAAAATAGGAATATTGTAAAATATATCGTGAACTATCATTGAACTAACAGAAAGATGGTACTAAATATTTATATGAAAAAAAGATAATATATAAAAGTTAAAACCAAAACAGTGAATATCTCTGAATCCTAAGAATATTAGTTTCATGATTCATCTCATGATTATAGTTAGAAAAATGATTTGATCTGCATTCATCAAATAAAATATGTACTCAATATATAAGCTCCTCAAATATCTAACTTTTAAGTTTTAAATAAACAAGTATCCAATATGTATTCAGGAGGTACTCAGCCGTTTTAATACTCAATACGGTTTAGTATGGATACGCATAGGATTTCAAAATATTTGTGCTTCATAGACAATAAAAACTAAATATTCATTTGGTGTTTTTAATTATTAATTATAATCTAACTGAACTGATTCTTAAAAGTTAAATGAAAAATATCTTAAAATGCATCATTTGTGAATAAATATGAATGATATTTGGGTTGTTACCTAGAGGATGTTGCAATCTTTTCAAACTTTTCTATAAATTCTGCAATGATGTAAATAAAATTTTGTAACTTCTTTGTTGAATTTATAGTTTTTATGAATTATATGTTGAATAGGCATACAAAAAACTACAACCTCGTCAATAATAATATTACAAAAATTTTAATTTTTTATATATATTATGAAAAATATAAATCTATTTATAAAATTTTAATGAATGTGGATGAGTATGAACGTGTTTGAATCCATGTCAAAATATTACTCATTAATTATTTAGTGGAGAATAAGTATATTAAGGCTAGTATTTAACATAGAAATTGAACAAATAGTGAGCACAATATATATATATATATATATATATATATATATATATATATATATATATATATATATATATATATATATACACACACGAAGAGTCTAAGGTTACTAAAATAGGAAAGAAATTGTTTTTCAAGTTAATCCGAGGGGTCAAATTTATAGATGAAAAGCTTAATTTTGTCTTAATGTCAAGACTATGACTTCAACCCCAAATTTTAAACGTGAAAGAATAAACTCTCAATTTAATACACTAAACACTAACCACCGACCTTTTACCTAATTAGTTTAGTGATAGCAGGCTAAGTTTTCTAGGCTTATTGTTTGATAATGAATTTTTAAATTTGATCTTTGAAAGCACCTTTATTGAAAGAAATTTATTATTTACTGTTGTTATTTTAAATAAGACTAATCCTATATCTAAAAAAAAAAAGGAAAATAACTGGGTGTAAACTAGAAAAAAAAACACAGACCCAGTTTCAAATTTTTTGGTGACTGTGGTTTACAATTTGAAATCTAGAGGTTGGGACTGAGTATTTTATAAAACACAGATTCAGAATAGTAATTTCGTCTTTTATGCAGAATTAAACTTGTAATATTGATAATATTGAAAAAAAAAGTCATTACATAAAAAAGAAGATACGTTAAAAAAATTTATAATTTAAATGTCATGCTTTTCACGAAATATTAAAAAATTATTATATTAAAAATTAATGTCCATGCCAAAATTTGATCAATAAGTTTGATGACAAGTCAAAATTTGATCAATAAGTTTGATGACAAGCACTTTTGATTACGACTCTTTTTTACAATTAACTAATGATATTAATAGTTTATTAATTTAATTAGTTATTAACTAATAATTAATTATATTAGATTTATCAATTAATAGTTGATTATATTAAATAATTTAATCATCTAGTAATATTAACTATTTGAATAAAGATATTTGATGAAATTAATTATTTATTATTAATTATTTACATATAAAATGATATATAAAGATATGAACATATTTTATGATTTATTTGAATATATTCTTTTAAATTAATTATATTTTAAATTTTATATATTATGTATTAAATTAAAAAAATTTTGTGAAAGATATATTATTGTAATTTATTAATTATTAAATTATTATTTAGAAAAATAAATTAACTTATTATTTAAGTGATATTTTAAAAATTAAATTGAATGACAAATTAAAAAAATGGTTGTATATGTATGTGTGTGTGTGTGTGTATATATATACATTAATCTTATTATTTTTAACTTTAATGTGAAAATTTTAAATTAATTAAACAATTATGTAATACAATAATATTTATTTTATTGATATATATTAAATTTATTATATAATTTTAATTAATAAAAAATTAAATAATTATTTTTTTATGAATAACGTTTATATTTTAATATATATTAAATCTATATGCATAATGTTAAAAATAATCAATGGTTTAATTATTGAGTTTTTGCTTGTACACCTTATAATTTGAGATTCAACTCTTCTAATATCACATTTTAAGCAAAATAATAATTATGTATAGTTATATAATTTGAGAATAATTTTACTTTTTTACTCAGTGAATCAATTAATTAAAAATATTTGATAGAATTTTCAAAATAAGTAGTTGGAAATCTATCAACTATTTAAAATAATTATTTAATTTAATCAATTAATTAAATATCGCCAATTCAGTCAAAAGTTGATTAAATAATTGGTTGATAAATATCCTCTACAATAATAAAAATAAATCATCTTTAACACAGCTAACACTTTAACAAGCTTGTGATAATAAGCCCATCCATTAAATAATAATTATAATTATATCCAACATGCAGTTAAATTCTAATTTTTCAATATTTGAGGCAACATAATTAGCTTTAAATTTATTAAATTAAAATTATTTAATCATAACTATTTATTTTATAGTAATAAATATAATAAATAATTTCAATCTAATAATTTTTAAAAGTGACGTACCTCTCTAAATTTTAAGTTTAGTTAATTTTGTGATACGTTAGAATCCACTTTCAACTATAAACAATTAGTTAATTAAAAGTAAATATCTATTCTAATCTTTCACATTAAAAAAAAGGGAGGGGGGATAGAACAGCAAAAACGATGTCACCGACGTTTGAGTGGGCTATGCATGAGGGTGACAGGGCCTTGGGGTCCGGTACTATCCTTCAGAACCATACTTATTCCCCAAAATCTTAAAAAGTGCCACTTGTGGCCAAATCTTGTCCCGCAACAGCGACCATCTTTCAGCCTACTCACCGGATTACCCGGTTCCTACTCCCGCCCAATTGCCCTTTCCACCGGCTACATCCGGTCACCTTTCTGACAACAGTAATTACCATCTCCCACCTACTGCACATCGCCGAGTCACACGCACACCTCGTTCTGCGTGCTATTCGGATTGTACGTGTATCACCTCTTTGCCGTTGATGTGATCGGAACAGATCTCAGCCGTTGGAATTTTGTGATGATTACTGTGTAAATGCAACTGACACGATAATCCCTATGACGATTTACAGATTCAACTTTTCGCTTTCCGTCTTTCCACGCTCCCCCGGAATGCGTGTAATGCAATTGCTTCTGTACGGGAGATTCACCAGCCGCCTATATTCCGTGGATGTGAGGTACACGCGTAATGAGGGAGTGTGCCGGGTGGTTGTGGATTCCTATGTGCACTTGTTAGCTTGTGTTTGGTTATGTGACGAAGGAAATTTTTATGTGCACGTCATAGTATATTTAAATGTTTCATTATGTTTTGACTCGGAAAAATTCCTTATAATAAAAAAGTTCAAATGAAAAATTCGTTTTGATTAATAATATATTATCATATGAAATATAATATAAATTTATTATTATCATCATCACCACCATCATTATCATCATATATATAATTTCAAAATAACAAAACTACACCTTTGACCTCACTTAATGAGCTTTCATGCACTATTAAGATTTTATAAATTATTTAATTTAATTAATAAATTAAAAATTTATTTGCACCTTTATTAAAATAAAAACAATGAAATAGAAATAATAATAGAGTAATTCTACATGTATCAATAGAGAAAAATCTGGCAATTAAAAAATATTGTAAATCAATTAAATGTTTTTTGGAATTTGAAAAATATTTTAAATTAATTGGAGGAAAGAGATAGACATCTAATGGAAAATTTTTGTAGTTCTTCCTTGTCATTAAAATTTTCGTACTACTATCACGTTTTAACAAGTAAAATATTTTAATATCATGAGTTAATTGATACTAAAATCTAGGAGGTAATCCGTAAATGTTTTTAATTTTATCATAATATTAAAATTTTTATTTTATTTTATTTTTACTTTATTTTGATAAATATGATATTTTGATATCATGACTAAATGAATGTTAAAAATTTAGATTAGAATTTCTTTATCTGTCAAAATATAAGAGGCTACAATATTGAAAATCTTAATTCTATAATAGGATTAGAAGTATTTTCAAATTAAAAATGTTCAAGTTCTGTTGTAATATTGAAATTTAACATTACATCCATTTCTATGTTGAGAAGTAGAAAGTTTCGACATTATAGTTAAGTAGAAATTAAAATTTAAGCAGTTTCCTTACTTGTTAAATATAGTATTACAAAAAAAAGCTATTTTTAGCAGAAAAATTTGTTGAAAACTAAAATTTTAAAATTATTTTTGACAGAAATTTCTATTTAAAATTTTTTGACAAAATTTTCAACAGAATATTTATATTAAAAATAAATTAATTTACAAAATTTCATTAAAAATTTTGAACATTCCATTGAAAAATGTAATTTTTAAAAAAAATTGTTGAAAGTTTGTTAAAAATCTTTTTCTTAAATTTATAATACAATACTGACAAATAAAAATAAATTTAGAAAGTTCAAATAAATAGATTGTAAAAGGAATATGAAACAAATAATTTACAAATATATTATTCAAATAAATCACAATATTTTATTTAAATTAAATTAAAAATAACATATTACTTCAGCCCAAAAATGTCCGGAAAATTAGGATCCATTAACTCATGGGCTGCTGGGTCACCGTACTACTAAGCGTGGAGTCTGTGTAATATTCTGATTTTTTATTTTTTTTAGTTAATTTAATTATTTTTTAAAAAAATAATTTGAATTTTTAAAGATTACAGAACGGAAAAGTGAAAATCAAGCGAAACAATAAATTGTGTATTGGAAAGACATAAGAAATAATTTAGTTAATTTCTTAAAAAATTGAAAGTTCGTGGAACTTTAATATGTAATACACGAAGGTGATTCCAAACGAGAATCAGAGCGAAATATAATTATTTTAAAAAGGGTAAGAAATAAATCCAAATAATTGAGAGAATTTTATATTTGTAAACATTACATATTTTTATTGTCATTATTATTATTATTGTAATTTTTCAATACCAACCTCAATCTTAGGTCAACATTTATTAGGAAATTTCATATGAATTTTATAATTTATTATATTTTATTATTATTACATTACTTATTTATTTATTTTTAATTTTTAAATCATTAGTGAATTAAAATCAAATATTATTATTGTGAATATTATTATAAATATAATTATACTTTTTATTGTCATTATTATCATTTAAAATTTTATATTATTAATAATAATATTGAGTATAAATAAAATAATAAAAAGATAAATTAAGACACAATAATTTTTAATATAAAAAACTCTCAATTAAGTGAGTAAAAATTATAAGACTTAATCTAAAAAAAAGTAATATCAATTAAAACAAGTACAAATATTTTGTTAGTAAAATTCAAAATATGTATTTCAATATATCATTATTTTACTGTAATAGTAATAATTCTTCATTCTAATTAATATATTTAATTATTTATAATAATTATTTTATATATGTTTAGTTATAACAACTAGTTTATTATTCTTGTAATTATTTTTATTAATTTTTAGGTTATATATATATGATAGTAATTTTATTTTCTCACATAATTTTTATTTTTTAAATTTTAATGTAATTATTTTTTTTATTAAACTTATGTAATATATGTTGAAAATATTAAACATATAAATTTATTAATTTATATATATTTATACAGGTTAATAAATTAATCACTTATTATTTACTAATATTATTTCACTGAAAACCTAATCTAATAATCTGATAGTAGTTTCAATCTTTTATTATATTGAGCTAATCAATTTTAATTCCTTTTTAAGTTAGGCTATTGTTATCATTTAATCTATCAATTCTAGTATTAGGTTATACAAAATTATATCAATTTTAAATCAATTCATTAAACAAAACCTATTTTGATATTTTTAAAAATAGTATTTGAAAAGTTTTAATCTTATATGCATGGAAGTTACTGTACAAATAACGAATATATAAAAACAAATTTACAACTCTATTGTCAAAATTATGCAAAAATAATTACAAATTTTTATATAAAATTGCAAATTTTAATAACATAGAGTGCAAATGGTTGTTATATTTTTTTGACAAAAAAAAAGTATATATAAATAATATTTTTTAGTACACACAAAATTTAATTGTAAACAATATAAACAAATGAAAACGTTGATAAAGTTCAAATAATGATGCACTTGTGTAATTATACTTGTCTTTGGTGTCAAAATGAAAAACATAAAAAGTATAGATCAACCAAATGAGCTTTTAAAATTTAAAGGTTAACATTCAGCCAGTAATGCAAGGTGAGTTACCCTACTTACCCTCCAGGGCAACGTAGTCTGGCCCTCTATGTCATTATTAAGTGCTTGTTCGATTTGCGAAAGAGGTAAGGAAAGGATAATTTTTTGGATGATAGGAAAATTTTTAATTATTTGATTGATTATTATTGGGAAAGTTTTATTTTTTATAAGTTATAAGAAAATGTTTATTTATATTTTTTTGATATTCTTTTTATATTTTAAAGATAGAAATATAAAATTAATTCTGCTTAATTTATTAAATGATCATTTTCACCTATTAGTATTATTTAAAAATTATAATAAATATTTATTAATAATACATATAATTTATTAATTATAAAATATAAATTTAATAATTCAAATATAATTACTAATTATATATAATTTAATTATTTAATTAATAATATAATAAATAAAATGAGTATTATATAAAATTACTAAAAGTAAAAATTAAATATTATATCATCAATATAAATTCAAAATATAATCATAAATATTAGAAAAAATTATACCTTACGTACCATCCATAATTTTCCTCTTATTTACTTAAAAGTAAATTTAACGAAAAATATATTTACCTAATATCATTTGGATGTAAAAAAATAGTGATGCATTCCCTATTGCAATTTATAAACAATACAGCATCAAGTTTCTCCTTATAAATAATTTTTGTCTTTTTAAATTTGCAGTGCTTTAATGCATATTTTTATTTTTGATTTTTTGGATTTTTTTATGAGGCTTTGTAAGTTTAACGAAAATTTTTATACTTTCTCATTTTTTATAAAAATTTTGCAATTTTATACAAACATTGTCTTTAGTCTACACATGCATGCGTGCGCTTGTGCACACATTGTCAAAAGTTGGTAGTTGTGACAGTTCGACAAGCAAACATGCTTGGATTAAGACGAGACTCGGTGGAAAAATCCAACATATTATGAGAGTCCTGTGGCTGAAATTTGATATCAATCCAGCTTGCGTATGATTTTTTCCGATTTTCCCAAGTTTTGGGGTATTTTGATCATTTCGAAAGGTTCGTGAATTCGGCGGGGTTCAACGAGACCATATTTGGAATTCTCGCATTTTTATCTTCATGTCGGCTGGTTTTCGTGACGAAAGGACACTCAGAGCATGGTGAAAAGGGCTTATGACAACTCAAAAAAAGTATGTCATCTTCCCACGGGAGAGCTTTTGTTCAAAATGCTTTTTGAGGGGGTGGAGTGCTCCAAGAGCCTGCGGGGCGCCTGGACACTGAGCTAGGGACAGAGTGTGTTGGCTTGTGGCCATCCCCTTGCACACTCAAAGAAATGGAATGAGGCATAAATCAAGGGAATGAAGTGTCCCTTTCCTTATTCATTTGTCCTTTATGGTCCGTAGTGCACGGAGGCTTCCTGTGTGGAAGGATCTTGCAGTCCGGTATGCGTGAGTGCTTTGGCGACATACGATATTGGCTTGATGTCCCGCTATCTTTACCCAAGCGTGCCAAATGAGGGTTTAATGTTGGAAGGCTAACATATTGGCCAAGAGTGGCAAGCATGCGCCGCACGGTTTCGACTGGAGAGCCGCTGGCCCGTGACAGATGGTATCAGAGCCTGGTTTGCGCCAGAGGGCCAAGATCGGGTAAGCACAATTGGTTTAGATGCAGCTTATCCCTCAATATACTGTATGTGCGAAGCTATCATTCTCTCAAACTCGATGGTGTCGTTGCTAAAGACTTGACCAGAGGGTGTAAGAGATTAGATCGTCCCGAGAAGCCAGTAGGCCAGGGAATGGTACATACTGGTGATCGAGAATTTGTACGAAGGGCCCAAGCATTTGTGCCAAGTGGGCTATTTTACTTGTCGATTATGCGTGAGACATTAGTTATGCGCTCATTCATAGTAATGGCATCGAAGGATGCAACCTTACCGTCCAGTGGGACGAGGGAATTAACGACTAATTCGGTGGGAGAAGCCTTGGTCTTGCCAAAGGCTTGACTGCCTGAGGGATCGGTGGAACCGGAGGGTAAAGCCATCGGTCATGCCAAAGGGTGTGACCACAATTGGAGGGCATGAGCGGATCGATCCAGAGGGAGTGGTCCAAAATCATGTCAAGGAGGTCCAGAGGGATCATCTGAGTGCTCGGGGGAGCATTTTAGACGGAGGGCTTGGCAAAGATTCAGAGGAATCAATGCCGTGTGTGAGCTAGAGTGGATGGTGCTCTATGCTCAACCCCCTTCTATGAGTTGAAGTGGGGGAGCCATCAGAGGATGCACTCGTGAAGTCATCAGAGGACGCACTCGTGAAGTCATCAGAGGACGCATGCTAAGGAGTGGTCGTGAGGACCGCGATGCTAGAGGGCATCAAACTCCGAAGGTAGGCTATGATGGTCGGTGATATGCTAGAGGGCATTAATCTATAGAAGATCAGAGGATCCGATCGGGTGTGCAATTGGCATTGCCTAGTGCAATGAATCGACCGAAATGCAAATGAGCGGCTGGGGAGTGAGGTTTGCCCTCTCTGCGTCGATCCAGCGTAAGTCTTGTCTCTTGTACAGGTGTATGGGACACTTAGTGCAAGATACTTGTTAGTAGGTAATTCAAAGCACTAGCATTTATCATGAGCCATAGAGTTGGCACACACTTAAGCCGCGGAGGTGGCATATTGTGCAATCTACGGAGGCAGTGAGTGCCAGTTGCAGAGGCAACTACCCGTCGAACGAGTTACAGAAGTAACGAGTTCGGGAGAGTTATGTGGGATAGCGGCACTAGATAGAGTGTCGGGACACTTGTAAGGCGACTACAGAGGTAGCCATTCGAGTGACTTTGCAGAGGATGCATTTTGCTAAGTACCTATGTTACAGAGGTAACAGACAGCCTAACTCTGAGATGGGGGAAACATTTCATAGCACTCAAAGAGATAGGCTTTGAGATGGTCGAAGGAGTAACTCAGCGGAGTAGGCTGAAGACCGGAGTTGTGTCAAATTGAGGCATCAATGAGGGCATTGACATTTGAAGTGGGGGAAAATGTCACAAGCTGATAGTTGTGACAGTTCGATAGGAAAACATGCTTGGATTAAGACGATATTCAGTGAAAAAATTCAACATGTTATGAAGGTCCTGTGGTTGAAATTTGAGATTAAACCGGCTTGCGTATGATTTTTCTTGATTTTCTCAAGTTTGGGGATATTTTAATCATTTTGAAAGATTCGTGAATTCGGCGGGGTTCAACAAAACCATATTTGGAATCCTTGCATTTTTATCTTCGTGTTGGTTGATTTTCGTGACGAACGGACACCCAGAACATAGCGAAAAGGGCTTATGACCACTTGGAAAAAGTATGTCATCTTTCCACGGGAGGGCTTTTATTCAAAATGCTCTTTAAAAGGGTGGAGTGCTCCAAAGGCCTACGGGGTGCTTGGACACTGAGTTAGGGATGGAGTGTGCTGGCTTGTGGCCATCCCCCTGCACACTCAAAGAAATGGAATGAGGCATAAATTAAGTGAATGGAGTGTCCTTCTCCCTATTCATTTGTCCCTTACGGTCCGTAGTGCACGGAGACTTCCATGTGGAAGGATCCTGCGGTCCGGTATGCGTGGGCGCTTTGGCGACATACGATATTGGCTTGATGTCCTGCTATCTTTACTCAAGCATGCCAAATGAGGGTTTAATGTTGGAAGGCTGATATGTTGGCTAAGAGTGGCAAGCATGCGCCGCACAGTTTCGGCTGGAGAGCTGTCGGGCCGTGACAACATGCGTGTGCACGAAATTGTGATTCTGCCAATTAAAGTTGCAACAAAAAAAATTTTAAAATTTATCTTTACATAACGGGGGTTGCTATGGTACCTCAGGGAGTTTTAAATCCGGGATAACTTGATACAATGCAAGTCATTAGATGAGATTATTAAGAATTTTAATAATTTCACCTAATGACACAAAATGCACCACATCACCCTGAGTTTGAAAACTTCCGGGGTACTATAAAATTTTCCTTACATAACAAGTCTATAACTTCCGGCTAAAATTTTGAAATTTTTTTTAATATAATTTCGAGTTTAAATTTCATCCACTATTAATATAAAATTTATATGTTATATTTTGAAGTAAACATTATTAATGGGACAATTAATAAATTTTTTTATAACAATATGATTAATATCAAATTATGTAACAAGGATAATATTATGTGAATGAATGAAAAGATTAGATAGAGAAGCAATATAGTTTTTTAGGATAAAAAAATTGTGCATTGATCTAATTTTTTATGAAAACTTTAAAAGTATGAGTTAATAAAAATTATAATGTAAAAGATACTATATACATGATTTTAAAGAAAAAGAACTAAAAATGATTAAAATTTATTGATATGTTTTTTAGGAATATTAAAGATATAATAGTAATTTTATTAATTTTTTGAGAAGTTTATAATTGAATCAAATAATATATAAAAAATTAATTATTAGAAAATATCATTTTTTTAGTGTTAACTAAATAATTTTAAATATTTTACATAAAATTCATGAAAAAAATTATTTTTTAAAAAATTTAACTTCCTGTAAAAAGTCACTTTTGATATAAACCAAATAAATCTTAACTCCCCGTTGGTAAGATGATGGGTTGTAAAAATTAAGTGTAAATTTTGTTTTAAAATATATTTTATGGTTATAATTTTAACCTTGATTTATTTTTAAAATATAATTTGTAAAAATATAATTACAAAATATCAAAATAATAAAATATAATTTTTATATTTAATATTAAATATAAAAAATTAATAAAAATAATTTATTATTATTATAATTTTAATATTATTTTTTACTTGGAAATTATAATTGCCAATAATACTCCATCCCTTGTATATCTTACTCCTTGAATAATCCCACAATACGTTGAGCATGATGCACACGTGTACAATGTTCACGCAACTTTCATTCGAGCGAAAGGCCCTCGCTTGTTTGCCTGTGGTGCCGACTATTATTGGTGGCGGCACGGCATGGGTCAAAGAAAGAAACAAGAAGAGCAGTTCCTAAGTCGTAACTAGTTCGCTGAATTTTGAAAAGTCTTATCCTATTAATTTATTTCTCAAAATTTATTCATTATAAATTGAGTATTTTTTAATTAAGTGAAATAAATAATTATTTTAAAAATTAAAATATTAATAATTTTTTTTCATTTTCAATAAGCATATTTTTGAAATTCAAACTCCTATAGATTAATAAGTAAGTTCACTCAAAATTAATATGGTTTCTACGGATCAATATTTTATTGACACTGAGTACTTTATTTGTACACTAATAATATTATATAGAATAAAATGAAATGAAATGTAAAAAAATTTATTTAATAGCTATTATAAAATGAGAATATTCATTTCTTCTCATTCCATCAAATAATAAAATTTCTAAAAAGTAAATCAAGTGTTGAAATACTCATTCCATCATTTTTTAAATGGATTTTTTACACTCTTATCTCTTATTTTTTTATATATTTTTAGATTACCCTTTACTATTAAATATTAAAATAATATCTATTCTTAATATTGTCTTATTAAAATATTTTAGTAATTATATTTTTAATAATAAATTTTAAAATAAAATATTTTTATTTTCTTTATAAAAATATTTAATATAAAATTTGACAAGTTAAATTTTTTATTCTTTTACTATATAAAATTTTTTGTTTATTATAATTTTGATAATAAAATTTAAAATATAATATTTTCTCAATTATTAATCATATCATATATTTTTTATTTAACATATACTATTATTTTATTATTTAATATACATATTTGATGCAAATTTTATATATATTCAATTATAAATAAATAAAAAGTTATTATATGATCAATTATATAAATAAATTTTTAATTTTTTTAATTTTTAAGGGTGTTATTTTTATTGATCCTTTTTTTACATTCCATTTCTTCAATATTTGTTGCACTAAACATAATTATGAAATATAATAGCCATTCCATCCCTTTTCATACCAAATATAATTATAAAATAAATATTTAATCTCATAAATTCCATTTCATTTTATTGTATCGCACCAAACTCAATGTAAGTGTCATTACTTAACTTGATTTGTTTTGTTAAAAGGTATTTTTTATAAAAAAAAATATTTGCACATATGTTAATAAAAAAGTGACATACTACTTGCATTTATAATTAAAAAAATATATAAATTCATAATAATGGAAGAAAGTAAAATTTTTTTTTTAAAAAAAATTATTTTTTAAAAATTTTTATATTTAATATTAAATAAATAAAATATTTTCCTTCGTTTTAATATTTTAGGAAACATTTTTCATTAAAACACACGAAGAATAAAAAAAATAATTGTTTACCTAACAATCTTTTCAAATTTGAGAGGCCAAAGACCCAAGAGTGATGACACTGAAAGTTCAATAAGCATAATTTGTACTTAGAATAATTGTTGTTGATTAAATTTGGATGCGGAAATATCATTTTGTCCTTTTACTGACCATATTTATACTACTTATTCACACTCGTATGCTATGTCCTAAGATTAATTAATTTACTTAGTTATATCACATACTTTGTATTTAAGAACTAGCACTTATGTTCATTGTGAAATTGAAAAAAAAAATCATAAACATGAGCTTTATGTAAAATTAATAAATTTCACCAATATATAGTATATCTTTTTTTTTCAATTGTATTATTAGTAGAACTCACGTAAAAATTTATTGTTATACAAATTTAAAGTAAAATTACTTTGTTACATTTTTATGATTTTATTTAATTCTTAATCACATCCTTATTTTTTAAAAATTTTAGAAGAAATTTAATATAATCTCTAATTTTAAATGCTAAATCGGTGATCTACTATTTATTTTTATTAATCTTCCCTATGTCTTTACCTCTGACCAGGCCATTGGATAACCCCCGCCCCCACCGTTTTCCTTATCGAATCTTTGATATTCGATTTAATACAAAAATTTCTCTTTTATGTTTTGCTTTGTTTTTAGGAGCGGATCAACGTCGTTAATTGTGGAGGTACTTATCAGAAACGAAAAAAAAAAAAAAAAACACACACACACACACATGTAATATTATTTTCACAAATTTATTTAATATTATCTTCATAAATTATTTAACCGGATAAAAGAAAAAAATTTACTTTAAACAAAAGTGAAAAGATATAAAATTTAATTTATTATACAAATTAAAGTATATAAATAAAAAATAAAATTAAAATAATATTTTATTTTTATTTAAATGTTTAATTATTTAATGGTAATTTAAATTTAAATTTAATTATATATATTATTCTACAAATCAAAATTTCTAAATCTGTCATCCCTATTATACGATTCAATTTTTTGCATGATAAAAATAATAATTCATTTAATATATATATATATAAATTTTAGTTTTGAATTCTAAATTAAGAAGTAAAATTTTAAAATAATGTCAAGCGTTACTATATTAGTGAAGGTCTCTAATAGCTACACGATATCTTTTAATTATATTTACATACGTAATGCAAATATATAAAATTATTTTCATTTGTTTAAATAAATATGATGAATTTCAAATAAAATTTTAAGAGAAACATGCGCAGAGTATCATTTTTATTTCACTTTAATCATTTAACGGCATCTAATCTTTCCTTTTCATTCAATGAACAACTTTGCGCCCCAAAGTCAAAGTCTTCAAAAATTCCATTGATCTCCTCATTGCTTACGCATCAACCGTGACCTTATTCCTTTCTTATTGTCTAATTAAAATTTTAAAATATATTTCTTCCCAACTTAATCGTTTCTTCCGTCAATATTCTAAATTAATTTATTAGAATTGTTATATATAATAATTTATATTATATTATACTTTATTTGCGGTGAAATTTTCCGTCACAAAATTATTACCAAGAGCATTTTTACAAAAAAAAAAAAAAATTCTCATGGGTTGATACAAAAATTTTGTTGATACGAAAAATTTTCATCCCAATTTGACATTTTTAGTGATTGTTGACTTTGATTCTTTTTTAAAAAGATTCATGTTTGTTACATGTCAATTCATGAAAATATTTTTTATTTTTTTAAATTAAAATTAATAATAAATCAATTTATAATTTATAAAAGGATGGATGACTCATGACTACTAATTTTTGATAGAATTATGATCATAAATTTATTCCTTAAAAAATAATTATGATTTAAATTAAATATTCTATAATTAATAATGAGATAATTGAAATTAAAATAGACTCGTGCAATTAGAGACAAATACCATCCACCAAGATGGTGGAAGGTAGAAATGGAAGCTGTCCACCAAGAGGGGAAAATAGAAAGTAAAAGAAACACATAAACACCACTAGTTTCGATGGAGGGCATAGAGGAGAGTGTCACATCATGCGTTTAAAGTCAAAATGAACTATTAAAGTATGCATCTTTCCCTTAAAATAAAAATGTGAGTGAAAGTGTATAACCTTTCGTTAAAGAAGGATCTCATGCAAGTTGAGTGTTGCTTTGCCATGCGGTATAACTCATTTCTTTGTATTCAAACCCACAAAATTAATCGAAGAATCAAAGAAAATACCATCATTATTAACATATATTTAAAATTTTTTAAGTGTAAATCCAATGTGGAGGCCAGCATCCAAGAGTTAGTATAGATAAATGTGTTTTAATATTTTAATAAAAATAAAATTTCTAAATTAATGGAAGTATTTTAAATAAAATATATAATTTTATATAAAATTTTAAAAAAATTAACCAATATATATTTGTGTTGAAATATATATAATTCTATTATCATACAAATCAATTTTATATTATCATTTACTTATATATTATTATATTAACAAAAATTGTTAAAGTAGTTCATTTTTTGATAGATCAAACATAATTTCTTATGAAAAATAATTGATTTTGTAGCAGCTTAGACTACTAAGTTAAAAAAAAATAGTATATTTAACAAAAATTTAAGGTAACACTAAATTTTAAGCGCTCAATGTTGATAACATTAGAATTTTTTTTAATTTTTAGGTATATATATAAATTTATCAATAAAATGATCGATTTAGTATTATGATGAATAGAGACGACAAGCAAGATACAAAATATCTAAGGTTATAATTATTGGCAGTATTTTTGCCTCCTAGACAAAGAATGCACTCAAACAATTATGCATGTCTCTTTCGTATATTCATCATGTTAATTAGCCGTTATTTACCTAATACTACGAGAAAAATAAAATAATATCTAGTTCCTAAACACCATAATGAAGTGTTATAATATATGCTTTTTGTAAATTAAAGACTATTTTTAGTTTGATTTAATTTAAGCTATTATTGGACTCTCAAATTCAGTAGTTTTATTTAAATTATTCTTCATGTGCAGTCATGGAAAAAAATTATAAATAAATGAAAGTGAAAAACAATATCTTTTAAGTGAAAATCCTATCTCACAAAATTAGTGAAAGATATCTTACTCCAAAAAGGTTTATTGTATATAAAACTATATATTAAAAGAAAGATAGACCAAATCTAAAAGCAATTATAGAGACCAAAAAATTAAATATTAATTAGGCCTAAACTTATGGACAAGTGAGGGAAGTGCATGCTCCCTTAGACTTGCAAACCAATAGAACAAAACAAGGAGGAGACAATACATGAGACACTATAATAAGACATTGAGAAAAATAATGAAAGGGGATTTTATTGTAATAATTTATTTTCTAAACCATGAAAAGCGCTTTTATATCGTCATAGCTAATTTAGCTTGGAGAAAAAGCACTTTTGAGTTTTGATATATTGTTTGTAATAGCATGGGGTCATGGATTGTAAGTGCTTTTAAGGAAGAAAAGATATTCTTTTCTTCGCTTTTTTTTTTCCCTTCAAAAGGTATGTCTCAAGTGCTTCTTCCAAAAGTGCTTTTCCAGAATATCTTTCATAAAAAAAAAAGGTGAAAATTTTTATACCACAATTTAAACACTAGCCGAATCCAAATCCACCAATGAAAAGAGATGTATAATCCAGCAAAACAAAAAGTTCAAGTATACATGAAAAGATATCTTTGTGTGAATACGAAAATGAGAATGCATGCTTTGTAATACTTTTAAAAAACTAAAATCATATTTATTAAAAAAATTTATATATGTGATATTAGAGGAGCGAAGGTTTTGTTAGTTTGGAAATTGTAACAGAACTCAAAGTTGCTTATATATAAGGTTATGAAACAGATTAAGGATTTAAATTTCATCCAAGTTAGTGTGAGTTAATTTACTACTTTCACTTACTTATATATTATTATATTAATAAATTTATTAAATAATTTTTATTATCAATAAAAATTATTAATTTTTTAATAATGTATCATCTTCTTATTTAATAATAATATAAAAAGCTTTCATTAACAATACATTAAAGTCTTGTTTGGTATATCACATAATATGGTATAAGGATTATCAAATAGTATAACATATTATACTACATTTAATTTGTTACTGTATAAGATGAATGTTTATATAAAACTATTCTATCTTTTTATTTGTTGCCATGTTATAGAAGAATATACAAACTTAAAAAATAATTAATTTAATTAAAATATTAAAAACATATAAAATAAAAAAATAAATGAACTTGAAATATAAATTAGATCTAAATGCCCTCAGAAAATAATATATTTTAAAAATATTATAATATATATAAATTAAAGATGTATACTATGGTAATAAAATAATATTACATGCTTCATCAATACACATATACAAATGTACCTTTTTTTTTGGTAAATACAAATGCACTTATATGTGTATCATGTGTGTATACTATGATATGTATACTATGTATATGTGGATGTTTATATAACAAATTAGTAAAAAATTACAATAAATCAATTTTTGAATATAAAATTCAATAAATATCTTGTATAAAATTTTGAAAAATATTTAAAAATAATAGATACTATCCATAAGTATCATAGTCTAATATTGTCATATAAAAATTTAAAAATATCAAATTAAAATATAAGAGTTGGTATAAAAGAATGTTTAATTTTAATTTTATAAGTCAGATCAATGAGAGAAACGTAAGGGAGAGAAAATAAGAAAATTAATTTTAATAATTTAAAATTTATCTAATGTTATCTTATCATTATCTTCAATTTTAAAGGGTGAATAAGCTTATATAGAATTAGTCGTATAATAGGAGATTTTTGGAAAAAAAAATACGATTTATTATAAAATTTTAAATATAATATAATTTCTGATTATATATCTCATCTTATACTATCAGATTTTAAATGATGTATCAAATAAAGCTTAAATTTAAACTAATAAATGATGGATAACCAACAAAATAAAAAAATTATAAACGTGGCACTTAGTAACCTAAATTTAAACTTATAAATAGATTAATGAGCGAAATTTTTTTACAGAATTTATTTATTAATAAATAAGAAATTTTACCCGCGGCACTTCTAACAATGCAGTGACCTGAATTTGAATGCAAAATCTTATTTGTTTATTGAGTAACTTATTACTCTTGATATTAAAAGAAATTATAACTACATCACAATTATTAAGTATTTTAAAATGTTATGATGTGATAGTAATTATAATATTCTTTTTCTCCCAGTTGATTTATATTTTATAAATTAATTAACAATAAAAATAATTAATATAAAAATGTAAAACATATGTGAAAAATAAATTCTTAAGAACCATTACCAATTGCTATAATCACAAAGTTGTAATACAACATACAAGTTATTATTTTAAATATAATTCATCATGATGTAAAATATTTTATATTATCAAAAATAAAATATCTCGCTAAAAATAATAATAATTAATTTCTTTAATAAAAATAAAATTTTTAATAATTTTTATCAACATAATAATATATGTATAAGTGATAATATATAATTAATTTATATTAATAATAAATTAAATTTAAATTCATAAATTATTATAGATTATAAATTTATTTTTGACAAAAGAAATTAATTAAATTAGAAGATACATAAATATGTGCACTTGAACATAAATATATAACACATTAATCAAAATCAAAATATCAAAATAGCATATTGGCGTCCTTTTTACAACTTTTAAGGAAGATCCTACTTTTATGCCACGTGGAGCCAGCAGCATCTATCTCATGTGCCTTTTTTGCATCTCCAGTCAGCTACAGCCCGCACCACAGTGGGATTTAATTAATCTCATAATTACTTTTTGTATTAGCTCTAATACAAGAGGACAACTCTGTCATATCCCAAAATCTATTGACCCCCACTATCACATGTTCTAAATTCAGTGGCACTCTGGTCATTTCACATAAAACTTTTATCTTCAAATTTCTTTTCTAAATGTCACTGATAATTTTTAATAATTAATGTAACGAACCATCTAATACACATGTAAAATACTGAATTTTAACCAAAAATATATTAATAAAAAATTCTATAATAGTATTAGAAGTTATTTTTTTTGCTATTTAATAATATTAGAAGTTATTACTGCATCAATAAAAATACCAGCTTAAATTTCACTAATCTGTTGATCGTACACTCATACCTGTATTCAAAAAATATTTTAATTGTATGAAATGTATTTAAGTGGAGTGCATTAAAATAATGAAAAAAAAGGAACGTATTGTCAAATTAAATAGAAGATAGAGTAATATTAATGTTAATATAATATAATTAATATATAATAAAAATATATTAGAAATTTTAAATGAGGTCCGAAATCCAGAGGTGATATTTATTGAGAGGGGTCAATATTTTAATTCTGAAGTGATTATTCACTTGACAATTAAAAAAAAATAGTACGTACATCCTTTAATTTAACACACATAATAAATAAGAATATCTGTTATGAACTTCAGCATCTCCTAAGTACAATGGCAAATCAGATACATTAAATTTATCGTTAATTTTCTCGAAGCCATTTTTTAATTAAATTGTAAAATATGAAAATAAAAAAATATATATAAATGTAAGAAAGATTGATATTTATTTTTGGTAATGTCTGCAGAGCTTGGCGCGTACGTAAATAAATAAACAACCAACAAATTCTCAGACCAATAAGAGAAGCCACTCTCTCTCAAAGTTATGCACAGAAGGAAAGATCAAAACTAAAAAACGCATTGAAACTGAAAGAGAGTGAGTGAGAGAAAACTTGGAGAGAGAAACAGAGACCAAACTGGAAAGTAACAGAGACGCTGTGTGCGTCGGAGAGAGATATAGGAAGAGAGACACTTGAAACCCCAGATAATCAAACCCGCTTCTCTCTCTGGTTTCTCTATCCAAAACATCCCCATTTGATCGGAGCCTCCCATTCTCTGTTTGGGGTCCGAAATTTCTCAGATTAGTGGGTAAAAAAGGTACCTTTTCCGGCCAGTCTTGTCGGTTTGTTCCGTACAATGGAGCAGTACGGTCGGGCTGGTGATGGGTCGCAGTCTGATCCGTCGCCGGAATGGACCGGCGGCGGAGGCGAAACAGGGCTTGAAGGTGAGTGTGCCGGTCCTCTGCATTCTGAAATGGTTTCTAATTCGAGGTTCTGTGGCTTTGAATTTTGGTTTTAGTAGAATGTGGAGTGTGATTAGTTGGGTTTGATCTCGATTTTGTGAATGCAGAATCTATGTGGCAATTGGGATTGGCTGGTGGTGAATCGTATCCGCAGCGGCCTGATGAGGCTGATTGTATCTACTATCTGAGGACAGGGTATTGTGGATATGGCTCCCGGTGTCGGTTCAATCACCCTCGTGACCGTGGCGCGGTAAATTTGTTGTGATTAATCATGCCTAACCTTCATGAAAGGGTTTTCTTTGCTTCTTTGATGTGATCATTGGCTTCTGTGGGTACAATTTGGTTTGATCTTGATCATGAGCATGTAAAAGATTTGAGCTTACAATATCTCAATGCCTTTCATTAGTGGTTTGTCTTTGATTGAAGTCCTGTAGTTTCCAATTGCTGTTATATTCGTTTCATTATCAAAGCAATTTGCTACGCTGAGATTAATTTGTTTGCTGTTATTCTGATTAAATGTTCCGTAATTTGGAGACATGTTATATGTGAACATACTGCTTAGGTTATTGGAGCTGCAAGGACTGGAGGAGAGTATCCCGAAAGAGTTGGCCAGCCTGTGTGCCAGGTGCCTTTTAATCTGCTTCTGCTTATTACTCTGGTGCACATGGAAAATGTTGCCTTTTTTTTTTTTGTGGGGGGGGGGGGGGGGGTTGAAAATGCTGCCTTTTTTGTTATATGGAATATTTGTTAAACAGCCGTAAGTTTTAATCTATATTTGTTTTGATTGTTTCCAGGCTGGTTATTTCCTTTTATATTGATACATTTGCTCTTATTTTACTTGCAGTATTATATGAGGACGGGATCATGCAAGTTTGGTGCATCCTGCAAGTACCACCATCCTAGGCAAGGAGGCACTGTTGCCCCTGTGCCACTAAATTATTATGGATATCCTTTGCGACCGGTCTGTATTGATTTATCTTTTACCTCATAAAATTAAGTATTTTGTTTGAATATTGGCTCGTATTGTCTAATCATGGCAAGAGTTTCTCCAAACTTGCAATTTTGTAAATAACAGGGTGATAAGGAGTGCTCCTATTATGTGAAAACGGGTCAGTGCAAGTTTGGTTCAACTTGTAAATTCCATCATCCGCAGCCTAGTGCCATCCAAGTTCCAGCTCCATCACTAGTTCCCCCAGCTTCACCTATAGCAGTACCAGTACCTCCACAATTATATTCCCCTGTACAGCCTCCATCTGGTCCTTCATCACAATCATATGGATTAATGGTTCCAAGGCCATCTGTTGTACCTGGCTCCTTTGTTCAAAGCCCATATGGGGCTTTTGTAGTGTCCCCTACTATAGTCCCTTACCCAGGTTGGCCTCCTTATCAGGTAGGTCTAGCATTTCCTTTTACTGCTTATTCATTTTATATGTGCATTCTTTGAAGCTGTTGAGCACCTGATGCAGGCTTCTGGAAGCCCTGTAGTTCCTCCTACTACACCGCCTAATGTTGGTGCAACACAGTTTTATGGGGTAACCCCGCTACCTTCATCAGCAACCGCATATACTGGACCTTATCAATTTTCAGGTTCATCAGTTGGTCCTTCGGGAAGCAGTGAGAAGGAGCAATCATTTCCAGAAAGACCTGGTCAACCAGAATGTCAGTGTTACATGAAAACAGGGGATTGTAAGCTTGGTCCATCATGTAGATATCATCATCCACCTGAACTAATTGCTCCAAAAACAAATGTCGCCCTTAGTCCAGCAGGTCTCCCTTTGCGCCCGGTAACCATCATCTTTCAACTGTCTTCTATTGTAATGCCTTATTTTGTGTTATGAATTAGTCATCCCTTCTTCTGAATCTGGCTAAAACGTCAAAAACTTTAGTAAGATCCTGAACTGTTATAGGGAATACAGTCTCTTTTAGATCAACACTTAAATCATATGGTTTGAACTCTGTAATTGGATATTTTTCTGTCAATCTTGAACACTGAAAGATAAAGCTGTTTATATGTAGTGTCATCTTGGTTATGAACAGACCTATGATGATAGTGCAATGCTCATTCTTTTGTACCACACTCATTTTGTGTGCATGTTTGCCATCTTTCCCTTCTGAAGCATAGGGCATGGAATACTGTAAATTGCAAATGACTGATATCTTTGGTAACTTTCTTTTGATGTTGCAAGCCAATACTGAGATATAGTCCTGATATCTTTTAGTTTTATGATGGTTTGTTGAATTTTAATGCCTAATTTTGTGACTAGTTTTTTCTGTACTATTATTAGAGAATCTCTTTGGGGGTAGAATTACATGTGGTATTGTAAGAGCTATGGCCATCTAAATTTTTTATAATTCACCCTTTGAGAAATTGCTTTATTTCTATAAAATATTATTTTAACCCCCCTCAAAACTTAGTTTTTTAAAACAACCTCAAGTCATTTTTCATTTTGGCCCCAGGTTTTGATCCCTGTTCTGCCCCTTCTTTATTATATTAATTGTGAAGGGACATTCTGTAATTGATGAAATGTCTTAAGGGGAATTTCTGATTCCTGCATGTTCTGGAAGACTAGCAATTTGTCAGAAATCCTCATGATTCTATTTTATTTCTTTCCTATATTTCACTACATGCAACTTCTTTCCCAAGATTATTGAAGGTTAATTCATTAGCTGTATCTTTTTTAAATTTTATCATGAAAAACTGAAAAGAAAAATTAATTATCTCTGACCTTTGCCTTCTGTTCCAGGAAAACACGATTTCTCTAATTATTTTGCTTGTATATTGAAAATCATCGGCCTTGGAAAACAATCTTTAGATGACCCTTCTGCCTCATGAAATAATACTATCAGCTTATACTTTGGATCTATTTGTCTTCTGGGTGTATATCATGGATATTTGAGTAGATCAGTTGCTAATTTATGGGAGCTACACAAATTAAGTTGTGCAACCACTACAACTATAGTTGTTTTTAGCTTTACACACAGGAGGCTTATTTACTTGTACTTAGAAATACAGTGCTCTACTCCCAAACTGAAAAGAGGCCCATGCACTTGAATAAATAATTGAAATTTGCTGGGTTGGGTTCTTTGAGTCTAGTTTGTTGCCCATGTATTCAGTATTCAACATTTAAAATTCTTATTACTGATAAGTGAATATATAATTGGTTCAAAACATGCTTGAAATTTTCACTTTTATTTATTTGCTCTTGGTTCCCTTAAATGAGCTAGTGCAATTATCTGTTCTTCGGCAGTGAATGGGAGAGTGGCTTGTTGCTTCTGTTTTGCTATACTACATAAGCTCATATACAGTAGAATTATTTTATTTGTTTCCTTTATTTTCTTCTTAGCAATTTGGTGTTCAAAACTTTTATTTGTTCTCTAGCAAGCTGAAGATCACCACTTCTAGTCATCATCTTTTCCATATATTGGTTGCACTATGTTCCTGGGGTTCTTGTTCCTGAACTTCTTGATTCTTTTGTTTCTGTATTTTCTTTTCTTGGAGAACTTTAGCCCTTATAAACTAGATTGCTAGCTGAATGGATAATAGAGTAGATCATGACTTTTCGCCTTTGATAAAGTCGAGCTGGAAAGAATTTTTGTAGGAGGCATGTCAGATTGTTATTTCTTAGACTGATTAAAGACATATCCTTCAGTTCCAATTGTCTTTCAAGTTTGTAAGATGGCATGCAGAGAAGAACTTGTGAAGCAACTACTTGCTTTTCATTGACCATGATGATTTAGTGTTTAATTTTTATATGACACCTGCAGGGACAAAAATTCTTTGTACTGCAGTCTGCAACACAAAGGATATTTTTTTCCTTTCCTGGGAAACCCCTCATTTTTTTGCATCTCTTGCATGCTTTTACATTTTTGTAAGAGTATTTATCTGTGTGAAATAAGTTAAATTAGATAGCATGACAGATTACGCACTCTATTGGTCATAGTTGTGTGAAGTTGAGAGGAAGCAGGTGGTTGTAATGCTAAATCTTATGAAGCGTGGACACCTGAAAAAACAAGTCATGTCTGTTGTACATGTGTCTGAACTCCGACACTTGAACACTTGTGTTGGACGCTCCATGATACTCCAACACCTATATGAAGCCTGCCTAAGAACTAAAAGCAATGTAATTTAATACTTGACACCTATTATGTGCATTATAAACATGTTTTTACACATACTAGGAATATTTAGGTATATTTACTTTAATGATCTTATGCATGGATATACCAAGAAGTACATATCTAAATGATCTTTATACTTGTATCTATGCTTTTCCTGCCCTTGTATTTCCAGATTTTGCTGTGTCTGTGTTGTCCTTTGTCCGTGTCTATGTTTCTTAGTGCTAAATATACTTGAATTGTCAATCTGTGTTTAGCCTAATTTTGCTTAATCAAGTTGATTTTTCCTCTTGTTATGTTTATAGAGAGCACATTTGTGCTGAGTTCTCAAGAGGGATACTCATTAGCCTTTCTCCTAAGTATAAATAATGCTTATTGTTAGACTTACTGTATATAATATGGGTAATATGCACTGCATGTTTTCTATTATTAATAGGGGCAGTTCCATCTTTCTCTGTTTTGACCGTTGTGCATGCGCGTGCGCGCGCATGTGTATACACACCTGTGCATTGTATTGTGTGGGAATTAAAGATTCAATGAATAAGACTTATCATTGCCCGATGATTGCTCTCTCCCTGTCTCTTCTCCCCCTCAAGTTAGTGTCAGAGCAATCTGAAACCTAACTGCAGATGCTTTCCATGCTTCACATCTGATTTCAATATGTTGGCTCTGTATCTTGGTTGGTAAGACATGCTACACATATCATTTCAATACTGCTCGGAGAACTTAATAAGATTAAGTTACAACTTATTGTGTATTCGGGGGAAAAGGGACAGTTGAGGGGTGCTCTGGCCATATTTGTTAGGGATGATCGCTGGGCCTTGTTGTGATGTCTGTGGAAGAATTTTGGGAAAATTAAACTATTGACTCTATATGATTGAAAGTTGCTGACATTATGATGCATTGATCAGTTTGGCTTAGGTTGGTTACTTGATAATTGATATGTTCACATATTTTAGCTTGAGGAATTGTGCAGTGGAACACAACGGCAGTTGTATTTCTTCCAGAATTATTGTCACACAGGATGAGACACATGCTATAATCATCATGAACAGTTCATAGTGTATGTTTTGTCTTGTTGCATATTTCTTTTTCTAGAAACAGTTTTTCATGCCCTTTGTTTTATCAATGCTTCATATATCATCAATTAGTGGAGACGGGCTGCTTTATCAATTTTCTTTTTATTCATGATTTCATCTGTAAAATTTTTCCATGCTTGCTATTAGAGCTTTTGATTTTTTCTTATTCACACACTTAATGAGGCTGCTTTTCTTTCCGCTAGCAAGACTTACCCTGCTTTTATTTAGGGGATGATGAATTTTGATTTCTGTTCTTGATGGTCACGAAGGTTAAATAAATATCTAGTGCAAAACTTCTGTACGTTGTTTGGTTTGTTGTGTAGTTGGTAGCTTCATCAATTATATTTGCCAGAATTTTGACACTGCTATCAGCAATTGTCACCAACATGCCTGCATATGCTTGTTTGTCTTGATCCAATGTTGAGTATGTTAAATACTAACTGGAGTTCAAATTCTGTTCATGACTAAATATCCTGACTGACGTTTCTTCCTGTGATATCATGGTAGCAATGGTTGTTTGCTTTCCCTAATACGGCATAGTCAAGTATATTTTACGGGCTATACTCATTTTCTTGCAGTTTATCTATACCCGTGTCCAAATGTGATAAAGTGGCCCCTTATTTTATGATGCTTTTGGCTGTTACTTCAAATGGTTGAAAGCCATAGACATTGGTCGTTTTTATTTTTGTAGTTAAAATAATGTATGAACCTGAATTGTTTCGTGACTGCCTTCAAACTTGCATATTAATCATCTAATGTGTGGTATTTGATAATCAGGGGGCGGTGCCTTGTGCTCATTATACACAGCGTGGAGTATGTAAGTTTGGCCCTGCATGCAGATTTGATCATCCAGCGGGAGCACTGACCTATAGTCCATCTGCTTCTTCCTTGGCTGATATGCCAGTGGCACCCTATCCTGTTGGTTCGTCAATGGCTACTCTTGCCCCTCCATCCTCGTCATCAGAGTTGCAGCCAGTACCTACTGCAGGATCTAACAAGGAGTCAGTTTCAAACAAAACATCTTCATCTTCGAGCACATCACCCGGATTAGTTGGTTCGGCTTCTTCAGCAGGTGGGCCCATTTCTCAGTCAGGTCCTCAACCGTCTGCTCAGAGTTCTAGTCCTTTAGTGACTATCACATCCACTATCACTGCCACTGCAACCACTACTACCACCACCAGCACCACGGCTTCCCATACCTCAAGCTAAGCAATGTGAATGTTTACCTCATTATTACTCCTTTTTATCCCCAATTCTTCTACTGGAGATCATTATTTAAAGGTCCTCAAGTAGATTTTTAATTTTCATTTCTTCCGGTTCCACTATTTCAGGTCTAGCACACGTCAGCACCAATTCTCATGGTGTTCATATAGTCTGTTCCATGGCCATTCCTATTTTAATCTTGAATAAAACCATGGCCAGCCATGAGAAATTTAGCAAATCCATACAGCCACCTTCCTTTTGAATAACTTAAAATGAAAATCTGCAGATCCATCAAGCAAATTTCCATCCTCACCTCCAATTTTTTTGGAGTCTTTTGTGGTTATTTATGATTCTGTCTTTTTTCCTCTCAGGAAATTCTGTCCACACTGTTACATTGACAAGTTGTTTTTGTCTCTCTTCCCCAGAACCCTTCTTTCTGAATACCAACAACCCTTTTTGTGGTGACATTTTTCCAATTCTGGTTTGAACGGGATGTCCGGTCTGCCGCTGGTCCCAACTTTTTGTCTAGGGTTTATTGGGAAGAGAAGTAATCAGGAGACTACAGTGAGGCTTCACATTGCAATCTTTATATTGTTTTAGATACACAGTGATGTTGTGACAAGGGAAATGCTTAACTTCGGTACTTGAATTTATTACAAACACAAATATATGAAGAAACAATTAAATTAACTCATTTGAATGTGTAATAATTTTCCATTCCTTTTCCATTAGCTTGCTAAAGCTGATGTGAGATTGGGTAATTTTCTGGGCAGTATATTATTTTCCCCTTTTTCAAAAAAAAAAAGAAACTTTTATTGGCCTTCCCTATCCTGTATCCCCGGCTGGCTTTGTTTGCCGCTGATGCGGTCACACCTGAAGATCGACTTTACTCCCTATCACTGGACCTTGCACGGTGCGTTAAATAAATTATTATTTTAGTCATTATCAATAAATAAGTAAATAATGGGTATGGTTGTTGTAAGATGCTTCTATTAAAAATTGAAAACACTAGGCCCAATAAATTAGTTGGGGTGGCTTCACTGGCGGCAGATTTAGAAGTTTAAATTTGTGGAGTAGACTATATACGCAAGCAATATAAATATTAAAATTCTTATAAGAATATTTAAAAAAAAAAATTTAAACATAAGTAAAATGTTTTTTTTTTACTTTATCTGTTTATACCAGTGTGTTATATAAAATTAAGTATTTACTTTTATTACAAGTGAATATTTTTCTCCTATGATTAACATGGGAATGAGTCTATATAAATTGCAGAGCAATATGTATATAAATATTTTTAAAGGCAATAATATATATGTGAAAAAATTGTTTGTCATACATGCATCCGCCCCTAGATGCCACAAATCATGTCGTATTCGCGCATTTATGACATGAACTTAGATGTACTGCCCCATGGTGATTGATATAAACGTAAGATAACCCTTTATTTAAGATGTTGGAAATTCGGTAAAAAAAAAAAAAGGGAAAAAATGGTAACAATAGGGAGTATGTAGAAAAAATATTTTAACTAAGCCTTCCTTTCTATATATTTTTCTTTTAAATATAAACATTCTCATATCATTGGAATGTAGAATATTTATTTGCTTTTATGTCAATATTTTGAAAAAATATTGGGTTAAAAATATTTATATTTTTTGTTATATTTCGTTAATTATGAATTAAATATCAACATCTAACATTTCCTTAAAATACTCTTCAAAATGGAAACATTTTATTTTGCTCCTTAAGGAAGTACTTACTTTGGTAAGAGAGAGATAAATTTATAAAAATTCAAAGAACTTTGTATTTAAGAAATCTACATGCTTCTACTTTTTAAATTGTGTTTATTTGTTTCCTCTTGGAATAAAAAAAAAAAGTTCTTGCTTCTAGAAGAAAAAAAATGTAATAAAGATCCTGCCAAATTAAATGCCATCTTAAAATTGTGTAAGAGATGGACATGAATTCAGCATTTCTCCAAATGTTACAAAAATAATTTCTAAATTCAAAATTATCATTACCTGTTATTTTAGGCAACGAGAAAAAAAGGTAAAGAAGAAAGAACAAATATCCAATCAAAAGTAGGTAAAGGGCAATGTACAACAAGCAATTATGCAATGGAATAACTGCTAATTGGCTTTGACTATATATATCTTTCAGTGAAGCTTTTGCTGCTTGCTCCATTCCATCACTGACCAGACCTTTATTGTAGCCTAAAAGTTGAGACAAGCAGCCGAAAAGATGGATAAATCATATTCTCAATATGTTATAGACAGCTTCACAGAAACCACTTTTCCTTGATTTGAAAGTGAAACAGATGCCCACTGCTACCTTTACTCAATGTATCCTAAAGAAGCTCACACCAAAGTGTTCAATTACTACTTAAATTAACCTAAGAAAAACCCTTCTGCTTGACCCATGTTACAAGGAAAACATCAACTTGCAAGAGCATGCAAAGTACGCAAGGACTAATGTGTTGTGTTAACCTAATTCACCCACATTACTTTTGTAACATCCATTTTTCTTTCTAGCGTTGTGAATTTGAAATTTATGATACTATATATATCTAATAATTTATAATTCTTAAATAATTTTATAAGAAGATTCGCCTCTTAAAAAGTTGAATATTTTTATCATGAGATTATTTTTAATATATCAATATTCGTGTTTTCAATTTTAATTTATTACTTTAATATTTAAGAAAATACAATTTGACTATGTAAGTACTCGACCTCCTAATCAAAGTTTCTTGTAAAATTATCCTATAAAAAAATAATTTTACATATTCCTATCCCATTAAACTGGCATATAACTACATTTAATATATATAATTTTAAGTGCATCAATCTTGGGATAAATTATACTAAATGCGCATTACTTGCGAATACTGCGTCTGTATAATAAATTATGCAAGTAATCTTTCACCCGCAAAAAACCATACATAAAAGTATTAGTCATTTAAACATAAAATAAATATTATTATTGATATAAACTCACAAATGTAGACTCCACACACTTATATCTTAATACCAAGGAGAATGAGTGAATATCATTTTGAAGGACTGCGTACTCCTTGATAAATGCATACCCACCAAAACAAGCTCAGAACGGTGAATAACCCAAGTCAACATCCCCAAAAGAAGCAAGTGATGGAGAACAAGTCATTGAAGAAGAAGAAGAAGAGGCAGACTGATCAGCTATTATCCCATAGCTTGGACTGTCATCCATGGGATAAAAACCATTCATGCATCTGCCATCTTCAACCCTCAATGGGTTATTGTTAATCATGGCAGAAAGTTCACTTGAACTCCAATCCCATGAACACTGCTGATTCCCATTCTCCCATGTTCCTCCTCCTTGACTGAGCCCATTGCTGCAAGAAAAATCTCCCAAGTCTGCATTCATGGCTTCTGAAGAAAATAATGCATTCTTCATCTCAGAATGTGATTGGCTTTCCATGGAATTTGAAAAACTTGCATTACCCTTCCTGGAATTTGTGCTGTTGGAATTACTTGAAGAAGGCCTGAAACAGTTATCAGGAACTATGCATTCTAAGTAGCCTGAATTGGAAGAATCATTGCAGAAAAAGAAGTTATCAATATCATCGTGGCTTTCTGACCCAAAACCAGTTTCAGCCTTCTGATCAGGATTAGAGTTCTCAATGTGAGATATTAGAGCATCATTCTGAAACACAGCTTCTTGATTTCTCTGATCAATGCTGTTAGTGAGAAACTGTGAAGATGGCAGGATGGCTACTTGAAAATGATCAACAGGGTTGAGAAGAGCAGTGTGAAAGGTGGTGTTCAAACTATTGATGTTGTGATCAGAATATATGAAGTTGGTTCTTGCTTGGCTGCCTTTCATGGACAAAGCAGCTCTGTCATAGGCAAGGGCAGCTTCTTGGGCAGTGTCAAAAGTGCCAAGCCAGTGCCTTTCTTTGGTTGTTGGGTCTCTGATCTCAGCAGCATATCTGCCCCAAGGACGCCTTCTGACACCAAGAAACCTTCCCGGCTCTGCTTGCTTTCTTCTGCCTCTTCTCTCAGTGCCTGAATTAGGGGATGTGGTGTTGGGTTGGAGGAGGGACAGGTTCATGTGTCCTTGGTTTGCTGACGTTGTTGTGTCTGGGGTTCTAGAAGTGGACATGGCTGGAAATGTGGCTGAGAAGAAGTGCTGGTTGGATTGAGATGAGAAAATGCTAATGTGTTTGGATATATAGGCAGGGAGGGTCAAATGTTGGTTGAGAGAAGATTGGAGAAGGGACTAGGAATGAAGAAGGTAGAGTAGTGTGATGGCTGTGAATGAGGGGTGTGTGAAGTCTTTTAAAGGCTTTTTGAGGCATTATTCTATCAAATTCTACTTCAAAACTCGTTAAGAAAATTCCTTACTCCAAAAATAAAGAGATAGACACATGAAGTTGAGTTATAAGAATCATAAAGCTTACACAAATAAAAAGATAAACGCATAAAATTAAATCACAGAAGTCAATAAACAGACACAAATATAATTATAAACAAATTATTCTAATTGTATTATCTATCCACATAATGCTCTTACACAACGAGGATTGCCTTTACATGGCAAGAAATACCTTTTATTATGTGAAGATATTGTGTGAATGAAGAGTGCGTACAAAATATTTTTCACTGTAAGATGCCTCCCAACCTTGGTTAATCCCTCTTCATTTGCAACAATAAAAGTTTTCTTACTCAATGCCATAGAATGTAAAATGCTAATTGCATTATAATTGGTTGAAACTACTTGCTTTTCAAAAACTCAAATTACTCAAAATTATTATTTTTTAATATATCATAACATGGAAATTTCAGTACCAGTATTAGTGCTTTTTATATTTTGATAAGTTGATGAAATATCTTCACATTATAGTTGAGTAGGTACTAAAACTAAGAAGGTAATTTTCTAACTTATCATGACATTGAAATCTCAATACTAGTAATGTTCATTATATTTTGATATCAGTGGATATCAAAATTAAGAAGATAATTTTTTAATTTACCAAAATTAAAATAAGAACAATTTTAAAATTTTCAGTGCCAAAGCAAAATTAAAAATACTTCCCAACAAATCAAGTAATCAATTTAATTTAAATTGTGATTAACAAATAAATTCATAAGGTTTCATAAGACAAAACTAGTGTGTAGCATTTTCCAAGGGAGGATTTCTGTATTTAGAAGAATGTGAATTGATCATGGAAGGAAGGAAAAAGACATTTTGCAAATATTGTCAACCATTGGAAGACCATCCCCCACTTTCCACCCACTTTGTTTTAAATCTTTCTTTTTCTTGTTTCTATTAAATCCCTGCTCCTCCATACCATTTACTTAAGACTCACAACCAAACTGTGAAAATAAAGATTCTTTTCTCTTGTCAAATTTCTTCAAATGGAGCTCTTCTAATGCACTTTCGAGTTTTTATTTCCTTGCAACAGTCACTTTCTTCCAATTCCCAATACCACTGTGAAATCTGCTTGAACAACATATTGCACTAGGATGAATATTTAAACCAAAAAAAAAAAAAGGAAAAGAAAAAGGCCAGTTTTATTGCATATTATATTATATTAATTAATTCAGTGATTAATTAAAAATTCATGAGCTAATTATTACATAAGGTCCATGCAAGCTATTGGGATTTGAGAAGGATTGAAAAAAAAATTAAATCTTTATGCACATCAGTTCACGTGTAAAGGCCAAGCTAATCAATATGTTACCTGGAATTTGACTTGGTATACTCTACTGGGCTCTACTCACTAGAGGGAAATAAATAATGAAAAAGAGACGCACTAAAATCCTCTTTAAAACAATAAATTATCAATGTTAGCTGTATTTTTATCTTAAAAAAACCAGTCGAATTTTTATTCGTTCAAAAATCTCTTAAAAGCTATAGCACAATTTAAATTAAATTAACCCGATATTTAAAATGTAATTGCTTCCGTGTTTTGAAAATTTACAAATTAATTTAAAAATTGGTGGTTATCATAATATAATAGATCTCCAATCCCAATTTTTAAGACATTTTCCAAGTAAATTGTGGCACCTTCTGCAAGTGCAATGTAACTACCCAAGTAAATTCATATGGTACATATTATACTAGAATTGGAAATAAATTGTAAATGAATAAATGAATATTCTATGTACCAAAATTTTAGTACGGTGAGATCTCTTTAAAATAACATCTCTACCTATAAATTCTTGAGCTGGGACGATATATATAATGGCAATTGACCTAATTGAACTTTGGTGTTGAAGTTTCAAGGATCAATGATTATTAATGGATGAAATCAGACTCATGTCATGTAAAGCCAGAAAAGGAAAACAACTGCGTTGTATTGTTTTGTCTGCATATTCCTAGATAGTATCAAAACATTTGAATTTGAAGGTAATAAGATCTGAGAATGTGATGATTCAGTAAAGAGCTGTATGTAATATGCACATGTGAATCCGCGTTTTGTGCATCTATAAATCAATCAATTACGGTCTCAAGCTCTTGTTTGCTTCATAAATTTCAAAGGGAGCAGTTAAATCTATCTCTAACTTAACACAAAAATTATCCAAAAATTCCTTATCTTTGTATTATCTGTTAATTATTGATTAGATGGTACGCTTACGGCTGACTAATTATCACGGAAATTAATTTATGACAAATAATTTGGGTGGTAGAGACTGTCGTGATATTTCTAATGATCAAGTCAATTCTAATGAGCATATTTGGATAATGCTTATGATTATTGAATAATCAATATTTTATTAATAGTTTCCATAATTATAATCAATTAATTAATTAATTAATAAAATTCTCTCATGTAATTTAAATCGATTGTTTAAAATTTTTTAAATTAGCAAGATATTATAGTAATTTATGATGAACAAGTGGAGTGTTGGGCTTGACTTATCAATTACTATATAATTATCTATAATTGGTTGGGATCTGGCATGTGTTAGATTAATATGATCCTAGATTACATGAATTAACATAGTTTTCTTCCTTAACCTTTTTAATTGATGGTGTCGTACATTTTGTAAGGCTTCATTTCAGGTAACAAATAAGTTATCTTTTAAAAATATTTCTCATACCAACTTATAAGCTATATAGGGTATCTTATATCGTATAATATATTATTTTTTTAAATTCTTTCTAAATCTATTCTTATTTTTTTTATTAAATTATAATCTATAACATTTGTAACATAAATTTAGATAATTTTTATAAAATATAATTAATTTAATTTTAAAATAATTATATCCTAATTTTAAATTATAAATAAAATATATAAATAAATAATATTATAAAATATAATTAATTATATTTTAATTAATTATAATTTTATAATAAATAATAAAATAAAAATTATATAAGTAAATAAGTATATAAGTTTATAAAATATAATTAATATTTATTATAATTTTATTTTAAACTTTTTAATTATGTTAATATAATTTAATTTTTAGATAAATATAAATTATTTTAACTATATATTTATTTCTATTAATATGTCCTTTTATGTTATTTTATAATTTTAGCTAATTTAACAATTAATTTTATGAAATACTTTAATTAATTTATTTTCTATCAGCTAACTTATCAGTTACCAAGGCTTCATTTCGTACAAGTAGTTAATAAGTTAACTGATAGTTGATAGTTAATTAATAGCTAATAAATTAACTGATAATTGATAACTGATAATTGATAAATTAACTGAAATATTTCATAAAATTAGTTATTGAACTAAAATTGTAAAATGATATATTAATAAAAATAGATATATAATTTATATTTATCTAAAAATTAAATTATATTAATATAATTAAAAATTTTAAAATTAGGATATAATTATGTTAAAATTAAATTAATTATATTTTATAAAAATTATTTAAATTTATATTATAAAGGGTATGTGTTGTAAATTAATAATTTAAATTTAAATTATTTAAATTATATCTAAAAATATAATTAATTATATTTTATGATAATATTTATTTACATACATATTTTTATATATTTATAATTTAAAATTAGGGTATAATTATGTTAAAATTAAATTAATTATATTTTATAAAAATTATTTAAATTTATATTACAAAGGGTATGTGTTGTAAATTAATAAAAAAATGAAGATAAATTTAGAAAGAATTTGAAGAGATAGTAATTTATAAGCTACAAGTTATAAACTACTTTAAGTATATTATTAAATCAGTAGCTTATAAGTAGTATATAAGCTACTTTAGGTAACTAATTAATTATATTTTATGATAATATTTATTTACATACATATTTTCATATATTTATAATTTAAAATTAGGGTATAATTATGTTAAAATTAAATTAATTATATTTTATAAAAATTATTTAAATTTATATTATAAAGGGTATGTGTTGTAAATTAATAAAAAAAATGAGGATAAATTTGAAAAGAATTTGAAGAGATAGTAACTTATAAACTATGAGTTATAAGCTACTTTAAGTATATTATTAAATCAGTAACTTATAAGTAGTTTATAAACTACTCTAGATAACTTATAAATTAGTGCAAAAAATATTTTCAAAGAGTAACTTATAACTTATTGATTTTATAAGTTAACTTATTTGTTGCACGAAACGGAACTCAAGTAACTTATCAGCTATTTGTGCAAAACGTAACCTAAATACAAATGATTTAATAGATGAAAAATGAAAATCATACATGACAAAATTAGTGCCTATTACAAAATTTTACGTGGCAAATTTGATTTCTTACACATGCTAGTTGGTTCCTATATAGAGAGGGGCAGACAGAGTCCAGTTGAGTAAGCCCTTCTTAATTCGACTCAAATGAATCCGGTTTGGCTAAATATAACTAGTATTTAAATGATTTATATTTTTTTGTTTGAATGTAGCTCAGATATTTAAGTCTATGAGCTGTTCAATTTCACTTGATAGTTCATTTATTTAAATTAAATGAGTTAAAATTTCAAGTAATTAAGAAAATCTTAGCAAAAATAAACCAGATCAACTTGCAATTTATTTATTACTACGACTTATATGATTTATTTAGTCTAAAATCACATAAAAAATATTATTCAAATTTATATCAATACATTACATCATATATAATATTATAATTTATTTCATAAATTTATTATTAAAATATATACAATTAACTTAGAATAAAATAAGCCAAACTAATCATAAGCTGAATTAGATTTATTTAACAAATAAGCCAACTCTTAGATTTTCCTCATTTCATTCGGAACCCAACTCATTAAGCCATTTTTTCCACCTACTGAACGTTATTTTTTTAAGAAATGATGTTGTCCATTGACTTTGAATTGAATTTAAAGTAGAGAAAAATATAAAATATTCCTTTAATTTTGAGATAATTGCATTTTATCCCTATAAACTTTGAAAGTTTGTAAATCAAACCTTTTAATTATATGAAACTTACATTTAACCCTCGATATTTACTTAATTAATTATTTTATTAATTTGCATAATTTTATAAGGTTTTTTTAAACATAAATCATAATATTATGGTGCATTAGTTCATTACGTCATTTTTTACACATAATTTTTAGGTTATATAATTAATAAAAATTAAATTAAATAAATATAACTTTAATTAAATACTTGAAAATGAGTTGTAAAATTATGTACAAAAAATAATATAATAAAATAACATACAATAATAGTATGATTTTTGTTGAAAAAGTTAATGAAAACATCACATAATTTAATAAAATAATTAATTAAGTGAATATTGGATGCTAATTGCATGTTCTATATAATTAAAAGATTTGATTTATAAGTTTTTAAAGTTTATGTAGATAAAACACAACCACTTTAAAATTGATGGGAGTATTTTACAATTTTTGCTAAATTATAAAAAGCAAAATTTATCTTAATAAATATTGAAAAATAAAAGCTAACACTTAATATTATTTGAAGAATTTTATTTTTCATTATATTTAAAATTAAAATTTAAAATTTTATGTATATATATTAAGTAAATTATTATTCTTCTTATTAAAAAAAAGTTAAGAGATGAAGATGAAACGTTTAAAATTTGTCATATAAAGAACATATGTTGGTCGAAATATATAGGAAAAGGAAAGTCCCCTTATGTGGGGCCCACAGTCAAACTCTAAATCTTGTTTATCATCCAAATGTGATATCAACCTTAGAATTCTAAACATGGTATTTATATGTGTTTGTCTTGTAATGCAGCCCTGATTATATCTATAGCAGTTGACCATGGTCCTCTTGTGAAATTGTCAAAGCATCACCTGAGGTGAAGCTGCTGTAAAAGCTTGTGATTGTGTATATGGAAAACAGATGACAGCATGCGAGGCAATGCCTTTTCATTTTTATAACCTATCTTGTTTAGGGTGTCAAATTCCCCACTAATTTATTTCCATTGCGTAGCACAAGAAGGTGAAAGTGCATTGGGGGATTTTATAGCAAAATTAATGATTCAAAGGATTTAAAAAATAATAAATAATTAAAAGAATTATTTGCTGTTTTGAATTTTTTTTTGTCAACAATTATGATAATATATTTGGTTTTTCAAAATACATCTTATATATTAGAAGATCACAACTGCAGATTTAAACTAAATTACAATACTAATTTAAGTTTTGATATTAGAGGCAACTTTTAAAATGAGCTAAATTAAATTGTTTCATTGTCAACATATCAATTTTTACAATATTGGTAAATAAAATAAGGTAATGCCACGATAAGTTTGACTTTTAGAAGTTTAAATATTTTAATTATTAGAGTGTATTTAATATATTGAGATATATATTTTTAATTTTAATTCACTTATTTTAAAATTTTAAAAAAATAGTAATCTAATGATAAAAAATTTAACTTTTTAAAAAGTGAAACTCCCCGTAACATTACCCAATAAAATATGAATTGCTATTAATAAATTTAAAGCATATAAAGGAGTAAACATAAAGTTTAGTTCATCGTTTATAGTGATGTTGATTATTATGTACTCTAAATTTTATAATTAATATTAATAATTCCTAATTTTTATTTTTATTATAATTATAATTTCCTCTATTTACTTGAAATGTTAAAATAAATGAAAATTGTTGAAATGGATAGCTAAACTCCATCATAACAATACCAAATACATGTTTTTTTTACTATTTTTTTCTTTCACCATTTATTTTAACATCATTAATAAAGGAAGAGACAAATAATTATAACAAAATTAAAAATTAGAAACTAATAATGCTAGTTATAAATTTTAGAGGATATAATAGTCAATGCTTTTATAAATAAGAAATTAATTATTATTTTTACTCTAATTAAAAACTTTTACTCTTAGCATCTCATAAACAAGTGATAATATACGATAAGGAAAAACAAAATCCTTCTTAGATACTCCATCATGTGAACAATATACCCATTGAAATTAAACAAGATGGAAAAGTTTGATGTTTGATATGACACTTGTGGTTTGGACCTTTCAAGACACAAACCAAATTTGCATTCCCGAAGATCTGTTAATATTGTTCAGAATACAAACTTCGTAGTAACATCAGAGCAAGACAAATGAGGATTGAATTCAGGAGTAGCTGTTGATTTTGTGGAAAAATGGAATAATGACAGAAATAAATACACGGTCCCTGCAAATTGCCTTTTAGTTGGGTAAGTCACTTTTGAGTAATCTCCAACAAAGTCTGATATGATGAGAGAGAAGGCTCACTTTCTCGTCTCCAAAAGCTATTGGAAGAACTCAAGAACAAAAGGCTCAGTCAAAAAAGTTCAATAAAAAAGCTTAAAAGGACAATTGTAAAGTGAAGGAAATGAAGGAAATTAAAATAAAAAAGTTTAAATACAATTTTGATCATCCCGATATACAAAGTAATTATATTTGGTACCCTTAAATATATATTGTATTTTAGTCTTTCTAATATATAAGTTAAATTACATTTGATCCAAATTAATATTTTAGTCAAATTGAAGATTAAATATTTTAATTGCCATATAAAGCTCCAACAAGGCTCCAAATTTGTGAATCAAGTTCCTTTAAATTGCAACATACCTTTTACACTACAAGAAATCATTGATTTAATGATAGAAATTAGAAAGGAACTTTTATTCCCTCGCTAAATACCCTATGTAGCAATGGATTAGCAATACTTTAATGAATTTAAAATATTTTTACTATTTTGCAAGGGCATTAACTAAGGTTACATCCCTTCCTAATTTGTCGCTAAATGCTTGGCAAATGAGTTGTGGGAAGTAAATAGTTTTGCAAATTTTTGACACTCTATTGGCTCATTTAGCAAGAGATAGAGTAGGGACTTGGACCTCACTAATGGTTAATGAAGGCCTTGTCCCTTGTTGAATGAAAAAAAAAATTACTTTTGCATTTTGATATTTGAAATTTTCATTTGTAAAAGTTTAATCATGTTACTTAAAGGGATAAGGGGATTTCTCACTGCACTAATTCCTAAGTTATTTTCAGCTACTTTAAGGTGGCAAATAATGATTACCAGTAGCCATTGGACACCAAGAAGTAGGAGTAGAAATGAGTTAAACTGTGAATTAGCTTGACTCAACTTAAAACTTAACTTTTATTTAAATGAACTAAGACTTGAGCTTGAATTTGACTCGAATTAAGCTTATAAATCATTTGACTCAATTTGATAGCTCATTTGATCTAAACAAATAAACCAAAATTTCAAATAACTAAATTTGAATAAGAATAAACCAAGCCAACTCATATTAATGGTTCATTAACTTGGCCTATTTGGTTCATATAGTCTAAAATCATTTAAAAAATTAATATTTAAATTCATTTAAATATGTTACATAATATGTAATACTATATTAAATATCATAATTTATTTTATACATATTATTAAGATATATTTATATATATAATTAATTTATCAAGTTAGTTAATGAACTAAATGAATCAAACTAACTAAAAATTAAATTTGATTCATTTAGCAATCAAGCCAATTTTTTAGATTTAGTTTAACTTATGTAGATCATGAACTCAATTCATCAAGTCAAATTTAAGTCAAATCCTAAGTGGTTTATATTTTGGCTTATTTCATTTCTAACCCTACTAGGAAGCCAAATGTCAACTACATTATTGCAGAATGTAAGTTATTTGCCCTCTCTACTATGTTGAAATTTCTTAAGATATTATTCATGTGTATTTTGGTTTTTTTTTTGTTCATCTTATATTTCTCTAAAGCAATTTCCTAAGAACTATTGCATATATGTATGATCCTTGTGTAGCTCAAATTGTGTTCTTTTGTTTTATTGCATTTTTGTACAATTTTGGCTTGATAATGTTCCATTGGTTTTGGTTATTCTGAAATTTGTATGTTTTGCTTTATTACACCATAAAAGTGGGCTAACAAAGGGTTGCAATATTTTTAAGGTGAGTGAAAAAAATCGTATGGTTTTTGTTGATACAATTAGTTTTGGATGGTTTGAAGAAAAATTAATTAAAATTCTATCATTTCTAATTAATTCTTAATTATAGTAATTTGATGAAGACTTGTATGTGAAGTGGTGGGTGGTGGAATTATAAAGTCAATAAAAGATTTATTTAGATTAAGGAAGATATTAACTCAAAAGTTAAACCAATTTGTTTAAACAAGACACTTGTGGCAATAGGGTTATCAGAGGTATATCTCTTATTAAGAAAACTTAAAGAATATGTAGTTACAAATATAAAAATTATTTTATTTAATTGATTGTTATTTATGAACTTCCAAAGCCTTGATATTTTTATTAAATTTTATGATGTCTTACTTTACCATCTAAATATGTATTTTAGAGAAACTTAATCTTAAGTTTGTAACCATTGGAAGAAAAATTAGTCGATCATGTGATAATATTGGCTAAATGAAAATGTTTTCACACATTAAATGAGGTAGTAATTTATATTTTTTTGACATAATAAGGTTTGTTTCATTAATATTTTTCTGCTAGTGATTATCAACTTAAAGTACTATTAAAAATTTGAGTATTAATTTGGATTTTTTGGTCCTCAATTTGCCAAAAGTAAATAATGTGAACTTAATTTAATTAAATTTATATATTAAGCAGATCAAAATAAAAAATTACATTTATAAAGTGTGGTCATTTTAAATGTTAAAGACTAAGATTAGAATTAACCTAATAAATAAATTTATGTACAATGGTGTGTTACATTACATACATAAATATATTGTTGGGATGTTAACATAAATTTCATTTATTTTGTAAAATGGGTTAATTTTATACTTCCATTTTCAACTTATTTAAGTTTAAATTTTAATTAAAAAAGGATTTTAATCAAATTAGATATATCATATTATTTAATATTGTAATTAAGTTATGCTTATTACTTGGTAATAAATTTGGATTATAAATATTTATGTTATAAAAGGTTTGTTTGTGGATGTGAGAGAGTTTGTTTTATAACTTATGTGTCATTATTTAAGATCCCAAAATTAGTTCTTTAAGTCTTAATTTTTTAATAAAATTATTTGTTTTGAAAGTCTAAATTAAAGAGTGTATACAGTACCATTAGTAAAAGAAATTAGTTAAGGGTTTAATAAATGGAAGGTAACAAATGGAGATGATTTTTTAACTGGTATCTGGGTGGTTAAAGAGTAGTAAGGCTTGTTTGGAGGTTATGTTTAAAGACTTCTAATATATCCACTTTTTAGTGAAATATGATTATGTAGATGATTAGTTCCTTATTATTATGTACTCCAATCCTAATCTTGATTTAAAGAGAATATTCTAGGAAGGTTTTCACAAAATTAGTGGTAATACAAATAACTTATGGCTGATAGTGGGTGATTTGAATGATGTAAAAGATTTGAATCAGATAAAAAGAAGGGCTCCTTTCAATTGGCATAAATCGACAATTTTCAATGATAGAATTAATTCTTATAATTTGTTAGAAGTTGATATAGAATATAGTAAATTCACCTAGAAGGGCCCTAAGCTTCCAAATTATCCCTAACTTTTTGAAAAGCTAGATAAAGTGTTATGTGATATTGATTGGAGACATAAATTTAGAGATATATTTGTAAAGACTTTGCCTTAGGTTTGTTCAGATTATCACCCCATCTTCATTAACTTGTATAATGGTTGTAGTGATAGAGAGCAAAGGTCTTCCTGTTTTGAAGTAGCTTGGTTAACTTATGAAAGCTTTCAACAATTCATATCATTTAAGTGAAAATCTAGTGCCAAATATTATTTCTGATTTGAAAGAGTTTGTTTCCATTTTATAGGATTAGGATAAAAATATTTTTAGGCATATTAGAAAAAGGAAAAGAATGATTCTAGCTAGACTTGTAGAAGTTCAACATGTTTTAGAAAGAAATTCATATTTTCATCTTCGAAATTTGGAAAATGATCTCTAAGATAAATTAGATTGAATTCTTATTCAAGAAGAAATTTTATGGCATAAAAGATCCCAATTAGCTTGGATCACTTAAAAGGATAGAAATATAAGGTATTATCATACTTAATAAAGTTAAAATCAAATTAAAATGCTTTAAAATATTCATGATGAATGCATGGAAGATAACCAAACTCTAGAATTGTTGCTCTATAATTTCCTTATAAGTCTTTTTTGAGATGACCTTCAAATTTTGGAGATAAGTAAACCAATTATTTTAGAGGAGGTTAGAAGAGTACTATTTGCTATTAAAGGTACTAAAGGTCCAAGGGAAGATGGATTCTCAACTATTTTTTATCAAAATAATTAAAACATAATAAGTGAAGGGGGATTTATTTATTTTTTTTGGTGAAATGTTCCAAGGATGAAAATTACATGATGTAAATAAGATGCTTATTTGTCTAATCTCAAAAATAGATAAGTCAAGATTTGTTAACCAATTTAGACCTATATCATCGTGCAATGTGATTTACAAGAGTGTTATGAAAATTATTGTTAATTACTTGAAGAAATTCCTTCCTTTATTAATTTCTCCTTTTGAGGCAAGCTTTGTTTCAAGTTAATGTATTCAGATAATGTTGTCATAATTTAAGAAATGTTTTATACAATAAGGAAAATGTATAAGAGGATTAGGTTTTTTACCATTAAAGTGGATCTCAAGAAAATAGATCGAATTGGGATTTTATGAAAGAGGAATTAGAATAAATCCATTTAGATCTAAGTACAATGAATCTTATCATGAAGTGTGTCATCTTCACTTTTTTAATGTTCTTTCAAATGGAAATAAGATAGGTGAATTTATCCCATTTAGGAGGTTAAGACAAGGTGGTCCATTATCCATGTATCCTTTTTATTTTATATATAGATAAGTTATCTTATCTTATCTATGAGTCTGTAGATAAAAAGGTTTGGAAGCCTTTTAAAATAGGTTAAGTTAGAGTGAGGATTTCATATCTCATGTTTACAGATAATCTTCTCTTATTTGATGAGGCATCCATTAAACAAATTGACACTATTATGGGTTGTCTCAATTGGTTTGCTAGCATGTCAATTCGAAAGTTAAATCAATCTAAAACTCACATTTTCTTCTTTAGAAATGTGAGAAGAGGGGTCAAAAAGAGTATTCTTAGCAAGTGGGTTTGTTGCAATGGATGACTTAGGAATACATCTTAGGGTCCCTTTTATTTATAAAAAGATTAGTATGAATGCCTATTCCCATCTATTTTAAAAAAAATAGGATAAACTTGTTGGCTAAAAAATGAAGTGTTTACCCATAGCTTGCAAAGTTATTTTAACTCAATCAATTTTGGGAGTGTTTCCAACTTATACTATGTAGCCTTTATCTGTACTTTTTATTACTTTAAATGAGATTGAAAGAATCTAAAAATGTTTTGCTAGGGGGCATGAGTTTAATGAAAGAAAATTATATACCATCACATGGGAGCTTTTTTACCAATTGAAACTTATAGAAGGATTTAGTTTCCAAAATCTAAAGTTGATGAATAATGCTTATTTAATGAAGTTAGCATGGAAAGTTTACTCTAGAAAACTAGATCTGTAGGTTTTTGTCTTATAAAGGAAATATCTAAGGAATGGAGATTGGAAAGGAGCAATTGTTGTGAAGAACTTGGACTCATATTTATGGAAAAGCTTAGCCTTTAATGCTTTAAGGTACAATAAAACATATTAAAGATGGCAAGTTAATGTCTTTTTAGTATGAAAAATAGGTTGGCGATTTTTGTTTGCTTGATAAAATTATATACCAACCTACTATTTCAACATTGCAATTTACTATGGTGGATTTTGTAATAAATGAAGAGAGTTAGGATCTAGAATTTTTATTGTCTTGGCTTCCTAAGGATATGGCATTATGTATAGCTGCATTGTCTCATCTTTATGACAATCACCAATCAAATGTTATGTTGAGGGAGGCATCCAAAAGGCATTTTTACTATTGAATCAGCATATACTAGTTTGTACCAGCCTTCAAACTAACCATCTAATTTCATATGGAAGACATTTTGGATGTGGTATAGGCCAACTTATAAATTTTTTTTCATTTGGCGATGTATTCATAATAATGGTTTAATGACAAACAAATATATGGCAGCTCTTGGTTTAGGTGCTCCAAATTGCAATGTTAGTAATAATACTATTAAGGATTTTATCCATATGGTTAAAGATTGTGAGAAAGGAAAAAAAAAAGCTTTAGCTCTCGTTATAGCATATCAATAATTCAGCACTAATAGTAAAGGCCAATTTAATCTTAATTTAACTTAACGGTTAAGATGCATGGAGTATGTGAGCTAGGTGGTTTTGTTAGCATTAGACCAATACTAGGATTTTTAATGGGCAACAAATGCTAATGAATGTTGTGAGTTTTGTGGCTCATTATACTAAAACTATTATGGTAGCATTTGATCTTGTCAATATTATAAGGGTACTTTCAAGCAGAACTCTATTAAATATTGCTTAGTACCCTCTTCTAAAAGATTAGGTTAAACTCAATATTAATGGGACCTTTAAATTGAATATGGGATATACTAGTTATGGGTGTCTTAATTCATTCAAAGGATGGTAAATGGGTAACGGGTTTTCATTGTAGTATTGGTATCTATTCTTTATTTATAATAAAGTTATAGGGTGCTATTCATAGCTTATCTTTAACTTGGCAACTTAGGTGCAAGCATGTGATTCTTGAATAAGATTCTCAACACCTAGTAAGTCTTCTATTGAAGGAAGCTAGTGCAACTTTTAAGCATAATTCTTTGCTTTACCTATGTCATTACATGCTCAATAAGAATTGGAAAGTGAAGGTCACTTGTACTTATTGTGAAGGTAACTAGTGTGCGGATTGAATTGTTTCATATGATGTGCATTATAAGACTAGGTTATAGATTCTTGAAAAACTTCATACAGATCTTAATACTTTATTATTTGGTAATGTTTATTGGGTCTATATCCCACAAGTAGTTCATATGTAATTTTTTTTTTAAGCTTTGGCCTCATTAATTAACCTAAAAAAAATTAACCATCAACTAAAGGAGTGAAATATTTTAAATGTATTTATATATAAATTTAAAAATAATTAAATATTTTTATATTTTTCAATAATCTTTAATGAATTTTATCTCTAATATCCTCATCAAAAGGGGAAATGAGAAAGAGAAAACTACTAATTTACTTTAGTAGGATTTATTTGTCTATTTTGACATGTTTTTCTTTTTTTGTTTTTAGAAAATATTCTCAAAAATTATTCTTAAAAATTATTTTAAAAAAAATTATTTTTGGATTAAGAAATAAAAAATAAAGGATGTTTGGATAAGTAAATAAAATTTTTTATTTAATTATAAAACTGACATTTAAAATAAAAGAATAAGCTAAGACAACATTAAAATTTTATTTTTATTTTTATTTTTTATTTCTAAGTTACATATTTAGGATTATAATTTTTAGAAAATAAATTTTGAAAATAATTTATCAAATAGAAACTTTTGTTTTAAAAAATAATAAATAAACAGAACGTATTTTACGCTTGTTTACTTTATCGGTCATTATATCATCTTGTGCTAATTAAAACTTCATGTTCGTCTCATTAAACCTAAAAACGTAAGTGAACAAATGAATTCATTTTCATTCAAATTATATTAAGTAAATAATTTGAGAAATTAGTTATATCGGATAGATTAAGTTGTTGCATTTAATATATCGGATAGTAGTATTTATAAATTATTTAATACTTTGAAATCAACGACAACAAGCTTCAATATTAAAATGTAAATAATTAGAGGTAATAAATTTTAATGATCGATGCAACTCAACTTAAAGCATTTACATTTTTTTATTAGAATAAAAGTTTTGTATTATAATAAAAATAATAATTTATTTAATATATACACATAAAATTTTAAAATCAAACTTGAAATAAAGTTGGTCACACGTCGACGAATATTTAAATAACTCTTGTTAATTGTCATCACCCGCATGCCCTTATGGCATAGCCGTTTTATGTTCTTATATGGATTTGCCATTCCAATTGGGACATGAAAACGTGGGGCGGAGCGACGGTGTGTTAGTAATATGGGAGCAGCCCATATAATTTTAGAAGTTTTATTTTTTATTATATTTAAAATTTATAATTAGATAATATTATAAAAAAATTTATTTTCTTAAGATTCCATTTGATACATCGTATAAAATCTGATAATATATAATAGATTATATAGTTAAAGCTACTTATATAATATTTGATAATTTTAAATGAATTGTATAATTTATTTAAAAATCTCATCTTATACATTTAATTTTGTACAAGGCTATTTACTTCTTAAATGAGAGTGAGAGGATAAGAGTTAATAATATAAGACTATTTACTCCTTAAGGGAGAGTGAGAGAATAAGGATCAATAGTATAATATTAAAATAAATATTAAATTATTAAAATAAAAAAAATTCTTTTGTATTCTTATTTCCTTCATTTATTAGAAAAATGATTTTTCTCATTTATATAAAAAAAAATTTATCTCTCTCTCCTCCCTCATCTCTCATATATATAAAGATATTTTGATCAAATTATTTATTTTTTAAATTCATACATTTTCATAAAATATAACAACAAATACAAGATATAATAATTTTATACAAATCTTCACTTTATACTTTTATAAATCAAATATTATATAGTGTGTCAATCGAGGCCTGAGTATGTTTATACCATTGAATTATATTTTATGAATTAAAATTTTTATTTTAAATTTGAATTCACTTGCTTTTGATATTTGAACAAAAATAATCTAATGATAAAATATTTACTCATAAGAAGAAGAATTTTTTGTTACATTACCTTTCATATGTAGGATTTTTATGAGTGTGTATTAAATCATTTCAAACTCTTACAATTACTTAAAAGGGGAAAAAAAATAAAAAGAAACACTTAGTAACTGACCTTGTAAACTTGGTAGTATTGTTTGAAAATTCAATTTAGCCTAACCAATTGAACTGCTCAAACCATGACCTAGCTCCTCTTACAGGCCGGAACTCTTACGAAATCCAAAGTACCGGTGAGCTCGATTTGGACCGATAATAACCAGTCGAAACCAGTCAATTGGTCTCAACCTGGAGCAATAGATGAACTAGTTTAATTGTTCAATATTAAAATATAAAATGGAGTTAGCAACACTATTTGTTTAGTTAAAGAGAAAAAAATAAGGAAAAAAGAATTTTTTTTAAATTTATTCTTTTCTCTTATTTGAATAAAGAGAAAAGAGGGGAGAAACAAATTTTAGAGGTAAAATGTATGGTTGTAATTTTATAATCACTTCAAATCTTAAAATTTTTCTCCTTTACTTTCTCCTCAATTTAAATTTAAAAAAATTTTCTTCTTTCTCCCTTAATTTCTCTTCATTTAAACAAGGGGTAAGAGTCAAATTCTAATTCTCTTTATAAAAAATCAATGATCAGATAACTAGAATATTACTACTTCTTATCATAGAAATATGTAATTTTATATTTTAGTATTAATTAGATTGTCAAAATTTCTCTCCACTTAATATGATAAAGTGATAATTTTTTTTATCAAATTCTTATCAAATTTAAATAACTTAATAGGAAACTAATTTTTGTATGGCTAAAAAATCAGTAACGTTCAAATATATATTAAATAATTTTATATAGGTTTATTATTATATATGTGTAAAAAACATATATTTATGAGTTTAATAATAATTTTTTCGATCTAATAATTATAATTATGATAAAATTAGTATATATTATATTTTCATGTAAAATGATCTTATATTAAGTGATGATAAGCACTATATTAAATATGATAATTGTATATACGATTTTTAAAAAAAATACTTTTTTAATATTATATAAATGATTTAGTTTCATCATTCGATTTAATTAGTTCAACCGATCCTACCTTAAATCAGTTACCTTATTAGATTGGTGTTGGGACCAATTTTGAAACATTGCTTGATAGACGATGCAAATAGAAGAATCCATCAAAGACAAAAATGTGAGCGTATGAGAGAGAAATTATATACTCATATATTAAGGATTTAATTAGAACTCTTTAATTAAGATTTATCATCCACTGTTGATTGGATTTTGAATACAAGAAACCTTGACTCGTCCACTAAAGATTTCAAGATGCAGAAAGATAGAAGATATGATAGCTCCATTTGGGCCCCAATGTGCACGAACAAGACATTATTGTGGAGCAAGGCCTCATAATGCTCTCCTATGTCCAAGGCAAATTAAATTATCTCACAAGAAACATTTAAAATAACAATTATAATCATAATATTTGTTTAAAGACATCTCAGTTTCCCCAAAAAATTGTTTTTAAATTTATAACACCATAGTCATCTATTTATGATCAATGACACCAATGAAAATTAAAAATGCAAAAAAAAAAAAAAAAACAAAAAGGGGATGAACCTAAAAATAAAAATGTCTCATGTTCTTTTGGATGTACGAGAAACTAAAACACATTTTGGAAAGAAGAAAGATTAGTCAAGGCAAGGCAATATCTTAAAAGATGTGAGTTTGTCGGGTTGGAAAAAGACTGCATTTTGACAAAATACTTTACATTTCCCTTAAATAGATGAAGTTTCCTATGCATTGCCCAAGCATATAATATTGCTTTTTCTTTCTCTCTCTCTCTTATTTCATGTTTTTCGTTGGGTACATGTCTTTTTCTCAAGAAATTTTTTCTATGAACTTAATTATCAATCAATCACTTTATTGTTAACAATCAAAAGGATACTTAATGCTATTGGTATGTTTGAATGAAAAAAACAGAGAGAAAATAAAAGGTAATATTATAACTTTCTTTCGATTTAAGAATTTTGACTAAGTAAGGATGAACATACATTGGAAGTTTATGACCAATTTTTTTCAATATTTTGCTCTATTTAACTCCCCAATACGGGGATTTAAAAAATATTTAAATAAGAAGAGAGAAGTCATAACTTATGTTGAAAAAGATATCTCCATCCAAATAATCAAATATCAAGCAATTAAATTAATTAAAGTGAGGTATTAATACACAGATTCTTAATATGAGAAAATCTCAAATTTTAAGGAAAAAATCACAAATGCAAAAAGGTTTTTCATAGCAAAAAAGATTATAAGATAATGTATGTAAAGATTTTTAACAATAATCTAATAATATTTTAACTACCATTCTTACATCTCTCACAAATATTTATGAAGTTAGTGAGTTATATATAAGATAATGTGTGTAAAATTTTTTAACCATAATCTAATAACTTTTTAATAATTATTCTTACATCTTTTACTAATCTTTACGAAGGTTTTCACGTTACTTTTATAAAAAGTCACATCATATCATTTTCATGCTTCAAACTTTCACCCAATATAAATATTTATAATTTAAAAATACTTATTTGATATGAAAATTTAAGTTACAACTTTAAGAAAATTAAAATTTAGTGCTAAGTCCATCAATTTATCCCTCCCTCGTTCTCCCCCCCCCCCCTTTCATTCACTTTTATTGTTTTTTTCTTCTTTTCCATTCTTAACTCTTAAAATATCATCAATGGTGTGGTTACACTCAAAGTAATTTCTATAATTTTTTTCATTTTTATTATTTCAAATTTAAATCCAAGACCTTACAAGAATGAGAACGTTTAGAGCAGCTTGACAAACCTGCAGAAGAATCTCATTTGTACGATCGTGTTTAGCATGTGCAAGTTGGATGGGGGAGGAGAGAATTCGAGCACATTCTCCAAAAATGGACACCCCCTTTGTTTGTAACGTTAAAAGGCCGTCCGGGATTCAGGGAATGAAAAAAGAAAAGTAAGTTTTATTAAAAGGACTTGGACTTTGACGAAAGACAGACAAAATAATTAATCCCATAATGGAGTATGTAATACTTTAGTGGTCACTCCTCATAAGTCGTGAGTTGCAGTTTTGGTTTTAACTTTTTCTTTTTTGTGTCCAAACACCACCCTCCCCCGTGTCCTCCCACTCTGCGACCAAAGTGCTCAATACAAGCTGTTTTTTCTCAGTTTGGTTTGTGTTCGAGTGGGATATTCCTGATCAGGGGCTGTGCTAATGGCCATTTGATCAAAATCTCTAACGTTTGTTGCACAAGCTCTCTCATATTTTTCACAAATTATAAATCAAATAATTGATTATTATTTTTCTAAAAAATATTTACTTGTATTTTAAAAAATTTTAATAATTAATTATAAGTAATAATTTCAATTTGAAAGTAAGTTATTTAGAAGAGTTTATTTTTTAATTTAATTACAGAAAGGGAAATTTAAAATTTTATATTGCTTCTTCTATTCTTTTACGTTCACTGCATTTCTAACATTTAAAATTTAAAATTTTATATTCATATTTATCTCATTTTTTATTTTAAATTTATGAACAAGTTTTAATATTTTATAATTTAATTATTTACAATTTCTTTAAGTTAGTAAATATCAAAATAAATATAATTTCTATTTTAATTATAAAAAATTAACTTTATTATTTATAAAAAATAATTTAAATATGTTAGAATACACATATTAAATAAAAATATACATAAATTAAATAATATATTATGAATATTTTTTATAAATAATAATATCACAAAGATTAGAAAATTAGTGATTTTGATATAATCATATGTTTTTTATTGTTCTTTTTAGTAATTTAATACTAAAAAGTGATTATTTTATGCATTACCCAAATAAAAATAAATTATGTATCATCAATTATTAATTTGATATTATCAAACATAAAATATATTATCTATAATAAATTATTATAATTAATTATTTTCATCACTATACAAAACGAGTTCATTATGAATGCTGGATTGTGAAAGTTGAATTCACGGGTTCCGTTTAAAAAAATATTTTAAATAGGGCTTTGTATTGGAAGAATTCTTTGTGTTAGCTCTGTTATTATAAATGTTGCCTCAAATAAGTTAATTTATGTTTGATACATATTTTGATAAGCATTCATAATTGATGCATATTTGCTTGAATGTATAATTATTAAAATACTTATAATTATTGAAAAGAATAATGCTGAATATTTATTATTACAAAATTATGAATAAATAAAAAATATATTTATTATTATATTTTATAATATTATAATAAAATTTTATGATAAATGGTGATCAATGATATTTGTGAGTAGAAATGGACAATAGTTAATGGCAGGAGGTGCATATTAGTAGAGGTTAACAACAATGTTGATGACAAACGATGGTCAATAACACTGATAATAGTAAGTAATAACTGATAACAATAAATGGTGATAAGTGGTGATCAACAATTATAAATGTTAACAACAAATAATAGTTAATGATTATAAATGGTAGTGGGTGGATAGTAGTAAACATGGCAATAAATAATATTCAACGATAATAAATAAAGGTGATAGGTGATATTAGATAGATGTTAAAAGTGATAAATAATGATGTATTGATGTTAGTAATAGTTGTAAGATTTTAATGATAAAATAAATAAAATAATTTTTTATATTATTAAAACATTCTTATATCTAAAATTATAAGGGACATATCGGTCTAAAATTATGATACAAATATTTTATGATTAAACTCCCTTTTAGCTTCTCTAAAATATTTTTATAAGGTATATGAGAAAATTTATAAAAATAAACTCTACTTATACTCTAAAATAATAAATTTATTCGAATATTTATTAAAATTTATGTAAGTACTTATTCTAGATATAAACTCAAATAAGTCATAAGGGCCATAACTCTCAGGGCCGGAGGTGTAAACCAATTATCCTTTAAATGATGCTGTTAGTTGAACACACAATTTATCTTACATGAAACTTCCGAAATTCAGATTCGCTCGCTGAAGGCATGGAGGGCTTCTTGTTGTGTGTGCTAAAGTAATTAGGGGATGGATATACTACTTTTAATTATATATTAGGACAATTTTAATCTTTTATTTAATAGTATACTGGTTTTCTATTGACTTATTATATTTAAGTGCACTTAATATAACTACTTAAGATCCTCACGTATATAGATGGTATGTTCTAACACATAAAATTTATATTTATTATTGCATTTATTTGTCTTCTTCAATAATAGTCGAAGGTGAATATAGTCTGCATAATATTTTTTTTTTTTCAATGGAAGATTGTTGTCAAATATATTAACAGCATATAAGATTTTGCGCACTTCCACCACTATTACTTTTACCCGTTAGATTATTCCGAGGTAAAATACAACTGTTTCGTACAAAAGGAATTCCTCCATTCGATTCAAGAAGAATATCTTACATTTAATCCTTTCTCTCGTGAATCATCAAGTATCATGGATAATCATTTCAAAAATTAAAAAATTAATAATTTTTTCTTTCTAATAAATACCATTTTTGAAGTTTAAATGTATATTCATTAATAAATAAAATTCGTCCCTAATCAATATATGTTCGATTGAACTAATTCTTTATCGGTAGATGAGATTTAATTCTCCAGCTTAACGATCAAAGAATTTTGCGTAATTAAGCTCTAATTTCCTCCTTCGAAGCAGCTATCAAGCTAAGCGCACATCATGACCTAATTTTGATCGATGGAGATTCCTTCAAGAGCGCGAAGGTGATAAATGCCATCCCGACCACTCCGATGTCGTATCATTCACAGAGACAACAACGATATGTCCAAACTATAGTTGGACTAGAAATGAATCGTCCAATGAACAATCAACATCTCCGATATTGATTAGAAATGATCTCAAATGATCACTTGTCACATCATCATGCCAACCATAATCATCGATAATTATTCATCTCCTGATTTTCAAATAAAGTAATCTATACAACAAATGATAAGTCAGTATATCATACGACCCCACGTTATAATTTTCATTAAGACGACATCCCTATGATAAAAGATGAAATAATTTGTGGACACCTTAATAATGCAGTAGTTAATATCCGACTATTTTCTCTCTTGTTTAGGATTTAAATCCGAATTTTGCATGAATATATATATGTATATATATTAAATAAATTATCATTTTTATTATAAAAAAATAATTTTGAATAATTTCGTAATTCAGGGTAACCCTGTCTATTTTAGGAGTTGTCATTGTGGAAGACTTCGGATTGCAGAAGGAAGGCTGCTCTTTTTGGCTAGTAGGAAATCGAATTTTTTTCCCTTTTTTACGTTAATTATTTGTTTGATCATCTGAATTGAATTTTGTGTATGTTGTTTCCTGTAAGTGAGGTAAATCAATGAAAACCAAAATCTTGTCTTTTCATGTACAATTCACATGCATGATTTCTTCAAGTTTTGGACCCAAAAAACTACCCAAATCAGAACTATACTAACAGCGCAAATCATACTCAAGTAATTTTTCACTAGTTTAATTCGATAAGAACCTCATATTATTATCAAAGAAGGAAGCCTGTCGAAATGGATGTGTCAATCAGATCAAATATTTTTAGCCGTATCGAAACACGGATTGTTTTGGTTAATTAAAAAATAATAAGAGAAGTGCAAGCACTTCTCAAAAATTAGCAGTTGAGCATGTTATTCCATTGACCACAAATTGATAAAATATCAGAAGTAGAATTTTTCCAAAATTTTCACTTTTCACAAGATATAAAAACTTATTTCTTTTTCTTTCCTCTTGAGTAAAAAGAAAGTCAAAAATTTGCTTACCTTTCTTTCCTTTAAGTAGCAATATCTAACCTAAAGTTTTATTTTTCATTTTTACATAATTTTGAACACTTTTCGATAGAAATATAAAAGAATTAAATTTTTGGAAAGTCCAACTTTTTGTGATCACGTGTGACCTAAACAACACCATAGTTTCCTTGTACACATAAAGATATATCAAATTTTAACTTATTTTATGGGATCATAAATTACATTTTAACTTGTTTCATGTGATCATAAATTACATTGGCTTCTGTACGTTCCATTCACTGCTCAATACATACTTAACTTACCAAATGATGTTGGGAAGCTACCTGCATCTCATCTTCAACACACGGGCCGTTGCAGGACATTCTTAAATTCAATTTGATTAAATGCATTTGAAATTGCAGATGACTTTAGCAGCATGTGCCACGTGATATCAAGGGCAAAGCAGGTAATTGGCATATTTTCATACTTCTGATTCTTGGGGAAGCTCTGCTTTCATCTTCAATATTCTCTCTCCAGTTGGTTCGATCTTCTTCCTACACAAGCTGCTACATCAGCAGGCTGTATATTATAAAGGATTAAATTCTTAATATTTCAAAATTAAACGTCAGATGGTTGATAATATCACATGGTAAGCAGTAAACAATGATGAGATGACAAATAACATTCTAACTTATATTCCCTCCATTTATATTCCCTCCATTCCTTTTTAGCGTAGTTTAAGAGAACTGTACAAGGATTAAAAATAATAATAAATAATCTTAATTTTAGGAAAAATAAGTTATAATTTATTAAAAGCCAACTAATAAGTAAACTTGTTGATCATTAATTGAGATAGTTGGGGCAATAGTAATCTTGGTCTTCTAAAACTACAAATAAGTAGGAATAAACTTTTTTTTTCTTAAAAAAACAATATTTAAAAAGAAATGGAGAGAGTATAAAGGAAGGGAGACATTCTTGTGCACTCATCATTACACATGTCATTATCCTCATCCAATAAAATAAGGTATTTATCAATTTTGTGGGACCCAAAATCATAAAAAATCCCACAAAACTTCACTTGACACTGAAAATTACAAATTTAAGAAATAATTCCTTTTATTGGATGAGAATAAAGTCGTGTTACAACTCAGTTTAGAAGAATTTCTTGAAGGGTAGAGAATTCAAGAAAAAGCTACTATCTGTCCTTTTGGCTACTATGGGGGTCCATCATGTAAAAGCATTCCAGAAAAACATTATCCATTAAACAAGACTAAACGTGGTTTCAATTTTACAGGAGTTGCAGGGTGGTGGACAGCAACGAAACCAAAATGAGAATAAGGTTTTTCCTTACCTATGAAAGCAAAATGAGAATAAGATTTTTCCTTACCTATAATATAATTGCAGTGCGCCAATACAAGTAGGACCGGAATCCAGAGGAACTACTTCCATTCAGGCCATTTGATTGAATCTGAGGATTTTTTCTTCATGCTTGACGCACTATTTGGTGAATCATGCCATACCATCTCCATCTGGTAAGTAGAAGAGAGAAACATATTGTCATTTGGTATGCATTAGAGATGGCACAAATATATATTCTACAAGAACTTCAACTAGGATTGGACAAGAATGTAAACAAGAAGCATTTTCTGGCTGAAATTAAATATTTCTATGTTCTTTTCTAAATATAGGATAATAGGGTCAGAGTCGTTTTTCCTTCTAAGAAATCACAGAATTTGAATCACTTATGGATGACCACAATCAAAAACAATAAACCAAAGTTTTAAAAACTATACCAGTCACTGAACCAATCCAATGAATGGTTCAAGATTTAATGATCTAACTGAGGTCGAACCAATATTTTAATATGCATTTAAAATATATTATATAACAATAAAAATAATTAAGTTACCACATAAATTTGAATTTATGATTAAAAATATGAAAATAATGCAAATTATATCAAATCATTTCATATCTTGAAAACTTCATAATACAAATTATCACATCAAAAAAAAAAAATGAAAAAAAACTCACACTGCACAAGGTTTCTTCTGTTTTGTGACTTTTATTGGTAGAAAATGAGATTATATTTGACTATTTGATAAATTAAACTTTCAACATATGTCTAATATTAAGCAAAATAATATCTTTTAAAATAAAAGGAAAACAACAGGTATGACCGTGTGAAGTGTGGCCAGATCACATAAGTTGATTGGTTTGTCACTGGTTTTTGGGAGACCTGTTTTAAAGGTCAACTGGATTGATCTCATAGTTGGTTCACGGTTTTTCAGTCGAACCAGTCAATTCAGTCCAGTTTCACAACATTACAATAAACCGCTCATATATGAGGTCATCAATTTCAATGTGCTAGTAAACAAAAAATAATAAGGAGCATAAACATTAATTACCCCACAAAAAAAAAGGAAGAAGAAGAGAAGAAACAAAGATGAGAAAAGCACACCTCTCCAACAATCACTGTGTCACCTTCCTTTACACCAAGTTTCTCAAGAGACTTGTACACACCACAAGCCTCAAGAACATGTTGGAATCTTCTCTCTGAATCAATGTACCTGTTAAATATGCATGATTAGTTTTAATAAGTTTACCCTTGAACATGAATTGACATTTGATACATGATGCTATTCCTAAATGTTTATCTTGACACATCAAACAGAGACCATGAACTTCAACCACATCAGAAAGTGCGGAAGGAGATTCCTATCTTCAAATTATTCTGAGAAGGTTGATGTTTGTTCGTGGTTATCAGATGAATTGAAATAGTCAAGATGATATGTATTCTTGATTAGCAGTTTTTACTATTTGACCAACCGCCAGTTTGTCATCTGAATAAATCGTTGCAAACCAGATCCAACTACATGCCAAATATCTGATTCACTGTCATGAATAATCTCAAAATCACTAATGGATGCACTTCGCTGCTCCTGTATTGCATCAGCTACATGATTCAAGTTAACCCTGTCTCTTCCATCTGAAACAGAACGAAGTTTTTCAGTTGCGGGAATATATATAGCAGAATGATTAATCAGAAGTAACCGAAAAAGTGACAATAATCTTGTGAATAAGAATTGAAAGAACTCAAACCTTCATATTTCTCCTTTGCTTCTTTGCTTTTGTGCAAAATTTCATAAGCAGCAGAGATAACTTCATGAGTTCCTTCCACTTTTACAGCACTCATGCAAAATGGTGTGATCCCCTGAGATTGCAGCTTTTCTTTGAAGGATTGCCAATTTTCATATGCTTCTGGAAGATCCATTTTGTTATAAGCAACTATGTAAGGTTTCTCAGCGAGTTCAGGGCTAAAAAGCTCTAACTCTAGACGAACTGCATCAAACTCCAGATCTGGCTGCAGTGATGAACCATCAATGACATGCACCTAAAACTCACATAAAATAAGTGTATTAGTTGACAATAATTCAGGTTTTCCTTTTCCTTTTTTTTAGACAGGGGGAGAGAGAGAGAGAGGCAGTAAGAATATCAAATTGATCAGATTTTGAAACGAAATGAAAGAATCAACTTCACTTTTATTAACTTGATTTCAATCTCAAAGTTGGGTAACACCTTAAGATCCCTCATTGCAAAAATAAGTGAGTTTATAGCATAAATGAAGTAGAGGACAAGCTATCCTAATTTCAGTAACTTAAGTGTTTAGGAGCATGTGGCGAGGTAAAACAAGTTGGTTGAAAGCTACTTGGCAAAAAGCAAGTGATATCATCCTGAAGTATCGGGGATTTGCGATATATGAGTGATAAAAAATGGAAAAAAAAAAATGCTAACTTGATGCCTGAAGCAAGAGGCATAACTAGAGTTTTCTAGAGAAATTTTTTTTTCAAAAATGCTTGACATTGGTCATTGGTAACTCCCTGAAAGTTTTCATTACACTAGAAAATAGGAATATACTTGCCGATTACCATACACCAACAATGACTAAACAAACTGATTATAATTATGTCAAGGTGCCAACTTTTAGATCAATCAATAACCCATTGATACAATGCCATAGGACAACTGCAAATATATACTTGAATAGAGAATTTATTTTCGAAGGATGAATAATCCACAAAGTGCTGAGTTCATCAATCAATTTCTGATTGATTGATATAGAGAGATACAAAATAGATATAAAAATAATACAATAAGCCTATGGTTGTTGCTTGACAAAATAAAAAACGCTATGAGCCAATGGAGATAGGCAGACTAGGATTGAAACATTGGAGGGTCAAAATAAATAATAAAGGGTTCGGTCTTGAAACAAATTAAAATATTTGAAGGAGTCGTTAACATAAATATTTAAAAATTTATAGAAAAAAAAATAAAGGTTTTAAACATACTGAAATTTAAGTTGTAAATCCCCAGCCTCCAACCAGAGAACAGAGCTCTGCCTGAGTAAGGTATTTTAAACATAAGAACCTAAAGAAACAATCAATTACATCATCACAATTAGATGTTCTCACCAGGACAGAACACCTTTCAGTGTGCCGTAGAAACTCATGACCTAGACCAAAACCTCTGTGTGCTCCTTCAAGAAGACCAGGAAGGTCTGCTACTACCATCGATGAATCATAGTCAAACGAAACAACGCCCAGATTAGGAAGTAGAGTTGTAAATGGATAATTTGCCACTTGTGGCTTTGCAGCACTTATCACACTCAAAAGTGTACTTTTCCCAGCATTTGGAGCACCCACTATGCCAACATCTGCAACCAGCTTCAGTTCTAACTCTAACCACCTGATCAGAAATATAATTATTCTTACTCTCTCTAGGCTCTCGTGAACTAAAGTCTCAAGCAGGAAGAAGGGGAAAATGAATTACTTCAGGATACAGCACAATAATATCTTTCAGATCGAAACACTGAACATGGCCAAGCACCTTTTCCACGCACATTAAAGAATATAACCTTGCCAACTCACTCTATCCATGTAAAAATCTCTTCCACCTCAAATAACTGACAGTGTAATTGTGCGATAGCACTATTATGTATGATGCACAAGTAGTTCATGCTTGATCAACAAACTGCATTTCATCTTTTACATGTGGATGATTGTAATCTTATTAAATCAAATAATCTCAGTCAAAGAAGAAACAATGGCAAAATATCAGATAAATTACAACTAAGCATAGCAAAGAAAAAGCGCAAAAAGTACTGATTCTTCCCAAAATACATTTTGGTGCATATCCAATAGGCACTTAATTCTGTCCACAAACTCTCACTCAGTTATGACTTGACATAATCCGGGTAGACTAATACGGACAGGTAAGGCCACTGTATAAGCAAATACCAATCAAATTGAAACCTTTACACAGCAGAGTATGATATTGTAATAAAAATAAGTGAGCGCATAGCATCACTCAATATTTATTAGGCCACGTAAAATAAGAACTCACATTTCAGAACCGCCTTCACCGTTCTCAGCGATCCTGGGAACCTTATTACTCCCAGACTTAAATGATGCATTGCCTCTCCCACCTCTACCTCCAGGCAACAACAATGCTCGCTGCCCCGGATACAGCAACTCCAATAGCATTTCCTCTCTACCAGCCTCCCTAATTACCGTTCCCGGCGCCACCTTAACCACCACATCTTCTCCTTTGGCCCCATGTTGCATACTTCCCTGCCCATGTCTTCCCCTCCCTGCGCGAAAATGCACGCTATTCCGAAACGGCAACAGCGAATTCATAGACCCATCTACTTCAATATACACATTTCCTCCTCTGCCTCCATCGCCACCCGACGGCCCGCCCAATGGCACATACTTCTCGCGGCGGAAAGCCACCACTCCATTTCCACCATCCCCAGCTTTCACATATATTTTCGCTCGGTCAAAACACCTCATCACTGCAGGCAACCCCTTCTCCTTTACAGCTCCTTCCTCAGAATCATCATCATTTTCAGATAAATTTATGGATTCCAAATTCTGAAATTCAGACATTTCATGACCTCCATTATCATAAAAAACTTCTACAGAATCTCCATCCATAAACCCCGATGTTTCATCTTCTTCGTCTTCATCATCAAAGTCATAACCGCCATTACCTTCAAAAATGTCACGTTTTACATAATTTCCTCTCAAATTACGATCAGGTCTCTCGTCAAATTCTTCATCTTCCTCTCCGTCGCTGACAGGTTCGTAAATTTCATCCTCAAACTTCGGTTGGGTCGATTCAGAAAGCTTTACCTCGGATGTAGACCCCAACGAGAGATCTAAGTAGTCATCTTTAGGAGGTAAACAAGTGTAAGTGGTGGCGTCGCCACCAGGGAGCACCACCGGCTCCGGCGGCAACTTGTATTTGGAGATTTGTTTTTTGAGCTTTTGATTTTTACTAGGGTTTCGCACTGGTTTCTTATTTGAGGGTCCCTGAGGTTTCTGGGTATTGGGGCGAGCCAGAGCTTTGGCGGAACAAAAACAGACCGACATAGAAGCCATTTCTGTCACTGCTAGCAAAGCTTGGAGCTTCTCCTGAGCATGAGGAAGAGAAAGAAATTAGCGGCAGAAGTTCAACTGGATAAGGCGCCACGCGTCTTGTCTTTTCCCGCGATCCCATTGCAGCTGAACCTCGGTTGACAGAACGCATCGTTGCAGTTTGCACGAGAAGAAATAAGTAAGGAAATTGGGGGAAAAAAAATAGGAATTTCATATAAATGAAAAATGGAATTTACTCCAGAAGAAATAAGGATTTTACCTCTATGTTCTCTGCACAATTCTGTGAAAAAGTTATAAATATTTTAATTAGAGTTTAAATTTAGGGTGTTGCTATTTCACCCAAAGGTTTTGTTTTGAACTTTCGTTCGAAATACACAAGCACTTATAAGATAATAAAGAAAAGATTTAAAATTTACTGTATTGGACAGGATACAAGAATTGAATTTAAAGGATAATCACACATGGCATCTTCAGCATATTTGGGATATTTATTTCGGGACTTCTAGTATTATTCTTAAATTTAATGTATAGTTAGTATAAAGCTTTAAATACACAATTGGTTCCCCTAATGTACAAAATAGTGGCATTTGGTCTCCTAAAAAAGTTTATTCAATTTTCACCCTCAAAATTTCCCCCCAAAAAAAATCACATTAGGCCTAAACCATTAACTTTTATTAGTTTTTGGATGAAAGGATTAATATGGCAAACTTGCTCATGGTATGTCACCGATTGAATTAAAACTTAAGGGAACCAAATTGGTCCATCTCATGCCACACCAAATTGAATTCAATATTACCCTTTCCCCAGACATTTACCCTAATTCCTAAATTCATTTTCAAGAAACATAAACTAATCAAAGAGACTAAATAAGCTTCTTTGGCTAACCTCGTTTCTATTAGCTAAAAGAACTCCTCATCATAGTAGAAGTTTAATCACTAAAAGAGGAAGACCTAACTTCTACAATGGCAGACGATGGATATAGATAGAATTATTTTCACACAAACCCTTCTAGGTATCAATCTAGGTATTTCCTTTTATTTTTCATTATTGCCCTTTCGTTTGTTTTATTGGGATTTTATAATTGAAAATGGTCAGTGAGGTTTTTAATTTTATTTTATAGTGGTGGATGGTGTAGCTCTCTGATGGAATAAAAAATCACTTTATTTAAGGTATTAAACTGATTTCCCTTTGGGTAGTGATCCCCTATTGTCTATTATATTTTCTTTTGTTGGAAGGATACATGATCGAATATTTTGATTTCTTTTTTATTAAGAATAGTAGCAAGGGTATACTGAAATATTTTAATTAAATAATTACTAATTTTTAAATAATTTTTGTTAATTAATATAATTAATTAATTTATAATTTTAACTATAATGCAAAGAAACTCTAAGTTATTTGAACTTGTTGTTCACTGTGGTGGAAGATTTATGGATGATGGATAACTAACATTGAATTACATTGGAGGTAAAATGCAAAAAGAGAAGAATATAGACCTAGACTAATTTTGTTCATTTGAAGTAAGCTAATTAGTAAATTTATTGAAGTATGAGTCTTCCAAGGTCATTTGGTGGAAGGTACCTAGGTAGACTCTTGCTAATTGGAGAAGACCATTAGATAGTGATGATGATGTAAGGAAGCTCATAGCATCTATAAATGGTCATAAATATATAGAGGTTTTTATGTAAGGTGTTTTTCTTGTAGAAAAGTAAACCTAAACAAAATGATATTAATATAGAGGATGTTGAGGTAAAAGTTAAGGTGAATAAGAAGGTTAAGTTTGAGGCAAATAAAAAAGATCAGTCTATTAATGTGAATGAAAAAGTTATACATGTAGTGGATGACTAAGGTAAGGGTGAACTAAATAAAAAGGTTAAAGTTCGAGTGAGAAAAGAAGTTCATACTAGGGTGTACGAGAGGGTTCAAGCTACAGAGGAAGTTCAAGTGGAGGTGAAGGAAGGAGCTAAACACATAGTAAACTAGCAAAGTAAGAGTAAACTAAATAACATGATTGAAGTTCAAATACAAAAGTGAGTTCATGCTAGGGTGTATGAAAGGGTTTAAGTTATAGAAGAAGTTCAAATGGAGGTGTATGAAAAGGTTGAATATATAATGAACTGGTAAAGTGAGGGTGAATTGAATGAGGGGATTAAAGTTTAAATGGAGGAGAGAGTTTATGTTAAAGTATATGAAAGGGTTGACGTTACAAAGGATGTTAAAGATGAAGGAGTTACGGATAATGATAAGGAAAATAACTTAAAAGAGGATAACAATGTAAGTTCTCATTTAGAATTGGAAAAGAATGCTTACAATGAAAACGATGATTGGGATCCACTTAGTATGAATAAAGGAGCATAAAACAAATAATATGGAACTAAGAAAAGTGGAAGACATTAATAGAGAATTATAAAGGGATAAATGCCTACTCCTGATGAAGAATGGCTAGATGAAAAAGGTGATTTTGATAACCTTGACAGCATAAAATTTTTTTATAAAGAGTAAGTTCATGATAAATCAAGGTTAAGATTCAAAAAATTTCCTAAATTTAAGATGCTTAAAGATAGGAAACAAATAAGATTTAGACTAAGACTTAACTTTGTATCAAAAGCTATTGCAAAAGATGTTGTCTATAACTATGGTCTATGCAATGGAAAGCCAATATGGGTGGATAAGGATGACAAAAAGAGATTAATGGTAAGGTGTAAAAAAGGATGTTCGTATTATATAAGAATAAGTTTAGATACTTATAAGCAAGTTTCACAAGTTTGAAGGTTAGATAATATTTATAATTACCTTTTGTAGTTTAAGAACCTAGAAGCTAAAACAAGGTTATTAAGGGTGGAGTTCATGAATGCTGTTAAGGAGAATCCAAATATGGATTATAAAACCATTCAAAGTGATGCAAAAATACAAAAGGGTGTTCATTCATCTTAGGGCCAAGCATATAAGGCTAAGAGGAAGGCACTACAACTTATAGAAGGATCTATAAAAAACCAATATAGTAAACTTTAGAGTTATGGAAAAGAGTTACTTAGGAGTAATAAAGGTAATGCATTTGTGCCTAATGTGAATAGGCTAACCTTGCAACAACTTTGAATATTTAAGAGGATGTATACATGTTTTAAGGGGTGCAAGAAAGCTTTTATGGAATGTTATAGGCTTTTAATTAGGTTGGATGGTTGCCTCTTAAAAAGGACTCATGAAAGGTAATTGTTTGCTACTATAGGTAAAGATAGAAATAATCAAATGTTTCCAATTGCATCTATAATAATTGAAGCTAAAACAATAAACTCTTAGAAATGGTTTGTGCATAAATAAATATGTGACATTAGCCCTGTTACTAAGCATGGTTGGTCTTTTATTTCAAACCAACAAAAGGTGTGATACATTTTTTTCTTATTTTGTCATATGAATTTAGCAATGTTTTGTAGATTTGTAAGAAAGTTAATGAAATTTGCTATATTCACAGAGGGTTAGAAGAAAGCTATTGAAGGACTTGGTGAAGGAGCATTGCCTCTATATAAAGCATTTAAATGCTAACTTTAAAAGAAGATTTCTAGGAGATTATGTTAAATGTGTCTTATAGAAGTCACCTAGAGCAATAACTATTGCAAAATATGAAAATGCCATGGAAAAGCTAAAGAAGGTGGATGACAAGGCATGGAAACACATGACTGATGAATTTCATCCTAGACAGTAGTTAAAGAGTGCATTTTCTACTCATATAAAGTGTTATCTACAAGTAAAAAACATATGTGAAGCTTTTAACAAAGCAATCCTAGAGTATAGAGATAAACCTATCATATATTTAGTTAAGGGTATCAGGTATTATCTTAGGGATAAGTTTACAGAGAATAGAGAAAGGTTAGAAAATACAAAGGTTTCTTGTGTCCAAAAATTCAAAAGATAAGAATGAACAGTGATCAATTGACACCAAGATAGAATGAAGATGAAAAATATGTATTATTTTTAGTAGAAAAGAAACCATACAAGTACATTGTTAACCTTGCTAAAAGGACTTGTGCTTGTAGAGTATGGGACCTAACTGGCATCTCTTGTTGTCACTTAGTTACGGCTATAGCATGGTGCAACCATATGCCTAAAGAATATGTAGATAAATACTATAGATTTGCACTTAAACATCTTTTCTTCTTTGTATCTTTAATTATTACGAATGATGTTTCTTCTACCATGTTAATTCTTATCTTATTCTTTTTAGTTGTTGGGAGACATATTTGAAATATTATAAATACATAATTTATCTTACCAACGATCCTACCTTATGGCCAAAGTCTAATGTAGATTTAGTTCAACCACCACTTGTTAAGAGGCATCCTAGAAGACCTAAAAAGATAAGGAAAAAGGATGCAAATGAGAACGAATGAGATCCTAATAGGTTGCTAAGGTATCACATGACTTATAAATCTATAAGATGCGATAAATTTGGTTACAATGTTAGAAGCTATAAAAGGAAGATAAGGATAGATAAAGAAATATTAATTAGAGGAAATAGGAAAAAAATTCGAATCACCTATAAGGTAAGCCTTTAACACCACAATACAACAGCTAAAAAGAGGACCATAAGTATGAAACACAATAAGTGGAAACATAGCATTAGGTAGGGCTAGGGTTAAGTTAATAGTAACGAGAGTGTTAAGCTAAGGAAGAATACTTCCAAGAGAAAAAGCAAACCTACTATTAAAAATACTAATATCCATGATTACAAGTAGTAGAATGAGGCTTTAACATATGATGTGTACACAACATTCACAAAATAAGGATAACATGCAAGAAGTTCCATAAAGAATATGGATATGTTATCTAATATGAATAGTTTTTAACAACATATAGATTATGGATATACTCTCTAGTGCTAATACTTTTGATGCCATATGATTGGCATAATTTGTCTTTTGTAACTAGGTTGGAATTTTGATAACATTGGACTTATAATGATGAAGCCATGTAAGCCATTCTAAATGGCATGCCTTTAATGACGTGAATTTAGTTGAAATGGATTTTATTGCAATTGAAATAGTTATATATTTATGTTGAGTATTTATAATACCTTAAGGTAATATATAAAATTTCTATAAATTTTAATGTATTGAAATATTTGTTTTAAATGAAAAGGATAAAAGAATTTTATTCATTCGTTTAATATTTAGTGTCAAATTGCTTTTTCTTTTTAAAAGCTCCAAAGTTTCAATATGATGTTAGTGATAATATCTAAATTATATTTAATTGGCCAATGATGATTCAATGCTTATTTAAATATTTTCTATAAGGATTCTCTCACAAGTTGAAAATAATTTTAATAATTGTGAGTGAAAAAAATTATGAAATCAAATACTTGTAATTGATAAATTATTTTTGAAAGTTATGAACTTCAAATATTTATCTTTAAGCTTTTAGATATTAGCAAACTTGTATGAAAATATTAAAAAAAGATTAGGAATATGTGAATTGGGATTTTAAATAAATGAGTTTTTCAAAAATGAGTTTTTAAAATAGATAAATAATTAGGATTAACTTTAGTTGAAATGAAAGGTTAAGATCTCATAATGAAGATGAGCTTAAGTAGCTTGAGAAGCATTGAATCGAAGTCTAAAGCTCATTTACATTTTGCCCCTTCTCTCTCTCTTGATTACCTGGCACCACACATACATACACAACCTTTTTAGCTCTCTTTCTCTTCTTTCTCTCCTTATTTCTTCTTTCTTTGTCATAAATCCAACTCATCTATGACCTCTCTTGCCATGCTAGCCACCATGTGTCACAACAGGCTACTCCAAGCCATTTCCAGTTAGCATTAATGTTTTGGCATGAAGAAAAGGAAGTTTCTCCCGTAGTTAAGTGGCAAATCAAGACTAACAATGAGCTCCTCAAGGTGTTTCCATCAAGCTCTTGATAGTTCTTGCATATACTCCTCTTCTCCGTTCGATGGCCACAAGTTACTATTGTGTGGAGAAGCTATAAAAACACAGCAACTTCAGCTGTGAATAATGTTTTTTCTCTCTCCATTTTCTAGTGATCCTCCATATTCTCTAATACTTTACCAGCATCAATGGCATCCTCAAGAGATAGTAAGTCCTCTTATATAGAAATGTTATAATATTTTAATGCTTTAAATTTAATCTAGGAAAATCCATTTTCCCTTTTTATTTATATTTTAAGATAAATGATGATAACTTAAAAAAAATATAATTTTTATACTATAGAGTGTTAAAATAACATGGTTAAAGCCTTTATATATATCATTAATCTTATTATATCTAAATGGTCTGAACTTGTGCTGAGAAAAATGCATTTTTATATTTATGTTGAGAAGTTTGATAATGACTTAAAAATGTAAGAATGTTAGGCTATGAAGTACCAGAATAACAAATTTGGAGCATGCTTAAGTCATAAAGTTTTAATATTTATGCTTATAAATGTATGATCTAGAAAATCCATTTATAAGTATTCTAAGTATATGATAATATTAATGAAAAATAGAAATTTTATGCCATAAGATGGTTGAATGAAATAATTAGAGTATTTCTATGCCATTAATCTTAACATTTTTATATGATTTAGAGTTAAGCAAGGGAAAATGCAATTTTATACATACTTTGAGAAACCTAAAAATATAAGAATATTATATTATGAAATGTTAGAATAACATATTTAGAACATGCATGGATCATGGAATTCTAATATTTATGCTTAAATGGCTTTGATCCAAGAAAAAGTTCTAAATATAAAATTTGATTTCTTTGAAATAAAGTTGAAAATATTAAAAATTTAATGTATGGTTTTATAAAAGGATATGAATAAAGCATTCTTAGGACAAAGGTTTTAATATTCTAGTTGTTTATGCTTTAATTTGAAAAAACCCGTTATTTATAAAAATCTTTGAATTTTTAATGAAAGACTTGAAAATAAAGAGAATGATTAAGTAATAGAAAACAAACCTTTTTAAAGCTTCAAGTTCTAATATTTATATCTATATGGTTTTAATCTAAAAATTCCTAAATAATAGCATATTTGAACTAAAAGTTAATCTTAGTTTCAAAAGTTAATCATAGGAATTATAAGTATAAGGAACTAATAACATGAAGTGCAACTATATCATGATTTGAATGTAGAATCATAATGTTGGAAATAAAAATAAGTGATCCTTTTATGTTTATAATTTGTTATTATAAACGGTGAATAGGAAAAAATAAAAGATGAAAGCAAAATATTCAGATATTTTGGAGTAAACAAAATAAATAGAGCCTACCAAGTCGGTATATATCTTACCCCAAAAATTTAATTATTATTTATAATTGTTGAATGTTATGTTTTATAATCTTTCTATAAATTTTATTCGTTACAATTAGAATTCACGTATGGGATTTAAATATAATTATGAATAAGTTTTAATCTCAATAATTGTTACGTAGTATTATTTAATGGAATATATGCTCGATGGAATAGTAAATTAAGAATGTGTATATAATAAGTGAATGTGGATTAACCATGCTTAAAAAGCATGGTGATGCTATTTCTAATTGTTAAAAGTTTGTAATCAAGTTTTTTTGTTACTTTTATATTGGAAACTGTAGTGTAGACTATATTAAGATGTGAATGATTATTGTAGCCATGAAAGAGGGCATGGTGTTGTTGTTGTTATATATATATATATATATTATGTTTTGACATTACTCCATGATGATGAAATAATTTCTTTGTGATTGAAATTGTATGGAATTTGTAATATGTAGAGCTAAGCTCTAGTGCATATATTATAATGTAAATTATGCCATAAATGGCATTGAGATTGAGAAATGTGACAGGATGATATTATGAATACTAGATAAAAAATTCTCAATAAAGAGCTTATGAAAGGTATAAAATAGACCTTAAAGGAACGAGAATAAAAAATTTGTGAATGGTATAAAATTGATCTGGGAGTCAAAAAGTATATGTATGTGTATTCATTGTAATTCTTATGCATTTATGATATTACATTGAAATTTAATTGTCATTGAATATCACTATTTGATGTGATTGTAAGAGCCTGAGATGATTAAGCTTTACTAGTTATTTGTAAATATGATAACCACTTAAAATATATATTGTGTGTGATGATATCAATATTGTATGAATTAAATGGCTAAGATTATTATGATTTGTGGTGTGAAATAGAAAATTGAGTTGTGTGTGAAGAAATACAACAATTTGAGAATTGGTAATGCATGTTTTAGAATCTTAGGAAGTTAGTTTACAATTATTTCTCATTTTGATACTTAATTATTATATGGTTGCTTTATGTAACTAATTCTAAGTATGATTATAGTTGATATATGTTTACTGAGTTCTCATAACTTATTCCATTTTATTTTTAATGCTTTCAAGTTAAAATAAGCAAGCATTATTGCATTTATGGAAAATCAAATACCACTTAGTTAAGAGGATTTTAATAATTAGATTAAAATTAGAAGTATAGTTATTAATATATGTATAAATAAAGATTCGAAAAAGGGATTATGTAGTATTGTGTGTACGTTTAAATTGCTATCATATTTGTAAGTTTTGAAAATTTTGTATCTTAAAGCATGTAACCCTCAGAAAGTGTTCAAAAGTAGGGGAAACTCTATTTATTTTTCTCTAAACATTTAAAGTATAATTTGAGCCCTATGGAAATAGAGATATTTCTGGTAGGAAAAATTAGTATAATAATTGCAAGACTAGTGTAAACTATATAGTGGGATTTACGTTAGTCATGATTAAGTTTGGATCATGATAGTATTGATCTTCATTATGGTTACCATTGCCAAGGATATTTTTAGCTATTATGGCTAAATATAGAGTGGACAGTAGGTTTATTTAGTGAACATGAGTAATGTCTCCTTTTACCATTGTTTACTATTTTATTTTATTACCATACACAAAATAATCTAAATGCAAGTAAGCCTTATTTTTTTGGACTTCAAAACTTCAGAGGGTAAATAATGGTTCTAAATGTGAAAGGTTTGTTACACAATATTATTATTCCAACACATTAGCTATCTCGTTATCCTTTTACTGATTTAGTATGTTATGCAACTAATTTACTGTAAAATCATATTAAATTTATCTACAACCATATAATAAATTGCTAAATTAAAAAATAATTTAACTACAAAATAATTAAATTCAAAGTATACTTAGAAAATAAAACAAGGTGGGGGCATCAAATGCACAATATCATGTAAAAGAAAGAGTTCATTACATTTAAAACATAGCCTAACATTATTTATAAAAATTACCTCATATCACATACAAATAGACCCTACAAGCCACTATAAACTAGTCCCATCCTAAACCTTACAATGGAGTTTCTAACTATTGTTACCTTTATCCTAAAATTTTTAACAATAACAAAAACAACATCACAACCACAATACTAATGACACAAAGGCCCTATGCATAGAATTTTTTGTCATTTTCTAAATGATCAACTTTTTTCAATAGTTTCTTGATTAATTTCTTCTCATACTCTGGTGCCTCTTGATTATGCCAAGTAAAAAAGTTACGGTTGTGTTTTCATTTAATGCACTAATAAAATCGATGGCCTAGGTTTTTGTTAACTTAGGATGTTCTGAAGTATGCTTTTTCCCTATAGTAGCTACACTTTGTTAGCTTACTTTTCATGCTAGAAACTTGCAAAGAATCAATTTCACCTCCTATTATTATAGCTATATTTTCCTTTCTAGCTACAATGAAGGTAATAGCAATGAAATTTGCCTTTGCTTTGTTGAGAAAATGGGCTCAAAAGAAGATACTCATGTGTATCTTGTCTCATTACTCCTACATGGATATTAAGTCTTACTTTAAACGCAAATCACGTTGCCATGCTATCAATAAGTTTGCCACATTAGCCCTTCCATTCAAAAACTAATAGAAGTTTGTGATTTGAACCTAATATGATCTTCATTTGAAATTTTGAGAGAGAAAATTAATAAACTTTTTAAGGAGGATTGAATGCATTCATTTTGTATATTAAAGACACTAATCGTATATTTAAGCCTAGTATAAAATATTTGATATTATTAAACATGTAAATAATATGTTGTTAAAAATATAACAATAATTAAAAAAATTATTAATTGTAAGATAATTTTAATAAATTTTTAGTAATGTAACAATACAAAAATTAACTGATAATGTAAAAAAAATATTATAGGTATCAAAATGGGTTTTCAATTTGGATTTTGAATTTTTTATAACTATTAGATTGAACTTTATAGATTTACTTCATCATCTTGTATTTAATGATAATCTTTAATTTTTATTTGAAATCCAATTTCAAATTTTTAATGTTATATGCATCCAAAATTAGATTTAAAATTAAGTTTTGAAGGAAATCAAGAATTATCATTAAATATAATATGATAAGGTTAATCTATAAAACTCAATATAATGGACATAAAAAATTTGAAACTCAAAGTAAGTTTAATTGAATGGAATGGCTATTTCATAATTATATTTGAGATGATAAAGAATGAAATATGTATTCATTTTTATTTTTATGTTTGGTACAACAACATAATATAGGAATGAAATAAAACAAATATAGCTAGAGACAATAATATTCTTATTAAAAAATAATAAATATGTTATTAAATATTTTAACATTATTAAAATTTATGATATAATTAATAATAAAAATTATCACAATTTAAATTTTATTAGCAAAAAAATTCTATAATAAAAGCATAAAATTTTTAATTTACTAAATTTTTATATTAAATATTTTTTTGAAAAGAATACAAAAATATCATATTTTAAATTTTATTATTAAAATATTTAATAAAGTATATTAAAAAATTAATATTTTTTATCATATATTAACAAAAATAATATTAAAATATATAAAAAAATAAGAAGGATATGTGTATAAAAAGGCTAATTCATAAAGTAATAAAATGATCTATTTCCTCACTTTTGATATGGAATGAAGATTCCACCATTTGATGGAATAGATAATCTCATTTCATAATACATATCAAATAAATTTTTTTAGTCATTTCATTTCATATTCTTATTTTATTTCATTCTATCCAATCAAAAATATTTCGAATTTCAAAATTTATTTTTGACACTTATAATGATAATAAATCCAATTTAAATTTATTAAATTATAAATCTATAACTTCATAAAATCTTGTAACTTTTTATAAAATTGTAATATGATGTTTATATTAAAAAATTATGAAATTTTATTATTAAAAAATTACAAAGTTTTTTTAGGAAAAAAATTACAAAAATATATTTCTTTTTAGGAGCTCTAAAATAAATTTTGAAAAGTAAATATGGAATAAATTGAATATATACAATTTTTACCCAAAAAAATTGAATATGTAAAACTAAGGAATGAGATTAGTTTTTGATTTATCAAGTATAAACTTTAATATGAAGAAATCCCTTCATAACACATTAAGTTAATTTTTAGCCATTAACAACTTTGTAGTAATTTTCTTCGAAGTTTTCATGTGAAGTTCGTATGACAATATTAAAGTAAACTTTTAATAATATGCTATCTTGTTAGATATGGGCTTTTAAAATATATGCATCATATGATATGATATAATGATTGGAAACTAGAATAACATGCAAACCATGCCATTATAGTCTATTTTTTGCTCATGAATTTTATATGTGTGATCTTAAGATATTCATTCTGATATTGATTGCCTAATGCTTTTTAAATGAGTTTTCTCTATGAAAGTTTGACACATTTTTGCAATATTAAATGCTATAAAATGTCATGCATTTTGAATAGATGTAAGATATTGGTGTAAATTAAAAATGTATTTAGAATTATCTTAAAAATTATATGTAAATTTGTTTTACTAATAATAGTTTTCAATTTAGTACATTTACATGAAAATATACTAATATATTTGGGAATCCATTGTACAAAAATAGGATGAGATCTTTACATTAAACTTTTGAGAATATATCTAGAATTTCAATTTTTTTAATGTTTTTAGTATATTGCAATAAGAAATTAACAACATCCTTTGAAATTTGGATATATTTGAATATATGGCCATTTCACCACTGTCATAATCATTATATTGTCATACTTCATAGTACAGTTCAATCCAACCTATCAAAACAACTCAATTGATGAGTTAAATTTAAATCAAAGCAATTCATACTATCACCCCAAAAAAACATAACCTATTTATTGATATTTAACATATCTAACCATAATTGCATCATATAGGTAATCTCTTAACATATGGAGAATATTTTTAATTGTATTATGATAAAGGCTGTAAAAAGGAGATTCCATGCCACAATAAGCTCTCACTTATTTAGGTAGAATCCTTTTAAGTAAACATTTCCAAATAAATAATTGAATACAAGCTACATTTTTCCAAAACCATAATTTCTTCCAAAATATGCTAGCCTTCTACCAGAATTGATTGTAGAGGTGCATGTATGCTGATTTAATATTGAATAAACCACAATCCTCAATAGGTGGAAGAAAAATAGTAATCATAAGACTACTTCATACAACAACCAGTGTAATAAATAGTTTGAATTCCAAGATTTGTTCTCTAAAACAAAGTTAAAAATAATACAATTAGTTTTTAAAAGTAGAGTTAGGCAAGTCGAGTGGAAGTCTCCAAGCCATTTGTCCTTCCAAAAATAAGTAAATTACCCGTTATTAATATGTTTAATAGTTCTTAATAGTTCATTAAATCATCAAGGGCCAAACCTTAGAAAAAATCTCCCATAAATAAGGATTTACATTAGATACTTTAGCATATATGCACCAGTCATCATTCCTTAGATATTTACATTTTAGGACAAAAATTCATAATTTGGAGTCCTTAATACAAGCCCTCAAAGCTAGCTTTATCAAGCAAGCATTGTTTATTATTTTCAAATTGCAGAAATCTAGCACTCCCAAACTCTTAGGCTTACAAAAAACCTCTCAGGCGATAAATGGAGCTTCCTTTCACTAGTATCATAACCCCACATAAAATGTCATTAGACGTTTTCAATCTCATTCAAAGTTACCAAAGTATAGAAGAAGACTACATTGCATATGTTGGAATTACTTTTAGCATTAATTAAGTTAAGAGAACTCTATCGGCCATAGAAAGGCAATTTTACTTCCAACCAAGAATTTTATTCTGAACCTTTTTCATAAGATAAAAGTAAATGTGTTTGTTTACTTTTCTATGAATGATAAGGACTCCTAAATATAAGCCTAATTAAATCATTTGTGGTTGTGAAGCCATATTTAGTTATAATATTTTCTTTAACCTTCTTTCTCACATTCTTAAAGGAAAAAAATATGAGTCTTAGATTGATTCACTTTGAGACACTCCATCATAATATTAATTTGGTGAATGAATGCTTCTCCAAATAAAAGAAGGTCATCTACAAATATAAGATGGAAAACTTTAACTCCATTTTTACTGGCCTTAAATGGTTTCCAACACTTTTTATCCACTATTTCACAAATAAGATGAGAGAGTTTATCCATACAAAGCATGAAAGGATAGGAGATAGAGGGTCTCCTTGTCTAATCCCTTTAGAAAAAGTAAATTCACTTGTCTTACTTCCATTTCATAAAACATTAAAGGAAGTGGAAGTCACACATTTCATGATAAGATTAGAAGTATTTAGGTCCATATTAATATGATCCAAAACCTCTTTAATAAATCTTCAATTTAATTTATCATAAGCTTTTTCCAAATCTACCTTTATAGTAAAGAAGCCTGTCTTTCTACGCATCTTCCTCTTAGGGTGAAATAATTCTAGGGTTATAATAATATTATCTTGAATGCATCTTCCAAAAACAAAGCTTGCTTGGAAGGGAGAAATTAATTTTGGAAGAAATATTCTCAATTTATATAAAATAATTTTGGTAACACATTTATACACAATATTACACATAGATATATGCCTAAATTGATTGACAAACTCTAGTTTTTTCTATTTTTAGGACTAAGCATATCAGGGTTTTATTCATATCATTTAAGTCATTTCCCTAGAAAACATAAGGAACCTCCTATTGTGCTCCAATTCTTTTAATAAAAGACAGTTGAAAACCTATCCTCTCCTAGTGCTTTAGTTCCTCCAATAGCAAACATAACTCTTTTAACCTCCCTTTGGCTAATTAGCTCATAGAGAGATATTATCCTATGACATGCAGAATGTTTTGTGGGATATTATTTGTTTACCCATAAATATAGAAGGTTTGGAGTTATAAAAAAAGTGCAAAAGTAACATTAAATTAAAATTTAAAAAAGTAGAAGTTATATTAACCCTTACCTGGATGCCAAAAAAAAAAAGAAAGGAAAAAGAGATGAAAGAAAATAACAAGAAATGCTTATATATGTAGAAAACAAGAAGAAAGAAAAGGATAAGGAAGATATTTTTCCCTTACTTATTTAGGTGGAAAAGTAAATGAAAAAGAAACTAAATTAAAGTTTCGTTTATTTTAATGAAAAATATTTTTCATAAAATATAGTTATAAAATGTTACGATGGAAAAAATATTTTATTTATTTTAAAGAAGAATTTGTTTTTCTCTACTATTATGATTTTAAGTATTATTATTTTAAAAACCATAAATATAAGTATTATGTCTTTCCTTTATTAATATACGACTAAATGACATTATCTTATAGAAAATGTCTTCTAACAAAATAAATGAAGCCTAAGTTGGATAACAATTTTATCATTCAACTTATTATATTTTTCTAACATTTTGTTTGTGATCAACAATAGTTACAATTATAATTTACCATATTTATGTATAATTATTTTTGTAAATACATATTTAACAAATAAAAATACAAAAAATATTAATAAAGTATCCCACTTCATTGATACACTGCAAATAATAATTTTATTGAGTATAAATAACTTGTACTCTTATTTTTTATAAATCTATCTTATAATTACATGAGTACATGTTATACAATTAATTGAATATTAATTCAATTTTTATGCAATATTAAATATTTTAAAATATTATAATTATTTTTATTAAAAATAAAATAATTCATAAAAATTGGCTATTTTATGAGCTTATTACATGCCCAAATCAAAAAAAGCCAATGAATAAAAGGAAGAAAAGATGGTTGGACATGAATGCTCAAATTTGTAAGATACAACTAAAAGTTTATAAATTACTTTTGTTCATTGTAATTAGAGTCCATATTTATAAACTCATCATATAAATTATGTTAAGTCACTCATTTTGCATAAATTTTATTTTTTCATATTATTTGATTTAATCATTATTTTTAGCTTCTTGTAATGTTCGGAAAGAAGTTACTTTTATGGTTGAAGAAAAATTATGATAAAATTAATTATGGAAAAAATCATGATAAAAATAATACTACTTATATTCCTCTCTTTCTTTTCTCTTCAAATGAAAAAAAAAAAAGAAGGCTTTGACTTATAAAAGTAATGGTCCAGTGAGCAAATTTTTATTGATTTAAAAAGTAGAATAAAAAGAGAGTGAACACAAATAATTGAAGGAAATAAAGTGAGTACATAAGAACGTAATGAGTAGTATTCCTCAAAAAATAAGCATAAGAAATTAGGGAAGTTTAAGTGGATTGAACATATTAAATTTTAAAATCTGAAATAATAATGAATCAATACAATTGAAAAAATGATATTAATAATAGCTAATAGAAAATTAATTTTGTAAATTGGAATCTATAATATAAATTGATGTATTTACTATTCACAAATATAGACATATATATAAATACTAAGCTGGAATATTTTCTTAAGTTATATCATTTGTTAAAATTTGAATTTCATGGATAATACCTTAAGAAAAATTGGTAAAATAATAATATTTTTGTGAATTTGTGAAAGCCTAATTTCAAATTTGTTTTTGAAGCAAGTAAATATTTGAAAACATATCAATGAATAAAATTATTATGTATGTTGACTTAAATTATGAATAATTATTCATGTTCCAATTGTACAATTTTTTTATACTCTCATTGTGACAAATAAAATTAGACAATATTGTGCATTAGAATGAGAAATAGGTATGAAACATAAAATTAATGTGAAAATATTATGAACAAGAAAAGTATTTACAAAATTAATAGGCAACTATAATTAAGAATACTCTAAATTTATGTAACTGGGGAGGAAGATAATTTAAATAAGATATTTTATATAATTAATAGAAAATTTGAATAAAATATTTAATATAATCAGAAAGATATTTTATTTAAATAACATATTTAATTATAATTTAATTTAAAAGACATGTGTATTAAAAGTTTAATTTATAATTTATTTGATATTAGTAACGATAATTGTATAAATAATTAGTTAAATAAAATAAAGATAAAATTGTAATAAGTAAGTTTTACAATCATGATCCCACCCTTCTTTTTTTGCTCTATTTCACTTCCAACCATTTTTTATTTTCTTTTTTTGAATTTTTTTTGCCCATTTTCTATGCAAAAAAACCAAGGTGTAAATGTAATGGTTTGATGAAAGATTTATTTTTTCTCTTTAAATAAGAAATTATTTTTCTTATATTATCATAATTTTAGAGATATTTTTAATTTCAAATTATAGTGATACATAGTATTTCTTTATTCATATATGTAAATAAGATTTTCCTATTAAAAATATCTTCTAAAAATAAACTGACCTCAACAAAAAGATAAGAAATTCAATAAAGCATAATTTATCTTAAATTTTATTTTAGTTTATTGCTATGTCCCTAGAAAAGAATTCATCAAATCTAATTTTTTTCAAAAAAATACAAATAAGCCTACTAAAATATACCTTAGTATCATATAACACCTTGAAGTTTTAGAATTTATAAATAACCATGTTCAAGTTTTCAAAAAAATGAAAATATTGACAGTTCGATTTTTAAAAACAGAAAAAAAAGGCATGTAAGGGTTTAGTAGTTTATTATTTTTAAAAATAATATTTTTTTTGTTTTTTGAAATAGGATTTTCTGTTTGAAAAATTATATTTAAAATTTATTTTTAAAAATTATAATTTTAAATATATAAATTAAAATCTAAAAAAACAAAGAGTATATTTTGATTTTTTTTTATATTTTAAAATACCATTCTCAGAAATTATTTTTTAAAAATTATTTATTATTTTTAAAAGCTATTTTTGAATTGAAAGAAAATAAAGAATAGAGAGTAATTGATATTATAAATAAGAAAATATTTTATTGAATTATAAAATTAAGATTAAAACAAGAAAATAGTTTTTGAAAATATTTAAAAGTTAATTTTTTTATTTTTAAATTACATATTTCAAGTTATAATTTTTTAAAAAATTCTGAAAATAAGTTATTAAATAGGTTCTTCTATTTTTAAAAATAAAAAAGTAAAAGCTATTTCTAAAAATAGAAAAAATATTTTTAAAAATAGAAAACAAATAGATGTCGATATCTTTTAATTCCTTCTTTTATTTTAGATACTATCTTTGTAATTAAATTAAAGATTTTTTATTTACTTATCCAAACATTCTTAATTCTTTATTTTCTTTAATTTAAAAAATAATTTAAAAATGATTTTTAAAAATAATTTTTGAGAACAGAATATAAAAATAAAAAATAAAAATATATATAAATAGATCCTAAGTCACTTGTAACTATTTTTAATTATTTTTAACATAAATTTAATTAATTTTAGAATAAGATTCTTTTAGATTAAATTACTAATAACAGAATTAATTCCATAATGCATTCATAATATAATTAAAAATAAATATTTTGAATAAATTATTGTTAAAACTCAATTAAATTGCATTTAAAAAAATAAGATATATACTTTTTCTATTTTATCCATTACTTCTTTAATTTTATTGTACTAAAAAATAATTAAAAAAGTTGTGGCTTATCTTTTTTTTATTTTCTTTAATTGAAATTTTAATATTTTTACTTCTTTTTAAAACTTTAAAAAGTTATTTATAAGTTTTAAAACTTTAAAATTATATAATATTGAACCATACGGTTTGTTTTGTAATTTACTTTTTTTCAATTTCTCTTCATGTCAATTGTGAAAAATCACGGCGCGGTGAACAGCTTCATAGCAAGCAATTGCCGAGGGATGCTCCTGCTCCTCACGGGAGGGGAACGATGAGCTGACTCAGTCGGCGGCTCTGTCAAGTACAGCGGCTCCAGTGACGGCGAAACGCGTGAGGCCGCCGGGCAGGGGGAAAATTCCACTAGTATCTATCATGTGGGTTCGAAATTTACGTCGATATATCGGATTCGGTGCTGTTCTCGAATCCAAAGCCTTGATGGGTTCATATGCTTTTGCACTGTCCCTGTTTGTTGTTTCAAGCTTCAGTTTTGCTTCACGGAGTTGTGATCATTTTTGGATACATGGAGTTGTTTTTGTATAACAATTTGATGCGTGATGCGTGATACGTGATAGTAAAAGTAATGTGAACTGCGTTTCTAAGTACAAAATATACTCGCTTAGTCTGTAATTGCTTGGTGAGCCACTCAATTTTATGCAATTTTTTTGCCGATCAATTGTTAGGCCTTGCTATTGCTTTAGCAATTTTTTTTTATGCAAGAAGCATTTCATCAGTGATCCATCCGATTTTTGGACAATGGGTAAGGGAAAAGAGAAAATTTGAGGAATGGTAAAATGAGAACCTTATTGAGGATAATTGAAAAAAAAAAATTTGAAATAAATTCTACATGTTACTTGCCATCCACATGAAAGTGAATGTGCATCCATCCTGAGACCATATATAACAAATGTCACCAAATAACAGGGAATCAAGTTTTTTTTTTAAATCCCTACCTTTCAGGTCGATGTTGACAAGGTTGGGAGGGATGATAAATACTGTCGGTATCTACAATAAGACCAGGTGGAGAATGAGAGAAATGTTTACCGAGTTGCTAATTTCTGAAAGTAGAGGCTGCCTATACGGTATGCATCTTTTTTTCTTTTGTATTTATAAATGTATCTATAGTAGTTCTATTCAAAGTTTATATAATTGATTGTGTTTCTTGCAGGAAAAGCGTGTATCAAGAAAGTGTTACCTAGTAATTGTCTTCAGGAACTAATGAAGCTTCAAAAGGAGGGTTTTATAAGGATTCCTAAGATCCTTAGGACCAAACCTTTTCAATAGTCTATGCAGTTGCCTGCTTTCTCTGTGTGACATTCCTTTTCCCTCGTATTTATACTTTAATCAATGTATCTAATATTTTTGCTTTTGTTTACAAGAGAACTTAGAACTGCTGTGTGTTTCAACTCCTCTCAAACTTGGTTTAATGTTGTGTATCTTATGTTTGCTCTATTTCAGGAAAGTGTAGAAGTTAAAGACACAGAACAAGTGGAAAAACTGGTTCTCTTTGACATCTGCTCGACGCATATGTGATTTAGTTTTTCCCATGTTCATGAATTCATTTTCCTCTTGGTCCTATTGTGCATCTTCTTTGGCTGCTTTATATTTATGTACTCATTTGGCAGATTTATATGGGTAGTATTGGAGTCTTCTATCTGATTATTATTTAGTTAACTACAATTTTACATTCTTCGGGTGATAAATGTCTGTGCTCACATTGAAATGTTCTCATGAATACACTTGTTTTATAGCTTCTATTGTTGCATTTGTGATTATATGTGTACTCCCTGTCTCTCCAGACATGTTTCTTGCACTTGATAAGGATGCAAATGGGACATTACTCAAGCAGGAGCTTCAAGAATATGCAGATGGGGTGCTGATTCAGATTTTTATTGAGAGAGGTATGAATTAGAACAATATTTTGATTGTCATGAAATTTCTTTCTCTTTTTAGGTTTCCTTTCTTTTTGTTTTATTTACAAATTGAGGAATTCTTGGGGGAATTTTTGAAAAATGAGAAGGCAATTTATAATAGAACAATATCATTTATGCAGCATGTCAAAACAATATTATTGGATATCTTCTAATCTTCTAAAATCTTCTATGCTGAAAACTTCTTTTTCATTATGTTCCAAGAGTCATAGTTACTCATTTTTATGAATATGCTTCCTCTTTCCTGTAGTATTTGATGAACAATTTTGCTGTGGAAAGAGTGGTGGTGGAAATGCCCGGGAGATGGATTTTGAGAGTTTATTGGATTTTGTTCTGGCTTTAGAAAATAAAGACACCTCAATGCCTTGATCTTTATGGAAGAGGTTACTTTACTCCAGCTGAAATTCACTCCCTTTGCAGGTAAACAGTATCAATATGTGCTGAGGGAGCCTATATCTAAGCATAGTGACTGTTCCTCATGCTCTTTGCATTTTTCATTTTTGCACATGTAATTTTGCAAAGAATTATGTTTTTGAACTTTCAGACAAAGTAATTGATGTCTAATTCAGTCATTGGAAGTAAAGAAGGGGAGCATTTAATAGCCGAGATGTTGCCTGATACAATCTTCCTATAGAAAAAAGCTGTCATTTCCTGCTTGTAGTACTCGAACAAGTCCTGCAAGCCTCAAATAGACAGGGACAAGAACTTACTTAAGAAATTAACCTGGCTCAGATATCGATCGTGTCTTGATTCTGTGCACACATATATCTATATAATTTCCTTGATTTTCACTGTATGGATTTTCTGTCCTTTTGAACAGAGATGTTCACCACAAATGGATTGAGGGTGGCAAATATGAACTATGTGTTGAAGATGTAAGGAATGAAATCTGGGATATGGTTAAGCCAGCAGATCCCCTTAGGATCACGATCTATTGGCCTGCAAGCAAGGCGGAACGGTAGCCAGCATGCTCATAGATGTGCTTGGCTTTTGGGCACATGACAACAAAGAAAATCTTCTACAGGAAGAAGACGAACGAGAAGAAGAATAAAATACCTATCATTAACTTAATTAACAGAAAACTATGGTCTGATGCTGACAAGTTTCAACTCGAGTCTTAGAAGCTTTGTGTAAATTATTAAATGTGTGTGTTTATCTTGTATGTTGTATCTGAAGTGTAGAGAGTAAATAATATTGAATTCAACCCTTCATACTTTAATGGCTACGGCTTCATTAGCATCCTGGTAGCAACAAAACAAGTCGTGCTATTGGTACTCTTGTATCAAGACCCTCCATTTGAGGTGGTTATCATTGGGTTCACCACCACCTCAAATGGAAGGCTTGAATGCAAAAATCGGTGCCATCTGAATCTTAACCTATTTTAATAAATAAGAAGAAATTGGTTGCTTCAATGTTATTTTCTTCTACAAGATTGAATATTTTTGCTAACATACTCTAATTTAACAGTGACAATTAGTTGGCCTTTCGAATTCCATCACATAAGAATACACTGCACAAAATTAATTTTTTTTGTTGATATCTAGAGTTGAATCTGTCAACGTGGGTACGGTTAGTTGAACAAAATCATTTTTAGATTATATAAAATAGACCTTATAGTATCATTAGAAACATACATACACTCTTTCCCATATATAAACATAATAGTTAACGATGATATTTGGTTTATAGAATCAAGCATTGTTGAGAATTCTAATATTTTTCTAAATGTGATTTTCAAGGACTTAATTTTTGAAAATATGATATTATCATGTTTGATTTAATCAAAAATATTACAAGAAATGTTAAAGTATTATTTTTAATTATTTTGAATATTTCTAAGAATATTATTTAATTAAAAAATGCCTTCATTAAAAATAAGTAATTAACAATAGTGATTAATAGTCGATAATATTTATCGGTGACAGTAATAAAGGATAATGGTTACTAAGATTTGGTGATAGTTGATGGTTGTCATTAAGGATGTGTGGTAAGGAATGATAGTCATCAGTAATAAATTGTCATAAATGAAGGATGACAAAAAATGGATTTTGAATTTTGCCCCACAAGGTGTGGATTTAGTATAAATTTTTGCCTTGCAGGACAAGGCATGGGATAAATTTTTAATCTAGAGTAATTACACAGAGTAAAGCAATATTGTCCTGTAGTACTCTGACTTGTCTCAAAATAATAATTTTTTTTATTTTATACTAAAAAATATATTATTATAAATTTATTTTACTAATTTCATAATTAAAAATATTTATATTAATTATTTTATTTTAATTAATATTTATTTTAATTATTTTTTAAATTTAATATTAATTGGATAAATTATTTATGATTTTAAACCAATATTATTACATTATATTGAATATTAAATATTAATTATTTATGCATTTAAAATTTATAAATTTGACATTTTTTTCAATTTTTTAACATTTTTAAAATTTATTCACAAATCATTGGTGTCCCGTAAATCACAAGAATAGGGTACTAACTTGTCTTGCAATCGGGAACAAGATAGGAATAAGATAAATCACCACAGCTGTAGAGTGAGGCAGTATACTGCCAATCTGTTATTACCTTACCTCGCTGCTATCCCCATGATAAATGGTAGTTATCGGTGAGTGGCAATCAACAATCGTTATTGATAATAAATGGTGACTTATAATGGTTACTAATCTTGAGTAATAGTTGTTAGTAGTCATTTCCAATAGGTGGTGGGCTTAGTAATTATCATGGCTATTAGTGGTCATTTCCAATGGGTGGTAGTGAGTGATGGTTACTGGCAATTGATAGTGGTTACTATTAGTAGTTTTTGGTCATGACTCATCGACCATGGCTATCAGCAATGGATGGAGGTAGATGGTAATCATTGACGGTGGGTGATGGTGAATGGTGATAACTAATGGTGGGTGGTAGTGAATGGTGATCACCAATGATAAGTAATAGTAAGTGATGGTTTATAGTTATGAGTCTTACCCGGTGGTGATCAATAATGATAGGTGGTAATAAAATAATGTATCAATGGTAATAAATCTTTAAGAGAATAATAGTAAAATAGTCTATTTATATTAATAAAATATTTTTATATCATGAGGATATAGGATATTTACCTTACCTCAAATGTCACCCTAAAGAATATTTTAGTTCTTTAATTTTTATTCTTAATTTTAAGAATTATTTTGAGTAATTTTAACTTCTAGCTTTTTTTTTATAAATAAAGGAATGATTATACTACTAGGTGCATATACAAAAGGACTAAAGATCAAATCTTAGACGTAGTAAAAGACATAAAGGTTTTAAGGAATATTGGGTGTTACTTAAATAAACACTCTTGGCAATTTTGACTTCTAACTTTTAAAAAGTGAAGGACAAAACCTTGTTTCACAACTTAACATTTTAATTACATAAAATTAATTAGAGCATAATAGAAGATCATAACACGCGATCAAAATGCATTGAAGGAAAGGAAATTTAGATATAAACACATTTCAAAACATATATGAGAAAATAAATTTATTTTTCAAGGGAAAAGTTATATTTTAATGCTTTATAACTCATCCAAATTTTATTCAATTGCTCGTTGTATGAAAATTTCATTAGTAAACTTGGTAGAATTAATATTGTGAGGGATATTGTGTATTTTTTCAAAAATTAAAAAAATAAAATTATTTAAAATAATTCTTAAAAAGCAAGAATAAAATTTATATGAAAGTTTGGGAATGAAAAATACATTTTTGTGTAGTATAATAGATAGAATAAAATGTATTGGCCTTTTTATAATTTATTAAAATTACACAGACTTTCTCTTAATTTTAAATACACATGGGTCCATTTGATAAAAAAAAGTTAGAAATATTCCACTATTGATTCCTCTATAATTTCTATTATGTTTTTCTTAAAAATATAATTATGAAATGTCTATATTAACTTTTATTTTATTTTTTATTTTTCTTTTCTCCCTTCCTTTCTTTCCTCCTTTTGTTGGCTTGCTTCTTTATCTTTTATATGCTTTTCAACTTTCCTTTTGCAACCATTGCTACTATGAACCGAATTCTTTGCTTAATCCTTCAAATGTCACCTAAAGCCATCACTAACCTTCCCTTTTTTCACAATACATAACCTTTGGTCACCCTCAATATTCGACTTCCACTAACAAACTTGCAGATAATTGAAGCTTATCAAAGCATTGTTGCAAGTTGTAGCTGTCGCCATTGTTATAATAATTTAGCCTTGTCATCATTGAATTTATGCTAGGCATATTAGCAGAGTAGTAATAGGTTTAGGTAATGGGTCAAATAAAATCTTTGTGTTAAGGATTATTTCAAATCTATATAGTATAAATTTTAAGGATTCATATGAACTAGAGTATTAATGTGAGAATGATGAGAAAAATCTATTAGCATGAATACATTAATCATTCTTCCCTCAATGCTTTTTTCTTAAAGAAAAGAATCATATATATTTTTAAACATTAAATTTTGATAATCCTAGAATGTTTGCATTGTTGCATTTATTTATCTATCAGAGTCAAGTGAAATGATCAATTTTTTAGATTTGTGAATACTATGATTGCTTTGAATTTTGGTTTATGGAGAAGAAGTGTATGGGGCAATGATTGGAGTCTTTAGAAAGAAGATTAGTTTTTTTCCTTTAAAAAAAGAGAGTAAATTCAAGAATTATATGGTTAAAATATAAATGAAGCAGTAGACTTAATGATATTTAACATTATTAGTTTGATTTAGAGTATGCATAACATTTATTTTATTTTAAGGGATACCAGTATATGTTTTAAAATTAGAAGTGAGTTTTATGTAATTTTAATGAACTAGAGAGGAAGGTAATTTATTTTAGTATAATAGATAATACATAGATGCTATGTAAATAAAGGAAGAGTTTATAGTGCACTACTGACAATAGTACAGCGGTACATTACTAGATTTAATCGTGCATCAAGTTGATAATTTTTCATGACATGTCACATGGTAATATATTAACGATTAGATCTGGTAGTATACCAATAAACTATTGTATCAGTAGTGCACCATATATTTTTCCATAAGCAAATCTTTGCATAAATTAAAAAACACAAAGTTGGGCTTTCTTAGCCAATTTTTTGGTATAGTAATTGAATAATTAATTATTAATAAATAAGAATATATATCATTATTTTATATTTGTACAATTATCAAGAATAATTAATTTTTTAAGAAGGAATTGGTGTTAAATACTTTTAATAAAAATACAATTAAATAGTAAGTTATATTTTTATGACTTATTTTTTAATTATAGTTTTTCTCCCTAAAAAAATTTACACTAATTATTTATTTTATCTTAAAAAATTGTTGAATGTCATGATAAATATAAAATTACTTTATACACTATAATCAATAAAATAGAATGTAACTTGTGCGATGCACAAGTCTTGCCTTATTTTTGTAAGATATTATTCTAAATAAATAATATTATCAAATTAAATAGTCTTTGACAGTAGTAGAAGATTTATATGATTTAATAAAGTATTTAAGTTAATTTAATTTCTATCTAATAATTTCTTTATATAAAGGTGTTTGATATATGTATGAATATAATGTACTTTATATTTACCTTTATGAATAGTTTTTTAAGACAAGGGATATTATTTTCATCAATAATACATTATATAATTAAATCTTTTATTTCTTATAATGATTTCTACCTTATTAGAAAAATAAGAAGGAGAATTCAATTGATTATTAATCTTGTTGTATATTCTTTTGATAATAGATTAAATATTGAATATTTTATTTTATAACAAATAAAGAAATCATAGATTTACTTTAGTTGAATTTAATTAATATGACTTTGAAAACCCTTTTAAAGATATTACTAGTGATCATACTAATATTCTTGTTTCTTTCATCATAAATGAAAAATTTCAATCCTTTTCTATTTTTAATTCCAAAGATGACAACGTATAATTTAATATAATCAAATATAAACTCTGTCAAATAAGGTTCAACTTTTTGTAACGACTAACTTCTCTTCTTCTTTACAAACATTGTGTAAAACAAGGTTAATGATAGACATAGAATCCAAAAGTTAGTGGGAACAAATATTTATATACTATACATAAAAGATATATAACAGAATAGCAAAATGACAAATGTTTATAATTTGATAAATGTATAAATATATACATTTAATATTAATAAAAAATCATAAAATACAATAAAGATTTGTAAGCAATAGTTATGTAAGGAAAAATTATGTTTTATTTTTCATCAATAAAATTAATATATCCTAAGTTACTAAAAAATGAATCACCTTTAATTGACAAGCAAATATGGAATTCTACCATTGAATACTTACCATATAGCAAGTTAACTAGAACAAACAGATAAGTTTTAGATTTTTATATTTAGACCCTTTGAATAGATGGCTTTCATTTAACTTTGCCTATATCAAGATCAGAATGACAAATGGAAAGAATTGAAACAAGAAACAAAAATATATTCTTAAAAATTTAGAGCAGAATAACAAAATAAAATAAAAATAAAAAGGTTGAAAATTTTAAGGTTCTAAACTTGAAAGCAAGGGTTTTTATCCCTATAGATTACTTGTTGCCCTCTTTATTAATCTTTCTTAAGAAGAATATAATGAGCTTAAATATAGTAAACTACTAACGGCTTGCTTGAATGCTTGCTATTTCTTGCCTAACATATTTAAGGATTTTTAAATAATTAAGTTATGAGTAGAATTTTTTCTATCAAAAATATTTAATAAACAATATTAGAAATAATTATTGTGTAATGTTATAAAAAAAAGGAACAAAGTTGGCATTCTCTTATTTTTTATTTGTTGAGAAAAAAATTAAAAGTTAATTAAAAAAGAAAATATAAAAAGATAAAATTTTAAAATTTTGATATGTCCAAATAATAATAACAACAACAATAACAATAATATTTTTTTCTATGTATTTTCCATTAATCTGAACAAAAATGAATTTTGAAATTTAAACTTCTTTTTCATATTTCTTTCTTTTCCCTTTTTTAAACAAGGGGTTGAAGTCACAACATTCCTCTTTAGCTAGCCCATTTAAGCTTTAATGAAGTTTTATCCCTCAATAAACTTGAGAATTATTATTAAACTATTTTTGGCTTTGTTTCAATCCTTTTTTTTTCTTAATTTTGGTTTAGTTTCCATGGATATAGTAACATATCATTGAATACACTCCAATGCTGAGCCATAATCTTCATTTATGTGAAACCAACTTAATTATTTCACCATCATTGAGTAAATCCAAATTTAGGTTGGCATCTTATCATAAATCCTTTCTTTACCTAGAAACCATTATATAAGAACCACTCCATTAATCCCCAACTTCTATGTTCTTATGCAACATAATGTAGCAATATTCATGCCTAATTACAACTCATTCCTTCTAAAAAAGAAAAAAAAACTTCTTTTATTGTAAATTATCTCATAAAAAATTGTGGGTCTTTATCAAAATCTATATTGTAGGTTTCAAAGTGTATTCATATCAATACCTAAAAAAAACCAAACTTTGTCATCGAACTATTGAAAAATTAGTTTTTTAGACTTTTAGCTACATGAATGTGGTCTGACAAAAAGACTTTTATGTGTATACAATAATGTAACAGAGGTGACCGTTTGAAGCATCATGTTAAACTCTTACTTGATAATAGGGTACTTGAGTTAAGAATTCAATATTTACTTTATACATAGCCTAGTTTACTTAACTTGTAGGTGGATGAAACTAAGAAGAGTGTAGAGAAAGTAAAGAAATTGGAATTGAATCTTTCAAAATCAATTTTCACCCTAGTATTTTATGCTTTAAGGCAATTATGCAAATCTACAAAGGAAAAGAAGAATGATGTTTATAAGTGGAGGTGTTGTTCATATAAAGACATTAATAAAGCATTTGTGAGGCATCCTAATATCATGCTAATATCTAGTAGAAATATTGTAGCATTGATGAAATTTTTTGTCAGTAAAATAGATTAGGATTCTTCCATGATTTCCAGAAATTCAATGCTCTTTCATTGACTTTGGAAAAAAGAATGATTCCTAAGGTTGTTGTACTGCAATTCCTTCAATCAAAATGTTTAATTAAAAGGGCCAATGCCTTTCCACCATATCATATCTCTAAAGAGAAGTTCCTTAAAACATATGTTAATTCCTTCATGGATAAAGGTATAGAGTTATTGAAAATATCTGAGAGAAATTTAAATCTCTTAAAGTAATGTGCAAATCTAATGTCATTTGTTCTTCTTTTGCTTTGATTTTATAGGAATCCATTTATGATTAGTGTAAACAACTAGTATCTACTTACGATTATTTCTTTCAATTGATAATTTGGACCTTTTATTACTTGTTTATAATTAAGAAACAATTTTTAACACTTAACTTTCAACACTAAAAATGTGAAATTGCATTGCCCTATTCATCAATTTTTTCAACTTTTAATTCCTTTTAACAATTTTTAACTGAGTATATTTTTTCCCACTTCTAGCAATGTATTTCATTTATACTTTTTAACCTTGATGATTTATTATTACCATTAAAAATTCTATAATAGTTCAACTATATAGTTAACTCTCTCTCTCCCCCCATTGTTTTTTATTTATCCTATATTTAATAAATTTTGCTATATGGCATGATAACAATCTCACTCTGTGATTTCTATGGCTATATCTTTGATTTCATATTGGATGACATTTCAAGGCTTTATTCATCATCTATTTTTTATATTAAGCACCTTAATGGAAGATTGCAAACCATTTCTCATTCATGTTTAGGCAAATGTTAATCATGGCTTCACAGTAAGGTGCTTAAGTGTATCATCAATCATATGCTTCTTAAATGGCCTAGATTATTCAACTCAGACTTGAATGAGTTAAAAATGGTTATTGGGGAAGTAGTATAAAAAAGGATATAATATGAAAAAGTCTACTTGTATCTAGCACTTTGATCAAGGATGCCCCAAGTAAATGCATTTAGTAAAGGAAGCTTAATTTATATAAGAGGTATGGTTTGTCCAAAAAGTAGTTTATAAAGCATTTGCAAATATCTTATATTTATGCTAATATCTGGTAAAAAATTAGTAACCTTAGAATCTTTTATTAGTCACACTTGTTATGTATTTGTAATTTTGATCAAAGAAAAGAAAGATTAACGTATATATGACTTAGGGTTGGTCATATAAAGATATTGATAAAGCATTTGCAAGAAGGCATTCTAATTTATTAAAGATTTAGGGAAAAAATCAATGTCATGCAACAAGTTTGTACTTTGTAAAAATAAACTATATAAAAGTTTTTTTGCATTGTAATTTCCTCTATTAAGAAATTTATCTAATAAGAGCTAAAATTTTTGGGCTATTTTATGTTTTGAACAAATATTCATGCATAAATTTTTGCAAAATGTTTCTAAACTGATGTTTTTACACAAAATTTTGAGTTTATTTTTGAAATGAAACTCATAGTTATTAAAGTTGTATAAGGATGGATCTTTTGAAGGTAATGATATTTTATAGTAAGCATCTTATCGAGGATTATCCATTTGTTAAATTCACAATAGATCTATTTTCTTATGTTAGGTGATCTTGTTTATCTATTCATAAATTATCTTTTCGAGATTCAAGGGGCATGATTTGAACAACACTAAGATTCACAAATTCATTACATAATGCATCAAATTTAGAAGTTTAAGCTGGTAGTTATTAGTGAAATTCTTATATTACTTATTCTTTTAAATGCTTTTGTGTTGTTCCCACAATTTAAAATTTTTAGGTAAATGGTGTTCCTAAGCTTATATACATTCCAAATTTTTTATTTAGTTAAGGATTCTTATGCAAATAAATAAATAAATAATGGATTGAAGTCTATTTTTATTACCATATTGTAATTATGTTAAATCTTCTTTAATTGTTGAGTTCCTATAAGTTAAGTTCAAGTATAGATATACTAAAGTCCTTCCATTGACCAAATTAGTACTTAAGTAGAGTTTTGTTATTGTTAAAAAATATTATTTAAGAATTGAATTATGGTATGAGCTTAAGCCCTCAAGATCTATTTGATTTAATTGGGGAAATGGGGGAAAAATTAACAATGGGAATCAAAAGGAAAAGAAATGAATATTTCATGATTATTTATTTTATTTGGTTCATACAAAAAAGGGATTTTAGTTTTCTTGATTTATTTTTTTAACAATTAGTATGAGAAAAAATTATTCGTTTTTATAATTATTTATTATTTTAGCATTATTAATTATTATTATTATTATCTTTTTTTTCTTTCATTATTTATTTATTATTATTTCATTATTATTATTATAACATTATTAATGTTTAGTATTATTAATTTATTAATATTATTAATCATTTTATTATTAATTATTTTATTATTTTTATAATTATTTATTATTTTAATATTTATAATTATTAATATTTTATTTTTTAATTTCATTATTTATTTATTTTATTAACTATTTTATTATTTTTATTATTACAATAATTATTTTTACTTTCATTATTCATTTATTATTATTTTTAATTTTTACTATTATACTACTATTTAAGATTATTATTTTCTTAATATTATTTTTTATTTTATTATTAAATTTATTATTATAATTATAATTTTATCATCTTTATCATCATCATCATCATCATCAAAGATGATAGACCTAAAATAAGATTTGAGATATTAGAGGGAATCATAATTACCCTATTTAGGATAATCCTAATGGGGGGAAATAGGAAAAAGAAAATAGATTTTTCTGAACCAAATATATGTAAAGTGAATGAAACTCCTTAATTCCATTTCCCTTTCCTAATTGCCCTTAAATCAAACAGCTTTTTTTTCTCAATAACTCTATATAAATAAAGTATTAGGGTTCTTATAATGTACTTAACCATCATTACTAAATTACATTATTATTGTTCTTTCTTGAACTTTCTCTTTGCTTTTTCCTTTTTTTTCCTTTTAAACCTTATTTACATTCTTAATATGGTATTAGAATAATATCATTGCTTTTGGCAACCTTAGTAAATGTTTGGTTACTATTGTAATTATTAGTGAACCTTGTATTTTTTTATCGATTTTTATCAACTTTAATTCTATGGAAACCCTATCCATCTTAAAAGGGAAAAAAAAGGCATAAACTCAATAAGTTTTATCTTTGGCAAAATTGTGAATTAGATTAGTTTTTAGTGTTCCATTTTCTTTCAATTTGAGGCTATTTGGGGGTTTTCATAGACTTCAATATACTATTTGAAGATAACAACACCTAAGAATCATTTAGGTAATGTTAAAGGTGGTCGATCACAAACAAAGATTTCATATGGGTTCAAAACAAATTTGATTTGAATTTATAAAGTCTAAATAGGGTTTATTTTCATTAATTCCAGAACTTTCTTAATTTGCTAAAGTTTGGGTTATAGTGGTTTGTCAATTTAGACCATTCTCTTGGTTTATATTTAATTTTGATTGATTTGATTAGGTTTGTTACTACTTGGAGTTATTCGGATTTGAACAACTCTATTTTCAATAACAATTTTATAAAGCTGGGTGAAGAAAGGCATTATTTAATATTGGTCCTTGCTGATACTCTATTGAAAAGAGGCAAAGAAATTTGATGTTAACTATTTGGCTATGAAATAGTGGCAGTGGCCTTATTATTAGTTATTTTTCTTTGATATTTTGTTTCCATATTTTTAGGTGAATTTTTGCTTGGTGCATTTTGAGTTACAACTCAATGTGCTTGTGTTTAGCTATAATGAGCACAATTTAGAGCAATTTGGTTTGTGGTAATGTTGGTGGTGTAAGTGCAACCATAGGTGCTCTAGTTTATTTTTGGTGTAATTCCAATTAGAGGTGTTAGTAGTTTTGAACACTAGCTAAGAAGTTGAGGGAGCAACTTAAATAAGCTAGTAGAGAACTTCTAGATGCTGAGTTATTTATGTCAAAAGGAACAATTGAAAGAAAATTGAAAGAGTAACCGCACATAGTAGATTGAAGATTGCTAAGAGTTGTATCTACTAAGGTTTTAGTACTGTTTATAGGGTAAGTGAATGTTTACAATTAAAGGATCATTAGTTGTTACTTGTTGCAATTTATTGTGATTTAAAACCTATCAAGTTTTCTTTGTTTTTATGTTTAGTTGCATTTTATTTTTTAAAAGTTCAAATTTATGTAACAAACTTAAACTTTGTAAGCTTTAACTTTAGGAAGAGTATTAGAAGATATTATTTAGTAATTGGGTTATGGTATAGACTTCGGTTATATTAGGAGTTTAAATCTTTGTTTCTTAATAACTCTATCTAAATAAAGCATTAGAAATATTATGATGTACTCATCTATCATTACTAAATTACATTATTAATGTTCTCCCTCTCTTCCCCCTTTTCGTACTCCTTCTTTTTTTCTCATAAACCCTAATTACATTATTAACAAATATTGTTAAGAATGAAAATTTCTTGGTATGTACACATACTTGGAATACTTTTAAGAGAAATTTTTATATATTTTAATTATGTCATGTAAATTTGAAAATTTAAAATTTTAATATATGTGAATCTCACAAAATAAATAATTATCTTTTATTTATTGATTATGATTAAGGAAATGTAATATAATTGAAGCATATAAATTTTTTTCACACTTTTATATATTGGAAGCAGCCTTTATCCAATAATAGCTGACCACGTGGATCCATAATATGTCAAAGTGGCATCATATGGGGAGTTTTTTAAGATGATGTGGTCTTTGGATCCCATGAATGAGTCCCGGGCGTTTTAGTGCAGGACCCTAGGTTTTGCGCACCTACTGACTTAGCAAAGTTGTATGGTGCTGATGGAGGAAAACTACCATGATGGGCCAAACTCGGATGATCATTGCCTGAGTTGTTGGTATTTATAATGTAAAAAGGTTGTAGCTATTGAAGGCATTAGTTTGAGCTGTGTGCATCAAGTTTTTTAAATCCAACCTTACTATTTCACCTGAATATCCGTTTTGAAAATCAGTTTTAAATCAAGTGAATTTTTTTATTTTTTATATTTAAAATTTAAATTTTTATATTTATTTAATAACTTAACTACTCTTATCATTAAAAAAATTATAACTTTTGTGAAATATTTTTATAATTTTTGTACATAAAATTATAATTTAAAAAAGTAGAAAATTTAAAAAAAATATGTGATGCAATTTCTTGTATACTCGTTGCTAACAAAATCAGTACAAAGTCATAATTTCCGTCAAAAAAATTTATATACAACATTTATGAAAAACATTAAAAAAAATCCATCATCTTCGTGTATATATCAGGACGGCGTCGTCTCGCTGCAAAATAGAAATAGTAGGGTTTTGGACAGGGTTTTAACGGCTTGCTGGTGCCAGAATGCTTACTTCACTATTCATACACACGGGCTGCCACTTCAATTTGACTTTAGTTTTCCGATCAAATCTGAAATCCATGTTTCATTCTCATTGCAAATCCCTTGTCTCCCTCAAATCAATTGTGACATCAACCTCGTCAATTTCGAGACTATGGATTCTTCGAAATATTCCAACAATATTTGCTCCGAGCTACAGCACGCACACCTCCAGAAAACAGTCTTTTACGGTGAACTACCTCATCAACAACTGTGGTTTCTCGCCGGAAACTGCTCTCAAAGCTTCCAAGCTAGTCCTTTTCGATACCCCAGACAAGCCAGATGCCGTCCTCTCTCTATTCAGAAATCTGGGTTTTTCAGACCCAGAGCTAAATCGCATCATCGGAAAGGAACCTCGGCTTCTTTTATTGGCCCCAAGGAAAACACTTCTGCCCAAGTTAGAGTTTTTCAGGTCTAAAGGAGCTTCGAACTCTGATCTGGTCGGGATTCTAAATGGCGGGCCCAGATTCTTATGCAGAAGCTTAGAGAATCATATAATCCCTAATTATAATTTCGTCAAGGGTTTCCTTCGTTCTGATGAGAGAACAATTACATCTATCAAACGCTGTCCTAGTGCTATTGTTAGTGATCGTGTAAAGCTTAATTGCAAATTCCTTGTTGATTATGGAGTCCCTCTTTCTAGCATTGCCAGGTTGCTTTACTCGGCGCCGAGACTGCTCAACTATGACGAGGATGGTTTTAAAGCTGCGATTGAGGAAGTGAAGGAATTGGGATTGGATCCTTTGAAATATTCTTTTATTGCTGGGTTCTGTGCCAGAAATGCAGCAAGTAAAGCCATTTGGGAAAGGAAGGTTAAGGAGTACAAGAGATGGGGTTTGTCTGATGGAGCAATTCATCATGCATTTGTAAGGCATCCTTGGTGTATGATAATATCAGAGCGTAAAATTGCAGCGGCAATGGACTTCTTTGTCAACCAATTGGGTTGGGATTCGTCAGTGATTTCCAGGAATCCGGTTCTTCTTTCACTGAGTTTGGAGAGAAGAATCATTCCTAGGACTGCTGTCCTGCAATTCCTTCAATCAAAAGGTTTAATTAAGAGGGCGGATATCCTTTGACCATATCATATGACTGAAGAGCAGTTCATGCAGAATTTTGTGAATTGTTTCAAGGATGAAAATCCACAATTATTGAAGCTGTATAAGGGGAAATTGAATCATTCAATGTAATGTATACTTCTAATTCCATTGTTCTTTGTCCTGATCTTGTGTGAATGCTTTTATGCTTACACCTAGTATCTATATTTTGTGATTACTTTATTCAATTGAACCTTTATTACTTGTTTATAATTGTGAGTAATTCCTCAAAACTCTAAGGGAAATGCTGAGAATGCAAATTGCATTATCCTGTTGCATCACTTTTATCAACTTTTCAACTTAATACATACATTTTCTTCCAGTTCCAGCAATATATGCTATTTATTATGTTCAAGTTCCTATATTCTGTTATTGCCACTAAAACTTAAGCAGTTCAATTATATTGCCTTCTTTTTTTTTAAAAAAAAAAAAACCTTTTTGTCGCATTTCTTAATTTATTTAGCTTTGCATCAAGAAATCATTCTCACATTGTAACTTTGCGACAAAATCTTCTGTTTTCTCTTTTGATGAAATTTCTTAGGCTTTATTTATTATTTGTGGGATGAATTTTTCCCCCCTCAAGCTCTTTCATTAAAGGTTGTTAATCATTTCTCAAGTGTATTTTAGGCAGATATTAGATTGATATCTTATAAGTTCTGGCACAAGCATCATCTTTGAAATTACCATGCCAAAATTTCATGACATTTCAAAGTAAAATTTCTTTTGTAATCATCGCCCAATTCAGTTGTTGATTTGAAAGTAAAATCACCCTAACAGTATCCCACAAATATAAAAATAAAGCTTGTAAAAAATACTTCATTTTTGCTTTTCAAACCTTAAAAAGTTGAAATAAAAACTACTAAAGAATGGTGGTCAATCATTGAAGATTTTGAAATATCACAACTTTCTTTTAAAGATGTGTGTCTTAATGGTTGCCAAGAATCCTTGTGAGACAATTAAATCCTTTGTAGCTAAGCCCGGAGCTCTAGTGCCAATCGAAGATCTTAGGATTTTCTTGATATTTCAAGCTGTGTAAACGCAAGGGTATGATTGAAAATGTTTTTATTTTTATATTTTTAAAAATTACTCTTAAGTTTTTTTTATTCTTTTTTATTTTCAAAAACTATTTTGGGATTAAAGTAAAATAAAGAATAGAGGGAGATAGGTATTACAAATAAAGAAATATTTTATTTAATTAGAATTTGATATCTAAAGAAAGTTTAAAAAATATTTAAAAGTTATTTTTATTTATCTATACATTTGAAAAATAATTTTTAAAAACTTAGGATTTTCTTGATATTTCAAGCTTTCTAAATTTAAAGGTATATTTGAATATGTTTTTATTTTTATATTTTTAAAAATTATTCTTAAAAACTTTTTAAAAATCATTTTTTTTATTTTTAAAAATTATTTTGAGATTAAAGTAAAATAAAGAATAAAGGGAGATAGGTATTACAAATAAAGAAATATTTCATTTAATTAGAAAATTAATATTTTAAAAAACTTTTAAAATATTTAAAAGTTATTTTTATTTTTCCATTTTTAAGTTACACACTTGAAGAATAATTTTTAAAGATAGATTTCCAAACAGTTTCTTCTACTTTTAAGAATAGAAAAAATATTTTTAAAAATCGTAAACAAACATACATTATATCTTCTTTATATCTTCTAATTCTTCAATATTTGGAGTATATTTTCCTTTTTGTCTTTGATTTGAGAAAGTTAGCTAGCATCCAACACTTTGATTATAGATGTCCCCAGTCAAAGCATTTGGGAAAGGAAGCTTGATTTATATAAAAGGTATGGTTTATTTGATAAAGCTATTCATAAAGCATTTGCAAATTTCCAATTTTTATGCTAATGTCTAGCATAAAATTGGCAACCATATAATCTTTTGTTAGTCGCATTTGTTATGAATTTGCAATTCTAATAAAAGAAAAGGAAGATTAATGTGTTATATAAGGTGGTGTTGGTTAGATGACGACATTGATAAAGTTTTTGTAATAAGACACCCTAATTTATTAAAGGTTTGGCCATAGAAACAATGTTATGCAATAAATTTGTAGAGACAAATTGTATAGAGAGTTTCTACATTATAGTTCCTTTTATCAATCTTTTATCAAGAAATTTTTTAGAGATGTTTTTACATAAATTTCTGAGTTTATTTTCAAAATGAAGCTCTATAGTTGTTGAAGTTGTGTGAGGATGGATCTTTTGAAAGTAATGGTGATTTATAATGACTTTCTTATAAGGAATTATTCATTTATTGAATCCACAATAAATCTCTTGTCTTTTGTTAGGTCATCTTGTTTATCTCTTCATGAGTCATCTTTTCAAGATTCAAGGGGAATGACTTGAACAACATTGAGATTTACTGCATAATGTAGCAAATTTAGAAGTTTAAGCTGGGTTAGTTGTCAATGAAATGTTTATAGTCTTTTTTCTATTAATATTTCATGGTGACAAAATTGATAAGTTATATTTTATAGGCATAAAAATGAGAAAAAATTGAATTTCACATAAAAAAGTTTATTTTATTTATTTATTTACCTCAAGAGAGATGAATTCAGATTCAATTGTGACAATAATTTTTAACCTAGTAATTTAGATCTAACAACCTTATGAATGAGACGAGTTTGCTAAATTTAGGAAAAGAAACTTATATATTGAAGCACTTATTAAAGATCTTACTAAAGAGACTCGAATTTATAGCAAAAGCTTTAAGAAAAGAAGTATGACTTCTACCTTGGTCGAGAGACAAAGAATTATCCTTCTATCTAGGGTCAATTTTTTTGAGAGGCTTGAGCTTCAAAAGAAAGTGAAAAAAATTATATAAAAATAACTCTATAGGTATGAATTCCATAAACATTAGTTAACAAAGATTTAAAAGAGGTTGATGTACAATTGTAGGACCCAATTCTTGAATAATGCTATATGAAACCACCTAATTAGTGCCAATATTTTGCCTTTCATATGTATAAATAATTTTAACCACTTAGTTTCTACATAAGGGTTATCGGTAAGGATTTAATAGACTCTGAGCTCTTAAATTTCTACTATTCCTATTGTTTAAATTGTCTACGCTAAAATTCTAAAATAACAGTTTGGTATCCTATATCCTAAGCTAAAGAGATGTTCTCAAATGCATTCTAAACTTCTGCTTGAAAGACATCACACCAAAATAAATTGTGCAAATAATTAGTAAAGCCATTATCCATTACTGTCTTAAAGCAGGCCCCCACAACCAACCTATAGAGAATTAGCTTTCACAACACCATCTTGATTTGAACCTAATTCATATCAAGCCATTACTAGCCTATAGATACATTATGAACCATCTGACTAACCTCTTGAGTTTTCATAACATCATCAACAATGGAAATTTCCTTCAAATGTTGGCTATGAAAAGTAAAGTCTATTTGAAATAAATGTTTATTTCACTGATGCTAGATGTACCAAACCACAAGCTTATACTTTGTTGGCCAATCTAAATCCTCACCATTAGTTAAAGAATTATCCAAGTTGCATTGTATCCATTCCATTAAATCAATTGTAAAAAAACATACCTCTACGGTGATCTCTAATCAACAAAACCCAAATGCTCTTTGTTGCAGTGTATTCCTGAAGAACATGTAGTGTATCTTTAACAACATTTTCACACCAACAATAATATAGATTGCCTATATGCTATTTAGTCCATTCCTCATTTGTAATAAGGCCTTTACTACACAACTTCTAGAGAAAGAATTTTATTTTTCTTTTAGCCATGCCAATTTTAGATAATCCTCTAAATTAACTTTTGAAAAGAAACCATATTTTCAGTTAATATAGTATATGCATTCTAAACAATGAAACTTCCATTTTTATGCTAATGTCAAACTTTCTCATTAAACTCCACTTAAGAATTAGGCAACAAAGAAGCATGAAATCTATTTAATATATCCAGGGGTAGAAGACCAAATAATAAGTTCATATTCCATTCTCTAAACAAAACTACAACTTGTGAAACAAAAAATATTATTCGAACCTTTAGGAATAGGATTAATAAAAAAAATCTAAACTTAAAATCATTGAATTAAATATCATCCTAAAATCCCACTACATTACCATCACCAACAGTTCATGTCTTTCCTTCAACACAATGGTGCCATAAACTACAAAAGTTTTTTCAAAAGAGCGAGTCTCTAGCATTAGTAGTTGCCATTATAGACTAATCATCATTCTTATCATATTTATTTTCTAACATTTCAACTTATAAATTAGTACATCCTATATACAAACTTCAAATTGACTTCAATAGACATGCCTTGTTTTTTTCTTTTGAATATTTAAAACCTAGCCCATCATGCTTTTTATCTTGATAGATTTTTTGCCAATCTACCATGTGTATCTTCCTATCATTAAAATCATGTTCCCATATACATAAAAGCTTTTTTATTTGTCTTTATTGTTTTAAGAATGGAATTTGGAATAGCTATCATTTGCATCAAATAAGTATGAATTTACTGAATGACTAATGTAGCTAACATTATTCTTTTCACTTGTCACAACCCAACCATAGCCATAATTGGCATAGATGTTCAATTTCTATTAGCGTCTCCCATAAGTTCGCTTTACCTTATCAATCTATATACTAATTTATAAGGAATTTGCTTGATTATAAAGGAAGGAAATCTAGCATTATTGCTATATGGGTATTACAATTATTTATTTTCATATTTAATTAACTAACTGTTATTTGCTATCCCATCCTTTGCTATAAAAAAGATAGCCCATGAACTTATATTCTATATTAAGTATGGTTGCCCAAGACATATCAAGGAACTCTAGAAAGCCACGATAAGTGATGATAGCACACTACTCTTATGGGATCTGTAAAACATAACAAATGAGAGAGTAACTTGAAGACTTTGTGAATGAATATACTAGCACAATAGAATTTAAGAACTTGATAAACACTTTACTAACTAGTTTTACACTTCTATGCTCTTACAACATGGGATTAGGTCACTATGTCACTTGTTTAATTCTCATTTCACATGTATAGTATCCCACACATGAAAATTATAGCACAAGTATTTATCAACAAAATGCGGATCACAACAAACTATTATCATTTAAATTAACATAAATATAATAAAAGCAATAAAGTTCTTTGTAATTCCTAGATCAAATTTTTACCTTTCATAAACCTAATATTATTCCTCCTAAGTAAACTTTATACTCTTTATATGTCATTATTGGATTTGGTGAATAATCAATATGCCCTCATCACACCTTTTAATAAGTTCACATATTTCATTTGAAATTAACCCATGCCTTGATTCATGGTCACATTTTTCATCTTGTACCATAATTAGTACCTAATCAATCATAGTTATATTAATAACACATAGTAATATTTCCATACCTTCAATGCATGGTCACATGACTCAAATCAACATTATTCATCTATTTTAAAATCATACACTTAGATGTATTGGAATTGAATGAACATAGAATCTTGCTTTAATCCTCTCTACACTTGTAGGATTACATTAAAACTAGTGTAGATTAGTTATTTTATTCAACACTATCTATAGTCTTAATCATTTTCATTCATTTATAGTGTTAACCTCACACTTTTAAAATTATTAGGTTTACCTCTTACTTAAGACCTTATTATCCTTACATAAGCCCTATAATGTTGGAAAATCTACTTAAATCTTGTTGTTGGTGATAAGGGAGCAATGATCAATTGTCTGCTCCTGGATGGAATTTTTAGTAAAAACCCAATGTAATTGTTAATCATTCTAGGCCTAGCGGTCAATTGTTCAATTGGGTTTCTATAAATCTCTCATTACGAAGCTATTATTCATAAGAGATTTTTATCTTTTGTAATTCATTTATTACTCATTTTACCTTTACTAAATCACCAATACTCCTTAAAAGGATCTTATTTACACTATTTTTATTATTTAAATCCACTTTATTTGCCATCAAACTCATTATTCAAAATAAATTCCCAAATCCCTTAGGTTTCTACAATAACTAAACTTTTGAATATTTTAAATATTGAGTTAGGATATTTATTCACCTTATGTAACAAAAAGTTTATAAAGTTGAGCTTGCTTCTCTTCAACCCTAATCATTCAATATTTTGAAGATATCATTGTGAGGTTTTCATTTCCTCTCCTAAGCTCAATATAAGCTTAGCCACATGCTAAAAAGGAAGAAAGAATACAAAGAACTTTAGGGTTGATGGTGGTTTAAGGGTTTTCACCTTAGTTATAAAAAAAATTTAGCTTACTCTCAATTTCTTCCTTCATGATTTGCTAAAGGGTTATTGAAGGAGAAGAAAATGAGGAGGAAGAGGAATTTAAGTTGGGAGATGGGGAAAAATGAGAAAGGAAAGGTTGAAATTAAGTTTTTTAGGATTTAGAGTCATTTTGGTCAATTGTTTAAAACTTCTCTACACTCATTTATTTATTCCCACATCATTTGTAACTTTTTAATTTCTTATATTTCTCTTTTCTTCCCTTCCTTTTTTATGTTTGTTTTAAAATTTAAGTTTTAATTTAAATTAATTATAATTATTATATTACTTTTACTAACTTTACTTGTTTTCTTTTAATTGCAAAAAATTTTCCCACAAGCACAACATCACTATAAATAGGCATTTAGTTTTCCATCCCACTAAACAATTCTAAACTTTTTGGACTAAGTGCTCATGGGTGGCTCTTATAACTATTTTATGGACTAAAGGAACTCTATGATACATGCCAAGTTCAAAATAAGGAATGAACCCACACTTATTAATAATTTTGTCTCCAATATCCATCTTCACATTTTAAGGAAAAAAAGATATTCATTTTATTATTATTAATTTTTTGCCTAAATAAACAATAGAAAATGTTTAATCACTTTATAATAATATCAATTTGAGTTTCGGACACCTCCTCAAATAATAATAAATCATTAGCAAAAATAAGGTGAAATATATAAAGACTCAACCTTCCAACCCTCACAAGAATCCACTCTTTACTCTCAATAGTGTCACGAATAATATAGGACAATTTGTCCATACAAGGATAAAAAATATATAGGTAAAGTTGGCTCCCTTATCTTATCCTTTAGGAATGCTTAAACTCCTCCATTATATTACCATTCTGTAGAACATTTAGTGAGATCAACATAATGCAATTCATAATTAGTTCCATAACTCTTGTATTAAGGCAAATATCTTTAATGAAATATAACTAAAGCAAGCATAAACTTCCTTAAGATTCACTTGATAATAAAGAAGCCCTTTTCACTCTTCATCTTCCATATAGAGCGAATCATCTCTCAGGCAATAGTAATATTATCCCTAAGCCATCTACAAAGATAAAAAATCACTTGATATGAAGAAATTAAATTAGGTAGTAATGGCTTCGATCCATTCACAACAAGTTTCATGACACCTCTATAAAGAACATTACACAAGGAAACAGGATGGAAGTGATTGATAAATTTAGGTTGATCATCTTAAAGTATTAAAAACAAGAGTTTTATTTGTAGACACAATATCTCAACCTTGAAACACTTCTCGGATAAAATTGCACACATTGCTTCTTCCCACCTCCGAATTATTTTAATCATACATGGTTGGAAAACCATCCTCTTCAAGAGCTTTATTACTCCTAATAGAGAAAATAGCATTCTTAATCTCAGCATTGGAAACATTCGCTATTAATGTCTCCTTCTAGATTTTTGTAAGAGTTGGATACTTTATTTTATTAACAATAATAGGCCTATTCAATTCCTCCCAACGAGACAAATCACAAATAAAAGTTCTTCTAGTCTCCCTGCCTAAGGACATTCTTAGCACGGTAATCCTATTCCGACATCCTCTTGTTATGGTTTTTGCATAATTGTACCTCGTATTTTCAGTCCCCTACCGAACCTGTCAAATCTTGATTTCTGATGTCAAGAGAATTTTTTCTTACTTCAAAACTTTGGAAAATTCAACTTGTGATTCACTCTTTAAAATAAAGAAGAAAGAATTAATATGTCTATTTTGGAAATTTTGAGTACCGTCAATTCTTGCTGAAGTTCCTTCATCTAGAGTCAAATTTTTGTATTTTATAACAACTTGTATTTTTTAATGAGTGGATGATGAGTATTAATTTCTTATTAAATTTTAAAAAGGTTAATTTGTATTTAAAAAAAAATCTTCAATTTATTCGTGCATATTAGAACCGCGACGTGTCGCTGCAAACCAGGGGTTTTGAACGAGTTGCCAGTGCCAGAATACCCACTTAACTATTCATATATGCATTGCAACCTCAATTTGACTCCACTTCTCTGATTAAATCAGCTATGTTTCATTCCCATCATAAATCCCTTCTCTGCCTTAATTCAATTGTGACAACAACCTCACCAATTTGGAGACTATGAATTCTTCGAAATGTTCCATCAATGTTTGATCCGAGCTACAGCACGGACACGTCCCGAAAACAGTCTTTTACGGTGAACTACCTCATCAACAACTGTGGTTTCTCGCCGGAAACTGCTCTGAAAGCTTCCAAGCGAGTCCTTTTCGAGACCCCAGACAAGCCAGACGCCGTCCTCTCCGTATTCAGAAATCTGGGTTTTTCAGACTCAGAGCTAAATCGCACCATCGGGAAGACACCTCAGCTTCTTTTATGGGCTCCAGTGAAAACACTCTCGCCCAAGTTAGAGTTTTTCAAGTCTAAAGGAGCTTCGAACTCTGATCTGATCGGGATTCTAAGTGGCGGGCCCAGATTCTTATGCAGAAGCTTGGAGGATTATATAATCCCTAATTATGTTTTCGTCAAGGGTTTCCTTCGTTCTGATGAGAGAACAATTACATCTATTAAACGTTGTCCCAGTGTTATTATTAGTGATCGTGTAAAGCTTAATGTCAAATTCCTGCTTGATTATGGAGTTCCTCACTCCAGCATTGCCCGGATGCTTTACAGGGCGCCGAGACTGCTCAACTATGACGTGGATGGTTTTAAAGCTGCGGTTGAGGAAGTGACAGAATTGGGATTGGATCCTTCGAAATATTCTTTTATTCCTGGTTTCTGTGCCAGAAATGCAGCAAGCAAAGCCATTTGGGAACGGAAGGTTAAGGAATACAAGAGATGGGGTCTGTCTGATGTAGCAATTCATCAAGCATTTATAAGGCAACCTTTGTGTATGATGGTATCAGAGCGTAAAATTGCAGCGGCAATGGACTTCTTTATCAACCATTTGGGTTGGGACTCGTTAGTGATTTGCAGGAATCCGTTGCTTCTTTCAATGAGTTTGGAGAGAAGGATCATTCCTAGGACTGCTGTCCTACAATTCCTTCAATCAAAAGGTTTGATTAAGAGGGCAGACATCCTTCGACCATATCAAATATCTGAAGAGGGGTTCATGCAGAATTATGTGAATTGTTTCAAGGATGAAAATCCACAATTATTGAAGCTGTATGAGGAGAAATTGGATCTTTCAATGTAATGTATACTTCTAATTCCTTTATTCTTTGTCTTGATCTCACAGGAATGCTATTATGCGTACATCGAGCTAGTATCTATCTTCTTGGGAACAATTCTTCGAAACTCAATGGTAAATGCTAAAATGCAAATTGCATTACCGTGCTGCATCGCATTTCTCAAGTTTTCAACTTTGTACATACAATATATGCTATTTATTATTTAAAAGTTCGTAAATTCTGTTATTACCACTAGAACTTGAGCAGTTCAATTATACTGCTTTCTCTTTTTTAATTTTTTTTTCATATGCCTTTAACTTATTTAGCTCTGCATTATGAAATTATTGCCATAATGTGACTTTTACGGCCAAATCTTCTGTTGTCTTTCTTTATTTTTTTTAGTTGAAAAATTTGAGGCTTTGGTTGTTGATACGACAACATGGCAACTTTAAATTGAAACTATTTAATTACAACTATTTATTTTTTTAAAAATTAGATTAAACAATCTCAATTTAACAATTTTTAAGACTGTCACTTTGAAATCCTAATTCACTAATTTATAATTTGTAAGATACATTTTTATCTCAAGACTCAAGCTCTTTCTTTGGAGGTTGCTAATCATTTCTCATACTTGTGTAGGCAGGTATTGTCTTGAGGTCTTATAAATTTTGGTACAAGCATTATCTTTTAAATTACTATGTAAAATTTACATAACTCTTCAAAGTAAAATTCCTTTTGTAAACGTTATCCTATTCAGTCCTTGATTTGAAAGTAAAATCACCCTCAGTAATATCCCATGAATATATAAATCTAGGCTTGTAAAAAATGCTCCATTTTTTGCTTTTCAAACCCTAAAATATAAAAATTTTATTTTAAAGTAGTGCCTTTAATGGTTGACTCGTAACTTCTTGAGACACTGAAGCCTGGAGCCATAGCTCTTGTGCCAATTGAAGTTCTCATGATTTTTCTGATACTTCATGCTTTTAAAACTAAAAATCTTTCAATTGTTTAATACTTGGAGCATTTCTTCTTTCCCATCTTTCTTCCTTTTTTCTTATTGAATTGAGCATGAAAAGATCTTTCATTTCTTTACTTCAATGTTAACATTTTTTCATTTTGGACCTTCCTATAAAATATACACAAACTATGCAAGTCCTATAATTAGATCAATAAAATTTATCATGATGCATTGTTCCAATATATATAATGTAGCAAGTTAGTCCAAGAACATGCATTATCATTATATATAGTTATTAATCATCAACATAGCTTGCCTATTAATACTTGTATAAAATATAACATTTTAACTCAGACATACAATGTCATTGCAATGTGTATACTATGTCATTTGTCATTTGTCATCATCAAAATTAATCATTAATCATGTGGAACTTTGTGGCTAACAAAATTATTACATGATAACTGGGTGCATGATCCTGTCACTACCCATGTACCTCACATATGACCTGATTTAGTCAAAAATGGCACTTGAGGAAGTAAAAAAAATTAGATTTGATCCTCGAAAGTCTGCTTCCATTAGCACTTGGCTAATTAGATGCATTTGCTAAAGAAAGGCTAGTTTGTAAGAGATGCATGATTGGCTTGATAAAGCAGTCTATAAAGCATTTGCAGAGTATACTTGTGACAGCCATGGAATATTTTGTCAACCATTTGATGCAAGTTTGCAATTATTCTCAAATATCCCCTGTTTGCTACTATGAGTTTGTTGAAACAATGTTTAGGGATTTTTGCCTTGTAGTTTCTTCTATCATGTGGTTTAAGATCTAACTAATGTAGCCAAATAAAAGCCTTGATCATTCTATGTTTCCGAACAAATGTTCCTGCACAAATTTGTTAGTTGCTTTGTGAAATGAAGCTCTATAGTTATTGAAACTGTGTGAGGAACAAAAGGAATCTATTTAGGATAATGAGCAAATATAATTCTATATTTAGAAAAGGGAAAAAAAGTGAAAATTTAAGTTTACAAAGATTAAGATAGAAAAAGATACTAGAAACATGATTTTAAAAGAGGAGAACCAATGGCAATTGAAATTCCTTAATATTTTTAAAATTTTGTATTACAATTTTAAATGATATATTAATTATTTTGATAATATTTTTTGAAAAGTTGGAAATTGAATCAAATAAAAAAAGCTTAAATTTAATTCTAGAGAAATGTTAATTTTTTTATATTAATCAAACAAGTTTGAATTTGTTTCAAAAAATTTATAAAAGAATTTGTTTTTTGTAAAGTTTAATTTCTCATAATAACTTAATTTTTGTATAAGTTAAAGTATTTATAAAAATTTCAATATTTTATGCATTATAGTAATTCAATATTATTTCTTAAATTTTTTAAGTCAATTCATGTATGATATATTTAGAATTGACTTATAAAATAAATGGCCTTTTTTGCTCTTCTCTAAAAACTTTTTTTTTAAAGGAAGTATTGATATGATTTTTGTAATTTTTCATATAAATTTTATGATTCTTCATAAAATTTTGTATTTTTTAATAAGATATGTAATTTTTTTATTAAACTCTTAATTACTTTTGTATTAGATTTATATTATAAGATTTATAAAAATGTTCCAAAGTTTATGCAAAAAATTGCACCTTATATATTTACATGTTTATATGAAAATTACTCAAACTTCATATAAAAATACTCAATTGGTATGATTTATTGTCTTTGACCACCCATGTTTTAGGTTTGATTTTCATTACTAGTAATTGGAATAGGATAGGTAATCTGTAAGTACCACGGTGAACTTTTAAAGAGGTTAATGGTATGCCCTAACCTTAGAGTTTAGCATCCTATCCTAATTTTAAACTCTTATTTGTCAAAAAGTTATAGTTGGACAAATAAAACTTTGAAATAAAATATGATGCTAACCAACAAGGTATTGATCTAAGGAAAAGCATACTAGCTCTAAGTAAATTTTACTTATTAATAGGTAAGGATTCAAATATCAAGGATAACTCTCATTAAGAGCAAAAAAATTCAAAAATATCGATCATGTTAAAAAAATTAGGTATTAATAATTTCAATAAGATTTTTTGGCAAAAAAAAAATGTTATGCCTAGAATTAAATAAATAAACCTTTGCAACTTTCTCAACATATTACTATGTAGAGATGACAATAGGGTAGGGTAAGAATAAATCAACCTTACTTTACTTCGTCCTTCTAATTCTTTGCCTTGTCCTATCTCCTCTTATGACATAATTTAGCATCTTATTATGGTGTAATGGTGTCTTGTGGGGAAATTTAATCTTTACCCAATTTAACTATGACTAATATAAAACTTGTTACCACTTTTCACAATCTCACTACAGATTATGCAAACTTTGTCCCAATAGAAATCTTTCATTTTTATGGTGACTAATATTCAATACAAGTTTCGGAGAAGTAATGGATAGAGTTTTCTATGTTTACATACACTTTAAAAAAAATCAAATGCTCTAGAATGTGAAACTTGTGACTTAATTGACAATTACTAAAAGCTATATATGAAAATAAATGAAATAATACAAATCATTTATCTAGGCATAACTACATTTGATCATATTCCAACTATCAAATTCTTTGACCTAGGTGTTTCGAACCTCTAGGAAAACAACACAAGAGGATAATTTTATTTAGCATGAAAAATATTAAATAATAAAAGAATGAGTTACTAGAATTTAGTAAGTATATATTTACTAAAACAATTTTTTTTAGAAATAAACCATAAATAAATAAATAAGCTTGCCAATTTAATACCTAAATTTCTTAGTTAAGATAATCAATTTATCTATTTCTAATACCTATATGTACTTGACTTAGAATTTCCATATATTCATGTCCTTACAATTATAAAATTATATATATATATATATATATATATATATATATATAGTCTTACTTCATCGTATGTTCACCTAAGTATACAATATAGTGATTTACACCTCAAAATATTAAGAATTATTAAAAGAAGAATAGTACACCTACTAACCACCCTATTCTTAGGTAAACTTATTGTACTACACAATTAAGAATGCCATTATAACATCTAGTAGCTCAAAAGGCTCAACCATGTTCATAGCATTGTAATCATCTCATATAACAATGATTAGCAACAATTGAAATCCAATTCATCACACATTATATGACAAGTTTAAATTAAAATACATATATCCAACTTGTCACTCATTTCCATCCTTGTTCCTTTTATGTTAACCTTATATCCTACTTTTCTTTTTGCTAAAAATTATCCATCTGGCATTATAATCCTTAATACAATTCTTAATTTACATTTGCTTAATGCTTTCATTTTCAAATATCATGGTAAAAGTCATATTGATCACATTTAACCATGCCCATGACTTTATTTTCATCACATATCACATTTCATAATTTATTTTAATAGCACATTTCTAATATAAGCATGACTATACTATTAAGCAACAATACCACACCTTTCTTATGTGGTTACAAATAATCCATTTAATGATAATTAACAAGATTATATAAACACAATTATAATATATTAATTTGAGCAATAACAATGCCATGCCTTCATTGCATGGCTCCACACATCACATTTCATGTCTTAATTATTATATTTGTATAAAAATTGTAATTTAGCATGACATAATAATTGACAACATTCCTATGCCTCATATGTATAACCATAGATATCCATTCCACCATAATAATCCATTTATAAAATACAAACTAAATTATGCATTATAGGATAATCAACCCATTATAGGAATAAGGCATGATTGAATAAATACAAGGAGTTTTCATATTTCCCTAAATCATATGTAGTTCTAAACATATGGTCATTTACATATATATAATACTTAGACTTCATTAAGTTGTTGTATTAGAATTCAAAATCCTAAAACATTATAATCTAGTAAAGTATATGCTTATAATAATCTGCACGATCTAGATGTACTCTTCATCCCACTCAATATACAAATAACTTCTATCATTTTATTTTTAAGAATAATGAGTATCACTTTATTTGTAAGAATAATGAGTAAATATTTAAAATGTCCTAACTTTCATACACATATATATAAGTATAATCATATGGGTATTCACCCATGCAATAGAATATGAAAATTAATGATTTTAATGCTTTAGTAAGGTATATACTCATCTCTTGATGTCTTTTTCCTTCAAGGATTTCCAAAATATCCAAGCTTTTCTTTTTTGCTATTCAACCTTCAATTTGAATGAACAATTTATGAATATACCTAAACTAATTATTTTTCTTCCAAAGACTTTTCTTTTAGGTTCCAAATATACAACTTTAAAGATTCAAATTATAACTTGCTTATATTTCCAAAACTATCTTTAAGAAACTAAAATATGCATATAAGTGAGGATTCTTAGATCAAGCTTAAAACAAGCAAAAATCTTAAAAATAATCTTTTGAATGGGTTTACTCTACCTAAGGGAGTTATCCTTAGCTTTTCAATGACTAGCATACAATGAAGTTTTAGTAAGAAGGAAGGTTGTTGACCTTATTTTATAGCCAAATCCAATTGTGATTTCATAACTCTTTTTAGTAGCCATGAGTTGTTAGGGACCAAAAGAGAGGTGGGGAGATGAAAAGGCAGTGAGCGGTGGCTGTTTAGTAGTTAAAGGTAGTAAAAAAATAAAGAAAAGTAAGGAGGTTAAGAGGAAACAAACAAAGAAAGAGAGGGATAAGTATATAGAGAAAGAGAGTTAGGCAAGAAAAAAAAGGAGCTAAAGGCTTTCATATGGTATGGTGAGTATATTATGAGCTTAGGCTTTTTTTAATCTCAATCTTTCCTTTAGTTCACTTGTAACTAGAAGCTTAAAAGGGAAAGATACAATGCGATAGAGAACATGGTAGCCACAATTTAAAATCAATTTTAACTACTCCTAATTCATACCAATTCTACTTCTGGTGACTCATAGCCAATCCACATTAATTTTCTTCATTTTTATTTTCTTCCTTTTCCTGGATAATCTCTATAATAACTTAGTTAATTTAGGAACTCAAAAATAAGTATTCCAAATTTTTTTTATAAACATTGAATAAAATTATTTTTTAAAACACATGCAAATACTTCAATAAATCTCCACACTTGTAAGTTTTTAAATATTCCTAATTTTATAAGAAAGTCATTATAAAAACTTGTCCAAGACAATTCTTGAGATAAAACATTAAACAAATGATTATAATAATTATATGACTAGGTGAAACTTTAAATTTTTAGGCTTTAATCATAAAGTAAAATAAATAGTGATGTAAACAATTATATATCAAATAATCATTTTAATAAGTTCACGTATTTCATTCAAAATTAATCCATGCCTCGATGCATGATCACATTTTTCATTTTGTACCATAATCAATACCCAATCAATCATAGTTATATTTATAACACATAATAATACTTTCATGCCTCCAATGCATAGTCATATGACTTAAATTAACATTATTCATCTATTTTAAATTCATGTACTTAGATGTATTGGAATTGAATCAACATAGAATCTTACTCTAATCTTTTCCATACTTATAGGAGGCTTGCATTAAAACTAGTGTAGATTAGTTATTTTATTTGATACTATGGTCCATACTATTAATCATTTTCATTCATTTATAGTAGTAACCTCACACTTTTAAAATCATTAGGTTTGTCTCTTGCTTAAGACTTTTTTGTCCTTAAATAGGCCTTGTGCTATTGGAACTTCTACTTAAATCTTATTAGTGATAGGGGAGCAATGATCAATCATTTCCTACTGGATGAAATTTTTAGCAAAAGCCCAATGTAATGGTCCATCATTTAAGGCCCAGTGGTCGATCGTTCGATTGAGTTTATATAAAATTCTTATTGTGAAGCTATTATTCATAGAGGATTTTTATTTTTTATAATTCATTCATTACTCACTTTACCTTTATTGAATCACCAATGCTCCTTAAAGAGACCTCATTTGCATTATTTTTATTATTCAAATCGACTTTATTTGCCATCAAGTTCATTATTCAAAATAAATTCCTAAATCCCTTAGTTTTTTTACAAATAACTAAACTTTTGAATATTTTAACTATTGAACTAGAATATTCATTCACCTTGTGTAACAAAAAGTTTAGAGGGTTGAACTTGCATCTTTTCAATCTTAATCATTCAATATTTTGAAGATTTCATTGTTAAATTCTTATTTCCTCTCCCAAGCTTAATATGAGCTTACCCACATATCAAAAAGAAAGAACGAATGTAAAGAACTTTAGGGTTAATAGTAGTTTAAGGGTTCTTACCTTGGTTATAAAAGAAATCTAGCTTATTCTCAACTTCTTCCTTCATGATTTGCTAAGAGGTTATTGAAGGAGAAAAGGATGAGGAGGAAAGGGAATGTGAGATTAGGAGATGGAGAAAAATGAGAGAGGAAAGGTTGAAATTGAGTTCTATAGGATTCAAGGTCATTTTGGTCAATTGTTTAAAACTTATCTACACTTATTTATTCCTACGTCATTTGCAAGTTTTTAATTTCTTATGTTTCCCTTGCTTTCCTTTCCTTTTTTAATGTTTATTTCAAAATTTAATGTTTAATTTAAATAAATTATAACTATTATATTAATTTTACTTACTTTGCTTGTTTTTCTTTTAATTGCAAGAATTTTTTCCATGGGCGTAACATTGCCATAAACAGGCATTTAGCTTTCTATTCCACCAATCAATTTTGAACTTTTTGGACCAAATGCTCATAGGTCACTCTTGTAACTATTTTATGGACTAAAGGAACTTTAAAATATATGTAAAGTTCAAAAGAGGGATTGAACCCACTCTTGTTAATAATTTCGTCTCTGATATCTATTATCACAATTTTGAAAAAAAAATGATATTCATTTTATTATTTTTTAATTTTTTGCCTAGATTAATAATAAAAAATGTTCAAGCACTTTATAATAATATTAATTTTTATAATATCTATCTTCACATTTTTGGCAAAAAAATATATTCATTTTATTATTATTATTATCAATTTTTGTTGCCTAGATTAACAATAAAAAATATTTAAGCAATTTATAATAATATTAATGAGTTTTAAACACCTCCCTAAATAAAAATAAATTATCGACAAATGTAAGGTGAAATATATGGGGACTCAACCTTCCAACTCTCATAGGAATCTACTCCTTACTCTTAATAGTGTCCTAAATAATATAGGATAATTTGTCCATACAAAAATAAAAAATACATAGGGAAAAGGGTTCCTTTGTCTTATCCTTCAAAAAGGCTTAAAGTCTTTTGTTTTATTACTATTCCATGGAGCATTCAATGAGGCCAACATAATGCAATTCATAATCAATTCCATAACCCTTATATTAAGATTAGTATCCTTGATGAAATCTAGTTAAGGCGATCATAAGCTTTTTCAAGATTTACTTGATAGTAAAGAAGCCTTTTTTACTCTTCATCTACCTCATAGAATGAATTATTTCTTAAGCAATAATGATATTATCCTTGATCTATCTACCAAGAACTAAAATCGCTTGATATGAAGAAACTAAATTAGGTAGTAATAACTTTAATCCATTCAGAAAAACTTTGTGACATCTCGATAAAAAACATTACACAAAGAAATAAGGCAAAAGTGATTGATAAATTTAGGTTGATCATTCTTAAGGATTAAAAACAAGAGAGTTTTATTAATAGATGCAATATCTCAATTGTGAAACATTTCTTGAATAAAATTGTACACATTACTTCTTACCACCTCTGAAGTATTTAATAAGACATACCATCCTTTTTGGGGAGCTTTATTATTACTAATAGAGAAAATAACATTCTTCATCTTGGCATTGGAAACATCCACTATTAATTTCTCATTCAGAATTTTTATGAGAGTTGTATATTTTATTTTTGCAACAATAATAAGTCTATTCCATTCCTCCTGATGAAGCAAACCATTATTGAAGCTTTAAATTATAAATTAAAGTTTTTTTTGGTCTCCCTATTCAAGAACATTCAATAGTTCTCAACATGATAATTCTATTCTTATTTCTTCTAGTTACAACTTTTGCATGATTCTACCTTGTATTTTTATTCCCCTTGCCTAACCACTCAAATCTTGATTTCGGCTGGCAAGAGAATCTTTTCTTGTTTCAATATTTTTAAATAATTCAACGTACAATTTACTCTCCAACTAGAAAAGGAAGAATTAGTACATCTTTTTTGAAAATTTTGAATACCCCTAATTTTAGGTGGGATTCCTTCTTTCATCTAGAGTCAAATTTTTGTATTTTTTTTAACAAGTGGACAGTGAGTATTAATTTCTTGTTAAGTTTAAAAAGGTTAATTTGTATATTTTTATTATTAAAAAAAATCATCTTCAATTTACCTGTACGGCGACGTCTTGCTGTAAACCAGTAGGGTTTTGAACGACTCGCCGGTGCCAGAATACTCGCTCAACTATTCATATATGCATTGCAACCTCAATTTGGCTCCACTTCTCTGTACAAATCTCAAAGCCATGTTTCATTCTCAACATCGTAGGTCCCTTCTCTGCCTTAGTTCAATAGTGACAACAACCTCACCAATTTGGAGACTATGGATTCTTCGAAATATTCCATCAATATTTGGTCCGAGCTACAGCACGGACACGTTCCGAAAACAGTCTTTTACGGTGAACTACCTCATCAACAACTGTGGTTTCTCGCCGGAAATTGCTCTGAAAGCTTCCAAGCGAGTCCTTTTCGAGACCCCAGACAAGCCAGACGCCGTCCTCTCCGTGTTCAGAAATCTGGGTCTTTCAGAGTTAGAGCTAAATCGCATCATCGGGAAGACACCTCAGCTTCTTTTATGGGATCCACTGAAAACACTTATGCCCAAGTTAGAGTTTTTCAAGTCTAAAGGAGCTTCGAACTCTGATCTGGTCGGGATCCTAAGTGGCGGGCCCAGATTCTTATGCAGAAGCTTGGAGAATTATATAATCCCTATTTATGATTTCCTCAAGGGTTTCCTTCGTTCTGATGAGAGAACAATTACATCTATTAAACGTTGTCCCAGTGTTATTATTAGTGATCGTGTGAAGCTTAATGTCAAATTTCTTCTTGATTATGGAGTCCCTCACTCTAGCATTGCCGGGATGCTTTACAGAACGCCGAGACTGCTCAACTACTCCGAAGATGGTTTTAAAGCTGCGGTTGAGGAGGTGAAGGAATTGGGATTGGATCCTTCGAAATATTCTTTTATTCCTGGTTTCTGTGCCAGAAATGCAGCAAGTAAAGCCATTTGGGAAAGGAAGGTCAAGGAGTACAAGAGATGGGGTCTGTCTGATGAAGCAATTCATCAAGCATTTATAAGGCAACCTTGGTGTATGATAATATCAGAGCGTAAAATTGCAGCGGCAATGGAATTCTTTATCAACCATTTGGGTTGGGATTCGTCAGTGATTTGCAGGAATCCGTGGCTTCTTACAATGAGTTTGGAGAAAAGAATCATACCTAGGACTGCTGTCCTACAATTCCTTCAATCAAAAGGTTTAATCAAGAGGGCAGACATCCTTCGACCATATCAAATATCTGAAGAGGGGTTCATGCAGAAGTATGTGAATTGTTTCAAGGATGAAAATCCACAATTATTGAAGCTGTATGAGGAGAAATTGAATCTTTCAATGTAATGTATGTAATGTATACTTCTAATTCCGTTATTCTTTGTCTTGATCTCATAGGAATGCTATTATGCGTACATCGATCTAGTATCTATCTTCTTGGGAACAATTCTTCGAAACTCAATGGTAAATGCCAAAATGCAAATTGCATTACCCTGCTGCATCGCATTTCTCAAGTTTTCAACTTTGTGCCTACAATATATGCTATTTATTATTTAAATGCTCGTATATTCTGTTATTACCACTAGAACTTGAGCAGTTCAATTATATTGCTTTCTCTTTTTTCATTTTTTTTTCGTATGCCTTTAATTTATTTACCTCTGCATCATGAAATCATTGCTACAATGTGACTTTTACGACCAAATCCTCTGGTTTCTTCCTTTTTTTCTCCCTCTTCTTTTTAATGAAAAATTTAAGGCTTAGGTGGTTGATACCACAACGTTGCAAGTCCAGATTAAAACTATTCAATCACAACTACCCATTTTTTTCAAAAAGTGTGATTAAATAATCTCGATTTAATGATTTTTGGGACTGCCACTTTGAAACCCTTGGTTAGTGTAGAATTCACTAATTTATAATTTGTAAGATGCATTCTTATCTCAAGCTCTTTCTTTAGAGGTTGCTAATCATTTCTCGTACTTGTGTAGGCAGGTATTGTATTGAGGTCTTATAAATTTTGGCACAAGCATTATCTTTTAAATTGCTATGCAAAATTTACATAACTCTTCAAAGTGAAATTCCTTTTATAATCATCATCCTTTTCGATCCTTGATTTGAAAGTAAAATCACCCTCGATAATACCCCACGAATATAAATCTAGGCTTGTAAAGAATGCCCCATTTTTGCTTTTCAAACCCTAAAATATGAAAACTTTCTTATAAAGAAGTGCCTTTAATGGTTGTCTCTAATCTTCTTGAGACACTTAAGTCAGGAGCCATAACTCTTGTACCACTTGAAGTTCTCATGATTTCTCTGATACTTCATGCTTTCAAAACTAAAAATCTTTCAATTGTTTAATACTTGGAGCATATCTTGTTTCCCATCTTTCTTCCTTCTTCCTTATTGAATTAAGTAAGAAAAGATCTTTCATTTCTTGACTTTAATGTTAATTCTTCTTCATTTTAGATGATTCTATAAAATATACATAAACTATGCAAGTCATATAATTAGATCAATACAATTTATCATGATGCATCGTTCAAATATAGATATTGTAACAGGTTTGTACGAGAACATGCATTATCATTATATATAGTTAGTGATCATTAGCATAGCTTGCCTATTAATACTAGTATAAATATGACATTTTAACTGAGACATACAGTGTTATTGCAATGTATATACTATGTCACTTGTCATTTGTCATCATCAAAATTAATCATTAATCATATAGAACCTTGAGGCTAACAAAATTATTACATGACAACTGGGTGCATGATTCTGCCACTACCCATGTACCTCACATATGATCTGGTCTTAGTAAAAAATGGCACTTGAGGAAGTAGAAGAAATCAGATTTGATCTTGGAAAGTCAACTTCCATTAGCACTTGGTTAACAAGATGCATTTGCTAAAGAAAGGATGATTTGTAAGAGATGCTTGATTGGCCTAATAAAGCAGTTTATAAAGTATTTGCAGAGTATACTTGTGGTAGCCATGGAATATTTTGTCAGCCATTTGATGCAAGTTTACAATTGTTGTCAAACATCCTCAATTTGCTGCTATCAGTTTGTTGAAACAATATTTAGGGATTTCTGCCTTGCAGTTTCTTCTATTATGTGGTTTAAGATTTAATCAATATAGCTAAATAAAAGCCTTGATCATTCTATGTTTCCAAATAGATGTTCTTGCACAAATTCGTTAGTTGCTTTGTAAAAAGAAGCTCTATAGTTATTAAAGTTGTGTAAGGAACAAAAGGAATCTATCGAAGAAAATGAGCGAGTATAATTCTATGTTTAGGGAAGGAAAAAAAAGTGAAATTTTAAGTTTAGAAAAAGATACTAGAAACATGATTTTAAAAGAAGAGAACTAATGATAATTGAAATTTCTTAATATTTTTAAAATTTTGTATTGCAATTTTAAATAAAATATTAATAATTTTAATAGTATTTTTTGAAAAATTGAATGAAATAAAAAAATAAAGTTAATTCTAGAGAAATGTTAATTTTTAGTATTAACTAATTAACTTTGAACTTTTTCAAAAAATTCATAGAGGAATTTATTTCTTGTGAGGCTCAATTTCTTGTAATAATTTAATTTTTGTGTAAATTAAACTATTCATAAAAATTTTAGTGTTTCATGTATTATAATAATTTAATAATATTTCTTAAATTTTAAATTTTTTATTCAATTCATGTATGATATGTCTAGAATTGACTTATAAAGTATAAGGCTTTTTTTGGTATTCTTTAAAAACTTTCTTTTTTTAAGGAAGTATTGATATGATTTTCGTAATTTTTTATATAAATTTTATGATTCTTCATAAAATTTTGTATTTTTTAATAAAATATGTAATTTTTTTAAGAATTCTTTCAAAGTTTATGCAAAATATTGCACCGTTTTCCTTATATATCAATATATGTATGTGAAAATTTCTCAAAATGTAGAAAAAAAATTCATGATTGGTAAGATTTATTATCTTTAACCACTTATGTTTTAGGTTTGATTTTTTCTACTAACAATCTAGATGTGATATGTCATCTATAAATATTATAACAAATCTTTAAAGAGGCTAGTGGCCTGTCCTAACCTTGAAGTAGAGCATCCTATCCTAATCTTAAACTTTTATTTATCATAAAGTTATAGTTGGACAAGGAAAATTCTGAAATAAAATATTACATTAACCAATAAGGTATTAGTCTAGTGAAAAACATACTAGCTTTAAGCAAATTTTACTTTTTTATGGGTAAGGGTCTGAATGTCATAAATAACTCTTGTTAAGAGAAGAGAAATTTTAAAATATTAGTTATGTTAGAAAAATTAGATATCAGGATTTTTAATAAAATTTTTTGGCAAAAAAAATAAAATATCACTCCTAGAATTAAATAAATAAACCTTTGCAATTTTATTAGCGTATTAATATGTAGGGATGATAATGGGTTAGGGCAGGGATGAATCAATCTTACTTTACTTCATTCTTGTAATTTTTTTACCTTGCGTCATCTTCTCTTATGAAGTAATTTGGTGTCTTAGCAATAGTGTCCTATAAGGAAATTTTCTCATAACCTAACCTAATTATGATCAGCATGGAACTCACTATCCAATTTTCACCAACATCATTATAGACTATACAAACTTTTTCCCAATAGAAATCTTTCATTTTTGTATTGACTAACATTCAATACAAGATTTTAGAAAAGTAACGGGTAGAGTTTTTTATGTTTATGGACACTTTAAAAAAGTCGAATGTTTTATGATGCAAAACCTATGACTTAATTGACAATTACTAAAAGTCATGTATGAAAATAAACAAAATAATACACATTATTTATTTAGATGTAATTGCATTCGACTTTATTCCTATTATTGAATTTTTCCACCTAGATGTCTTACACCTTTAAGAAAGTAGTGCAATAGAATAATTTTATTTAGCATGAAAATATTAAAATAATTAAAGAATAAGCTATGATAAGTCAATAAGTATATATTTACTAAAATGAAAATTCTTTGAAAATAAACCATAAATAAATAGATAAGCTCACCAATTCAATACCTGAACTTCTTAGTTAGGATAATCAATTTATCTATTTTAAATACCTATCTAAACGTGACTTGAGATTTCCGTAAATTGATGTCTAAACAATCATAAAATTATATATACATAGTCTAATTCCCTTGTATGTTCAACTAAGGAATATGGTAATTCACACAACAAAATATCAAGAATCATTAAAAGAAGAATAGTACACCTACCAATTGCATTATTCTCTCATCTGGTAGCTCAAAAGGCTTAATTATATTTATAGCATTATAATTATGTCATGAAACGATGATTAGCAACAATCAAAATTCATTTCATCACATAATATATAACAAATATAAATAAAAATACATACATCCACCTTGTGACTTTTATTCCAACCTTATACCTTACTTTTCTTTTTATTCTTGTTTCTTCTACGTTAACCTTATACCTTACCCTCTTTTTTACCAAAAATTATTTGTTTGGCATTTGGTTAATGCTTTCATTTTCAAGTATCATGGCAAAAGCCATATTGATCATATTAACCATGCCCATAACTTATTTTCATCACATATCATATTCTATGATTTATTTTAATGGCACATTTCTAATATAAATATGACTATCTTATTAAACAACAATTCCATGCTTTTTTTGCATGGTTACAAACTATCCATTCAATAATAATCAGCAAGATTATATAAATATAATTATAATATATTATTTTAAGCAACAACAATGCCATGCCTTCATTATATGGTCTTACACATCACATTTTAGGTCATAATTGTTCTATTTGTATAAAAAATGTAATTTAGCATCACATAATGATTGATAGCATTCCTACCTCAAATGCATGGCCATAGATTTCTATTCCACCACAAAAATCCATTTATAAAATATAGAGTAAATTATGCATTGCAAAATAATCAACCTATTGTAGGAATAAGGCATGATTGAATCAAGACAAGGAGATTTCATAACTCCCCAAATGATATGTAGCCATAAACATATGGTCATTTACATATGTATAATACTTAAACTCCATTAAGTTGTTGTATCAGAATTCAAAATCCAAAAACATTATATTCAAGTAAAGTATATGCTTATTACTATCTATACAATCTAGATATACTTTCCATACCACTTAATATACAAATAATTTCTATCACCCTATTTGTAAGAATAATGAGTAAATATTTAAAATTTCTTAACTTAGTTAACCATGATATATATATAATCATATGGATATTCACCTGCGTAATAGAATATGATAAATTAATGATTTTAATGCTTTAGTAAGATGTATACTCACCTCTTAATGTCTTTTTCCTTCAAAGGTTTCCAAAATATCCAAGTTCCTCTTCTTTGTTATTCAACCTCCAATTTGAATGAACAATTTATGAATATACCTAAATCAATTATTTTTCTTCCAAAGGCTTTTCTTTTAGGCTCCAAATATACAACTTTAAAGATTCAAATTATAACTCTCCTATACTTCTAAAACTATCTTCAAGAAAACTAAAATATACATATAAGTGAGGGTTTTTGGATTAAGCCTAAAACAAACAAGAATATTAAAAGTAATACTTTGAATAGACTTAAAAGGGAAAAATACAGTGCAATAGCCATAATTTAAAATCAATTCTAACCATTCTTTATTCATACCAATTCTACTTCTATTGAATCAAAGCCCCTCCATATTAATTTTTATCATTTTATTTTCGTCCTCTTCCTTGATAATCTCTATAATAATTTAGTAAATGTAAGAACTCAAAAATAAACATTCCAAATGAGTAAAATCATTTATTAAAACACATGTGAATACTTTAATAGATCTTCACACTCATAAGTTTTGAAATATTCCCAATTTTATAAGAAAGTCCTTATAAAAATTTGTCTAAGAGAAATATTCCCAATTTTATAAGAAAATCCCTATAAAAATTTATCTAAGACAATTCTTAAGACAAAATATTAACCAAATGATTAGAATCATCACATAAATAGGCGAAACTTAAATTTTTAGGTTTAATAATAAGGTAAAATAAATAATAATTTTAATAATTATTTGTTCAAATAATTATTTTATTTTATTTAAAATTGATAAAATGGGATAATTTAAATAATACAACTGATTAAAATAAATACTTTGGAGCTTTAAAAATTTAAAGAGTTTTTAAAATTAATTCAAGTTATTACAAGTTCTTTTCCTATTAAAAGAATTCTTCCTTGAATTCTAAAGGTACAATAATTCATTATAGATGTCACAAGGTAAGTTCAGAAAGGAGGTTATACAAAATAAGGAGCTACTATTCATAATTGGACAAAATTTTGACTCTATCCTACATTATAACTAGAATCAGGTGCTTATGTTCATGCTTCATTGTCTTATAATTTTGCAACTTTGAAAACCTCACAAATCTTAAACACTACTAATTAAGGTTGGAAGTTTTGGACCTAACCAGTATAAACCACTTGCCTAAATCCAAAGTTATGCAGTTTAGGCTGGATTGGATATCATAATAAGTAGAAATGGGTAAATTTAAAAAAAATAATTATGTAAGCAGGTGTAGGTTAAACCCACAATCTAATATTAACTGCAACTTGCCTATTGAAAGAACTAAGAGAAATATATACAATAACAAAAATAAATGATACATGATGTTGTTATTTTTTTACATTAAAAAGTAATAATACTTATGTACATGTATATATCAAACTTCAAATTATTTCTTTTATTTTCTATTTAAATTTTAATAGTTATTTATCTAATACAAAAAATTCATTATCATAGATCATTTATTTTTTTAAGAAAAAATTACTATTAAATTACCATGAAATTATCACCTAAAAACTTAGTTTATGTTCATTAGTTTATTAGGTCCCCACAAATAAAGAACAATAGCAACATAGAATTCTAATAAATATTAAGATAACATTAAACTAAACCCACTCACACTTAATGATGCTCAAGAGGCATAAGGCCAACCAAATATCTTAGCTTTTATGGACAGTTACAGTTCGATTTTATAATGTGCAATTTCAGGCCATAGTTGGTTTAAAGCCCTTAACTGGCTTTAACCATCTAATTTTCAACCCTACTATCAATTCTTACAAAAGATTAACTATACTACCTATTATCCTAAAGTGATGTAATCTAACTTATTCATAAGAGTAAGGAAATATGTAATAGGTTAGATAACTAATTAATACTGTTAATGTTTGATCATATGTTAATAAACCTATCTAGTCCATTCATGGACCAATTATAAACATATTAAATCAAGTTTGATTTGGGAAAATTGTGAATTCCCTAAATGAGAGTCTAAGTTCTAATATCTACAAATCATAAACTTTTTCCTTTTTTTAAAAAAATAATTTTAAGACTTATAAGATGATTTTAAATTTAAAATAACAATTATAAATTAAACATCATACATTTAATGTATTCTTAATCCATATCAACAATTCAAAACTAAACAAACTATAATAACATTTAGTTAACTTTGAAATTGTTAATTTTAAAATAAAACTATTAACTTAAAAATAATTTATTTAGGTTAGACTAAGTTGAAAGATCAAAATTGAGTTTAGGAATGAGTATTGGATTGATTAGATGAAAATTTGTATGATGTATTAGTTTAGTTTGAAGATAAAAATGCAAAATAAAAAAATACAAACTTATCCATAGATTGTCTAGTATGGTTCACATAGACCATTCGGTACATCAAACTACTTTAAGTCTGCATTTAAATAGATTGATATTTTATAGCTCTTAATTCGTATTTTTTTATGGAATTGTGGAGTTGTTCACAGACTCGAGTCTATTTTAATAACTTTAACCATAATTAAACATATTAATATTTACCTCTTACATAGCCAACCTAATGTGTTAGTGCCTCATCAACAGTGTATAAGGGCATTCACCCATTCACACAAGTAAGATGCTAGGAAATTTTGTCAAACACCATAGAAAATATAAATCAAATGCATTAGAAGCAATAAAACTAAGCTCAGTAAAGTTATAAGCTAATGATCTCAACAAAAGATTAGAAACAAATAAACATGTTTATCATATAATTTCATTCATGAACAACATTTGAAGCTTCTTAAGTTTGATAAAAATAACATTCTATTTATCCATTTGTATTTAATTCATCATTTCTATTAAATCAAAAATCAAGATAGAAGATTCACACAATATCAATACACCAATCTCTAATGAATTTCTTAAAGTACCATATCACCATAAACTTTCCTCATACTTTTCAAATAGAATTTGTTATTGAACTTATATATATACATACATATATATATATATATATATATATATATATATATATATTAGTATAAACATGCATACTCATTAATATCATTAATGTCTCTCTACCTATTTTTATGGCTCGATTCAAGTTATTAAAAATGTAACAATTATATTCTAAGTTCATTACATTGTATCAAAATCATAATAGTAAATACTTGAAATAGAAGGGCTAATGGTCAGCCATTCACTACTAGCAGGAAGTCTTTATCACATGCTAATAGGCTACCATTTTCCAAATAATGGTTGGTCATTTGCTAATAGAATTCCCACTATTTAAATCTCTAGGAGAACGAGCAATCATTATGGTCTAATGGTTAGCCATTCGCTTGTAAACCTACCACCATAATTCACTAGTTAACTTGCTATAATTTCCATCTTAATATATTAACATCACTACAAACTTTTAATTTACTATAATTGCTTTTCACAATATTTTACATACCCTAGTCTTATCATTTAACTAATTTAAACATTGTCAATCTAACCCAAATTTATATAAACTTCACATATGACACAATAAATCCAAACTTATCCTTATTTTACCATTAGTCACAAACTTTTAAGATTTAGCTAAGATGGGTTATTCTTGGAAGTTTGACATATTTCATAATTCAAATTTTGGAAGTTCACAAACTATAATTGTAACTCATAATTCCAAAAATATATCACTCAAGTTAAAAAAAATTACTATTTATGATTAGTCCTTATATTTGCTCACCCAAGATTATATGATTAATACTTACTCACCTATATTTAACTACCAAACTTAATACTAAAAATTATAATATAATATAATCAACATCTTTAATATATTATTATCCACTTAACCAATACTAGCATCAGATGTCCATTTGTATCATACACCATTAACTACCTACATGTAAGCTATACACGTAGCCATAAATGCATAAACACACTTCTTTTCAACCATTAATCTTACCTTTCTTCTAACATTGAACTAACAAGATAACTCCTAACTAGTAGCACCTTGTTAATTTCTCCTTATCATAATTATTTTTTACTTATACATAAAACTAATTAAAGGATATTATATGTTCCTTTACGTATTTGTAAAACCCAACACATATAAATGCTTATTCCAAGCTTATAGTTATAAATATCAATCTTTTGTTCTATTGATAATTATTCAAATCTAAATATAAAAGCACCTAAATAATAATCTAAATATAATCAAACTGTAAGCCACTTATTTGAGAATCTACTATTTAATAAGTCTTTTTTATAAGATAGCAAAACCAAAATACCATGGAATTAGTGTAAATTACATATCGATTGGAAATAGTAGATTACCTTACATGTAACTATCTAAATTAGTACCCAATAACTTAAAGACAATTAAGTGTACAATATAGGGAAATGATCTAATCCATTCAAACTAACAACATCAGAGATTGTGTGATAATATACCATTCATATATTATGTCTAAAACCTATTAATCATTCTTATTAACAATTCTCGCATACTTGAACAATCAATTCATCATAATTCTTAAACCCTAAGCAGTAATTCATTTGTGAAAATAACGGTTAAAAGACTTAAGTGAGCAAATTAAAAGAAAATAATATCAATCATAAGAATCATGAAAAATCCAAAAGCATATCTTGAAATAGATTTGCCATACTATAATTCATGATGTCATCACATAATCATAAACCTAGTAGGATTAGCTAAATTTGACAATTGGAGACCTATAACCTATTCACCTTCATGGCCTAAATCATGCCTCTAATACTAACTTTATCATGACTTAACCTGATTATGATTGGTATAAAACCCGCTACTTTATTTCCACTAGTCTCATTATAAACTATGCAAACTCTATCCCAACAAATATCCCTTTATTTTTATGGTAACTAATATTTAATACAAGTTTTAGAAAAGTAATGGATAGAGTCTCCTCTATTTATAGGTACTTTATGAAGATCATAATGAAGGACATATACCTTAGAATGAAAAACTTATGACTAAATTAACAATTACTAATGGCTATGAATGAAAATAAACAAAATAATACATAATATTTATCTAGATATAATTTCATTTGAGTATATTCTAACTATAAATTCCTCCATCCAAATACCTCAAACCTCCGAGAAAGCAGCACAACAGAATAATTTTATTTAACCTGAAAATTTTAAAATAATCAAAAAATAAGTTATGAGAACTTAATAAATATATACTTACTAAAATGAAAATTCTTTAAAAATAAACCATAAATAAATAAGGTAACTAATTCAATACTCAAACTTCTTAGTTTGGATAATTAATTTATCTATTTCATATACTTATTTGTACTTAACTTAGGATTTTTGTATATTGATGTTCACACAATCATAAAATTATATATGCATAGTCTTACTTAATTGTATGTTCACCTAAGGATACAATATAATAATTCACATATCAAAATATTAAGAATCATTAAAAGAAGAGCAATAAACTTACCAACTACATTATTTTTTTATAAACCCAATTGTATTATACAATTAAGAATGTTATTATAACATCCAGTAGCCTAGGAGGCTTAGCTATATTCATAGCATCATAATCATGTCATACAATGATAATTAGTAACAATTGAAATCCAATTCATTACACAATATATAACAAGCATAAATAAAAATATATACATCCACTTTATGACTTCTGATCTAATCTTATACTTTACCCTCCTTTCCATCTTTATTTCTTTCACTCTAACTTTATACTTTACCTTCTTTTTTAGCAAGAATTATATGTTCAACATTCACATTACCCCTAACACGATTCTCAATTCACATTTGTTTAACACTATCATCTTTAAATATCATAGCAAAAGTTATATTAATCACATTAACCGTGCTCACGGTATTATTTTCATCATATATCATATTCTATAGTTTACTCTAACAACACATTTTTAATATAAGTATGACAATGTTATTAAGCAGCAATTTCATACCTTTTTTTCTTAGTCACAAACTATCCATTGAATAATAATTAACAAGATTATATAAACATAACTATAATATATCAATTTAAGCAACAATAATGTCATGCCCTTATTGCATGGCCCTACACATTTCATTTCATGTCACAATTATTCTATTTGTACATAAACTATAATTTAACATCATATAATGATTGATAGCATTGTCATGCCTCAAATACATGGCCATAGATATCTACTCTACCATAGTAATTTATTTATAAAATACAGAGTGAACTATGCATTACAAGATAATCAACCCATCATAGGAATAAGGCATGATTGAATTAATATAAGAAGTTTTTCATATTTTCCCAAATCATATGTAGACATAAACATATATATATATATATATATATAATAGTTAGACTCCATTAAGTTGTTGTATCAAAATTTAAAATCCTAAAGCATTATTTTCGAGTAAAGTATACACTTACTATAACATGCACAATCTAATTTTACTTTCCATCCAACTCAATATGCAAATAATTTTCATCAACCTATTTGTAAGAATAATAAGTAAATATTTAAAATGTTTCCACTGTCACAATTAACTCTGTAAATATATGTATATGAAGACTTTTACACGCATATACACACACATATAGTATAATCATATGGATATTCACCCTCACAGTAAAATATGATAAATTAATGATTCTAATTCTTTAATAAGGTATATACTTACTTCTAGATATCCTTTTCCTTTAAGGATTTTTAAAATATCTAAGCTCTTTTTCTTTACTACTAAACCTTTAATTTGAATGAACAATTTATAGATATACCAAAATTGATTATTTTTCTTTCAAAGACCTTTCTTTTAGGTTTTAAATATACAACTCTAGATATCTAAATCATAACTTTCTTATAATTTTTAAATTATATTCAAGAAAATTAAAAAATATATATAAGTGAAGGTTCTTGGATCAAGCTTAAAATAGGCAAAAATATAAAAATTATGCTTCAAATAGGCTTACCTTTACCTAAGGGAGCCACCCTCAGCTCTATGATGATTGGTGCACAATGAAGCTCTAACGAGAAGGAAGGTCATCAACCCTGTTTTGTAATCAAATCGAGTTACAATTTTATAAATCTTTTTGGCACTCACAAGTCACTAATAACTAAAGAAGAGGTAGAGAGATGAAGGGGTGGTGAGCATTGGTTATCTAGTAGCTAAGGGTGGTGGCATAACAAAAAGAAAATAGGAGGTTAAGAAGGAGACAAAGAAAGAAAGAGAGAGATAGGTTTAAAAAGATAGAGTTAGGTAGAAATTTAAAAAAAAAGAGCTAAAAGCTTTCATAGGATGGAGTGAGTGTATTGTGAACTCATGCTTTTTATAATCTCAATTAGAGATGAACAACGGGTCAAGTTGTTAGACTTCAAGCCAGGTTTTTCATGCAAAATTGCATGAAATGCATGGCCTAAAGCCCTAAGCCCAAGCTTGACCCATTAATTTTTTTTAAAAAAAGCCATTTTATTTTATTTTTTAATGGCTTAGAGGCTTAGTTTGAAAGTTCGAATATTAGTATTTTTTATTTTTAAGTAAAAATAATTTTTTTGAAATAAAAAATATATATTTAAAGAGATAATAGAATATTTAAATATATAAGATATTTAATTATACCAAATTAATTTTTTTATTAAAGATAATTATATATAAATATTTTTTATAATATATAATTATATTATTAAAAATAAATTAATATAAATAGGCCACTCTGACTTTTTTTTTATTTTTATGACTCAAGCCTAACTCAAATAATAATTGGTTATAAAAATGTCCAATGAACTTATCGGATAAAAAAAAAGGGGTCAAATCTCATATTTTTTTTGGTCAGGCTTATTAGGTGAGACGACCCTTCGAATCTTAACTTTTTCCTTGGTTAACTTGTAAAAAAGCGCTTAAAAGAGGAAAGTATAGTGCAATAAGGAGCATGGTAGCCACAATTTAAAATCAATTCTAGCCATTCCTTATTCCTACCAATTCTATCATTGAATCAAAGCCACTCTATATTAATTTTCATTATTTTTTCTTTCTTCTTTTTCCTTGATAATCTCTACAATAACTTTTTAAATTTAGTAATTCAAAAATATGTATTCCAAAATTTTATAAGCCTTGAGTAAAATCATACTCATAAGTTTCAAAATATTCCTAATTTTATAAAAAAGTCACCTTAAAAATTTGTCCAAAACAATTCTTGAGGCAACACATTAACCAAATGATTATAATTATAATACAATTAGGTGAAATTTAAATTCTCAAATTTTATTTAAAGGTAAAATAAATAGTTATTTAAACAATTATATATTCAAATAATTATTTTTTATTTAAAATTTATTAAAATAAGATAACTTAAATAATACAACTAATTAAAATAAATACTTTTGAGCTCTGAAAATATAAAGAATTCTTAAAATTAACTTCAAGTATTACAAATTCGAAAGAATCAATAAACGAATATTTGAATTTCAATATTTTTAATCCTTACATAATTAACAAAATATTATAAGATAGATTTCAAACTACTAGTTCAACTATTCTCAAATTAAAATGAAAACAATCAAGATAGATGATTTTATTTTATTTTTTAATTTTCAAATATAATAATTAAATAAAAGTGACAGAATAAAAGATAAATACTAATTCTGTAATGTATTTTTAATATTCAAATTACTAAAAAAAAAACCTAATATATTTTATATGTAAGATGAATGAAGAAAAATGTAATTTTATGTGATAATGTAAGGTAATATTACAATGTATCCGAAATTTGCACCAAATTTGACAATTTAAATTCCATCCCGCGCGCTATTTTGTGGGGCCAAAACCTAATGCCATGGATCTGCCCCGTGGGTTGCAAGAGCTGCCCTCCGTAGAGCAAATCTCGAAACTGGAAATTTGCTATCACTATCAACGTGGCAATGTGTCGTCGTTTCGCGCCCTCCCGGTGCCGTTGATCATATAGCTTCTTCAACAGCCAGGGTTCTCTTTGTACGCGGTGAAGAGATAGGATTCTCCGCATCGCAGGGAGATCGCTTTCGCCGACAGCTTCTCAATTCGCCAAGTCATGGGTTTTTCTGGTCGCAAAACCCTAGCGATCTTCAATGGCATTAAAAAGACCTTAGTTACCCCCAAACTACTGATTGTTACGCAACCCGACGATTCTTCGGTATTTGCATTTTCTCTGAAATTCTGCACTAGCACGTCAAATTCAAAGTCTTTTGTGGTGAATTACCTTGTTAACAATTGCGGGTTATCTCCAGAAGCTTCTCTCAATGCTTCCAAGCATCTTGATTTTCAGGAATCAGGACGGCCTGACTCAGTCCTTGCCTTACTTAGAGACCATGGTTTTTCAGACGCTCAAATATCAGGAATGATTGAAAGGAATCCAGTTTTTCTTCGGTTAAAACCTGAAAAAATTCGTTCCAAGGTTGAGTTTTTTCTGTCAAAGGGTGCTTCAGGTTCCGAACTTGTAGAAATCATTGCTAAGGATCCTTGTTGGTTACATCGCAGCTTAGAGAAGTACATAATCCCTATCTATGGATTGGCAAAAAGAGTTTTCCGTTCTGATGAGATAACCATTTCGTTTTTCAAAAATTCTCGCTATCCTTGCCAATTTTGTTATGATCGTTTGGAATTTAATATCAACTTGTTGCTTGAATGTGGAGTTCCCCTATCAAAAATTGCTACCTTTTGGTCTTACTGGCCTCGATCAATAGGCAAGCCTTCAGATGCCTTTAAGAAGGCGGTGGATGAGGTAAAGGAATTGGGATTCAACGTATCAAGATTGACTTTTGTTGTAGCGCTGATGGCTAAAACATCACACGAATCTGCGTGGGAAAGAAAGGTTGATATTTTTAAGAGATGGGGTTGGTCCGAAGATATGATTTTCTTGGCATTTTCAAAATATCCATGGTGTATGGTAACGTCTGAGCATAAAATTGCGTCGGTTATGGAATTTTTGGTCACCAACTTGGGTTGGGAGTCTACTCAGGTTGCCAAATATCCATATCTTTTCTCATTGAGTTTGGAGAAAAGAATTTTACCCAGAGCTACGGTTCTGCATTTTATTCAATCTAAGGGTTTGATTGACAAGAGTGTGAACTATTTTTGCGTTTTTAGGAGTTCTGAAAGGTTGTTCCTGCAGAAATATGTGCACTGTTTTAAGGAGGAAGCTCCTCAGCTACTGATGCTATACGAAGAAAAACAGAATCTTCCACAAAAGTGACATTGTGAATGGCTCCGGACTGGTTGTACCAGTATCTTCGCTGACACACTTGTGTGGCATCTGATGTCAAGTTTTTATGAGTGAAGATTAAGTACATGTTTGGACCAAACAATTCGCTCTTACTTTCTACAGCATTGGCTTATTAGATAATTTTGAACGGGGAATGAAGTAATAGACTTGGAATTCGACTCCATGAAGTCAGCTTCTATTGCAGCATTTTCTGGCTCAAATATGGCATTGGCACAATGCTACCTGGAAAGTCAAAGTTGACGCGTACAAGAAATAAGGCTGTGATGAGGAAGGAAATCGTTTCAAAGTATGGATTGTTTCATATTGAGTGAAAATGGAGTTTGGAGATAAAGAAATCTGCTTTTTGCATTTGCCGTTTATATGCCCTTGCCGAACATTGAACTTTTTTCTAATTGAATCCGAAGGAAAGAACATTTTCTTGAGCTTGTGTTGTTTTCCATTTGTTGTTCCTGCAGAAATTTCTGAAATGTTTAAGGAGGAGGCTTGCCAGCTCTAAAAACTTGGAGCATTGCTTTTAAGGTTGCTACTAGTTCAAATGAATTGTTCCTTTTGAAAATTCGACTGCTTTATATCTTACGGTTGTCAAAACTGCATTATAGCATTGTGGTGTGGTGCTGCCTACCAATTCCTCAATCTTCAGTTTTTTTCAATAATGTTTGCAGACATTAGCTGACTCTACCCGAAAATTTCGTAATTCCATAAATTTATGTACCTGCTCCTATAGAGGCATGACTAGTGAAGTATATAGCATGGAGTTTCTTATGAGTTGGAAAGTGAATTTTGATGTCAATATTCCTTTATATATAACCTCTGGTATAATTGAAAATTATTTTTATCCAATTTAAACCCAAGGGATTTGAATTTTTTGGATATATGAATGATCTGGTTGTGAAGATCAACAAGGCTTGAATTTTTCACTTATCTCCATTATTGGCAAATCCAATACTATGCTCAACAAAACACAGGGTATTTTTATTTTTATTTTTTTAGGAAATAATAATCTATATTGACATATCAATACATTGAAAGAGAAAACGACGTTCTCTCCAGTATTTTACTTTGAACAATCCCATTCCCAAATATTCGATACATCATGAGTCATCGTGTAGCAGACAGTGAGAGTATCATATAAGCATTTAGAGATATATTCATGGCAAGGAAATATTTTCAATCATATGGTAGTACTGAGATCTCTATCTATATTTTGACAAATCTAATGTTTTGACATTATGATTAAATGGCATCTAAAATTTAAAAAATAGTTGTCTTTCTTATTAAACTATAAATGAAAGTAATACTGAATGGTGGAAAGGATTAGAAATATTCTCCTCCAACAAATAAACCACTTAAGTCATTATCGGCTTCTGTGTCAAGTATTTTTAGGTTAGGATTCAGTACATGTTTGAGCCAAACAATTCTTACTATCTACTGTGCGGGCTCACTAGCTAATTTTTGAATGGCAGAGTGGAAATAATAAACTTGGAATTCAAACCCTTTAAGTCAGCTTCTACTATAGCACTTTCTGTGACAAACATGGCACTTGGCATTATGTTACTTGGGAAAGCAAATTTGATGCTTACAAGAAAGCAGGTGTCAATTGTTTCAAACCATGACCTTGCCTCTTTGGCTCGATAACTTTGTGAGTATACAATTAATGATTTTACAATTAACTGATTTAATTAATTGTTAACTAATTCAATTAGTTATTAACTGATAACTGATTGTATTAATTGATTTAACTAACTAATAATATTAGCTGTTTAAATGAAAATATTTGATAAAATTAACTATTTCTTATTAACTGTTTATATACAAAATGATATACGTATATATTTTATGATTTATTTAAATATTTTTTTATTTTAATAATATTTCAAATTTATTATATGATTTATGTTTAAAAAATATAATAATTTATTTTTAATAAAAATGATAATTTATTTTTAAATAATTTTTAAAGTCATACTTCCTTAAAAATATGATAAATATAAAATATAATTAAAGATTTATTATATTTATTAATTTATTATATTTTTTGAAAAATAAATTATTATATTTCTTAAAAATAAATAATTATATTTCATAAATACTTTATAGAAATTAATAATTATTATTCAAAAAATGTATTTAATCTTTTTTTTAGTGAGTATATAAGTGAAAATATGTATATTATTTAAGGATAATTAAATATTTTTACAAGTCTATTATTAATAAGTTAATTGAAAACGTTGGATTTACTAACTTTTTTAAATTAACTCATTGAGGGCCAATCAACTAATTGAATAAGCTGTTTACCAAATAGTTAAATTAGTTTATTGACTTAGTCAAACAGTTAAATACTATCAATTCAGCTAAAAGTTCACCAAAAAATTCTTTACCAAAGACCCTCTTATTATTATTAAACAAGAAGTATGAATTGTGCTTTAATGCTACAGTAATATTTGATATTATAATAAAGATTTTATTCCTTGTTATATTTTAAATTAAAATATAAGAAATTTTATATGTGTATGCATTAAATGGATTATTACTTCTATTATTAAAAAAATAAAAAAAGCACAAATTGTACCATACACCCTCTCCGTGGAGGCATAACTGGTTGAAGTATAGCATGGAGTTTCATGACTGGGAAAGCAATTTTTGTGCCAATGGGATTTGAATTATTTGGCTACATGAATGATCTGATGACTTGACCTTTTAAGGGCAAAGCCAATACTGACCAAACATAAAAAGCATTCTCTTTTAATAATTTCTATATTTAATAGTGATTATTGACCGGAGCTAAAATTATTTTTTTAATCGATTGATTTTAACTATTATTTTTTTTAATCGAAATCAACTCATTACTAAATCTTAATAGATCATTTTGGTTTCGGTCATTTAAAATTAATTACTAGCGAATTAAAATCTAAAAAAAATTACATAATATTGTATTTCATTATAAATTGGGCAAAATACATATAATCCTTGAAATATAGCATTTTATTAAATAATCCTCTAAACTTTCAAACCTTGTAAATAATCCTTAAACTTTTCAAAAACATGAAAAGGCTAGAAAAATAAATAAAATAATTTAGCGGCGGTTCTATATTACTTAGTAGTAGTTATAAACTACTATTCATTCATTTATTTAGTAGTGGTTTAAAATCGCTAGTAAATGAAAAAAGTTTCAAACGATTTTTAACTGCTGATAAATGAAATATAATAGTGATGATTCTAAATATTTTCATTTTTTCAATCACTTAAAATTAATTACTAGTGAATTAAAATGTAAAAAAAATTATATTATTATGATATTGTATTTCATTATAAATTGGAAAAAATACATATAATCCCTTGAAATAACTTTTTATCAAATAATCCTCTAAACGTTCAAACCTTGTAAATAGTCCCTTAAACATTTTGAAAACATGAAAAGGCTAGAAAAATAAATAGAATAATTTAGCAGTAATTCTATATTACTTAGTGATAGTTATAAACCACTGCTCATTCATTTATTTAGTGATGGTTTAAAATTGCTAGTAAATGAAAAAAGTTTTAAAATTTAACAAATATAGTGACAATTTTTAACTGCCGATAAATGAAACATAATAATGGTTATTCTAAACATTTTCATTTTTTCAATAAGTCTAGGGGGTTTATTTGTAAACTTATACATTCTTACATGAAGTTTAGATAACAAAGATAATCAAAAAATTGAAATGCAAAAGTTCAAAATCCCTAATCAATCAATCAAAATTTTCAATTTTTTTTCATTTTATGCTTAATATCAATTTAATGTAGTTAAGAGCTTTATTATCACCACTAACTAATCAAGCAAATTTTATAAAAAAATAATTTTGCTGATTTCGACTAAAGTAAGCATGCTAATCACTCAAGTTCAATCAATCCATTAAAAACAATTTAACACATTTTGATCATCGCTATCTCTATTTTTATTTTTTTTCTAACAAATAATACAAGGTTTTTTTTTTTTTAGCAAATCCACTTTTTTTTTTGTTGCCAAGTTTCACTCTTTGAGAAAAAATTTTCCTCGGGGATTACTTTTTTTCCCATTATTCTCTTATTATTATCTTTATTATCTATCTAATCATCTAATCTTCTTCTATCTAATCTAATATATTCTAACTACTCTTAATTCAATTAATGTGAGACCCAATTTTTTCAAAAAAATGTCTATAAAATTTGAGATATTTATAATTTATCTGTATAAGATTTATAAAATATATTTTGCAAAAATTATAATAAATAATTCTATTCGAGAAGTTATAAATTTTGAAGCATTTATTTTAAATGTCTTAAATTATTTTAATAATTATTATAAAAACATATAAATTAATTGTGTTTATGTTCAAATGATTTTGCTAAATATTTATGGTACTAAATAGTTATTTTAGTTCATTCTATAATAAAATATCACAATTTTAATTTTTATGAACTGGTGCCACAATCTTTTTTGATATGGCTCATCCAGTATCCTACAGGTCATATTGCACCTTCGACTATCCAAATTTGAGTTAGGAAAATCCAATATGTGGGTAAAACTCTCCTAGTAATAATTTTTTTCATTTATAAGGTTTGAAATTAAGACCTTATTTAAAAAGACTGAACATCTAGTCACTCGAATCAACCGTCATTAGTACTAATGCTATAATCTTGTTACATAAGATAAATTGTAATTTTGAAGTATAGTTTTAGCAAAAATTATTTTAAAATAGAGAAATTATTTTTAACTAATATCAATGATTGAAGTACCATTGTTTTAACTATTTATCTCACTTCATAACAAAAATTTACGTCTTAAATATATTTATATACCATTAAAGTTTTATTTTAGTGGATTTTATAATTTATAAAGATATATTTACCATATATATTATTTATTAAAGATATCTTAATTTTAGTGACATGGAATCAAAAACTTATACATACTCATTATACTTAATTTATGTAAGCTAAATATATGTTCTTAAGCATAATATATTTTAAAATAAATACGTGACTTTTATAAAAATTTTATTTCGGACAAGTAACTAATAAGTTAACTAATAATTGATAAATTAGCTAATTGTTAGTAAATTAACTGATAATTTATAACTTATAATAATAATTGATAACTGATAAGTTAATTAATTATTTAAAAAATATTTTATAAAATTAGTTATTAAATCAACTGAAATTATAAAATGAGGTAAAAGGATATATTAATAGAAATAAATATATAATTAAAATAATTCATATTTATCTAAATATATAATTAAAGTAATTCATATTTTTTAAAAATTAAATTATAATAATACAATTAATATATTCAAAAATAAAAATATAATATCTAAAATTTAATTAATTATATTTTATGAATTTATATATTTGTAGTTTAAAATTAGAATATAATTATATTAAAATTAAATTGATTATATTTCATAAAAAAATAATATTTAGATTTATGTTGTAAAAGGAATGAGTTGTAAATTAATAAAAAGGATAATGATATATTTTGAAAAAATTTGAAGAGATTATAACTTATATATTACAAGTTAATTAAGGCAACTTATCAAACAAAAACTTATTATTTTTAATTAGTTGTGAAATATATTTCAAGATTAATTTATAATTTATTGAATATTTGTTATGTGAATCGAAGCCAAAGTCTTCTAATTTTATGTATTTAATATTTATTTCCTTGTCTATAAACTTCCCCATATCTCCGAAAGCCCACCCCCACCATTTTTTTCACCTCTCTCTCTCTCGCGCGCGCAATACGCCGTGTCGTCCGTCGTCTGATCCCATTCCCAAGTTCCCCTTCTTCTTTCCCACCTCGCCACCATGGCACCATCTCACCTCAATTCTAAAGTCATTCACCTCTTTGTTTTCCTATCTATTGACGTGTATGCGCCTGGTTATTAAGTTTCAGGCCAGACATTTTATATATAATACATGTAATATAATAGTTTAAGTTTGATCCTAACTTATTTAATTTTTAAAAAATTAGATTTGGGCCGACTCGATTAAATTTATATATCATCTGAGGGATGGTTTGAAATTTTAATTATTTTTATTTTTATTATCATATTATTTTAAGTAAAAATAAATCTTTATATAAAAAATTACATTTAAAAAAATAATAAAATATTTAATTATATCAAAACAAATATTATTTGCATTAAAAATAATTAATTATAATTATTTTTATAATATATAATTATTTTATTAAAAATAAATTTATATAATCGAACTGGATCAAATCAACCTATATTCTATTATTATGTCTAAGTCCAACCTAAATATTAATTAGTCAATGAGAAAAAAAATTAATAAATATTCATACCATAACATGAGAGAATAAATTTTATATTTTTTTGAGTAAGAACTTTTGAATCAAGTGAATTATTCGATTTATGTACAAATATATTCTTATCCTATCAATCCAAAGAATTGGTGTAAGGAATCTCTAATGGATCAATTAGGCTCATAAGGTTTAAAATAATTTTTCTATTCTTTTCCCTTACTTTAGTTATTAGCAATGTTGATAAACATTCTTAGAGATTTTAATTACTTCTGAATTTTAGTTATCTAAAATAAAATCTTACTTAGGGGAAAACTCCCCCCTCACTTGAATCAATTGCTAGGTACTTCAGTTGCAAGGGCTTGCGAATTAAGATTTTGATTAAATCCATCTTTTAATTGTTAGAGGGAGGCATTGAGATTTACTATTTTGATTTATTTTGATATTCTAGCGAGATATTATGATAGATTAGCTCAGAAAATAGTAGAAAACTAAGAAAAAATGAAGAAAGATTGAATCTTTATTAATAAGAAATGAATCCTTGTCAGTAACAGAATATACTGATCAAGGAATGTGAGAATGTATTTACAATCCCAGGTTATTCGAGAGACCTGGTTCTCTCCCTTTCCCTTTTCCCTTAATTGGTTCCCCCCTCTCTCTCGCTGTTTCCCCCTTTTTATATTGTTGCCTGCTTCTGTTTTCTAACATTCGGTTGGGTTCCTAATAGAATGCCTAATTGAATACCTAACAGAATGTTGTTATTCTATTTTCTATTTCCCTGCTATCCTATTATTCTGTTATGGTATTCTGTTATTCCCTTACCCTCCTATTTCTTCTAACATAGACTTTTCTGATTAGGGGTCTACTAACAATACTCCCCCCCAAAAGTTCCACCTTGTCCTTAAGGTGGAAATCAGGAAAAGTGTCTTGGATGGTGGTTACGGATTCTCAGCTATTGTCGCACTCTGATAAGTTAAGCCATTTGATGAGGACTTCTAGCTCTCCATGAGGTCCTTCCCGAGTGTTTAAGACTTGGTCTGGTATGACTTGTAATTCCCCTTCATCTGATAGCATAGAGGGTAAAGGTTAGGGTTTGGTTTGAGGGGGTAGGGCCTTCTTTAGAAGGGATACATGGAAGACATGATGTATAAGGCTGATTTCTGGGAGTTGTAGATGATAGGCAACTTGTCCAAGACTATAAAAGCATGGGCGAAGCTTCTTATTTGGGCATTTAGCTAGGGATTTAAGGCGGTAAGGCTGTAGCTTGAGATAAATCCAATCTTTCACTTGGAACTTGACCTCTCGGCGGTGCTGATTAGCTTGGGCTCTCATGTGGTCTTGGGCTTTGAGAACGTTAGCCCTGAGTTTTGCTGACATATTATCTTTTTCATCAATTGGTTTATTAACTTCCTCTACTAAAGAAGGGACAGTGATTCCTTTCAGGAGTATAGGGGGATCACAACCATATAAAGCTTTGAAGGGAGTCATTTTGGTTGAGCTACTGTAGTTAGTGTTAAACCAGAATTTTGCCCAACTTAGCCAGTCCGGCCAATGTTTTGGCTTTGTCTCGATCAAGTATTGTAGGTATGTTTCCAAACAGCAATTAACCACCTCTGGTTGGCCGTCTGTTTGAGGGTGGTATGCTGAGCTAAATTTTAGTTGAGTGCTTGCCAACCGGAATAGTTCCCTCCAAAATTTGCTAAGGAAGATCTGATCTCTGTCAAAGATAATTGATGTAGGAAACCCATGAAGCCGGACTACTTCCTTAAAAAATATAAAGGCAACGTCCTTAGCTGTAAAAGGATGGCTGAGGGCTAAAAAATGGGCATATTTAGTGAATCTGTCAACTACCACCATTATAATGTCTTTCCCTTTAGCTCTAGGTAAGCCACTAATGAAGTCCATTGAAATCTCGGTCCAGATGTGTTATGGGATAGGCAGAGGTTGTAGGAGCCCAGCAGGTGCCAAAGTTTCATATTTGTTTCGTTGGCACACATCACAAGCAGAGACATATTGTTGAACATCCCGCTTCATTCCTTCCTAATACAGTACTGCAGCTAATCGTTTGTATGTTTTGAAAAAACCTGAATGGCCCCCCATTGGAGAACTATGAAACTCGGCTAAAAGAATGGGAATATAAAGAGAGGTCTTGGGCAGCACCAATTTTCCTTTGAAAAAGAGTCTGTTCCCTTGAAGATGATATCTAGGATGAGAGTTAGTATCAATTAACAAGTCTCTAATGATTTTGCTTAACTTTTCATCCTTGTGGACTTCTTCTATCCAATTCTGGGCATTGTAGGATAGTGATAGCTGCAAAGGTCATCCTTCTAGAGAGGGTATCTACTATTAAGTTGTCCTTTCCTAGTTTGTATTGGATTTCAAAATCAAACCCAATTAGTTTGGAGGCCCATTTGAAGTGTTCCTCACTCAGTAGACGTTGTTCATTAAAATATTTCAAACTTCGTTGATCGGTGCGTATAATAAAATGTTGGCCCATTAGATAATGTCTCCATTTCTGGACTGCCATTACTATAGCCATTAACTCCCTTTCATAGATAGATTTGTTTTAAGCCTTATCAGATAATCCTTAGCTTAAAAAGGCTACCGGTCTGTCTTCCTGTAATAGGACTGCTCCAATTCCTCTGCTGGAAGCATCAGTTTCTACCATAAATGGCTTAGAGAAGTCTGGAACTGTTAACACATGAAGCAGTGTCATTGTTGTCCTCAACTTGTCGAATGCTGTTTGTGCCTCTTTACTCCATTTAAAGTTGTCTTTTCTTAACAATTGAGTCAAGGGTTTGGCAATTTTTCCATAGTCTTTGACAAAGTGCCTATAATACCCTGTGATTCCCAAAAATCCTCTTAACCCTTTGATATCTTTCGGGACTGGCCATAACCATATAGCTTTTATCTTCTTGGGATCAGCTGCTACCCTATTTGCTGAAATGATGTGCCTCAAATATTCTAAATTAGGCTAGCTAAATGTACATTTTTTTTATTAATAAATAGGGTATGTTCCCTGAGTGTTTGCAGAACATCCTTTAGGTAGATAGATGAACTTCCTCATTTGGACTATAAACTAAGACATCATAAAAAAAGATTAAAGCAAACTTTCTTAAGTAAGGCTTCAGGATTTCATTCATCAAAGATTGAAATTTAGAGGGCGCATTGGTTAAACCAAAAGGCATTACCATAAATTCGTAGTGTCCCTCATGAATGCAAAATGCTGTCTTCTCAATGTCCCCCTCCCTCATTTGGATCTAGTGGTATCCAAATTTCAAGTCTATTTTGAAAAATATCCTAGCCCCTCCCAGCTCATCCAGTAGTTCATCTATAATTGGAATAGGGAATTTGTCTAGCACAGTGATTTAATTTAAGGCTCTATAATCCACACAAAACCTCCATCCACCATCCTTCTTCTTGACTAATATGATTAGGCTAGAATAAAGGCTGGTGCTAGGTCTAATGATGCCTGATTTTAACATCTCATTTACCAGCCTTTCTATTTCAGGTTTCTGATAGTGAGGATATCTATAAGGTCAAAGGTTGGGAATGCTTGCTCCTCCCTTCAAGTGTATGGCATGATTATGCTTCCGGTTCGGTGGTAGCCCTTAGGGTGCTTGGAATACATCTTTGAAGTTGTTTAGAATGGCCTCCACTGTTGTTGGGGTAGGTTTTATTTCTGTTTCAACATCTATCACTACTTTATATTCCAACAAGAACCCTTGTCCATCATCTTTTAAAGCCTTTTCTAGTGACTTGAAAGAAACCTGGGTCCTTGATAGTGCTGGATCCTCTTGTATCACTTGCATTCCTGCCCCTGTTCTGACCTTTAGTAGTAATTTGGCAAAGTCTGCCCTTATTTCTCCTAGCCCAGCTAACCACTCTAGGCTTAACACTAAATCAGCTCCTCTTAGGTTGAATAGGTAGAAATCATGTTGGATTATCATATCTTGTAACTGTAAGGTCAAGGCCTTGCATATACCTTGACACTTCACCTTACGTCCATCGCCTACTTCTACTGAATAAGTAGGTGTTTCTTCCACAAGTAGCTGGAGTTCTTTCATTAACCACTTAGATATAAAATTATGAAAGGCTCCACAATCGATTAAAATAATTACTTCTTTCTCTTTTATTGTTCCCCATAATTTCTAGGATTTTTTTGAAGTGAAGCCTAACATTGAGTACAAGGAGAGCTCTAAGGCCTTGTAATTGCCTTTTTGCTGCTCTAGGAATCCATTTTCCTTTGTCTCTCCTCCTATCTCTTCAACCTCAGGTGGATCCTTTATAAGCATCACTTTATATTGTTTGTTCTTGCATATATGCTCTGGCCCAAATTTTTCATCATATCTGAAACATAACCCATTTTTAATCTTTTCTTGTAACTCTGCATTTGTTAGTCTCTTAAACCCTTCTACCCTGCTTCTTGCTGTCCCTGTAGGCATGTTGCTATTGCTGGTAGAGTCAGCTACTTTATCTCCACCAGTAGATCCTATCTGAGAGTTTTCTCGACTCCCTCTTTCATAGGAAACTGTCTTTGCTGGTAAGAATCCCTTGAATTCAGGTTTGTCATAACCTCGCTTCACTATTCCTCCTCTAATTAGTGCTTGATTCTTTTCATCAATCATTTGGGCTAAATTCATCATGTCAGCCAATGTGGTTGTTAGATATAGTTTGAGCTTAGTTTTAACCTCTTCCCTCAACTCGTTCAAGAAGATGCCTTTAAGGTATTCTGATTCTGTTCCCCTTAAAGGGCCTGCATACAATTCAAAATTCTCCCTAAATTCCTCTACTGTGTTGGCCTGTTTCAGGCCTAGTATCAATTCATAAGGGTTCTACATCATAAAAGGCTAGAAGTGCCTAATTATGGCTATTTTGAATCCTTCCCATGTAGAGTTTGGAGAATTGGTTTCCCACCACTAGTACCAGCTAAGGGCCTTGCCTTTCATGGCTACCAAGATTGCTTGTAACCTTTCCCTCTCATTCACTCTTTTGATATAAAAATACCTTTCTAAGCAGCTCACCCACCCATAGGCATATTCTCCTGCAAACAGTGGGATCTCCAGTTTCCTCCATCGATCCTCAGTGTTTCCTATCATTCTCCTTCCTACCCCCTTCTTCTTATGGGTTACTATCCTTTCCTCCACTAGCATTAGCGGTTGATTCTGGAGTTAGTCCCCGATTCGATCGGTTCACTAAGGCCTCCAGCAACTCCTCCACCTTTTTCAGCCTGGCGTCGCTCATTTCTCGTTTGGCCTCCCTCGCTTCTTGCTCTTCTGCAAGATTTTGCCTCTATTATGTGAATGTCTTCTCTAGAGACTCCAGTCTGTCTTCCATCTTTGATCGGACCATGACAAAAGTTTCAAGAATCTATCTTTTAGCTACCAGGATTGTGGGAGCTCTAATACTAGTTAATAGACTAGCTTAGAAAATAGTAGATAACTAAGAAAGAATGAAGAAAGATTGAATCTTTATTGACAAGAAATGAGTCCTTGTCAGTAATAGAATATACTGATCAAGAAATGTGAGAATGTATTTATAATCCCAAGTCATTCAAGAGACTTGGTTCTCTCCTTTTCCCTTTTCCCTTGATTGGTTCCCTCCTCTCTCTCGCTGTTTCCCCCTTTTATACTATTGCCTGCTTCTATTTTCTAACATTCGGTTGGGTTCCTAATAGAATGCCTAACTGAATACCTAACAGAATGTTGTTATTTTATTTTCCGTTTCCCTCCTATCCTATTATTCTGTTATTTGTTATTTTGTTATGGTATTATGTTATTCCCTTACCCTGCTATTTCTTCTAACATAGACTTTTCTGATTGGGGGTCTACTAACATATTACTTTTGGATACTTTATTTTAACTTATAATACCATAATAATTTTCATATACATTACTTTCAGACTTATTTCAATATTTATATATTGGTGATAATTATACAAAAAATTATCTGCTATTTCTTTTTTCTCTATTACTATGTTTGGAAATGGGTTTATGATGTTGGTTATTGAAATTTATGAGTTTCAAAAGTTAAATTTAAAGCCTTATATATGAATGTTTCAAAGGCAGAAATAGATTTAAAATTCAAAATGTTTGTTTATTGAGTGTTGGATCAAAAAGACACATTTTGGTATTTCAAAGAAAGTGTAATGGTTTATGATTTTCTTATATATAATATATGGATAATTTCAAAGTTTGATTTGGATTTTTTGAAATAAATTGAGTTATTTTAAATCCACAGGAGTTTTTTGTAGAAGACCCTAAGTGTATTTAAATTAAGTTGTCATGACTTACGAAAGAATATATGTAAATTGACATGTGATATGTTAGCATTAGGAGCAATAGTGCCATGAATCACAAAAAAATAATATAGGGTACTTCTTGAATTTTAGTGCATCACTATATTTGCTAGTATTTGAAGCAAAGTACCATGAGCTATAAAATGACTTGTGGCCCACCTCTTGAATTTTAATGTACTATTTATATATGATACGACACCATGAGCAAAGTGTTAAAAGTTACATAGTGATATGGAGGGCCACCTTTTGAATCATAATGTATTACATACATTTGTTTGATGCTATGAACAAAATGTCACAAGTAGCAACAGTGACACAGGATCAACTTTTGAATTCTAATGCATACTTTTGACTTTTGTATAGTTTATTATGTGAAAATCCCAATTAAATCCTATTTGCAAATGATACCTAATCTATTAAATGTAAAATTGCATTTTCCTTGGAATTTCATATTTTTGTATATAATTATGGTTTATAGTAAAGAATTTTTTTATTATAAAACTATTATTATTGAACTAATTTTATGAGGAAGGAAATTACATATTGGGAAAACTGATATTTAGAGTTGTTTGCCACATTTAATAACTTTTAAAAGAAAATAAATTTATTCCTTTTGAACTTGTTGTTTTTGAATTTGTGGTATTTAACATGTTTTAAAAAGAGCTAAAATTTCTCTACTATTCATGAATTATTTTTTTAGATGCATGTTTTAATAGTTTATTCATTCGTTGATTTCTTAGAATTAACTCTTTTATTTCTATGCTTTTCAAGCTTTGAAATTAACTCAATAAACTAAAACTTTGTTTATCTTGTGAAGATTGAAGTCATTACTTGACAAAAATTTGATAATTGAATTAGAATTGAGTCACATGGGTATCATGCATTTATTGAGTTATTATATATATTTTTTACATATTTTTTAAAGTTACAAGTTTTTATTTTAAGGTATGTGGCCCTCGTAAATAAAAGAGAAACTCTATTGATTTTTCTAAAAAAATATAAAAGTATTTTTTATTAAACTTTAAGTGAATACTATTTTTTACAAATTTCTATTGCATTTGCATCAAGTGGAGTCCACATTGCTTATAGGTTAGGCGTGTGGGAAGCCATTTGGTGGTAATTTCCTATACCGATCATGTGTTAATAATTGCAGTGTGACAAAATTAATATTAGAGCCTAGTTTATTGTCTAGGTCCATGATTTAGATGTCTCCAAATATCAAATTAGGTTAGATTCATGGTAGTGCTCCACAGAACATGAAACATGGATGATGATATGACAAATTCTACTTCAAGATGTGTCATAAATTTCATGAAATTCCTTTAGATTATAGGCTAATTAAGAGTTATTAAGTCATATATCTTACCTTCTTGATTCTTGAGAAATCCGCTAGTTAGAATAGGCCATGGTAATTAGATAATAAGACAAATAATATTTGTTTATATATAACAAAAAGTAGATATGAGATAAGAAAACCTATTAATTAGCAATAATGAGAATAATATGTGGTTTATTTGGGGATGAATTATCTGTTGGAGACTTAATATGAAATAATTATTTGGCATGAGTATAATCCATAGAGTTTACTTTGATAATAAGAAATACGTAAAAGTATTGAAACGGATTAGTAGTAGATGAAAGGATACTAGTAGTATGTATGTAGAAATAATTGCAATAAACATGGAAGGAATTTGGGGATAATAGAATGGTTACCAAAAGCATGTAATTATTAAATAATTAAGTTTATTTAAACTATTACAAGTGGTGATATTAAAAGTTTGGAATAAAGTGTGGATGTTTTTACATTAATTTGAGTATCAATGAAATTGATAAGAGTAAATTTAGTTAGGATAGTGAAATAGGATTTTGAATTAGTTAGAGATAATAGATTTAGTAGAATTTTTGGGTGATTTAAGGAAAAAAGGGCTAGCTATGGATATGAGTTATTAGTATTAAAGAAGATTATAGAAGTAAGCAATTACTAAAGAACATTAGAGGATTTGTTTTATTTTTATTATAAAAAATATTTTCAATAAAATAAATTTATTATATAAAGTACAAATTAAAATAAATTAATTAATTATATATTTTATTGTAATAAAATATGGAAAAATTAAGATCAAGTTTATTTATTTAAATTTTGCAACATTGACATGATTTTAATTTTAAAATTCTATATTTTAAATTAAATACACTTCGATTGAGATATTATCAAAGTTTTATAACTTAAACACTATTTCACTTTCTTCTATTTACTTCATTACATATTTTTTATTTTATGTATCTTCAATTATTATTTATAACTTAAATGCTAATATCACTAAATATTATAAATATAATGCAATATATTTTAAATAAGTTAAAATTTTAATGCAAAAAGTATTAATTTAATAAATTAATTACAAATTTTATTTTTATAAAAATATTCGAAGATTAAAATTAAATTTATTTATGCAAACTTTGACAATTTTTTCTTGATATCACTTTTCAAATGATATTTCAAATTATATATATATATATATATATATATTAAAACTTTATCCAGACTTTACAATGCATGCACTATTTATCTTTCTCTTATATAGTTCATTGCATTTTTTTTTCATGTTTACTTGTATTATTTATAGAGTAGATGATTATACGGTGAAATAACGTAACTAACATAAAACTATCTTAAATAATTTATAATTTTAATATAGAAATTACTAATTGAATGAATTAATTACATATTTTATTTTTAACAAAAAATATATTGATTAAAATTAAATTTATTTATTTAAATTTGCCAACATTTACATGACATGAACTTTCAAGTGTTATATTTCATATGAAACACACATCAATTAGGATTTTATGAAAATTTTATAGTTCAAACATTATTTCTTTTCCTTTTGTCCACTTAACTACATATATTTCTTTTTATATATCGACTTTTTTTGGCTTACAACTTATACGTTAATGTTACTAAATAATATAAATATGACATGATATATTTTAATTTTAACATAAAAATATTTTAAATAAGTTAAAAGTTTAATAAAAATATAATTGAATTAATTAATTACATATTTTATTTTTAACAAAAGTATTTGAAAATTAAATTCAAATTTATTTAATATTTATCAATATTTTATATCAATTTTTAAGTGATATATTTCAAATTAAATATACATTTATTATGATTTTGTTAAGGTTTTATAATGCATTTACTATTTCTTTCAAACTTAATGATTTAGATGATTTTAAGTTTGGTTTATAAATAGGTTTTAAGATTTATAGTTTAAGTCATAAATGGGCTGTTAGATGTGATCAAATGGATGATTCATGTTGTAAATTGCATAAATGATGAATCCTTACTGAATAATGATAATTTGAATAAGATTAGTGGAGTAACAAATATAGTGAGAGAATATTGATAAAGTGAATAGTAAAATTTTCAAAAAAATGCAAAGAACTCATATAAGAGGTGCTTCATAAAGGGTTTCATCGAGCTCACAATATGATTTGTCATACTGTAACTCAGGAAGTCATAAGAGGGTGAGTGGGATAAGGTTAGCTTGAAGTTATAAGTTAACTACTTATTTTGTTGATATTCCTATTTATTTTATGATGTGATTGTAATATATGTATATGTGTGTGTAATTGATCGAGGAAATAAAAGAGCATATTTGATACTTTGATTTTCTAATTATTACTAATAAAATGTGTGATTTCACAGAGTAAATCTAATTGATAAGCTTATAAATGTTTCCTATGTTTAAGTATGTTAGAATGTTTCTTCACTAAGCCTAAACTTACCCTCTATATTTTACTTTTGTAGATTCATAGGATGAATCACTTCCACCACCACCTCAAAATTAAACTCCTTGAAGACTTTCTAGTATGATTTAAGGCAATATAGGATCTGTGGATATAATTACATAGATAGGCCTTACTCTAGATAAGTCAAGAGTAAATGGTTAGGTATTTAATCTCTTTAAAAATTAGTTAGGTCAGTTTATCCTTAGGTTAGAGTACATTATAAGCAAGGCTAACTCTCCTTTATAGTAGAAATGTTTTTGATAAATGAAAATCAAATTACCTTTTTTGATATTATGTTATCTTCTTCAATTATCTCTAATATGTTTAAGTGTGTTCGTAGGAGAAATATATTAGGTTGGTGGAAACTGAATGATCAAATTATACGCTAGTCATGACTAGGGTTGAATCATAATAGTATATTTTTCTTCTTCATACCCATTCTAGTTATTTACAACCTAGGCACAAAAAATACTAGATAATATAGATATAATATGATATATTTCATTTTTATTATAAATATTTTAAATAAGCTAAAACTTTAATATACAAAGTATAAATTGAATTAATAAATCATATATTATGTTTTTTAATAAAAATATTTTAAAATCAAAATTTTTATTTAAAATTTATAGATGTTTTCTCCATATCAATTTTCAAGTGTTATATTTCATATTAAATTTACTACAATCAATTGGAAATTTGTCGATGTATAACTTATTAATTTATTTTCAATTAATATATCTTAAAAATAAATTAAATTTCAATCTTTCAACAAAAGTATTTTAAATTAATTGAGAATAAGTTTAATTTATAATTTATAATTTTTAAATATCAAAGTTCAAATATAATATTTTTTTTCAAAGTTCATATGTAAAGCTTCTGAGAAAAGTTTAAAAAAATTCTAAAATAAAATTTGCTCTTTTCTTTTCTTTTATTAGTTTTATTAGCATTAAAATTTTTGCTCTTTAAAACAAAAATGAGCAATTAGTATATTCATAGCTGCAAGTTCCATCTTACATTTTATGTAACATGTTATGTATACAATACTCTTACATTTAAATATAAGTCACACTTGATTATATTATATAATTACTCAAAAAATAATAAGTAAGTGCTATATTTAAAACTAGTTTAAGTCTTAAACATTTGCACAGGTGCCTATTATTTTACTACAATTATTATATAATGAATATATACATACATATATATATATATATATATATATATATATATATATATATATATATATATATATATATATATATATATATATATATATATATATATATTTATTTATGTCATATATAGACTTAAAAAATAATAACTTTACAAAATTTACGAAACGAAACTTCCTAAAAATGATACTAAAGGCAATAAATGTTACCGCTCAAACTCAATGCAATTGAAAATCCAGCTTGTAATTGAGAATAAGGCCTAACTTGCTCTCTCAAAAGGGATCTAAAACTTTAATGTTTTTTATTCAATGCATAAGTTTATTCAAAATTTGTGCTGCTATATTTTCTTGAAACAATGAGTAACATACCTCATTAATTTTTAGAGAAAGCAAAAGAACATCTAAGAATAACTTCTATCAAAAACCATGTTAATTTAACACTTCCTTTTCAAGAGGCAAAATGAAGAGGAAAAAAGTTACTTTAAGTATATAATAGTAAATAATTAAACAGTAAATAATTAAAATTGTTAATACTTTAATAATATTGTGATATTCAATATTATTTTAACAGTTTTACTTTTCATTGTATCTGAAGTTCAAATCTAAAATCTGCATGTATATACTAAATGAATTATTACTTTTACCATTTTTTTTTCCTTAAAAAGGCTAACTTTTAAGAAAGACAATACAAAGCATTCACCGATCTAATGCGCATAACATCAATTTCGGGTTGCTTTGATGGTACGTGGTTCAAACGTTTAAGAACCATGTGCATGTGAGACCAATTCTAGTAGTCAACAGTAAAAGATAAGAAAGGTTCTTGTTATGCTCTAACTTAAAATATTTCAATATGTCATATGAATATAATGTAATATCATACCTGTATTGCTGTTTCATCTGAATGATTAATAATGAGCCGTTTAGCTTTAAAAATAAAAAGAAGGAACTAAAATGAGAATTCAATAAATCAGGAAAAAAAATCATTAATCTCTATTTACCCCGAATGAATCCCTTCAATATAAAAGACAAAATAACAAAAGAAAAAATCCAGAAAGATTTGATATCCTTCTTTTTTTTAAGAAAAATATGCGATTGTAGTTATTTAATTAGTGACCGGAATAAAATTCCTGTAAATTTCATTTAATTCCTTAAATGACAGAGTTCTAATTCCTATGATGATATTTGAGAGGGACTTTCATGGGGTGATCTAAAGTGGAACGAGCCCAAAAAACTTGGTCTGCAGGGGCAAATAAATAAATAAATAAATATATATATATATATAATTGATCTATTCTTAATGATAAATAAATAATATAATTAGTAATTTCTTAAAAAAATCTAAAAATAATTAAAAAATATTTATTTCATAAAAGATTACTACAAATAATCAATTTCTTAAATATATGCAAATTTGCTATATGCATTTTATCATAAATGTCAAAATATTATCTTTTATATGAGTAAAAATAATGCAAGAGCAATATGTTATTTTAAAAAATTATCCTTAAATTTAATCTGAAAAGAATAAAATAGATTATAGAAATAAAATATAACAATATATCATTTTAGTGTTGTTACTCTTATATTAAAAAGAATTAATAAATACAACTCTATCTTTTATTAGTCTACATGAATATTAATATCGACTCAAGCCATAAGTCATTGGTTTAATATAAATACAGAGTGTGTGCAAAATTTAAAATTTAAAGGCACATGGTCGAAAGGAAAGAACATTATAAAGCAATCAACAAATAGAACATTAGGAATATTTTTTTTAAAAGAAAAAATTAGCAAATAAATAAATAATTTTAAAAAATAAAATTTACCTTTTACAATGAAAAAGCTATAAAATTAGAACAATATTTTTTTGCTTTTGATCTTATTTTTTATCTTTTAGAGGAAGTTCGCAATAAATAAAGTGTAATATTAAACTATGAAATTAAAAGGATAAATTAGTGAAGGATATAAGAAGAAGAAGCAAAAGAAAAAAAGAGAAATAAAAAAATGAAAAAAAAGATAGAAATCAAAAGAACAAAAGGAAGAGTGATCATTTGATAATAAAATTTAGCAAAATAAAATAAGAAACAATAAGTCAAATTAAAATAATTAATAATGGCAATAAAATTAATACTTATATGATTTTTTTAAAAAAAAAAAATTGGTGGGGGCAGTTTCCCTCACAAATCAATGCATAGGCCTCTCCCTCAACTTCCACCAAAAAGGTGACTGATAATAATATTGATGGATATAAACTTGACTATGCATGGAAGATCACGAGGAGATTTTACCGACTATTTTAATCTTAGGTTTGAAGCACATTTGGAAGTATGGATAGGGTCAATAAATGAAGAAAAGGACAAGCAAGACACAGCTCATCTAGTTAAACATGTTCTTAGTAGCGGAGGTGAAAATTTTAAAAAGCTTCATCAGACATGCTACTATTATTAAAGTTGATAATTATAATTCATATTCATTTATTAATATATTTTCATTCTTATTTTAACATATTCATATTAATTTTAAGATGAAAATAAATTAAGTTATTATTAATCCTATTAAATAAGAATTAACATAAATTAATTCATGTATAAACATTTATCCATATACATACATATATATATATATATAAGTTATTGACTCATACATTTTACAATTCAATATTATAAATAAAATATATTCTATTAAAAAATCTTACTAATTAATTCATAAAAAATATATACTAATAATTTAATATAAAATTAAATATTTTTAAAAGTATATATTTTGAATAAACTATCCTAATATTCTTATATATATGTGATGGTATTGATTTTCATCTAAAAAATATAAAATCAAGTTAGCCACTTATTTTAATCTTATTTTTACATTATGTAAAAATTAAATTTACAAATAAATTTAATGGTACTAATTAGATCTTTTTACATGTAATGATATCAATTTTCATACAAAGAAAGTAAAATCAAATCTAGTCATTTGTATTAATTTTATTTTTACATTATATAAAAATTAAATTTAAAATAAATTTGATGATACTAATTAGTTTCTAAAATAATATCATAAAAATAATTTTAAAAAGATAGTCAAATAATCTAAATTACAAAGAATTAATTAAATGAAGGCAATCTTGATTTTATTTAATTAATTAAAATTTTGTTACTACTTTTCTAACAATATTACTTTCAAAATTGATGAAAAAATTAAAAAAAATATTAATTAGAATTATAAGATATATTATACAAATTTTATTGTAAGATGAAAATAATACTTACACTTGGGTTTGTTCCCATGATTATATTGTCATATTGCTAATTTGAGAAATTTTGAAAAGTGATGCTAAGTACACATAATAATTTGTCATGTAGTTTTCAAACACACAATGGAACTATAAATTTTACTATAAATCCTAATTTAATTGATCTAATGATCATACCTAATTTTATAAATTTCAATTTTAATAAATATGATATAAAAAATTATTTATATTAAAAAATTGAAGAAAAATTAGAATTTTAAAACAGAAAATAAAAGTTTAATTTAAAATTTCTAGTAGCATAGTTTTCTTTTAAAATGGTCGTGGTAAAAATAATATAATGATAAAAAATTGTCAAAATTAATAAAAAAATAAAATAATAATAATCTGATAAATAAATAAATATGTCAAGTTAACTATATATTCAAAAATTATAAATCATTTGTTAAAATTTTACATTAAGTCATACATAAATGAATAAATCAATAATCACTCATCAATTTTTAATTTAATTTATATTCAACCTAGCTAATTTGTTTATCACGTCCGCCTATTATTGGTTCAATGGGAACACATCTTTCTTCCGTACACTGTTTCACTTCAATGCTCTTACTTGTATGGAGGTTCTCGTTGTTTGAGTTGCATAAAAAAATGAAAAATTGTACATAGTATACAAATAATATATTTTACATGGTCTTAACGAGTCTCATATATCAGGATATGATGACTATAATAGATAAAAGATGAGGAATGTATTATAGCTATAGTTATTAAACTAAATAAATGAAAATTTTCTTAAATTATTTTCCTTTTTGGATATGATTCATAGATGAATGATAATTCCTAAATATGTTTGTGGTCATAAAACATAACTGCTTGGTTGAGATGCTTGCATAAGAAAGTAAACATGCAGTCAAATACACACAGCAAGGTGGCTTGTCGTCCACACTCCAATATTGAAGTCAACGTTTATTTGGCATAATTGTACTCAAGAGTAATTCGATAATATTAGATAAGCGAACCTTGATTGTTTATAGGTTCAAGTGGGCATGAATCACAATAAAGATGATGAATTTTCATGATTGTTAATTACAAATAATTAGGCATCGATCATAATGTGACATAATAATAAAGAATTATGTGCCTCAATGATACATGATAAATCTTAATAACTAATACTTGATTGGAGGAAAGGCTTATGAGTTAGCTCTAATTAGGGTGAATAGACATAAGAGTTAGAATTGTATTTATTTGTGTGTACATCAAGTGGAATAGACTAATCGTGATCCAATCAACATTTTATTCATTGTCAATCAGGAATAAGACAAATTGTAAAAATTGCAAAAAATTTGTGAAGAATGTTATACCTAATAACAAAACTCAATTGATTTATGTACTTTTATCTAGTAAAACACAATAAATATTTTCAAAAATTGTTATTTGAAAAACAAAATGTATAATTGTGTAAGAAACATACAAAAAAGGATGGCAACAGAGACGAAATGAGTAGAGGACTAAGATCCTCATACACATCCCCATTCCAAAATATTCTGCTTTTCTTTATTCCTATACTCACATGGATAGAGTTTTTAATATACATCCCTATTACTATCAAATATTCGAATTTCTATACTCATCCCTATTTTTGCATTTTATTTAAATGATGTATATTTATCTATATTATATTATAAGTTTAATTAAAAATTAAAAATATCCAATTTTTATCCTATTTATCTAATTATAATATATCTATATTTTATTATTTTTAATAAAATAATAGTTACTTGAAAATTCTAATAATACTAATAAAATAATGAATTACATGAATTCTTTTATTAATGTATATCTTTAAAAAAATTATATTTTAATTAAATAATTATATACATAGTTTTAATTTTTATTTTTTATTATATATCAAAATTATATATAAATATACATTATTGTATATTTTCAACAATTATATATTGTGTAATATGAGTATGAGGAGGGTTAGGTAGTATAGTTTTTGTACCCATACTCATACATGAATGGATAAAAATTGAGAGAAAATTAGAATTAGTTTCCTTTAGAGGGTAAAATGCACTTTAAAAGATAAACTATAACATCACAATTATTGATAAGAAAATTAAAGAATCTAAATTTAATAAATAATAATAAATTAAAAAATAATTTTAAAATTTATAACTAATTACTACTATGATGTTGCACTTTATCTTTTAAAACACTTCTTACACTTTAGAAAAGCTTACTCCCAACAAATTAAATTTTAATATTTTTATAATAATTTTCCTTTATTAATGTAAAATCATTTAAAATTTATTTATATAAATAAATACTATATTTAGATGAAAGTAAATTTATAACCCACATTGTACACAGCATACCACCTGGTATTAATCTACATTAACATATCAATACATACAAAAAAAATAACATTTTTCTTAAGAATTTTACTTTCACCTATTGCACCCCCAAAAATTTGACAACAATGGATAAAACATATCATTTTATTTCTTCTTTGAATAAAATTATATCTTCCAAACATTTGCTTTTTCAAGTACTAATTAAAAAATTATTTTCACAAATCTCTTTCAAGATTTATTTTATTTTATTTTCTTTGTAAATCATTTTCAAGTTTTTTTGTTTCCTTTTATCAAGAAAACCTTTGAAAGATCCAACCAATCTTTCTCTTCTAAAAAAAATGGAATTCAAACAGCATTTTCATAACTATCACTTTCAAAATCATTTTTGAAGTTTTTAAGAAAATACTTTTGCGAGCAAATCCACCATTAATGTCATGATTTTAACATACTATCAGCCAAAACACATATATACCCTATACATAAAGATCCTCTTAAAAGAAAACTAAGAGGAAAATTATTAGATCTCTACTCACTTAGTTAGTCTTGCTTGCTTGTTTTTCTACACCTATAATTCAATTTTTAATTGACCAAAAATAACACAAGTTAATAAGTGAACTTTTGAAAGAACCATAAAAAGAAATGAAATCACTAGAGCAGATAAGTTTCTACCTTCACTTTGAAGAACAAGAGAGCTTTATCTCTAACAAACTCGGAAGATCACTTTTAGAAGAGGAAGACAATTCTAACTCTTTTTCTCACTAAGCCAAAATTATGGCTTTCACTCTAGTTTGGTGTAGGGAGAACTCGAAACCAACTTTCTTATTTATAGTGAAGAGGTAAAATGATTCCTAAGCTTTTAATTACATCATTTTAATTAAGATTACATCATCCTCCTTGTCCTTTAGGTGTTTGCACTTTTGTTGTTGTAATTTTGGAAGCAAATCTAACAAAAATCTACTTAATCTTATCATACCTCTTTAATTCCAAGAATATTCCTTTCATTTAATGCATGCTTATCTTGAAAGATGACTAAGCATACTTTCAGAAGCTTCTAACTTGCTCTCCAATTCTCACATGCTTAAATACATTAAAATAATGAATCATAATCTAAACCATTACTTTTAATGTACGAGCAAATTTATAATTAGGAAAATACTTAAAAATTATATTAATTCCTAAAATCAACTCATCTCTTCCTTTTGTCATCAAGTGTAACAGTGTACCTCTTTCTTGCTTGTCTTAATTTTTACAAATTTAACCCCTTGAATTTTTCATAGGGTACTTCTAAGTAAGATTCTTAAATTACCCTAAAACTCTATCAACCTTATATCTTGAATAAATTCTAAAATTATTCTAATTTTTTCTAGATAATTTCTAATAAAGTTTCATATACTAGAATTAATGAATACTTCTATTAATTATGCATTAATATATACATTCTAATTGAATTCTATCAATTTTTATCTGTTGAATTTTTACCAAGTATTACAAATTCTATCCCTTTAAAAAAATTATCCCTAAGTTTTCACTAAATGTGATAAGATTTATTCAGAATTGTCAACAACTTATAAAAAAGCTTTGGAAAATCTTATCAAATAATTTTGAATATTTTGTTCACATGTTTACTTTTAAAAAGCCAAGTGAAAAAATGGCTATATAAAAAACTTATGTAAAAGTTAGGAGCATTTAAAATTAGCAAACCTTTTTATTATTTAATTAGTACTTCGTTGGTAAATTTTGTTAGAAAGGAAACATTTAAATTTCATATTTCTAAATTTCAAAATTAGATATTGCTTTCACAAAATTACCTTTCAAAATAAAAAATACCTGGTGCTTTAGACGAAACCTTCAAGTTAATGAGGTGGCATCCATTCTTATTACTTCTAGCTAGAGTTCAACTATTTCCTTAGACTATGATTTATGACTCCAAATTTACATTAGACCAATTTCCACCATTCCACAATTTTATCCAAACTATGCTTTAATACTAACTCTTTTTATTATTGAATAAGACCTAAAATAACTTGATGCTAACTTTCCTTTTTTATTGAAACACATCACTCCTTTCATTAGTGATACTTGCAAAAACACATGCTCAACTTTCTAGAATTTTAATTTTCATTTGCTTGTATTGGCATAAGACTTTTTTTTGTCCTAAGTTCCATGTAGTCTCTTTCAAATAATGTAAACTTTATTTATAACATCCTTTACTTGGTTTCATCTAATTATTTTTGCCTCTTTTGGCTTAAACAATCCTATAGTCAATCTACATTTTTTGCCATATAATGATTCAATTAGAACCATTTGAATGCTCACTTGATAACTATCATCATAAACAAATTCTATTAGCAATAGATACTTGTCTTAACTTCCTTCAAAGTCCATTGCATAGGCTCTAAACATATCTTCTAGCGTTTAAGTTGTTCACTTTGATTGTTTGTTCGTCTGTGGGTAAAATATTGTACTAAAATGTAACTACATTCCTAAAACTTCTTGAAATGATTGCTCGAAAGGCAATGCGAACCATGTTCCATTATTAGAGATAATTGTAGTCGATACGCCATGTAACAATATGATTCTGACCAAAAAGATCTAAGCATACTAAGATGCTAAGAATGTCATCTTCAACGACAAGAAATGTGCCATTTTTATGAGGCAATCTATGGTTACCTATATAAAATCATCACCTTTACTAGTTCTTAGCAATCCATTAATGAAATCCATTGTAATGCCCTCTTATTTTCATTTAGGAATGTATATATATTGATGGAGTCTTATGAGGCATTAGTGTTTCGCTTTACCTTGTTAACAAATCAAACACTTAATCACACACTCAATCAAGTCTCTCTTTATTACTCCCCACTAATAGATATTCTTCAAATGTTGATATATTTTTATTGCACCTAGATGCATCATATATAATAATTCTCTTAAAATTTCACTCCTCATTTATTCAAGAACTTAAGAGTTCTTTTTATTTCATATCACACTTTTTTCATTAATACTTAGATAGGTTTCCTCTTTTGCTATTGCCTTTTCTTTCAATTGATTATACTTAGAGTTCTTTAGCTACTTTTTTTATCTATTCTATTATTGTGGACTGTATTGTTACAATAAATACTTTTTCATGGATTTTATCTTTCTATGCACTTCCTCTTTTTCTTAAAGCTTTTAAATTTAAGGCATTTGCTACTACATTAACTTTCCAGGATGGTAATGGATAGAATAATCATAACCCTTCACTAATTCTATCCATATTTTGTGTCATAGATTTAAGTCCTTTTACTCAAAGATGTACATCAAAATCTTATGATTTATTTAAATCTTACAAGTTACTCCATAAAGATAATATCTCCAAACCCTCAAAGCAAACACTATAGCTACCATCTCTAAATCATGAGGTAGATAGTTCACCTAATGTTTTTTTAGTTATCTTGATACATAAGCAATAACATTTCCATGCTAGATCATACATATCTTAATCCAATTTTTGATGCATCACAATACACCATATAATCCTCTGTCCTACTTAAAAGGCCTAACATAAGTGTAGATGTCAAGCATTCCTTCAATTTCTAGAAATTTTCTTTCCAATCATCACTCCATATGAACTTAGCTCCTTTTCTTGTCAACTTGAAAAGCCTATTTATAATGATATTGACCCATTAGTCAACACTTATCAATTTTTTAATTGAATAGAAAGGATCTAAAAGATGCTAAGATGCAATGAAGCTGTTATGGTAGAGTTACTTGGACATCAATTAGATTTACTAGAAGCCATGAAAGCAATATATCTTATTTTTCATGTGTCAATGTTGTAGAAATATATCCTTGATAATTCCCATGTATTGAAAGAAAAAGTTGTGGAGTAAGATAAAAAATTGAACTACATAGAGAAACCAGTCAAAATAGTAAACAAACAAGTTAGAAAATTGAGATCCAAGGAAATACTAACAGTCAAAATAGTTTAGGAAAAACATGGTGAGAAAAAAGCAACTTAAGCATTAAAAGTAGATATGAGAGAAAAATATCCAAAATTATTTAGTAAGATTCCCTAAAGCTTTTTCATAGGTTATTGATGGTCCTAAATAAATTCTATTTTGTTTCATGAAAATTTAAGGACGAATTTTTTTTAAGAAATTGAATTTGTAATACTAGATAAAAATTTAGTAGATAAAGATTGATAAAATCAAATTTAAAAAGTGTTTATTAATGGGTAATTGGTAGAATTATTTATTAATATTAGTATATGAAAATCTTATTAAAAATTATTTAGGAAAAATTAGAATAATTTTAAAATGTATTTAAGATTTAAGATTGATAGAGTTTTAGAATAATCTAAGGATCTTACTTAGAAGTACTCTGTGAAAACCTAAGGGGTTAAAATTATAAAATTTTGGACAAACAAGAGAGAGGTACACAGTTACACTTGATGACAAAAGGAAGAGATGAGTTGATTTTCGGTATTAGTGTAATTTCCAAGTGTTTTCCTAATTATGGTTTTGCCAAAAGTAATAATTTTGATTATGATTCATTATTTTAATGTATTTAAGCATGTGAGAATTAAATAGCAAGTTAGAAGCTTCTATAAGTAAGCTTATTCATTTTTCAAGATAAGCATGCATTAATTGAAAGCAATATTCTCATAAGTAAAGAGATATAATAATATTAAGTAGATTTTAGATAGATTTGCTTCTAAATTGCAACCAAAACCATAAAATACTTGGGAAACAAGATGATGTGATTTTAGTTAAAATGATGCAATTAAAAGCATGAGAGTCACTCTACCTCTTTACTATAAATAAGAGATTTGGTTTCACGTTTACCCCACACCAAACTAGAAAGAGAATCATGGTTTTGTTGGTGAGAGAAAGAGTAAGAATTCTCTTCTTCTTCTAAGATTGATCTTAAGAGTTTGTTAAAGATAAAGTTCTCTTGTTCTTCAAAGTGAAGGTAGAAGCTTATCTACTTTAGTAATTTCAATTTTTTTCATAGTCCTTTCAAGAGTTCTCTTATCAACTTATGTTATTTTTGGCAAATTGAAACTTAAATCATAGGCGTGAAAAAACTAACAAGCAAGACCAACTAAGTGAGTTGAAATCTACTAATTTTCTTGCTAAATTTTCTTTTAAAGAGAACATTATATCTGAGGTATATATATGTTTTAGTTGATGATATATTAAAGCCATAATATTCATGGTGGATTTGTTTTTGAAAGTGATTTCTTAAAAAACTTCAAATGTGATTTTAAAAGTGATAGTTATGAAAATGATATTTAACTTCCATTTTTTTAAAGGGTGATTGGACCTTTCAAATGTTCTCTTAATAAAAGGAAATAAAAAGAAAATTTGAAAAAGATTTGCAAAGAAAGTAAAAAAAAATACTTTTAAAAATCTTTATGAAAATAAGTTTTATAATTAGTACTTGAAGTAGCAAATATTTGGGAAACATGCTTTTATTCAAAGAAGAAACAAATATTTTTTATTGGAAGCATCGTATATAACTCTCAGGTTCTCCCTTGAGATCTAGAGCAAAATTTTAATTGTTATGATAAAATTAATTGTGCATTATTTTAAATCTTAATATGAATAATATATAACGGTTACATCAAAATTTTTAAGCAATATTAATGTTGGAAAGCATATTGGAAGTTGTTAGGTATCCTACTATTTTAATAGAATTTTTTTTATCTTTATAAGAAAAATTTTACGCTATATTCTAAACTATTTTAGGCGTATAGTAAATATTTGTATTAAGGTTTTTGAAGAAAAATCAAGTTGGAATAAGAGCATATAGTCCTTGAGTTTGTTGTGTAAAATAGCATAGAAATTCTATTTTTAAAGCAAAGTTTTATCTTTTACAAAGTAATTTGTTGGTTAATTATTTTGATAAGTTATGTAACATGTTTTGAGTATGAAAAAAATTGAAAAATGATATTTGATGTCCCTAATTTAATTCTAAAAATTTACAAAAAATAAGAAAAGTTTACTATTTAAATTAGTATCTTCATATATAGAATGATTGTTAAAATCTAGTAAGGATTTGTGATTGTTCCCATAAATATTTGACATTGAAATGAGGTGATATTACGTAATTTTATTAGTAAAGGACATGTAATTATGCTTCATTTAGTAAGAAACAATAGTCCTCTTGTTAGAATAAGATAAAATCTATAGGTTTAAATATACTTAGGTTTAGAAATTATGGAGCTTGGAAAATCCAAGTTTATGCTTCGCAGTTTTACTATAAAAACTATGAGATGTGTACTTGTGTCTTGAATAAAATCTTGTTCATTTATAACATAAATATATAAAATTAATTTCTTAAAAGAATGCTTAAATATGAATGGAAATGTTGTGAAAAATTAGATAGTGCTCCACAAGTTTCCATGATGAAATCATAAGCTTAAATTGATAATTAATGCATGATTATGTTGAGAGCTAACTTATGAATCATATATGCACTAATCAATTTTCATGCAAAGACATTGTAAATGATGCTCATGAAAATGAACTAGAGTTGATAAACTCTTGCATGAGAATGTGATATAATAATCTAGCACGCAAAAATGGAAGCACAAATGCTTATTATGGTTACAAAAAATGTGACAAGGTAATTGTAATTTCTTTCTTACTATATTTTATTCTATATTATATTATATGATGATTATGGAACTGCTAAAGTGATGAGCAACAGAGAGCTTTATGTGAAAAATGGGCTAGGAAGAACCCTATATGGAAACAAGGCTTAAATGTTGTATATTATTATTAGCTTGAATGTCATATATGATGATGTGATGAAAATTATGAATATGTGACCTTTATGGAGATGATAAGAAAATGGCCTAACGCTTTGCATTTTAAGTCACACGAAATGATGCGAGGTAAGAAAAGGGCATAAGGTCAAAATATGCATAATTATGATCAGTTACTCTAGAAGAAAACCTCTTACACTTCCTTGCCATTTAATTGTTAATTAAATAATTATATTATGCATGTGATTAATTATGTGATTAAATCATACTTTATCTAAATTTATATAAGTGCAGTAAATAGAATGGATAAATGTGAAATATATAGGAAAATTTTCTAGTAAGAACATGTTTTAATATATATATATATATATATATATGATTTTCTTACTTAAAACTCATTAGAAAATTTGTGTGATAACTATTTCATTGAGTAATTTATTACTCATTCTATTTATGGATATGTTTCGTAGATACTTTTCCTTTTTAGTGGTATTGATTGAAATCATAGGTGTTTAGTGGCATCCATATGACACTAGGTACAACGTGTTCAAGCTAAAGTATCACTTTACTAATCATGATTGATGACATTAATATTTAGTAGTGGGCTTGGAAGAGAATAATTAAACTTATGCCTTAAGAGCTAGATCTCGTCCAATTGTTTCTAGACTAACATTTTAAGAATTATGGCTATTAAGTTACCTTTGAAGACCCAATACTACATGATCTTGTGAGATTGATATGCTTGTATATGATTATGTACCTTATGATCCCTCTCTATTAGTTCTAATACTCCTAGCCACACCTTTAGTATTATCAACTATATCAACAACACCTATAGTAGTAAAACTACCACCTTACAACCTAGCTTCGGAAGATCTAGAAGACTTTGATATGGATGTCCACTATGATGACAAGGTGAATAGCTAGTTTGAATGATGGCTATCACTTGGTATTTGTTTTCTTTTATTATTTGTATCATTATCTTTTGACTTTTTACAACATTTATAAAAATATGTTTTGATATGACTAAAAGGTTATAGTATAACCTTAAAGCTATTTGTATAAAAGAAGCATATGTATAATTATGTCTGTGTATATATATGATGCATGCCTTTCAATATTATTTGTTTATTTTTTTTAAAAATTATTAACTTAATATTTTTACTAAAATGTTGTTTGATGTTTTTATACTAATTGCAATCATCCAAAAATGGGCATTATATATTTACATATACATAATTATACATATGCTTCTTTTATACAAATAGTTTTAATGTCAATAGGTAATGTAAAATTATTATAGCATAATATACAGTTAGATGGTTTTAATATGGACTTAGGATTATCTCAAATTGGCTAAAATCCTTTCCTTTCTAACTTATTAAAAGAATTTAATTTAATTTATATTATTGTTTAGCTTAGTTTTACAAGTAAAGTTGAGTCTGTTAAAATTTTAAAAAAAATTCTAAGTCCCGGGTACTCCCTTTGGAGGGTTATATGAAATATGCATTTTTAAAAAAATAAAAATTTTGATATTTGTTCCCCTTGTAATTATATATCAGAGTGATTTTTAATGAATTTTTAGGAATCTAAAATAACCATTTTGAGAAAATGTTATTTTTAAAATTTTTTAAAATTTGACATTTTGAATTAAAACTCCAAATCTAGATTTTTATTCTTTGGAGTTTTAATTTTTTTTAATATTTTTTTTAATCTAAATGGGGGGTATTTCCTTATTTGCATTTATGTCTTACGGTAGAAATGTAAATAAGGTGTTGAAACCGTGACCCAAACCTAGAAATCCCCCAGGCCCAGACACCTCTAGACCTAGAAATCGTGTTGAAGCTCAGTAACCTAAATACCCGACACTTATGACTCGAAATAGAGTCAAAGATAGAACTAGAAACAGAGCCCCGAAACAAAACCAGAGCAACACGCCAAAACCTTTCCTTCTTAGCTTTTCTCTTCTTCTTCTTCCACTTCTAAACATATAAGATAACTCTCTTTCTACATGTTTTCTTCCACTTTTTCGCTTGTTTCTTGTTAATGTTTCTATTATTTTAAGGGTTTTGAAGTTTTAGAGATTCTAAAACTTCTCCTACTAATCTACTATTTTTGTTCTTTCTTTCTCCTAATAAGGTAATTCTCAAGCTTTATTCTCTTATTTAGGAGTTAGATTGGCTTAGATTAATTAGTGGATAGCAAAGACTTGATATTAAGTTGTGCTCAGAATAGGAAATTTAGGGCTTTTGTAATAGAAAACTCAATATTGTATTTGGGTGTTGATTGATGTTTGAATTGTTGTTTAATTGTTTATGCAAGGCCAAGAAACACTCCCTAGTAGCGTCGGTGGTTCGTGAAATAGGAAGAAATTAAACTTCAGTATATTAACTATTTGTGAGTAGATAATGTATATTTTTACATTTTTATACATATTTTTCAACCTTCTTTATACTTATGAATTATTAATTATCATTAATTTATTAGTCATTATTATTTTCTACGCATTTTAATTCTATATATATGTAGAGCTCTAGATACTCTTGGGACAAGCACATTAAAAATTTTCTTTAAATTATAATAATCCAAAATGATATTTGAATGATACTACGATGAAGAAATTGATTTATGTGATTTATTTTGAAATGGTGTATTACTGGAACCTTATTGGATAATGTTCTTTTAAAAGGTTATTGTGGATAAAGCTATAATGTATCAACTTTTCATGTATGCTTGAAAAATTAATTTTTAATAAGTTTGGAATGATTTGATATTAAAAATATGATTACCATGATTAAAAGCCTTAATGACCTATTTTCAATTACTTTCTTATATGACTATTATTTATATATATAGTGTTCTGTTGTTTTTATAAACTTATTTTGGGAGAAAACTAGTTAGAAACTGTAGCTAACAGCAGTGATGACGTTAGCCTTGGTACACCTTGATTTGAACCCTAATTAGCAAAAGAGTTGCTAACCTCATGTGTTAGCCAACATATGTGAATTGATTTATGGTAACATGATAGGTTGTCTTAAAACTAAGAGCTCTTCTAAGATTATTATTTCATGAGTGAAGTGCTTATGTTGTAATTCAAGACAAAATCTTCCACCCCAAAAGGGTATTACTTTTATGGATTATGTATTTATATCAAATATGATTGTATAACTCTTTTAGTATTATTTTTGCAAGAAAATTCTATGGCACCCCGGGCTCGGGGGGTTTCAAACCCGGGGTGACATGGCACATTCTAAACCGTCGGATGAGATTACAAAATCTCATCCGACGGCTTTTGGGGGTACCACGTCACCCCAGGTTTGGAACCCCCCAGGGTGCCGTAGTGTTCCCCATTTTTGCATTGAAAAGCTTACTTATTTTTCGTGCCATGGCTTATTCCAATTCCATTAGAAATTCATATTATCTATTCATTAAGTTAATGACTCACTTTGTTTGTTACATTATTTTTTAGGATAAGGATTTAGCTTTGGGTCCATCATCTACAACTCCTTAGAGAGAAAGGAGCATTCTTTTGTGGTGAGCCTTACACTTTATTCATGTAAGCTTAATATGAAAGTTATGTATATTTCAAAAGTTGTAAAAATTTCAATACTCTTAAATGTGCTCCATTAAACTTATAGGCAGGGCATGTTTCTATTGATATAAATATATGTATTTTGTTATAATTGTGAAAGATTGTCTGGTTACAAAATGATATGGTTATCTTATTAATATATAGATTATTAGGTAAATGTTAAGAAATGAAAAAATCTATGTGAAACTATGTGCATGTGAAGAAAATTAGTGAATGTATAAGGATCATATGCCCACTTGAGTTCAAAATATATTATAAGTTATTTTACGATATTTTAGGTTTGCATGACCTATATGATCCTATTTTGTTTTTCTTTTTCCTTTAGGGTCATACACCAGTCACGGCCCTTAGTTTTTGGTTGTGATAGTCATATTGTATCCCTTTAGTCATGTCAAAATATTTTTTTAGATACTTTAAAAAGTCAAAAGATAATTATACAACTATTAAAAGAAAACAAACACCAAGCAACAACTATCATTCAAACTAGTTATTCACTATATCCTCAAAATGAACATTCATATTAGAGTCTTTTAGATCCTCAGGAGTTAAGCTATAAGATGTTAACTCTACTGTTATTGCTACTAGTAATGTAACTGATAATACTAGTTATATAGCTAAAAGTACTAAAGCTTATACAAAAAGATCATAAGGTACATAGTCATATGAAGGCACATAAACCTTACCCATAATGGTCACAGGATTGTGTGGTATTATCCTCAGAGGCAAACCTCATAGCCAAAATCTACAAAGTGTTAGTCTAAAAAAAAGTAGACGAGATCTAGCTCTTAAGGCTCAAATTTAAGGTGATAGGTATTTCACCAAATAATTTATTAATCACTTTATTTGTGGATATATTTTGTAAATATTCCTCTTCCGGATGGCATTGACTAAGACATTATATCTGTTGTGGCATTTATATGACACTAGATACATGTTATTCACATTGGAGTATCACTTTGCTATTGTGATTGACAATGTTAGTATTTAGTAATGGCTTGAATGGGATTAGCTAGACTTAAGCCTCAGAAGCCAAATTCTATCGAGTTGTATTTGGACTAGATTTTGACTATTTGACTATTAGATTACCTCTAAGAACTTAATACCACATGATCATGTAATTGTCCTGAGTAAGGTTGATATATCCGCATATGATTATATACCTTATGACCCCTCTATATTAATTTTAATACTCTCAATCACACCTCAAGTATTAACAACAATAGAGCTATCACCTTACAACCTGGCTCCTAAAAATCCAAAGACTTTGATATGGATGTCCACTCTGAAAATATGGTGAATAGCTAGTCCAAATGCAATAAACAATTAATAAGCATTTTGAGATATCTCATTAGTCATTTATCGGCAAATAAGCAACCTAAAAGGCTGTAGAGCCCTTACTCACCAATACTTGATGATCCAATGTCCATACTTGATGAACTTATAAGCTGTTGTTGTGACTTTGATCATAATTGGTCTAGAAATGAAAAGCTTCTATAATGCTCTTCCCATGTAATGTCTTTCCCATCACTACATTAAATCCTATTTAATGCTAATTACATTAGTCGTTGGTTGAACTAACCATTAATTAATAATTAATTATATTAACTAATTTGATAAGATGATAACATTAATTATTTATATAAAGATATTTAATAAAATTATTTATTTATTATTAATTATATGCATGTAAACTAATTTATAAAGATATATATATTTTACAATTTTTTTAATATTTTTTATTTTAATAATATTTTAAATTATAATATATTATTTATTATTTTGAATTCTTAAAAAAATTAAATTAATTTTCCTTTAAAAATGAATAATTATAATTTTTAATTAAAAAATACTTGTAATATTTTAATAGATGCAATAAGTTTATTTTATAACTATTTTTAATATTAAATTTAGAATTCATATATTTATTATTAAAAATATTAATAAATTACACAATTTAAGTATAAAAATATATCTTTCATACGTAATATCATTTTGTTTCTTTTTTTTTAATATGTATTCTATTCTTTAATTTAAAAGATATAATTTGACAAAAAATAATTTTCTCAATACATTTTCTATTATTCTCTATGAAATGAAATATATATTCTCTTCTTTTTTATACAATTTGATAAAAAATATGATTATATTCATATCATTTTTTTATTATTATGTAAAATTTTTTATATAATTTATTATACTAATTTAGTTTTTATTTAAAAATAAATAATTATAATTTATCATATCTATTGAATTTTCCTCTAAGACATAAATAAATATAATTTAGTATCTTTTTATTTATCAAGAATGAAAATATAAAAAAATTATAATTATGGACAAAAATGTCTTTTTATACAGTTTTAAAAAATTACTATTCTTAACTTTTTTAAAATGATTATTCAAGAGCCAAGAAATTGAATAAAATGATTATTTATCAAATATGCAAATCAATGGATTAACTTAGTCAAAGCACTTAAATTAACTGAAAGCTTATCAAAAAGTTACCCTCCTAATCTTCATAAGCAAGAATCAGCCCCTTATGGTTCTTTCTCTTCAGCCTTCTAAGGAACTTTCATAGCATTAATATTTTCACTTGTTGATTGTTATAACCCCAAAAAATTTCCATGAGCCCATGTGCAACTGGCGGAGCACCGACCACGGTGAAGAGCAAGGAGCCAAGTAGCTTTCAGCTTCTGATACCGTCCATTCCCAACATAGCGCTTAAAGACTTGAAATAGTTATTGTTGCTCCACTCATCCCCGTGGTTTATATTCAAAAATTGCATCATATGTTTCCATATTGTAAGAGCTCTCTGCGAAGCATCTGATGGGCAAGCAATTAAAAAGTCAGACAATGTAATAAGCAAAATGATAGGCGAAAGTTCTCATTTTCCAAGCGACTAAATTGACTCGGAAAAGAAACCAATATCAATATACAATATAAAGACAGGAAAGGTTTTACAAATTCTTGACGACTCCACAGAACATGTCATAAAGATAAAAAGAGCAAATCAAGACAAACAGCAAATGCAAACTGAGGTGAGGAAGCACAACAAACAGCTAAAAGCTTATCAAAAAGCTGTTTGCACATGCCCTCCTAATCTTCATAAGCAAGAATCAGCTCTTCGTGGTTCTTTCTCTTCAGCTTTCTCAGGAACTTCATAGCATTAATATTTTCACTTATTGATCGTTATAACCCCAAAAAATTTCCATAAGCCCATGTGCAACTGGCACAGCACTGACCACGGTTAAGAGCAAGGAGCACAAGCAGCTTTCAGCTTCTGATACTGCCAATTCCCAACATAGCGCTTAGAGACTTGAATTAGTTATTGTTGCTCCACTCACTCCTGTGGTTTATATTCAACAATTGCATCATATGTTTCCATATTGTAAGAGCTCTCTGCAAAACATCTGATGGGCAAGCAATTCAAAAGAGTCAGACAATGCAATAAGCAAAATGATAGGCAAAAGGTCTCATTTTCCAAGCGACTAAATTAACTCGGAAAAGAAACAAATATCAATATATAAGATAAATATAAAGACAGGAAAGGTTTTACAAACTCTTGATGACTCCACAAAACACGTAATAAAGATAAAAAGAGAAAATCAAGACAAACAGCAAATGCAAACTGGGGTAAAGGAGCACAACTTATTTCTGTTCTCTATTACTCTCGAGGCTTAAAAGCTCAAATTATAACCATTCTCCTTCCAAGATCACATTACAAATTTCCTCAATTTAAAACTTAAGGAGTTTCCTATCCAGATAACCAGAGAAGAGAGGCTGTGAGCAGCAAGAATTAGCATGTGTCACAGATGTATGGACTTCAAATTATACCAAAATAAGAAATATGATGTCTTCTTGTATACTTCTTTAGACACAAGTTATATGTAAACTGTTATATAACCAACCAATTCAACCAAAAAGCACACAATGCAGGTATGGCAGAATAATAGATTGGATAGCTTGAGTTTTTCATTTTTTATTTTTTTATACACCTTTTTAAGTCTTATTATGAGATCATATACTCTCTTCAGAAGGGGGGGGGGGGAGGAACTAAAGTTCCACCAGGAAGTTTTGGCACAGCTTACAAGTTGACAATTCAAAGAATATTGGATCATTTCAATCAAGGGAAATGCAAGACCAACATAATGAAAGCACATAATAGCAACCAACCAATATAGTCATGGGGAAAATGTGAAATCACAATAACCTAACAATAACCGGGAACCTAGCCTAGATTCCAAGGGGAATATGCTAAATTGGATCAAGCTCTACATCAATAGCAGAACTAAGTACCTTAATTCATGCCAAAAGATTCTGGCCCTATCATGCAGAAAAGGACATAGAGGTAAAATGAAGCTATCTTCAACATCAAACTCCCCTGATGGCAATTTAAGTCTCTCTTCTAGCCAAGCAATGAATTGTGAGGTCACCACATGAACAATAACAGTAGGATCTGGATCTGCCAATACAGCTTGTAGCTCCCTCCATATCCATGGTTCAATCCGGAGCAGTATTCTCTCTTTTGTCAAAATATTTCTCCTCTTGTTCTGAAAATTATAACAAAAAGACATTTATATTGGAAAAGTCAGAACCATATTTCTAGAACACAACAAAAGATCCATAGTCACTGGTACAAATACCAAGAACCTTTGGAAATGATTTTGAATTTTGGACCACAAGATTAGCAGAAGACTGATTCACTTGGAAAGTTTGGGGGAATTGATGTACATTTCATGAGAAAGGGACGAAATGATAATAAAAGCTTTTTGCCCAAGGAGGGAAGCTATTGATAATGCTTCCAATCAAATAAAATGAAATGCATTTGATGCAACATTGAAAGAGTATTCTATTAGATAAAACCTATTTAAAAGAACTTAGTAAGCACTCCATTTTCAAGAAATAGCATAAACATACCTGTTCAGGAGAGGTCAAGGTTGGAGGAACGGCTTGCAACCGATGGTTGTATATGCTACAGAAAAGACATTATAACCAAGTCGTATCAACAAAATCACAATGCTTCAACAATTGGGGGGGGGGGGGGGGGGAGGGACTAAAGCTATAGTTAAATTTGAATAATGGCTTAGTAAATTTGTAAAGCATGAGATCATATCTATATACCTGACACGCCATTCCAGTTTCCTCTGATAGATAACGTCTGGACTCACGAGTCCATGCCGCCCAAATGAACGCCGCCACGGAATTGCCCTTGTTCTCCTATTACTCAATTCAATTCTTGTTCTATGAAGAATCCTGGACATAATGGAGGATTGAATGTAAAATTCAATATCCAAACCAAAATATTTCCATCTCTGAATTCCCAAAACACACACAAACATAAGCTTCATTTAAACCAAAAAAATGAAAACATAAAAAATGCTCCAGATTCAGTTTGCACAAATCTTTCATCGTAGATTATCCATCAAATTCTTCGATTTCATGTAAATTAAATTAAAAGTAGATATTGGGGGGGGGGGACTGATAATGGACCTGAGTCTGACTAATTTAAATTCATCATCAAATTAATGGATTTAAAATCAATTAAAAAGTACATATAAGAATAACGAATCCAAGCCTAACCAATTTCAATATAAAGCAACTTTTTCCCACTTTCTTAACAATTTGACTGAACCCAGAAGAGAGAGAGAGAGAGAGGTTTCTTCCGAACAAAAACTGAAGGAAGAAGAAAGAGATGACCTGCGAGCATCTTCTGGTTGATTCGCAACAATTTTTCCAGAATTCGGGTCCAATGCCTCAGGCGTTACCGCCTCCTTCCGAAAACTTCTAGAAGAAAGGCTGAGCCCGCAGAACCATGAATTGAACTCCGAATTACAAAGGGGGCATGTCCTCTTCAAGCCACTCCATTTGCGAATGCATTCGACACAGTAAGCGTGCATACAAACTCTGAGAACCGCCGCTTCTCTGTAATGAACCTCGAGGTCCCTGAAACATATTGGACATGAATGCCCTCGAATTGCAGGCCAAATTACCTTCCGAATTACTTCCTCCTGCTTCGTTCTTGTTCGCCATGTCCCTCTTCGATAACAGTCCATAACGATTTGAGGGGAGATAGGGGAGAAAGGGAAAGGCTTAGTAACGCCATTTGGAGCTGAGACTCGTGTCGGGATCGAATAACCGTTCGCGGCGGGGCAGATGTCGGTTTTTGCTGGAAACGAAATAGCACGGATTGGAACGGCATCGTATCTTTCTCTTCCCTCAGAAAATAAGTAAAATAACTGTTGTCACCTTAAAGTTTATTCAAATTCTATTCTAAGTATAATTATAATTAAAATATTTTTATTTTTAAAAATATACATCAACCTTTCTATTTTCAATAGCGAGGGAGGTGAAAGTATTTTTATAATAGAAAGAAAGGAATGTAAGTATATGAGTGCATTTGAATATATTTTTTTATTTTTACAATTGTTTTCAAATATTATTTTTAAATTTTTTATTTTCAAAAAATATTAAAATTTTAAAAAAATAAAGAATAGATAGTATTTGTATGAGTAAATAATAAAATATTTCTTTTAATTATAAAACTAGCATCAAAAGTAAAAAAATTAAAAATTAAAAATTGTATTTAATTTCTTATTTTTAAATTATACATTTGAGATTATAATTTTTTGAAACAACTTGCTAAACAAAATTTTTTATTTTTAAATGAAAATAAAAAATTACTTTTAAAAATAGTAAACAAGCGGACAACATATTTCTAAAAATAAAAAAAAGTGCATATAATAATCTAAAAACTCATATCAAATATAAAATTAATTAATTCATATATTATAATCAACCAATAAACATTCATTTTCATTTTTACTCTTATATTGAATAAAGGAAGTAATTAATTACTATGGGAGAAAAAATGCAAAAAGAACATGCAATTTTAGGATTGTTTGGCTTTAGCCTAACTTGCTTTGAAAATTTAGAATGAAGCTGCTGCCTACAAATTATACGAATTTTGATTGGTATGGATTATCATTCACTTAACTTGTCAGTGACTTGCATTTATCCTTTTCTTTATGTTAATTTAATAGGATTAGTAATACAATGTCAAAATAGGAGAAATGATAGAAGCATGTTGCAGGAATTATGGGAAAAATGTGATGTAACACAAAAGATTGTGCCAAAATTAATATGAAAGTGGGTTAAAAATTAGATAGAATAAAAATGTGTTGGTGAATTAAAAATTTTAAAAATTTGTTGGGATAAAATTGAATTAAGCTTTTATTTGGGTAGCTAAGTTATATACATACATACAAACAACCAAGGTGAGAAATTTGACAAAATTAAGGAATTTAAAATTTTTTAATGTAAACCGAGTTTTATTTCAATTCCTTTCCTTCAAGGAATTACTTTATTTGAATAATTTATTTGCATTGAGGAATTTTTCACTCTTTAAATTTCACAAACTTAGAAAAAAAAAATAGGTTAAATTGCATTCAATATCCCTATATTTTCAATTTTTTTGAATCGGGTACTTAAAGTTTCAAAATTTGGAATTGAATCCTCATACTTTAAAATTACTTTTAATTGAATCCTTACCGTCATAACTCCATCCAAAATTGCTTACATGGCAAATGTTTTGCTAAAGTAGAAATTTTATTTCCATTATATACTCAAAGTTTCATTTCCACCTAGAATTCATCCGATAATATAAACCGCTAACTCAGATCGTTTTGTTCTCACCTCTAAATCCTTGATGTTTATTTCAATTTGGGTCCCATTTTATTTATCTTTGCAATCCTTGTTTTCCTTACCTATAGGCGTCAAGTTTACAAGTATATACACAAAGCTATTTGTTGTTGCAAATCTGGGATGTTCCCGTGTTGCCATAGTGTTACTAGTTACGGCAGCAAAAATGGAAGACAAAACCCCTATTTTTATCTCAACAAACAAAACCCAGCAGAAAAAAGATTCAAAATAGGGACATATATATATATATATATAGAGAGAGAGAGAGAGAGAATGATAGAAAAATAGAAACTTTTTGTTTCTGGGCTTACAATATATAGCAGTGCTAATGCCTGCTGAATCACCAAGAACCATCAAAGAGAGTTTTTTTACCATTTTTCTTCCTGTCAAAAAGAACATGATTTTACTTATAATATCAATATTAATTTATTGATAAATATGATAAATATTCAACTTTTTTATTAAAGTAGTATCTAACAAAAAAATGCTAAAAAAATTAAAATAATGAATTTGACCCATGCATGTGAAAAAGGGAAAAATTGCTCAACCATTAAACAAAACCACTATTTGTTTCGAAAATAAAAAATCGCTAGCGCTATTATGTGTGGTTAATATGATATATTTAAAATTATTTGTTATTACATATTTCAAATATAAAATGTCTCTAATTCAATGATGTGATTTGAACATTTTAACTATAAAGCATCAACTAAGTTTACGGATTTTTTTTTTTTTTCATTTAACGAGTAGAAAAAATGTTACGCTTGATGTATACAAGTGTTTTTCTTATACTTTTACAAAATAGAAGTTCAAATAAAATAAAATTATATGTGAAATTATATGTAAAAAATTAGCAAATAAATTAATATATTATAATATTATAATTTTTGTTTAAAAATTTATTAAAATTACAAAGATAATTTAATAAAATAATTAATTAAGTTAATAATGAATATTAATTTTAAGTTTTGTAAAATTTTAAAAAATGATTTCTAAATTTTCATAATAGAAAAGTGCAAAATGCAACCATTGCGAAATTAAAAAAGATATTTTACATTTTTCTCCTGATTATAACTTTATAAAAATTTCAAATTGGATAAGTAAATAAATAAGAAAAAATTCACTTTATCCATCCTATGTCCATCCTATGCTCTGTATACAAGTAAATAAATGGATAAGAAAAATGTTTATATTTATTGTCTAACTAATTTTGCAGAAAGGCAAAAACGCTTGCAAAGGAGTTTGTGAGAAAATAAAAAAATACCTCTGGTTAAGTTTTTTTTTCTTCAAAATTTAGAAATTATATCTTTAAATTATACAAAAATTGAAATTACTACATATTACTATGTTAATTTATTATTTTATTAAATTACATAATTTTTTGTAAAATTTTTAAACAAGAATAATGATATTATAGGACATTAATTTATTTTATTATTTTTTATAAATAATTTTTTATTAAATGAATAATAAAAATTAAATTAAATATATAAAATTTTAATTAAATATTTCAATATAAGTTATAAAATTATAAAAAAATGACAAAATATTATAATATTATGATTATTGATTAAAATTTTTTAAAAAATGTAAAATAACTAATTAAATTAACGATCAATGTTAGTTTTCAATATTATAATTATTACTTAAAAATCCTTAGAGAAAAAAATTGATTTGATAAAATAATTAATTAAATAAATAATAAATATTAATTGTAAATCGTAAGTGATGTAAAAAGTGATTTTTAAAATTTTAAAATAAAAAATAAAATTTAACCACTCTAAAATTAATTAAGATATCTTACATTTTTATCGATCAATTTGTCCCTTATAATGTCATGCGCTCCAAACGCGCCCTATCTGGACGCTCCCTGCAAGAACGAATCACTGAGGTTTTCCTCTATTTCAAATAGAAGAGCGCGTTGAGGCATTTTGATTTCATTTCGTTTTCAGAAAGTACCCAATTTTTAGCTCAGAGTGAATTATAATGGAAGTTCCGAAGGATCAAATCGCCATGCTTCTGGAGAATGGCCTCAACAACTCAGCTCAAATGCTCGTAATCCATCCAAATCAATCTTTTTAATTGTTTTCTTGAAAAGATGCTTGCGTTTCCATTTTGGTGTGGTCTGATCCGTATTTGCACTTGAACAGAGTTCTTTTCTAGTTTCATCACCTGGTGTCAATGCTGAAAGCTCCCCACACCTCAAAGCCGAAAGCTTGGTCTGCAAAATTTGAAGTTCTATTTTCCCATTTCTTATTTTCCTGACAAATACTGAAAATTCCGAAATTTAGTTCATCAGAACTGTTTTTTACTGGTAAATTTGATGGATTTTCAGGTGCTTCTTGGGGATTCAATATTCCGTGAAAGGGAGTTTAGGAGAGCAATTGTAAGATATTCTACTATCTCGTTCACCATTTTGCAATTGTAGTTGGAGTTTTTTCTAATTGTTTAAAGCTTTTGTAAAGCTGGGTGTTTCTAAAAAAAAAAATTCATTTTAAGGAGTGATGAAGTCTTATGATCTCTTTTTCAAGAACAGCATACCTACAAGCAAGCTTTGCAGTACTTTAAGATGATCCCAAAACAAAACATGGCATCATCAAAGAGTGCTTTGCCATCAAACAGGTCGTCTTCACCAAATTCTTATAATGTATCGGCAATTAATGAAAATGAGGTGGACTGATTTTCCTTTGTTTTTTTTCCCATTCATTTTATCCATCTTGATTGGAGTATAGTATAATTATTTCAGAGTCTTCCATGCCCAAGTTGCATATTGAGTTCGCTTTTTTTTTTTAAATCACCTTAACAGGTCAAATTCAAAATTGCATCATGTCACTCTGCTTTAAATGAGCACAAAGCAGCTCTAGTTGAGGTTTGTATATATTGTCAGCTTTAGCATGGTTTAGGCTTTTGTTTATCTTTGGCATCTATAATGAGATGCTTGTATCAATTACATATTACAGATGGAAGGAATTCCCAGCAAAGCTAGAAATTTGCAGATGAATTTTTTACTAGGAAGGCTATATCGCAATTCTAGACATAATCGAGCTGCCATTGCTATTTACAAAGAATGCCTAAGGTCTGTCAACTACGTTTCTCTACAGCGGATGGAATTTTGATTTGGCACCTAGTTGCGATGTTTAAATGTTTTATATGTTTGAAGTCATTGGACTTTTACTTTTCTGCCTGTACAGCTTAAGCATACAATATTAGGCATGCTACCCACTAGGTTCCTTGTGCTTGAACTGTTACCTTCAGTTGATTTTTTGCTTGTGTAGACCTACTTAATGCAATACTTGCTAAGGCTTTTGATGTACAGCTGTGCAGTTATGACATTTTGAGGTTGGGTGGAAGTGTAGGAGTGTGCATTCTTTTTTAATTTCTTTTTGTCTGAAGTTTGTTGGGTGTGTTTATGAATGGGTTGCAAAACACCATATGCATGTGGCGGTGGCATGACTACAATATGTTTGTGTTTCTGTCTCTGTCCGTCTGTCTGCCTCTCTTTCTTTTCTTCCATTTTTCTACCCTCTCAGAGCTTATGTGTTTGCATTTTATAAAACATCTTTTTATTTTTTACCATTTGTTTTACCAATAGGCAGTATTACATGCATCATGAATTTCGAGATTTGATCACTAGTTTTGTAGTCTTTCTTACCTGTATTTGTATTTGCATTGACCAAGTGATATATTATCATTGGATTTTAGAACCATACCTCTTTAATTGATGTCTTTTTGACAGGCATTGTCCTTACTTAATTGAGGCTATCACTGCTTTAGCAGAACTGGGATCCACTGCAAAGGACATTATTTCATTGTTTCCACAGGTTTGTTGACAAAAGCAGGAAACGATTTCATGTTGTTTTTCTTCCTTAGTGGTATTATGGATTTCATTAGTTGAACATTCTCCATGGTAAAATTGCTGTGTCAACACTCAATTTCAGACTCTAATTAGAAGTGGGAGGGCTCCATTTGATCATTTTGATTCAAGCCGTTGGCTTCAAGTAAGTTGTACTTTTGATTGTTGAGATCCTTGTTTGCCTCTTTGCTCTATGCTGCCATTTAAATGTGGGGATTTTTCATCCTTAGGAAGTAACACTAGGTGGATGTGTGCCCAGTTGATTTGAATCAATAAGTATCAAGAGTTATGGTATATTTTATGATTAGGTGGTATGCCAAGTGGTTATTTGAGCTTGATATTCTGTTGTCATTAATCTCACGTGATTACCAGTTGCAAAGTAATCATTTGCATACGTAAGATTACACAATAATGTGCATGGTCATGCCAGGTGTTGCTTCTTTTGCTGGAAGCATGATATTCTTGATTCGCTTTGTATGATACTGATTTGGAATCACACATCTGAAGTTTTGGACAGCTTTCTTTCCTTGATTTGTATCCTTAACTGAGAATTGTTGTGTCTAATGTTGACTGATGAGAATAAAACTTGTAGAGTTATTTCTGATATCATTTTCTCATTTTAGGTGTTGTGTTGTTCAAACTAAAAATCTCCTGGATTTATAAGTAATAATTAACTTTTTTATTATTAATTGTTGACACTGCCTTTATTTGTTCTTGTGTTTTTAAATATAGCTTAATGATTAAGCAGTTGGATACTACATAGGATCCAAGCGTACACCTTAACTGCTCAGGAAGTATGCATTATATCACCTGATCTTTTGCTGAAAGCTAATCCACAATGATAGGCATGTAAACACTGAAAAATTAGTTTCTCCATGGAGTCACATCAATTTTTTTTCTTTCCAATGTAGTCTATTTTTTCAAAGATTGTGTTTGTGTTATTTGGTTGACAATCTGTCCCTGTAACTTCCAATTATTTTTTTACTTTTTCTTTGCAGCGGTATGTTGAGGCTCAATGTTGCATGGCTTCAAATGATTATAAAGGTAAGATACATATTTCATTCAGAATCTACTAATTCCATACTTTACTTAAGGATCTCATTGTTGATAAAATATGTGTTATTGTGTGATCTATGGGTAATTGATATATCTTTGCATGAAGCCTATAACTCATAAAATTGAACATAGATTCTTGAATGAGTAAAAAAATGGCTGGAATATGAAACTTCAACTTATTTGTCTATATCAGTGTAGATTGTAATTATTTGGTTTTCCTCCTTGTAACATCACAGGCTGTAGTGCTGTAAAACTGTACTGTTCTGACCACAAATTCTCAGTGATTGGGGGAAGAGGGTCACCCCTAATCCTACTTCAGAGTGAAGCGAAAATTAATAATGAGTGAGAGATGGTATTAACAAAACCATTAAATAAATGAGTATATGCTACTGTAAATTGTTTCATCACTTATGTGATTTTATTACTTATGTTACTCAATTTTCTGCATTACCTTCTAGCTTGGTTATTTTGGAATCATGTCAAGTTTTTTTATGGAAAAAAATTACTATTTTTATGGTTGATTGTACTTTATGCTATCTTTTGTGATTTGCTTGATGTATACAGTTTTTGTGGCATTACAATGTTGGCAGGTGGCTTGGAACTCTTTGCAGATCTTTTACAACGTTTTCCTAATAATATCCACTTACTACTTGAGATTGCAAAGGTTAGATTTATAGGCTAAAGCAATGGATTCTTGCTTTTCAACCAATAATATATATCTCGTTGCCTCCAAATTATATACTTAGCATGCCTGTTTAATTCTGATGTATGTTGTGAACTTGTAAGTGAAGGTTGAAGCTATTATTGGAAAGAATGAAGAAGCCATTATGAATTTTGAGAAGGTAATATGAAGTATGGCTTATGGCATTTATAGAATAACATCTTATCAAACAGGCAAAGTACATGTATTAACAAAATTTATATGATAATTTGGTTATAACAGGCCCGATCAATTGATCCATATATTATTACATACATGGATGAGTATGCAATGCTTCTAAAGTTAAAGTCTGATTATCCAAAGCTAAACAAGCTAGTGCATGATTTGTTAAGTATTGATTCCATGAGGCCAGAGGTTTTTGTAGCTCTATCTGTTCTATGGGAAAGGAAAGATGAGAGAGGAGCATTATCTTATGCTGAGAAGGTCGGTTACCTTTTTTTTTTTCTTTTGAAGCTGGCTGGACTGAATTCCTTCATCATAATAATGCTTACAGTTGACTGTTTATTTTGCAATCAGAGCATTCGCACTGACGAGAGGCACATACCAGGGTATATAATGAAGGTATTATAACATTTTTGTACCAGATGTGATTGGGGTTCATCTAATTGTTCTTATGTTTTCAGAGCATCACTTCATTATAAATTTTGCTAATTAAATTTTACATGGTGATTTATTCAGGGAAATTTATTATTGACAATGAAACGGGCTGAAGCTGCTGTTGTTGCCTTCAGGGGAGCTCAAGAACTGAGACCTGATATCCGTTCATATCAAGGTTTATATTATTTTATGTAAAACCTCGAGAGTAGCATGAAATGCATCTTATGCCTTCAATAGCATACATGTTTGTAGCTAACATCAACTGCAGAAAATGGAAGTAATAGATTTGCAGACTCTGACTTGGTTTTGAATTTAACTTTCAGGTTTGGTTCATTCTTTTTTGGCTCTCTCTAAAATCAAAGAGGCTTTATATGCTGCCAGAGAAGCAATGAAGGCAATGCCTCAATCAGCAAAGGCTTTAAAATTAGTAGGTGATGTCCATGCAAGTAATGCTGGTGGCCGGGAAAAGGTAAACCTATCAGCAGCCATTGGGAATAAATGTCTACATAATTTTTCTGTACCTAGATTTTCTCATGTGTTAAGGTTAATGCATCCTTTCAAACAGGCAAAAAGGTTCTATGAATCTGCATTAAGACTGGAACCTGGTTACCTTGGAGCTGCACTAGCTCTGGCTGAGCTCCATGTTATTGAAGGCAGAAATGGAGATGCTGTTTCTCTACTTGAGCGGTATCTTAAGGACTGGGCTGATGACTCTCTTCATGTGAAACTGGCTCAAGTTTTCTCTGCCACTAATATGCTTCAGGAGGCTTTATCTCATTATCAGGCTGCATTAAGGTTGACCTTACGTTGTTTTGAATCTAAGTCAGCATGAAATCTGTATTGCTTTCTAACTTCTGTGGAAGAGCTTTGTTGGATATCACTTGGATCAAATTGGTATCAGTTTGTAACACAGACATCTGGGAGAATATGTCATCTTCGTTAATGGCATTTTCATTGATTACATACCTTCTACACAACAATTTAAATCTTGCTGTCATTATTATGATACTGCGTTCCTCCCCATCCTTTATATGCTCAACTTTTCTGCAGGTCACATTTGATGCCTTCCAATTTGTTGTGAAAGTCCATGTATTTTGAGATTTTTGAAATAGACTCCAATGCACGCCTTTGTGCTTGTGGTTCAATTTTGCTCCTAACTTGTAGTGCACATTGCAGATTAAACCCACAGAATGAAGCCGCAAAACGGGGTTTGGAGCGCTTAGAGAAGCAGATGAAGGTTGATCTTATTTTTTCTGTGACTTAGCCATTTACTTGTGCTTTATTCCTCCTAAATTTTGTTTTAATGTTTATCTAAAACCTTAATTTTAATTTCATTTATGAGTGAAGGGTTAAAGGATGTATAGCTTTGAAATGCATATGACTTAGGATTGAACCTGCATTCTTTGTAGGGAGTGGATCCAGATGCAGCTGAGGATGATGAAGAAAATGATGTTGAAGATGCTGATGGAGACCAAGAAGAGGCAGAACTTCTATGAGGATCCATGGAGAAAGTAATCGCAAAGCCAATTAAAATGAGAAATATGTATCTCTGCAGAGTTTATTGCGAAGACGGTTTTAGTGGTAGAGTGAGGATTACCATGGTGGCCGCCAAGAAGCTGTGCTTCTGTCCTGATTGAGGAAAAGCTCACGCTGGGAAAGAGAATCGTTGGGGTTGCTGCTGAATTGGCACCCATCTCACTTCTTTACACAGAATGGGACTGAGGGGTTGGACTTTGCCTAGAGGGCGGAGTTCCAGTTGGTCAGACCAACTCATAAATGTAAGCTCGTGTTATCTTCATTTTATATTTCATTTTTTATCCGAGATTTTCTCTTTTGTAATATCTGTGCTTTGTATTGACTCTCTGCAGATTCATGTTAGTTTCTGTGTACTTAAAAAATCAATGACTAAATATTTCTCCTTTCTCTTTATCTTTGATCAATGAAGATGGAGGACCTTACTCTTCTATTTGATGGTTAGAATATCTTTGACCAATTTGGAAGCAATTAGATGACTCTTTCTCTCTCCATTATTATCCTCAGTTTTTGTTTTTGCCAAGATTTTTGGTGAACCCTAGACTTGCCTACAATTCTCACTTGGTATGCTTGTCTACAATTATTAACAGAGAGAAATTATGATATACTATTTATGTAATGTATTAATATACCATTAAATCTTACTGCACATTAAATTTATTTTTAACTTTTTTAAAAAATTAAATTTAATATATTATACAATAATAAGTTATTGGTGAAATCTGTAAATGTATCAATGTACTATTATTAATGCACCATAATCATTTTCATATTGATGGAGGGGAGATTTTGACTGTCACTTTTGAATATAGCCACATATTTGAATATCACACGATTTAAAATTTACCGCATGGGACAAAGCATACACATCACAATGGCAATGCTCGTTTTCTTGTTCATTTAACCCCTCACCACTCACGCATCCACATCCTTGTACCCTACTCTCACAAAGAAAAAATAAATAAACCTTAATCTAATCCCACGTCTTATATCAGAGGGTATGGCAAACCAACATTCAAATTCAACTGCCAATTTATTTTGACAATAGCTACATTAAGTTTTTAACGTCATTCTTCTCCATAATTTTTTCCTTTTTTTTAAACTAATTCACCAGCATATAATAAGCCAGGACATATCTCCTTTTAATTACATCATTTCATTGTCTCTTTCTTGTACACTCATTTAGGTCATAATTACTATTTGCTAATACAATGTAATATTAATAGGAACCGAATACTACAAAAGTAGTAACTGCTATCATTGGAGTTACAGAATACTAGAAATTGAGCCGTGTGGGGTTAGGTCATCGACTCAAATATGTACAAAACTGAATTTGCCAAACCATATTGTTTGTGGCCAAGCATCCATTTTGTGAGCCAAGTGCTGAGATCCACTAACTATACATTAATCACGAGATAGTCCAAGCCTCCAGATGCCATTTCTCAAATGCAGTTTTCCTCAGTTCATTTTTGGGAATATTTACAAGGAAGAACTTAAGTGCATATTATGTACCATATGAAATTGATTACAAACTGACATTTGCACCAAGTTACCAACAACATTTCAATGCAATACATGTGCCAATTTGTAATTGATTTCATGTAGCACATGACGTGCCCGCAAGAATTTCCCATTCGTAAGACATTTTGCTACACATGAAAGGGTTTCCTTGGAGTGGGAGCTCTATTTTCCATTGACTGTAATCTCTGCTTGAGATGGAAAACTTCAACCTGCATGACCAACAAGGGTTGGCAGCATGTTGAAGGAAAAGTTGTAAGAAATAGAAAAAAAAAAGGGGGGGGGGGGGGGGGGGGGAGCATAGAATAGTGGGCTGAACAGAAATGCACGATTATATCAACTAGTCCTTGTTACAGAATAGATAGTGCAAATAACAGAATTCATAAATCAAATTTACCTTATCAAGTAAGGATAACACCAACCAACACATAGGAGTAGTACTCAATTTAAAAATGTACCTGTAGCTGGAATGCCCTGGCTCTTTCTCCTGCAAGTACTCCTCTTGTTGAGTGCAACTCCTACAAGTTTTTATTTCTTATCAGCCAATTTCAATATTTATACAAGCATGCAAGTTCTTGCATCAAACAAAATTGCTGCTACAGCATATGAATCTCCTATTGACTCCCTTGCACAAAAAGCACACATACCAATCAGAGTCAAACTCCCCCCACCTACTTTAAACAAGGTTAATTTAAGTCAGACTGTACTATTTGTTTTGAGTGTGAGAGATAACGTGAGATAATTTGTGCTGGTAGCACTACTCTACATCAAATGGTTTATATTTTATACCTTCTGTGTATCATCTAAAACAGCCTTGAGGAAAGCAATGTCATGCTCGAGCCTTACATTGTCAGCATGGACAATGTTTGACAGGTTGTTAGCTTCTTCTTGGGCTAACTCTACACCTGCCAGCTTCTCCCTCAGTAAGTCCATCTCCTTTGCTGTGTCAGCCAGCTTCTTCTCCATCTCCTGTCTGCTTTTAAGAACAGATGTCAAGCTTTTCTCTGCAGCTTCTTTGCTTGCTAGTGCAGCCGCCAATTGCCCCTCAAGAATCCCATTTTTCCTTATCAGTGCAGCCACTTTAGCTTCATAATAATGATATATGTTTGAAGGAGTGGATAGTGATCCTGACTTGTCCGGAAATGATATATCATCACTTTCAAGTGTAAGATTTCCAAATCCTTGTGTTTGTTGATTTGAACTTGCCGATACTAACAGTTGCGATTCCTCCATGTTGATCTTGGCTCCACTTATGTTCATCTCATTTTGATTTGATCTGAGTTCTGTTGCCTGAACATATGTAAACAACAAAATACCAACGTTTAACAAGTACCCTGTAGATAAGGATTGGTGTGTCAACAACTACCTAAGAAGCAGACATGCGACATGACACCTAAATCTAGAAGCATGAGGGCATCACATGGCATGTACATGAATAAAGGGCAAATTACATTGACCTCTTGCTGAAGTTTGGTCTAATTACACCTGACACCATCTCATTTTTCAAAATCATACACTTGCATCCCTAAAGCACTTTCACTGTTTGAAATGCAACGGTGTTAAACTACAGTCCCTTCTCTGGTCTCATCCCTCATAGTTGAAAGACCATTGCTTTACATTTTTATGTACAAATGTACCTTATTTTATATTGAAGAACTACAAACAATCTTTCCTTTTTTATGTATAGCTATGTCACAATATTATTACATGAAAATGTAGGAAAATGATCCTCTAGTCATGAGGAAGACATTAGAGAAGGGCCTCCAATAAAAAAGTTAACGTCATTACATTTCATAATTGTGAAAGTGCTTCAAGAGATGTAAGTGTATAATTATAAAAAATGGAAGATATCAAGTGTAATTGGGCCAAACCTCAAGAAAGGTCAATGTAATTTATCCTTTTATATAAACATACATGCATTGTTTAATATAAATAAGAAAACATTATGTATATCAAATCAAAATATGTCCTAAAATACATTTAAAATATGTAAAATCATGCTTAGAAGGCGTCTAAAAAATGTCAAAAATTAAAAGTAAATAAATACTAATAGTTAATAGGAGTGCTATCTATAGGTCTCAGCGTGTCAGTGTCAAGTGTTCAACATGTGTCCTTGCTATTAATGTTCATATGAAATGTTTTAGATGTCAAAAGATATGATTCCGACTTCTAACAGTGAAGGTCGTGTATTACCCGGTGAAAAGAACTATCATCTTCTGCATTCTTGTCCATCCTAACATCGGGGTTGTATTCTTCCTCATTATCAAACTGTCTGCGAAGGGAGATGTTTGTGGAGTGAGAATTGGGATCTACAAGTAGGGACTCTGAAAGAGATTTCCTCCCTGAACCATGTTCAATTGCAGATGCTAGATTTTGTCTAGCAACCAAGTTAACTACACGCTGGGAAGAATCATTAAGTTGATTGGACAATGAAAGTTTCTCAAATAGGATAGATCCTGTTCCTTTAGCAGGATTGGACTGTCTTCCTAGCATTGATGCATTCTTTTCCATCACTAACACTTCCACCTGTGACATCAAACTTAATATGTTCAATATCCAATAAGAATAAACTCAGTAAACTAAATTATTCTTTGTCAGACCTGATTTGATGGATCTTTCTTGGATCCTCCAAATGCAACAAGGAAGTCTTTTTCCTTGTGCTGAACCAACACCAGGCTGAAACCCTGATAAAATACGACAGATCTTATGCTTTAAAATCATGTGGAAGAGTATAAGGGCTTTTAAGTTTAAAAACAGATGGAAATAATTAAGTAAAAATTAAGACCAAGAGCCAAATAAGGCATCTTGGTAGGAAAATGTATGTCTTCAGGACAATTTACAAGTTATAGGCCCAAGTTAATGAGTGGATTTGTCTTCCCCCCCCCCCCCTTTTTTTTTTAAGAAAACTAGCCAGTAATCTCATAACTGGAGTTATAATGATGTCTCAGATTCAGATCTGATCACTTAATCCAGATTTTAGGCTTGACATTTCAAAACCTTGAAGAACTTTTGCCTAATCATCATAATACTTTCTATAGCTATGAATAATATTTTTTATATAAATAAGGGCAAATTACAATCACCTCCCCTAAGATTTAGAGTAATTACACTCACACCCATTCTATTTTTAAGAATATACACCAACCTCTTTTTTCCATACACACTCACCTCCATTTCCCTCTATTTTAAACATACACTCATCTCCCCTGCTCTGCCAAGTGTGTATTTCCAAAACTAGAAAATATGAGTGTAATTAAGTTAAACCTCAAAAGACATAAATGTTATTATTTATTTGCCCTTTTAAGTAAATGGAAATGAACAGCATGCAACCAGCAGTGGATATATAATAACTAGATATAGTGTGGGCAAATGCATAAACTTACTTTGTTGGCAGTGATAGAAGATGGAGTTGATGTGATTGCAATGGACCACTCAACTTTTACAATATCAAAGATCAGTGTCTCTGCATGTCCTATAAAATGAAGTAGAGCTGATAATTAACCAAAAAAAAAAAAAGAGAAGAACAGGAAAATCTTCTGCTGCAAAGGTAGGAACTATTTGAAGTTACACAACTATAAATTCTTAAGAGTAAAAAATCTTTCCCAATTTCTCAGGGCACAAGATGGAAGAAAAAAAAGCATGCCCTTGTTTGTATAATGAGCAAATGCTTCTCAAGTTATAAATCATACGTTTCTTCCTGCTTCCACCCCCTGTAATATACCATTTAGTACCGCAAAGAACACCACAGCAACCAGCTCTAGGCGATGGATGGAAACCTTTTATTTTTATTCTTGACCATGCCATCTGAGGAAACAAGATCGTTTCATTAAATATGACACAGAGGTTAAGGATTCAATTCTTCCCATAGGAAAATAAAACAATTTCCAGCATGACAACATAGTATATACATAGTAAAACCAAGATATATCACTCACCGCTTCAAAGTCAAGTGAGTGTAAATCATTCAAAGACCTGGATTTTGATGTTCCACCAAATATATAAAGAATCTTATCATTGTAAAGAGCTGCCACATGGTTAGATCTCGCACAAGGTCCTGTTCCCCTAAAATATTTAAGAAACACACCTTAAATTTCTTAAAACAGGGTAATGTATATGATATAACAAGTGAGTTTTGGTAGATAACTGCTATGAAGTCCGATGTCAAAGAAAAGAAAATCACTTGTGTGAGAGGTCTAAATTCTAAAACACTCACGTGCAGTGAAGCGGAAGCCATGTCAAGGACTTGAGATCAAACATATGTAGATCATTAAGTTTCCTCTTTTTTGCATCTTCACCTCCAAACAATATTAAAACAGAACCCGCTCTAACAACAGTGTGACCACTACGAGCAACCTGCAAAGAAGAAAATATTTAGTCGCTGCTCTCAAGTTCTATGATATAGTGCCAAAGGTGCCAAAACCAACGTAAAGATTAACAAATGAAGAATATGATATCATTTAAGATAATATTTATCAACAGATTCAACCCAAGAAGAGACAGCCTACACTCTGACATGATTGTCTGTGACCATAAATCATCTTTTCCAGACAATGGAATTTGACAAGCTTGAGAATAACATCCTTGCCATGTTTGGTAAAATATCAATTTGATTTAAGATTAAAAGCTGTTTAACACCTAGTGTCCAATGGAGATTTTACAATTTAATTGATCAGTGGTAGAGATGCAAACAAGCTAAGTCGAACATCTGCTTATTCTAGCCCAAGCTTGGCTAAAATAAATAATTTGAGCTTGAGCTCAATAAGCTTAAAAATGCAAGCTCAAAACAAAGACAAACTTAAACAAGCCTAAACAAATTTAAATAAAAAATGCATTATTCAGTCCTAACTTTGGCTAGCAAATATTGAACGAGCCGAAGCAGCCATATGCAAGCTTGAACTAGCCTATGTGAGCCTAAACTAATATGTAATATATTATATTAACATATAAATAGTAAGAAAATATTTTATTATGAAGCTTATTTAGGCTCGCAAGTATTTTGTAGCTCAAGCTTGACTGTTGTATTTATTAATCGAGTTTGACGTGTTCAGGCTCGGTTCATCTAGTTTTTGCAAGCTAATCTCATACTACTCACAAATAGTTTAACTTGCTTGCATCCGTATCCAGCAACCACTGAATTTCCTTGAGATTATTACTATGTAAGGACAAATAAGGTGACTTGAGGATTCCATAAATTTATACAGAATATGCTGGTGAGAAAATTATCCCACAAAGTATAGTTAAAAAAAAAAAAAAAACTAGGAAATTTTTTTACTGGTATGTCTCCCTTTGCTTCCATAAGTGACCAGCACTCAGTCTCTGTATCAAACGCCCATACTACAAATAAAAAATATATATACATATATTATTAGAACAGTATTATCAAATGAACCACATCAAAGCGCTGTCAAACAACATGTGTAAAGGACATAGGCCTGAACCTGAAATCTTGTCGCTTCCTGGTTCTGTTTTACCTCCAACCAGGAGTGCCTTTTTCCCCCATGAAACCTGGTCAAAGAAAATAAAAAAAAAATCAATTATGAATGAGGGCATTGAGACTGAAGACTAATGAATGCAATGCTGTATTCTGGAAGTAAAAATGCAGTGCAATTTGTTATGTAATCTGGAGAAAAAGAAAGAATGGAGCTGAAACAATAATCTGAGGACATAGCCTGAATTGTTGTCTGACATAAAAAATAATCAAAATGCATTAGTCTGCTGGAAATTTGATAGTCTTAGGATGTATTACAGTACCAAGCAATGACCCTTGCAGGCTGGAATCTTTAGCGGCAAACTGCTTGGTGACAGATAAAGCTTTGATGATGCTGTGGTCCAGGCAAATCTGTCAAAGTTTAGCACCTGACATCAGAAATGAAGAGTATGAAAATCAAATTTCGTGAGGTGAACCACCCACCAAACAATCAGTAGATACCTACTAATTAAATTGGTGCTTGTGAACAAGAACCACAAAACTTCCAAATCAAGAAAACAAATAGTATCTCACCTGCACATCGTCCAACAGTCCGTTTCCGGATTCACCACCAACCACAATCATCTTGTTCCCAATGACAGCTGCTGCATGCTATTGATGATGAACAACAACAATTTAGGCCTTTTGCATTTTTCTCATGGAATGTATTATTTGCATCATATTTGCACAACTCACTTCCTCATAATCACCTCAAACCCAGCACATATGACACAAATAGTTTAGAAAGTTTTGAATAGGCGATGTTATGTTTGAAATGCCTGGGGATTATGGGATGGGGAAGTGAGTTGTGTAAGTGCATATTCATTTTAGACATTTACTCGTGTAGGCGACCTTTCACCAGGGATTTAAAATGTGGTCATGGATATGTTACGAAAAATTGTAGACAAGAGTCAATTTGGTCCACATTCAGTCTGAAATGCGGTTGTGGTGTGGCGCTTGCAGCAACCACCACAGTGCAACCGCATTACATCAAGTGGTCCATAATTTAATTCGCTACCTTCTACAATTTGACATTATCGAGAAATTAAGGAACCAAAAGAAAATAAAAATCATAAAACAATCTTACATTGGATCTAGGAGTTGGTTTTTCCCCTGCAATTGACAACACCATCCAGTTCTCTGAGCTGCCAGATACACAATTACTTATTTCAGGCACAGCAGATGAACATTGGCAATCAAGTTCATCAGAATGATTATTTGTCCCAGCCACTCCATCACCCTAAACAACAACAACAATCACAGTGAAAATACCCACCGGTCAAAACCCACACGGAATGAGGCTAAGAAACTTACATTGGAGCTTCCACTTCTTTTGGGATGCCTTATAGGACTTCTTGTTCCTTGTGGAGTGTCTGAAAGCTGCAGCTTTAATCTAAAAAACACACAATAATGTCAATAAAAATAAAAATTTCAAAGTAATTTTTTCCTAATTTGCATTTGGGTAATAGATTCAGGGAAGCAGAATGGAAGTCTAAATGGAGTATATTCAAAAATGAAAACAAAGCATTACCTTCCCAGTTTCATACGCCGACGAGAAAACCCAAACATCTTGTTTAAAATTGAGTTACTCTAGCAATAATCACTTGAGTACTGAAAATGGAAAGAAAAAAATTTCAAAATAAGCCCTAAAACCTCATAAATGAAAGCAGAGTTCATCAAAAGAACAAGTTTTGATTTTTCTTTTTTTACTAATGAATTTGTAGCAAACCAAAAAAAAGCTACTATGATTGGCAACCTCAAAGTCAACAAAGCAGGAAAAACTGAAAAAGTAAATGGCACACCGTACACATGTGATTATTATTATTATTTGGCAGAAAGTGCATCGGTGATTCAGTGGTTCACCTGCAGCAGAAAAGCGGATCATGTTTATTTACTTACACCTCCGTTTGGTTGCTGAGAAAGTACAGGAAAAAGAAGAGAAAAAAGGCCCAGGAAGCGATTGATTACCCAAAGCCAGAGGCTTTTTTGGACAATAATGCACAAAAAGAAACGTTTCAAACATCAGAAGAGAAACACAGACATTACATTGAGCTGGAAGTAGCAAAACAAAACAGATAGGAGAGAGAGAAAACTAGAGAGCAAGACAAAGAAAACAGTATGCAGACAGAAAAACGCGCAAGTTAGCTCGCAACAGTAATTGTCGTGTCGTGTTGCGTGAGGTCATTGTTTCCGGACAAAGCAATTTGGATATGTACGGTGATGAGTCTAAGTTACGCCTTAGGCGCACGCAGTTGCAACTTACAACAACACCAGCGGTGAAGAATGAAATGACCGTTGTGCTTACTGAGGTAGGAAGAGAGTGTCACACTGTTTTTTTCGTAGTTCGTGAAAACCGAGGCAGGGGAGGAAATGGGGCGGGACCCAGTGTACGCACATTGAATGCGGCAGCGTGGGCCCGGTGTCTCGGGACTTGGATGAGTGAAGAGGGAAAAGGATCGAATCGCGGCCCCACGTGTCTATGTTTGCGGAGGAAAAGGGCATAGACGTTTGTGCATGTGAATGCATGTGAATATGGACTTCACATAGGATGATAAGAAGACTTCATATTTTGAAATTAGAGTATTTTTAAGGTGCAGACTTACTGTAATCCAGTAAAGTGTTAGAGTAAATTGTATCGATCAAAGATTTTAATTGATTAATTATTAATAATAAGTAAAAGATTCTTCCAAATTTTATTTTATTTTATATATAAACCGCTCGATTAGTTGAATAATGTTCTTTCATTTTAATCATTAAAATTTTATTTTAAAAGAATTTTTAATTCAATTAATTTATTTGATACATATTTTGAAAATGACGCAGAGAATTTGGCAAGTATTCTTACTTTTCAATTTTAATTAATAGACACAATTTTTAACTATCTTTATTATATTAATTGTTGGCATTTGGTTCACGGGATCTTATATTCCTAGGAAAACATATATTCTCGAGAATGTGATTTCTGAGAATTTAATTAATGGAAATGTAATATTTTTATATTTGATACATTATAAATTTTTCTGAAAATATTTTAATATTACATTTGCATTTCATGGGAATCTGAAATACTTACCTCTTCTATGAAAATATTTTCGGGGAATGTTAGTTAAAAAAGATTTCCGAGAATATAATATTTTCAAATATTTTTTTTTCAAATCTTAAATCAAACATTGAAACGTGATATTTCCTTAAAACATTCCCAGGAATGTTAAAAATATTCCGCGAACCAAACACCACCATAATTATAAATTAAAAATAAATAAATCTAATTATTTCTTTTTCAAAAGAATTTTTTTTAAGTTCATGTTATTTAGAATAAGTGGGAGTGATAATTTGTATTGGCATATTGGATTTATACCAAATTAAATTTTAGTAATAACTTGAGTAATAATTATATTATATTGGATTAACTCATTTATTAAATAAATTAAAATATGTCAACCCATCTACTATACTTAAGAATTTCAATTAATAAAATTTCTATAAATATACTATCAAATTTAATTACTTATTATTTTCACTAAAAATATTTTTAATCATGAATTAAAAACTTTATTGAATTTTTATTTTCATTTTATTTAAACATGGAATTTATCTTTCTATTAAACATAATTAGTTATTAATTATTTTTACATAATATTTTAAAATTTTAATGTAAATTCTAATATAGGTTGGAGCATCATTCTACTTAATTTAGAGTTAATCTATTTATTATTTATACTAAAAAAATTGACATATTTACAATTAGAATTTGTATCTCTTAAGTGAAAAATCACCACCCATAACAAAATACAATGATAATAACTTTGGACAATTGTTTTATAATTTTAGGATTAATATAAAGTTTGACACTGAAAATTTCTTGTTACATTAATTATTGAAATAATAAATAAAAGGTGAAACAAATTTGTGCTGTTGATAACTTGTCAATTCTAAGATGCTTTAGTTAATGGTGGAATGAACACAAAATTTTGATTAACACAAGTAAAAAATTTGTAAAATGAAGAATGTTTGAGATATACATACTTCTTTTTACTAAATATTTATTACTATTGTAACTTCCTCCTAATAAATTGTACATGTATAAATTGTATGATTTTTTTAATAATGTATATGTGTATATAATTGAAACACGACATACTAACATACTTCGAATGAATTACAATCATTTGATAACACATACAGATGTATGATTGTATATTGATAATTCATAATTATTCAACCTTTTGATTAAATGAAGACTGAATACATTATGTTAAATGGTCACATAATAAAGGGGAACTCAGTTAGATGTTTTAAGGATCAGAGGAGAGATAAAAGGCCAAATTTTTCACAAGTAATTTTATAATATAATACGTCTCTCTCTCTCCCCCCCATATACATACAATATTAATTAGAATTTTTTAACATAATTTTTTATTAAGAATTTTTTAATTTACATGAGAAGTATGTTTTTGCAAAAAAATTAAATTTTTCAAAAAATAACTTACTATATTGAACTTCCTGTAAACTATTTAAAGTTATTTAGCCAATACAAATGAAGTAACACTTTTCAAGAAATAAATTTTCATATTTTATTTAATTTAACTTTAAAATTTTCAAAAAATATTAATAAAATAATTATTATAATTATAATATTATAATAATATAAATTAATAACTTTTAATTATTATTTAATGAAAATATTTTTATCTTTGTATTCATAAAAAACATAAGAACTAAAACCTGCTTAAGGGAAATAAGTAAGTAACTTTTAATATTTTATAAAAAATAGGACTACCTAATAAATCTTATATTCTCCAATTTGTTAAATAATTATCAATTATATAAAATAACCTAATCATTTTTTATTTTCTGAAAAATAAGATTTTTATGTTATTACTACCAATCAAATGACCTTTTAACACAATAATACATAGGTAATAGTATAAAACTTATTTATATCAACAATGTATCAAATTTAAATCTAATTTTTAAATATATATTCACATTTACATTATTGGACTTTAAAGGCATAGATGTCTTTGTGCAAAGAAATAGCATAAAGAGATGTTATTTTCTTACAATAGATTTGTATAGGTTTAATTAAGATTAAGATGGTAAGTTAATTAGCTTTTGTGGGATAATGTTTTTTTAAGGAGTAATCTTGCCTTCGTTCTCCTCCGCTCAAACCTTCCTCACTCTCTTTTTATAAGTTGTAGGGTTTATAATTTTGTAAATCTTATTGTTTACTAAATAGGGTAAAAAGTTTTCATATACTTTAATTATGTCACATATTTTCAATCATAATTAATAAATAAAGGATAGTTGTTAATTTTATTATCTATTTGTTAGTTTTGTGGAATTCATACACATTAAAAATATGGTTTTTCAATTATCAAGACTTTGAAAATTGTCAAAGTTGTTCGTTGTCTTTTGTTTATTGAATATGATTAAAGACACACGATATAATTAAAATACACAAGAATCTATAAAAGAGAAGGACTCTTTTAAAGAAAACAAAAGGCAATTTCCTTTTTTTAGTAAGGAAATATGTGGATTAGGAATTAGAATAATGCTATAAGAAGCTAAAACTTTTAAAAGTTGATTGAGTATTTTTGACATGATCCTAATCCAATCATGATCAACGTGAAACTCATTTCTTGGTGTCCACTAGCCCATTCCTAATTAATTAACTTAATCCTAATTAACAAGTATCATGCATTTATAAAAAAAATAATACTTCAAAAAGAAAATATTTATTAAGGTTTCTAGAAAAGATGAGAAAGATAGGTATACTTATAGTTCTCTTAAAATGAGGATAAGCAAGTCTAATTAACTTATAAGGAATTGATTCAAATATCTCTTCTACCTATATCTATGATAAAAAAAAGCCCAAGATATACCATGTACAAGAATTTATACTATAATACTACCATTAGTAAACTCTTATAGAATTTAGCTCTAAGAAAACGGATGTGGAAGCTTAACTTGGAAATCTATAAAATAAATCATAGAGAAGTGAGTTTGGAACTCAATGAATGAATAATCTATAAGAATAATAATAATAATAATTCATCATAACTTACCTATCGAACTATTCTCTTTTAATATTTCATATTACATTTAAGCATATTAGTAACTAAGAGTCCATAACAATAAAGTTAACATATAATCATTTCATTTTCAATGTATTATATAAAAATACTCATTATTAACTATACTCAAAATTATATCTTGTTTGGAATAATAAATAATAGATAAAATACATTTATCCATCTTTTATCTTTCGAGTGAGCTTTATACCCTTCATAAATTTTTTATCCTTATCCCTCTAGGGTTTATCTTATACCCTTCATAAACATATTACTAATAGTTTTTCATCCAATATTCACAACATTATCCCTTTCACACTTTTCATTTTCAATGTCACTTATGGCATGATTTACAATGCAATTTAAACTCTAGATTTCAAGCTTTACCCAATACAATCATGATTCAATTTCAATATACATCATAATAAATATCAATATCATTATGTTCTCTCGTATGGCTATAAACAATCACATATATCATACTAATCAATCCACAAAACATTTCTTAACACATTTTATTATACAAGTAATACAATAAGTTCATTACAACATACTTTATATCATTACCTAAGTCATATGCATATATATATCTTATAATTATCATAAACCACTCTATTTTTAATGCTTAAAGATAAAAAACCCTATGTTGAATTATCATAAATCATGAAAACATGAAACAAATTGGTAGGTTACTATATAGTCACTATAGTTATGACTTTTAAGTGATATTTTATAAATAATTTAAAAATTATGAATATATTATTTATGAAACTTATTCCATATAAAAATAGATTCAATTAGCTTTTTAATAAATAGTTTATTTGACTAAATTAATTAATTTTTGAAAAAGTTATACCTTTTAGAAGATAGATACAAAAAATCTATTTTTTTAAAATTTTGAGTTTTTTTACCTATGTCCACTATTTTAATGATATCTCAAAATATATATTAGACATTAAGTTGAAACTAATTTCATTTGAAATTAGACTTAACTGCCTTTAAAAAGATAGATAATTTATTTAAATTAAACATAAGATGAAGGAGTTATACCCCTTCAAATTTGGCATAAAATTCTAAGCTTCATGAATCAATTGACCAATCAGTTTACCTATCTTAAATTTGCCTTTAAACCCTCAGAATCGATTTGTCACTTAATTATAAAGCCCAATTTTGCCTCTAAACCTTTAAAATTGATTAATCACTTAATTTATACATGAAAATATTAATTTTTTACAAAAAAAATTCATTGTTCATCTAACTCTAAATGCCCTCCAAACACGTATATTACACACTAAACCTTGATATAATCACTAATACACCTATTTATCATTTTATATCATCTCTCTTTATCATTTATTACTTCCACCATATCAAATCAAACATGATTTAAGCAAAATCACAAAACAATCTATATTTCATCAATACTATTATATAGCCATAAAATCTATAAATTTAGTTAGATTATCCATTCATTTTGTATGGAAGAGGATGTTAGGAAGCTAATTTAAAGATCTTTCAATCCTAATTATATCAAAATTCATAGGTTTTAGAGTTAAGGTTTAAAATATCCAACAAAACTAAATCAATCTTAAATTCCTTCATCAACTAAGAAAAGATAGGGGATTCTTGATGAAAGCAATATTCTTATCTTAATTGAATGAAAAAACTAAGAAGAATTAAGACTTTCCTTACTTAATTAATAGAGTGATAGAGAGATTATGTAAGGAAATAGTTTAAAGGAATAGGAAAATTGAAAGAAATGAAAGAGAAGGGAGTTTAGGACTGATATAAGGAAATAGTGTTCTAAGGGCATTTTTGAAAAGTTACGCCTAAATTTCTTCTATACTTACACACTCACTTATATAAGTGCATAGCTTTACACTCTATGATTTCAATAAGTTTTTCTTATTAAAATTTTTTCAAATTCATATTTTTCATTTTCTTAATTTTATTAACTATATTTTATTCCATATTTTAATATAAAATTCCTAATTCAGTTAAATTTACCAATTGTCTTAACTATTCTCTCTCATTAAAAATTTCTAATTTATTAATAATTAAAAAGGGTGAAAAAATACTTCTCCTTTTAAAAGAATTCATTCTCAAATTTTTTATACATAAGGTATTTTAAAACTAGTATAAAGCATGACTATATCATATTTACCACTCACCAAATAAATAAGGATATCGCTGCTACATTTCAGACTTTAACTCCCACATAGCCTTTTCCACTCTATGATGTTCCTAATGAATTTTCATAAAAGGAGCCCCTTTTTTATCTTCGCTTTTGAACTAGGCAATTTAATATCTCTACCAGTTATTCTTCATAGGATAGTTTGGGATCAAGTTGTAACGATCCATTTTGGATCCTATAAGACTCATCTAGAAGGTATTTTCTAAGAATAAATATATGGAATATAGGATGGATAACTTATAAGCTATTTAGCAACTTCAACTGGTAGGTTACCATTGCAACATACTTGACAATTGGGAATAGCTTAATAAAATGTAGTGTTAATTTACCTTTTTTCCAAAATCTTATGACACCCTTCATAGGTGAAACTTTTAGAGAGATCATATCTTTCACTTAAAATTCTAATGCTTTCCTTCTCATGTCTGCATATAACTTTTATCGATCTTAAGCTAACTTTAATCATTGTGGTATGACTTTAACTTTTTCCAAGGCATCACTCACTAAATCTGATCCCAAAAATCATGCTTCCCTTCGAACCATCCTATTAGTGATCAGCATTTTCAACTATAAAGTGCTCATATGGTGCCATTTGAATGCTGGATTGATAAGTGTTATTGTAAGAAAATTCTATTAGTGTTAGATACCTTTTTCGAGTACCTTCAAATTCCAATACATAAGCTCTAAGCATATCCTTTAATATTTAAATAGTCCTTTTAGATTGCTTATCTATTTATGGATGAAAGGCAATGTTAAACCGCAATTGAGTTCCTAATACCTATTAGAACAACTTCCAAAATTAAGATGTAAACTAAGTACCATGATTTAACACGATAGTAATTAGGACTCTATGCAATGGCATAATCTTATCAAGGTACACCTGAGCATATTGAGTTACAGTGAAGGTTGTCTTAACAAGAAGAAAATATGTTGACTTTGTCAATCTATCAATAATTACTCAAATGAAATCGTATCCTTTTTATGTTTTAGGCAACCTAATTAAAAGGTCCATTATAATACTTTTCGATTTCCATTTCGATATTGAAAATGGTTAGTACATTCCAGTCGAATGTTGATATTTCGCTTTCATCTATTGACAAGTGAGATACTTCACTACATCATCTAATACATCTTTTTTTTTATCCCTTTCCACTAGAAGACTTCCTTTAAGTTTTGGTACATTTTTACAACTCTTAGGTGCATAGTATAAAATGAACTATGAGCTTGGTGTATCATTTCATTCTGTTTGCTTGTCGAAACCTAAATCCTCCCTTGGCGGCAAACTACTTCCTTCTCATTAACAGTTATACTAGATTCTTTAGTTACCTTTGTCACTCAAGTTACATAGTTTAGATTACTCTTTTGTACATCTTTGATCCTTTCTATAAGAATAGGCTAAATGATCATATGAGCTAACACCACACCGGAATCTTTAATTGGTACCTCTATCTATTTACTTACGAAATTCCTATTAAGTGCATTTGCTGCTACATTAGCTTTGCTAGGATGATATAAAATAAAGTAATCATAGTTTTTGTCAAAGTCTATCCATCTCCTTTATCTTAAATTAATATCTTTTTGCTTGAAGATATACTTCAAACTCTTTTAATCCATGTAGACTTCAATGGTTTCTCTAAACAGGTAATGTCTTCATACTTTCAATGTGAAGATTACTATTGCTATCTCCAGATCATATGTAGGATAATTTTATTCATATCTTTTTAATTATTGAAAATCATAAGTTGTTATCTTATCATGTTATATAAGAACACACCTAAGTTCGATCCTTAATGCATTGCAATAAACCACATATCCTCTAGTGCTTGAAGGAAGTGTTAATACCGGTGCCAACGTTAAGCATAACTTTATTTTTTAAAATTTATTTTCATATGCATTTGTCCACTCAAATTTGACTCCTTTTTGCATCAATTTGGTTAGTAGTGCGAAGATTTTGAAAAAATCTTTAACAAATATCCAATAATAACTTGCTAGTATAAGAAAATTGTGAATTTTTGTAACTAATAAAGGCCTTACATAATTCTCTACCGCTTCAACTTTTTGAGGATCCATATGAACTCCTTCCTATATCAACACATGCCCTAGAAAAGTAACATTGGTAGTCTTGAAATCATATTTGGAAAATTTTACATATAACTTATGCTCATATAATGTTTGCAAGATCACTTGAAGATGTTAAGCGTACTTCTTCTCACTTTTTTAGTACACCAAGATACTGTCTATAAAGATAATGACAAATTTATCCAAATATAATTTGAATACATGATTAATCAAATCCACAAAAATAGTAAGGGTATTGCTTAATCTAAAAGATATCACTAGCAACTCAAAATGGTTGTATCGAGTTTTAAATGCAGTCTTATGAATATCTCTTTCATAGATCTTCAATTGGTGATAACCTATGTGTAAATCAATCTTGGAGAAGCATTTTATTCCTTGAAGTTATCAAAAAGATCATCAATATGAGGAATAAGATATCTATTTTTTATAGTGACTTTGTTGAAGTGATAATAATCAATACATAAATGCGTAAATCTATCATTTTTCTTCATAAAGGACCGGAGCTCCCTAAGGTGAAGTACTCGAATGAATAAAACCTCTATCTATAAGATCTGGTAACTACTCCTTTAACTCTTGCAATTTTATCAAGGACATTTGATATGAAGGAATTGAAATAAGTTCAGTGCCTGATAATAAGTCAATGTGAAACTCGATTTCATGATTCAAAGGTAATCTAAGTAATTCCTCTATAAACATATTAAAGAATTTTTTTCATTCCTAGAATAGTATCAACATCTGGAATAGATCGATTCAAATCTCGCACAAGTGCCAAGTATGTTACACCTTTCTAAATGATTCTTTAAGCTTTAATGCTCGAAATAATGATAATAGACTTCATCAACATATCTCATTAGAATTTAATGGATGTAAAGCCCTCTGTAAAGAATGTTATGAATTTATTAAAATAATTTACACATATATGGTTCTCAAATAACCAATCCATCCCCAATATTACATCATAGTCACTTATATCAAGTAAAATTAAATTTACTAGCATTATATGATCATAAGTTCTTATTGGGGAAGTTTTTAATTTATGGGTGGTTATAAGAGATTTCTTTATAGGGGTTATTACAATTAAAAAGGTATTCAACTCTTTAGTGGGTTTATTTTGAGTGGTAATAAATTCTTAAACAAAAAGGAATAAGTATCATCAAGATCAAGTAAAACTTTAGTAGTAAAAGTTTTAATAAAGATAGTACCTATCATAATAACATTTAAAGCATGAGCCTCTCGACAAGTAGGTACGTACACTCAAACTTCATTCCTACTTTTTTATCCTTTTAAGCTTAAAAAATTAGCACTCCTTGAAGGTGTTGAAAGGTTTTTAGAACATAAAGTTGATTGAGTATTTAAACTATTTCATTAAGATACAAAATAACTTGCACCTTAATTTACAACATTTCTAGGATAATCCTTTGCCTTGTGCCTAATTTTCTATATTTGAAACATTATCCCCTAAAATGATTACAAGGACTATTATAATGAGAATGACACTGTAGGCATTAAGGCCTCTCATTAGCTTGTATTGGAAAGTGACTTTTTTGTTGGCTTGAAGGATTAAGATAAGGTCTTTGTACCTTAAAACCTCTTTCTAAAGAGGGCCCACCATGAGAGCCTTGAAAAGATAATGGACTCTTAGCGAAACCACTTCCACCATACCTAAAAATAAATTGAGGGGACATCTTTCTTGAATAATGTACTTGACCCGGCCCTTAGACCGACTTCTTTTCCTTCTCCTTTCTTGAACTTGCCATTATTTTCTCCCATTAACTCTTATTTCAAGTGCTACTGCTTGGTCTACCACTTTTTAATAAGTGGCACAACAATTAACATGAACTCTTTTGAAGTAGAAATTTTTTAGGCCATGCATGAATCACTCAATTTTAGCTTCTTCTATAAAAATCAAATATAGAGCATACCAGGATAATATAGTAAATTGGCATTATACTCTACAATAAATAAGCCTTCTTGTTTTAGAGTATTAAATTCTCAAACTCATCCTTAACAAATACTTAGTGGCAAAAAGCCTTTCGAGTTAAAGCCTCTAATTGCAGATTTCGATCAGTCACTATGTTAGTAAACCAATAATGGGCTACATCATCTAGTTAGTAGCCTACCAACTCAATTAACAAAAAGCCAGGGCTTTATAACATCTCATCTAACCTTGTAATATGCTTAAGAAATTGATATGGATCCATTATTGAATTAAGATCGGAGTATTTAGGTGGGTTTAGTTAATAGAACTTATATGCAAATTTAAACCTATCTTTTGTTTCCTTTGCAAAAAAGGTATGCTCCTGCTCACACTTTCCTCCTTAATCATGGCTTTGCTCATAATTATCAAAGTTACTTAAATGCTTACTCTAATCTTTTAAGGCATCATGCCCTAACCACTTGGTAAAAATCATATTAACCCGCTTTAGAATATGTTCAAGAATGGGTATAGTCCAATGTTAAAATTATTGATTAATTTCTCCACTAACCTTTTGCCTGTCACTCCAAGCTTGAAGACCTTTAGATAATTCTTTATCTCTAAGGTGATTAGCTTACGCTTGACATCGCATGTTAGCCATTTCCTAATTATTCATAAATTTCTTAAATAATCATATAACAATTCAAATAATCACTACACAATTCATCAATCAATTTATCATACAGTTCATAATGCACTATGTCACACACAAACTCCATCACTTACTGCCATGGTATAATAGGATCTATCGAAATGGTATTGGCAATACATAATCTCAGGTGCACACATACCATTAGTACAATTTCAGTCAACACCTATAACACATAATATAACCTAAAGTACTTATCCCATTAGGAACCTAGACCATACTTTGATACTATTTTTATAATGACCCTAACTTAATTATGATTGGTATGAAATCCATTTCCTAATTTTCACCAGCTTATTCCTAACTAATTAACTTAATCTTGATTAACATTTATAAAAAAAATGACACTTTAGAGAGAGAACATTCATTAATGTTTCTATAAAAGATGATAAAGTTATGTATGCTTTTAGTCTTTTCAAAATAAAGATAAGTAAGTCTAACTAACTTATGGTGAATTAATTCAAATATCTCCTCTACCCCTATCTATGATAAAATAAGGCTTAAAATATACTATATATAAGAATCTGTGTTATCGTGTTACCATGCTACCATCAGTGAACTCATATAAAATCTATCTTTATGGGGTAAATGTGGAGCTTAACTTGGGAATATGTACAATAAATCATGAAAGAGTGAGTTTGGTGCTCAGTGAGTGAATAATAATAATAATAATAATAATAATAATAATAATAATTCATAATAACTTACCTATCAGACTATTCTCCTTTAATATTTCATATCACATTTAAGCATATTAGTAACTAAGAGTTCATAATAGTAATGTTAATACATAATGATTTCATTTTCAATATATTATATAAGAATACTCATGATTAACTATACTTAACCTAGGAATATGTAAAATAAATCATAAAAAAGTCAGTTTGGGGCATAATGAGTGAATAATCTATAAGAATCATAATAATTCGTAATAACTTATTAATCGAACTATCCTTCTTTAATATTTCATATCATATTTAAGCATATAGTAACTAAGAGTCCATAATAATAAGGTTAATACATAATCATTTTATTTTCAATATATTACAAAAGAATAATCATGATTAACTATACTCAAGATCATATCTTGTTTGGAATAATAAATAATAGATAAAATATATTTATTTACCTTTTATCTCTTAGGTCAATTTTATACCCTTCACTAACTTTCCATCCTTATCCCTTTAGAATCTACCTTATACCTTTCATAAACATATCATCGAGAGTTTCTCATCCAGTATTCATTATTGGTGTATGTGTTCTAGGAATCAATTATAAGATGATTGTAATAATACATAATATATTATATTTTATTTTAAACAATACAATTATTATATTTTATTTTAATATTTGCACAATTTATAACTTAAATATAATAATTATCCTTGTAATAGTTTTACTATTCCTAAAATATCTCTAGTTAAATATTACTGCAAAAAAGATAATAATAATATATTGAGACTATCATGTATGGTGACTGATGATTATGAATAATGGATATATCATATCAAGTCAATACATGAATACATTATTAGTGAATAGATATACTGGACTAACTTGCTAAGAGAATATTGCATGGATTGTCATCTGTTATTAATTATTCTTATGTAACTATAATGCACATATTCCTTTAATCTGAAGTCATTATGGTTCCTTACATGAAAGGTTACACACTTTGATGTCGTTTTGCATCACCTTTAATTAGAATGACGTATAGGGCATTGATTGTGTGTGTCACGAATCATGCATAGAGATGCGAATGATGTAAATGGGATTTTGTTACTCCTATATAAAGAAGAGATATCCTTAGACTGTTTGATTGGGTAAGACTTAGAAATGTATGGCCATGCTTAATTGGATCAATATGTGATATCAATCATTTGTTTAAGTTACTCTACTCAATATCAAGAAATATAAATTAAACATTGACGAGGATGACACATTCCATACCTTTAGATCGATTTGGATATCATTATAAAAAGGATTATGATGTAAAACGTTGATCACACATTAGGTGGATGTCAAATCACAGATATTCTTACTACTTGAGTAGTAATAATGTATTGTTAGATACCGCTCACTATTTATGATCCAGTGATGGGTCATTGCCAACGTAGTAGAAACCTATATGATCACATAAAAGGAGTAAGAATTAGATAATAATTAATTAGTTTTTAGTTAAACTAAAAACTTATTAATTTGGCTTATTATTTATATATATATATATATATATATATATATATATATATATATATATATATATATATATATATTATCAAAGTAATAATGTATATATATTATTATTCATGTAATATATATTTTATATTATATTATGTGATATTATTTGATATATAGTAATATCATATAATTATGTATTTTGATATTAGATAATTATATTATAAGATAATGTTATTATCTAATAATATTTAGTTATTAATATTAAAATAATATTAGATAATTAATGGATAAGTCCTATCTCTTCTCACTCTCACTATGTTAAAGATAAGGTATTAGTGATTGAGTAGAATTAAGATTAGTTACAGTTTTCCTAGTAAGACTAGGAAAGATGCATGCCTTTAGTTTTATAAAAAAGGCAGGAAGACATCATTATTATGTATGAAAACAAGTAAATTCACCACCATCAAAATTGCACAAAAACACTCTATAAAATTGCACTAAACCTTTCATTCTTTGTGTGAGAGATGAATTCTAATAGATTCGTAAAGATTGAAAAGTCATCATTCACTCTATGTAGATATTGTAGAGGCACTATCACCTGATTGTGCTCGTAATTCGGGTCTGCACTCTAAAAGATAATATTTAATTCTTGATTTATGTCCTTACGCATTGATCCGTAGGAAGGTTTCACATGACATAATCTTGAAAAACTATTTTTCTACTACACTACATGATGTATGTAAAACCCAATAGAACATCACCTTCATCATATTTCTCATTTTCAAAGCCACTTATGGCATGATTTACAATGCAATTTAAACTCAAAGCTTAGAGTCTACCTAATACAGTTATAATTCAATTTTAATGTACATGAAAAAATATATCAATACCATTATGCCTTCTTATATGAGTAATCACATATATCATAGTAATCAATCTATAAAACATTTCTCAACACATTTCATTATATGAGTAATACAATAAGTTCATTACAATACATTTTATATCATTACCTAAGTTATGTACATATCTTATAATTATCATAAATCACTCTAATTTTTAATGTTAGAGACCAAATACCCTATATTAAGCCATTATAAATTATGAAAATATAAAATAGATTAATTATGGGTTATTATATGGTAGCTATAACTTTTAAGTAATACTTATGAATAACTTAAAAATTATGAATATATTATTCTTGAAACTTATTTCATCTGAAAATAGACTCAATTAAGTTTTTATAGACAATTTATTTACTCAAATTAATTAAGTTTTGAAAGGGTTATGACTTTTTAAAGGTAAATACAAAAAAATTATTTTTTGAAATCTTGAGTTTTTTTATCTTGATCTACTATTTTGATGATATCTCAAAATATCTATTAGATATTAAGTTAAAACCAATTCCATTTTAAAATAGCTCAATTAACTTTAAAATGATAGGTAATTTGTTTAAATTGTATATAATATGAAAGAGTTATGCCTCTTCAAAAATTATGAATATATTATTCATAAAACTTGTTTTATATGAAAATAGACTCAATTAAGTTTTTTATAAATAATTCATTTACTTAAATTAATTAAGTTTTGAAAGGGTTATGACTTTTTGAAGGTTATGACTTTTTGAAAGTAAACACAAAAAGTTCATTTTTTGAAATTTTAAGTTGTTGACCTTTATTCACTATTTTGATAATATCTTAAAATATATATTAGATATTAAGTTAAAACTAATTGCATTTTAAAGTAGCTTAGTTACCTTTAAAATAATAGGTAATTTGTTTAAATTATATATAAGATAAAAGAGTTATGCCTCTTCAAAGTCGACATAAAATTTTAGATTTGATGAATCAATTGACCAATTGATTCATCTATTTTGAATTTATCTCTGGACCCTTAGAATTAATTGGTCATTCGATTCTAAAGCCTAATTTTGCCTTTGGACCTTCACAATTGATTAGTCACTTGACTTTGAAACCTAGTTTCACTTTTAGACACTCAAAATTAATTAATCAGTCAATTCACTATTTTTACGAAAAAATTAACGTTCATTCGATTCTAAATGCCCTCCAACCACACATATTACACATTAAACCTTGATATAATTACTAATACACCTATTTATTATTTTATATCACCTCTTTTCATCATTTATTACTTTCACCATATCAAATTAAACATGATTAAAATAAAATCACAAAACAACCCATATTTCATCAATACTATTATATAGCCACAAAATTTATAAATTTAGCTAGATTATCCGTTCATTTTATATGGAAAAGGATGCTATAAAGCTAGTTTGAAGATCTTTCAACCCTAATTACATCAAAATTTATAGGTTCTAGAGTTAAGATTTAGAATACCTAACAAAACCAAATCAATCTCAAATTCCTTTATCAATTAAGAAGAGATAGGGGATTATTAATGAAATCAATATTTTTACCTTGATTGGATAAAAAAATAAAAAAGAATTGAGATTTTCTTTGCTTGATTGATAGAGTGGCAGAGAGATTGTTTAGGGAAAAAGTTGGAAGGAATGAGGAAATTGAAAGAAATGAAAGAGTGGGGAGTTTAAGGTTAATATAAGAAAATAGTGCCCTAGGAGCATTTTCAAAAAGTTACTCTTAAATCTCTTTCACACTTATAAACTCATTTATATTAATATATAACTTTATACTTCATGATTCAAATAAGTGTTCCTTTTTAAAATTTCGTCAAATTCATATTCTCATATTCTTAGTTTTATTGACTTTATTTTATTCCATATTTTATATATAAGATTCCTAACTCAACTAAATTTATCAGTTATTTTAGCTATTCTTTTTTATTAAAAAATTTTAATTTACTAATAATTAAAAAAGATATAATAGCTTTCACTGTTAGATTTTTTATGCATTAAGAATTGTATTTTTAATTTTGATTTATTTATTTTGAGATTCGAGAAAGGGTAATTTAACAAAAACTCAATCTTTTAAAAGGTTAAGTTTTCCATAACATTACCTTTAAGAGTACAAAAAGCATTTTCCATTTTTTAGATAAGAAAATATGTATATTAGGTATTAAGATAATGTTACAGGAAGCTAAACCTCTTAAAAGATAAATTGAGTGTTTTCACTGTTAGATTTCTTTTAATGCATTAAAATTTATATTTTTTATTTTAATTCATTTACTTAAATAGTCAATAAAAGATAATTTAATAATAAAAAACTTAACCTCCTAAAAAATGGAGCTTTCCATAACATTACTTTTAAGGATTATCTCCTATAAGTGTTTTGGGTTCAAATTATAAAATCATGTTAAATGATTTGTTATTTTTATTGTTACATAAAAGAAAGATAATATCAACCAATATTTTAGTAATCTAGTGATACTTAATATTATATAAAATTTTCTATTTTTTATTATATTTGATATATGAATACTACTATATTTGAGATGTTTAAATGCACAACTTTAAATGTATTGAGTAAATCATTACGCTTATTATTAAAAAGAAAAAGGAAGATACTACACACACAATTATATTGGGCATTTTAATTTGATATGCATAACATGGAAAGAGAAAGAATTTCTTAAATTGATGTTGAAGTTAAAGTATTTCCCCATGTAATGCTAATTTTGACCCAAAAAATTGGGTTAAGAAAAGCAATGGAAGTGCTAATGTCCTCAAAGAGGGAGCAAAGGATGTTGGCATTGCCACCATTTTTCTGCAGATTGCTTTAAATCTAGCAGGTAGATATACTATGCAGTAAGAAATTTATTATTTATTATAAATACTTAATATGCATTATTAAAATTTCTTATAATTGAAAGTTTTAGGATGTATTTTTAATTATATATTTATCTCTCTCATAATATATTATAAATTAAAAATATATAAAAATGATTATATAAATTATCCGATTAACTAAATATTAGATTGAGAAGAAGCTACTACATTGATTATTATAGGATTGTTATATAATACTTTTTCTTACTAAAATCATAAGAAAAAATTTAACTTATTTACTAATTAAATAAAATAATACTCTATGCATAAGAAATTTACATATCATAATTTTACTTAAATAAATAGAGTAAAATTATATAATATGTTCTAATTGTATAAATATTATATACACACATACATACATACATAATACTAAATATATGGGAAAAAATATTAGTTAATAAAACAATCCCTTACTACTTTCTTTCATCATTCTCTTAATTTTTGAACTACTTTTTGTGATTGAAAAAGTCTAATAAGTCAGTCAATATTATTTATGTATGATGGATTTGTTATACAATATGTTATGCTTGGTATTATTTTATTTAATTACTATGTGTATGATAAATTTTTTCTTGTGATTTGAATTTGTTAGTACATACTTTTTATGTAATTATCATTCATTATGTAATGTTATTTTATTTGTTTAGTTGGAATTGTGATATTTAAATTTGTTATGCATAATATTATTTTATTTATTAAATAATATTTTTTCCTTGTATATTTAGTATACATATATAATATTTATACAATTAGAACATATTATATAATTTTGTTTTATTAGTTATTGTAGTATTTAAATTTCTTATGCATAGAGTAATATTTTATATAATTTACATATAAATTGAATTTTTCTTCTCCTTGTTTTAGCAGGGAATAGTATTATATAATAGTCCCACAATAATAATCAATGTGACAGCTTCTTCTCGATCATAAATTTTTACTTGGTTAACATGATCATTTATATAACAAATTTTATATTTTTTTAATTTAGAATATTTTATGAAGACATAAATATGTATTTAAAAGTTAAAAATATGTGGATCCTATAAATGTGGAGGACATTTTTTAATCTATTTCTCTTCTCTTATTTAGTTATTTTTTTAAATTTAAAAAATTATTTAAAATATTAAAGAAAATAAGAGGTAGCTAATTATTTATTAAAAAATTATGATTTGAATTTAATTATTTTTACTAAAATAATGTAATTAATTATGAGACTTTTCAATAATGCATATTGAGTATTTATAATAAATTTTAGGCTTAAATATATTTTTTATTTTCTAGAATGCAAATTGATTGCATTTAATCCCCTTCAAAATTATTATTCAATTTTAGTCCCTATAAAATCAAAATTGAATTAAATCTGGTCTAACAAACTAACTTTCATTAAAGTGGAAACAAAAAAGTTAACATAGAAAGAAACTTGTTTAAGATTGATAAACATTAGAAACTTTAGAAATGGATTCAAAAGAGTGCTAAATATAATCTATGAGCTTTAATTTTCTCAAATTCTCAAATAACCTAATATTCTAAATCATGTAAAAAACTCTAGATTCAAAAACCTAATTAAAGCCTCTAAAGGGTGAACAATAACTCTTTTAAGATTGATAAACATAAAATTTTTATTTTATTTGCAATAATCCATTTCTCAAAAAAATCACATATACCTAGAATTTCAATTTCAATCCAAATCAAAATCCCTAACCTTTAATTTAAATCTCAGTCAAAGTTGTAGATGCAAAATGATTAAAGTAGTTAAGCAATGAAAAATTAATAATTGTAAAAGCAATTGCTACAGTAATGAGAAATAGATTACCTTAGGATTATAGAAAAATCTATCTTTTTGTTAATTTTGATACATAAATAGTGAAAAATTTAAGTTCTGAAAAAGAAATAAAGGAAGAAAAAACTGACCAAGTTAATATAAAGTCAAATTTAAGCTAAAATTCAAATGTTTCATTGGCTATATTAGTATAGGCCTAGTTTTTCCTTAAGCTTAAATCATACCTAGTTTTTATTTTCATCATTTTTCACTAATAATTTATTCTGTGTAAATAGACCTTAGAATTGTGATTGGTATTTACAAGTGAACAATCAAAATCCATGCCTTTAATTTAAAGTATAATTCAAGACATAAGATTAAGTTCATGCCATATGATTTTGGATGGCTTGATAGAGGATATCATTAATGGCTTGAAGCAACATTGTGGGGTGAATATGCTCTAAGAGCTGTTTAGAGAAATGCTAATAAGGATTAAAGCATTGTACTATGGAAGAATGTGGTGGCTTGCATTGACGTTTGCTAGAATTGGAAAGAGATCATTGAAAAGATCTTTAAGACTTTTAAAGTATCCACCAAATAATGTTTTCTATTTCTATGAAGCATGTTTATGCCAATATAGCTAATGAAACCCATAAAAGTTAGCTTTTCCATCTCCATTTTAATGGAAGTTAGTGCATTGGACTAGAGTTAATTTGATTTTGATTTTATAAGGACCAAAATTGAATAATAATTTTAAAGGGGATCAAATATAATTAATTTATATTTTAAAGTGATGAAAATATATTTAAGCCTAAATTTTATATAATATAGTATAGTTATCTTTTAGCTATATTAGCTTGCAGGAAATAGTTAGCAATGCCAACCACTTCCCTTAATCCAATTTTTCTAATCAAAGTTAGTATCATATGCAGACATATTTTAACTTTGACATCACTTTGGAAAATTCTTTCTTTTTCAACATCATGCATATCAAAATGCCATTATATTATTGCTAAAGTCGACTTGTAAAATTTTTATATAGTAATAATTTGTATTTTTTGAAATATTTTATGTTGTTAGTAAAAAGCATGTGTTTGGTATCAATAGTACATTTCTCTTAATATTATATTGAAACATTTTGTTTTTTAAGGAGAAGTCACTTTCACTTGAATTTTAACCTTTACCCATAAAACAATTTGAGTGTTGTATGTAATATTTAAGGTTAGGCTATGTAAATGTAATTAAGCTTTTTTAATGGAATAACCTTTTTTTCCATAATTTTCAAATAATTTTATGTGAATTTATATAAGTGAAGAAATTAATTTAAGTGGTCATTTTAAAGAAAATTGACCTTTTTTAAACTAAAATATTTTATGCAAGCATATATACAAAAAGTAAAATACACTTCCTTTCCTCCAATATATCAAAATTATGTAAATCTTATTTCTAATTTTAAAATCTGCACTTCCTTTCCTTGAAATCAAAATATGTACTACACATAAATTCTTTTTTGACTAATGGTTTTTAAGACTATGGCCAATAGTTTTCTTACTTTTTTGGTCAAAATATATCTAAATTACCTTTCATGCATACATCACATTATTTGAACCACAAAGACCCAAAAAATGTTAAACAACTTCTAAATTTCAAAACCTAAATAATATAACTCATGAATTTACTACTGAAAATTCAGATCTGCAAGCTAAATCACAAATACCACTTGACATTCAAACCAAAAAATAAGGAATTTTTTTTAGAATCATAACCTAAAAAGAAGTAGAAAGGTAGTAATAACATTCACAAAAGCTTAAAAATACCCATTAATAAAAAAGTTGAACTAAAAGTTAACTTGCATTTGTTGAAGAACATAAAAAAGCCATTAAAATGATTCAAATTCCTAAATATTTATTAATAGCTTCAATAAACTGTAATTAGGTTTCTTTTAGTAGAAGTATAACACTATAAAGTTTAAAAATTTACTTCAAATTTAAGAGCATTTGAAGCTTTATAGACTAATAGCAACATAAAAGATTGAACATAAAAGCTTTCTAAAGGATTTCATAAAAAATAAAAAAAAACCAAGAAAAATAGCTAAATTTTGTGTGAAAGTTACTAATGGCTTCCAATAATCTAGGTTTTCCAGCAATGAAATAAAGTTTTAAAGAAAGTTCAATATGAGGAAAAGTGTTATTGAATGTAGAGTTAGACTTAAGCATTCTTTAACAAGTTTGGATCTCAGTAATAAACCTTCCCTATAGTCTCTTCTAACATCTTAGTACCTTAGCTTTTTTTAAAATTATCCTTAATCGAGATTAATTTGGTTTAACCACTACTATAGTAGTAATTACCACCACTAGTTTTATAATTATTCTTCCCTTGCTTTCCTTGTCCCTTCAAAAAATTAAATTTTTTGTATAAAATTAAAGATTTCATAAAGCATAACATGATCATTTCAGATTTTATCCTTGCAATTTAAACTTTCTATATAAAATTGGAGATTTCATAGAGAACAATTTAATCATAGCCTAATGAGCTTTTAGTTAAAAATATCTTCAACCTCGTAATTTAAATTTACTTACACTTGCTGTCGATTATTAGAGATCCCATCTTGCTACTTTTCTAACAATTTATCTTTAAGATTCAATGATAAGGCTTTGGGTTAACGAATAATAATAGTAATAAAATTTAAAGATTTCTAAAATAAAATTCCCTTTTGCTTTTAAATATGAATAGGGGTACTTTAGTCTTTTAGTTAATAACTTTTCTTTTAGTTAAAAGAATGAGAATTAAGGAATAAAAAAAGACTATTCTTAATAGTAGTTCCTTTAATAAACTAATGTGTAGGATTTGAAATATCAAGGGAGGTCCTTGTAACTTTAGTATCTTTCAAGAAAGGCAATGACTTTTACCTTTATACAAATAACTAGAATAAATAATAGTTATAGTTAACACTATTCTTTTGAGTAAAAGTGAATATGACATGAAAAAAGAATGAATTACTAGTTGACATTTTTAATTAGGTTTGGTAAACCTAGATAATAAGCCTATTATGACTTTATCACAACCGTTTGATTAAATTATTTAACATTAATGAACCTATCTTGTTAGGTGTCATATTACCTCCATGCATCATTATAATTTATAAGCTTTTCAATAACATTTTAGTGATGTAGTGACACTTGATGTTATTTTAAGAATTTTATTTCCTATCATGAATTGATTTATTCTATTCTTGTGTGTAAATAACAATTATAAATAGCTAATTTTTATTCCTAAGTGTTTAAAATTATTATAATATCTTATGAATTGCCTATATAAGTTGAGAATCATCAAATAAAACATATAGTGAGTTAGAATTATTAGGTTTAACATCATTTTACACTTTCTTTTGTTAAAATTATGATTTAAGCTTTTTATTATAAATTTTTTCTTATCCATGACCTTAATTTGTTTTATCCACTTTATAAGAATGCTTCTTTGAGTTATTATTCATCTTATATTAATTTTCAATTGTATAATGTCAAGGTATCCTTTATAAATTCTTTGAAAGGGTATTGTATCCCTTGAAAAAAGTGGTTTGTTTCCAAAAGTGTAAGGATTTGTAAAGAAGCTTCTTAAGAACCAGTTGAAACCTTAAATGATAGTGAATTAAAACATGAGCTTTGAAACTTTAGGAAGTGGGTGTACACCTATAAGAGGATTTTCAAGGTGGAACTATTGTAGATTTTTATATTTGATCTCTCTATCTTTACTTTATTTACATTTGATTATATCTTTCATTTTTGTTAATAAAGTTTGTTAGATATATTGTGTTTCAATGCTTATGTTAATCTTTAAATGATTCAAAGAAATATCAATCTATGCATATGTTTTTTTATTTTTTATCTATGCATAATTGAATGAATTACTTTTCACTAGGTTTTTTAATTGCTATATTTTGTGTACAAACTTGCTCTTCAAACTCTCTTGGAATTGCATGAATAAAAATCATCTCATGACTTTTCAAAATTAAGAGTTTTCTAAAGAAAGATTTAAAAAATGTGAAAGTATTCAAAACACCTAATTCACCTTGCTTAAGTGTAGGTTGCCTTGGCCTATAAGTTTACTATGATTTTCAAATAAACTAATTGACACTAGTTTTTATTACAAGGATAACACTTCAAAAATAAAATATTAGAAGTAAAATTTCAAAAAATAAAAGAATACATTAATGATCTAGGTTTAAAAAATAATTAGAACTAATAATACATTTGATGTAGATTTTGTATTTTTAATATAAGAGATGTAACCTTAACAATGTTTATGCAACACATTTATTTATGATAAATTTAACAATATTGTCCCTAGATTTAATATGTGTTAGCAATTTAGTTTACGATATTTGTCCATTATCATTAGTAGTCCTTAACTATTATTTCATTTGCACTTATCAATCATCTTGCCATTGGTCTATTTGAAAGCAAATGATTTCACCTAAAGTGGTATGTTAACTTCCTACATGGTTCGTCAATTGCCATCATGGACCTTTTACATGTAGTTAGAGTGGAACAACATCATTTCTTTGCAATTTTGAAAGGTAAAAATTGTAATTACTAGATGAAAATGTTATAATTATTACTTCTTCATTTTTGGCTGCTTAAATAGGAATCCTCACAACAATAATCATTTTTGCTATTTTAAACACTAATGTTTGTATGACTTTAACCATAATAGTCATTTGATGCATGAGAGCCATAAGTATGAAGTTTTTATAGCTAAATCAAGCATGAATGGGTCTATAAATATGGGACATAGCATTCTTTTATATGGATGGCAAGCGAGTATTGTTATTGATATCAAAATCAAGTTTGAACTTAAGGGGACATTTTCATTGGTGCACATATTGGTTGAATAAAAACATTAATTATAGTTTCTTTAAATAGGTTGATAAGAGTGACTTGGAGGAGGTGATGAGCAAAACTCTTGTATGATTAACAATAGGAATTTAGTTTTAAAAAAAAACTTGCATTGTACTAGAGATTCTTATTCTTTTTTTGCTTTTTTCAATGTTTTCTTCTGATTATGGCATTAATACCTAATTATGTAATATGAAAGTCATTTCTAAGGAAGTAAAATCTGAAATTATAAAGGAAAGCATTTTCATCTTTTTCTTATGTCTAAATATTTTAAAATGGAAAATTATAACTAAAAAGTTAAAAATCTATAAATTATTATTTTGAAGTGAAGTGAATTATTAGTTTAGAATACTTAACAACAAAGCATTACAAAAACATGGTAGGAGCATGTTAATTGAACCAAGCATTATTAATTTAAAATGCTTATAAACAAACCTTATACTTTAGAATGCTTATGAATTAGTTAGCATTTTGTTCTTTATTGCTTAAAAAATTGAAATCATGTCTGTTGCTAAGACTTTTTTATTATAATAATAATCTATTAAAAGAAAGATAATTTATTAAAAATTAGACAATTGAACTAAGACTTTGCCTAAATAGAATGCTTATAAATTGAAATTCATATGACTTATCAAACTTCCCTACATATGTAGAATTCTTAGTGAATTTAAGATTTTCAATATATTGTTGTTGATGTGATAGTATGTTGTTGTACATAATAATTATAATAACAATGAAACAAATTGCTACATGGTAGCTACAATTAAGATGAGTAAAGTGTTTGAATTTTTAGACATGGCTACATAGCAATTCAATATTTTTGAAAAGCATAACAAAAAGAATTTGAAACCATGAATAAAAGAGCAAGTAAATACATGACATACAAAAAAAGGGTTTTATAGGCTAATACACACTAATGTTTAAGCCTAATGGCTAATTAATGACTAAATATATATAGTAAAAATTAGTACAGCATATAACTAATTCAATCTTGGAGTGCCATCTATAACTGAACTTGATAGTGTAATTTCACCATCAATTATGAGCTTATAATGCTATAAGTAATGCCATTGAGAGTTTAAAAGTATGAATAGTATAAAAACTTTATAGCTTGTAAGGAACTAGTCTAACTTGATAACTAAGCATTATAAGTGTTAACCTTCATATAGGCTTTATTTACATATCCTTGTAGATATATAAAGAAAAAAATAAAGATCCTAAAATATGAAAATGCAACTTATAATTGCTATAAGCATTTATTGCTAATTTTTTTAGTCAATATCCAAGTATTATTGACAATATGCATTGTTTGCATACATAATTCCATCTTACCACTTCTTTGTTCTAAGGATATCAGGGAAATATATTTTTAAAAAGTAAACATTGGAAGATTAATGTTTATATATCCTTAAGAGTATTAAGCAAACAATAAGAAAACTTCAATTATTAAAGGATTCCATCTAGTTATTAAAACAGCCAATGCGACAATGAAATTCGTAAGAGGGGATCATTTTTAGGATAATAATAGCATATTTGCAACCATTTAAGAAGATGGACCATTTAATTGCACAACATATTTCTTTCTCCTTTTGATATGTATGTTTTTAGGCTCCACTGATGGATGCTGGCATATTTGGTAGTTTATAACCTACTTGCTACCACTTGAATCTTTTATCTTTTCATACTTTTTTCTTAATTTGTATGGATTTGTTAGTTCTTCCTTGTTCTTATTGGACATTTAATTAATTTATTACATTTTAAAGGTGGATTGACTGGGTAATTGATCTTCCCTAATACTCCTTTTCTTGTATTAGATTGAAAAAATGTGCATATGTTCTTTTAAATGTTACCATGCTATAGCTTGGATTAGCATAATCCTCTAGCTTAAAGTTATTCTAAGCGAATGCAACCACTGAATGTTTACAAAGTATTCTACTAAGTTACCATACCTTATAATAGCATATTTTCTCATTCAACCTAACCTTCACTATCTTTCTCACCCTCATGTAATTAACCTTAAACAAGCTATTATCAGGATCACTAGCTTACTGATGAGTCCATAACATGTTATCCAACATAGCTTTTTCAAGTTTACTTTGTGGCCTTAGAACTATTAAATTATGATATTTTGAAATTATGTGCCAATTGTTATTCATTTTCCTTATAATGTAACATCTGATTTCCTCTAACATTGTAGTTAAGGGTTTATCCCTATATTTAAAAATCTTTGAATTAAATTGTTCATATATGTTATTCACACCATGTCATTCTTGAACTATATGTTATTCTTATCTAACTTGTAGGTGGAATATTGTTCAAGTATTCTCATACTTTGTCATTTAGCTTTTTGATTTTCTTTATGTATTCTTTAAACTTAGGAAAAGTTATTGCTTTAATAGCACCCCATTAGTTGCCTTTGTATTCTAAACCTTTTCATTTTTTACTAAAATTTTGCCAAATGTGACACGTACAAAATCTATGATATGTATTTGGTTGCAACTCATTCATAGCAAGGAGTAAACTTTAAGGAACAACTAAAAAAATAGCAAAGATGACAAAATATGTTAAAAAATAGCAAAAGTAGCAAAATATATTACAAAATTGTAAAGTATACTACAAAAAAATGTTACAAAATAGCAAACTATGTTGTAAAATTGTAAAGTATACTACAAAATAGTAAAGTATATTACTAAACAACAAAGTATATTACAAAATAGTATTATAGCTAAACAATAATTGAAATAAAATTTATAGCACCTTCTACTAATTTGAAATAAAATTCGAGCCATGGTCTTTTACATCACTTATATCTTCAATTAACTTGATTAGAAACGACCTCCATGTATCTTTTTTTTCTTTACCCATAATTTCAAAAACATTGATGAAGAACCTTTGATTTCCATCATGAGAAATTTTTGTTAATAATTGACCACCATAATAACTCTTTAAATGGTAACCATCTAACCTAATCAGTGGCTTACAACATTCTATGAGTCTTTTTTTTTTGCATGATTCCAAGCACATGTATAACTTATCAAACCTTGGAAATAACTCTAGAGGCATTCTTTCCATTCTAATATGGATAAATGATCTTAGATTACTGCTCAGCAACTCTTTGCAATAATCTCTCAACCTAGCACATTGTGCAATTTCTAAACCTTCATCCTTCTTTCTTGCTTCCTTTATGGCCTTAAAAATTTGATAGGTAGATATTATAACATAAAATTCTTCTTTGAACTAATCCATTATCTCTAACTTTTTCAATTTTAGTTGATTCCTCAACTTTGGCACTAATTTTTTTGAAGGCATTTTTTATTTGCTAACTTGTTTCGGGAAAGTATGGTCATTCTATAATGTCTTGATGTGAAAACTTTGTATTTTAGCAAAGACAAACCTAATCACACATTCTGTGCGTACGTATAGCTCTGCACTTGACATTATGATTTTTAAGAAAATGTATAGGTTTGTTCAAGTAGATATTGCAGTCTTTCATGGCATTCTTAAATTGTTCGAGGTTACCAAATTCCATTCCTTGCTCAATATTAATAGAATTGAACTTAGTTGCATTTTGAATTATGGATATCTTTTATTGGCCCTGCCTTTGAATTATGGATATCTTTTATTGGCCCTGCCTTCCTTATTAGATGACTCATCCAAGTTAATAATCTCCCCAAAATAGTATCGATACTCACCATTAAACAAATTATATGGCTTATTTATTGCTTCACTTTTAGGTAGTTAAGAGGCATTCCCATTAACAATTTTATAATCTTGCTTCTCTATTACATGACATTCATCATTCATTTCTTTAGTTATATCATGAATGGCATGGCTTTATTATCCTAAACCTACCACTTGCCTTTTCCTCTGAAGTCTACTTACTAAGAGTTCTTCTATAAAGTGCCTTGCATCATAGTTAAACTTAGATAGGACCATAGAAAAGATAATATAACTATGTGGTCCATAGACATGTATGGGAATGGGAGTTATTGTATTAGTAAAATACATAGTTCAAAAACTTCCTTCAAACTTGTTTAAAATGAAATTCAATGGTTGTGATTTCTTTCACACTCCTCTCTAAGTCAGATTCATTGCTAATTTCCTAAATTTGCTCCTGCTTCACTTGAAAATATTGCTCGAAGGCTATAACTTCTTTTGGGAACTAAGGATTTTACCTTTTGATATTGTGGATGAATGGGACATAAATTGTAAAAAAATGATGCCATCTTATTTTGATTGCATCTAGAAAATTCATGCTAGTAATTGCCGAACAATGTGGGAAGTTAAGTGCCACATTGGATGAAATCATTTGCCTTCAAATGGGCAATAATGAAGGGATTGATAAGTGCAAATAGAATAATAATGGAGAACTACTGAAAATAGTAGATAAATATTATGAACTAAATTACTAGTGCCTACTAAATTCAAGGATGATTATATTAAATTTGTCTTTATTTATTTATCATTAAAATAATAATCATTTACTCTTGTCATAATTTTTCTCAACCCTTAAGAGATAAATGCATTTTTCTAAATTCTGGTTCAATTTTTCTTTTTAATTTCTTTAAAAAGATTGATAGGATACATATCCGGTAAGGCAAAAATTTGGTTAATACTTCAGGCAACACCTTAGAATTTCATCCTACATTTTAGCCAGTTTTTCTGTCATTGAAGCTACCATCTTTCCAAATATGCCATATTGTATCGAACCCGGACTGAATAGACCAGCCATTGCAAATGATGAAAGTTCCTTGAAAAGGGAAGCTTAATGCTGGTTCCCAAATTGACGACCCTGCTGAAGGCTTGTTCAAATCTGACACAAGCAAAACAAATTCATGCCCCTATCTTGACTAGTGGTCTAAATCATCTTGAACCTCTTCTCGTCCACCATATACTTCTTTGGGATGTCAGCAACTATAAAAGCATTGCTCAATATGTCCAGTTAATTCTTCACCATTTGCGTAAACCAGACTCCTTCTCATGGGGTTGCGCAATTCGATTCTCCTCTCAAAAGGGTCAATATATGGAGGCTATTTCTCTTTATGTGCAAATGCAGAGAATGGGATTGTGTCCAAATTCACATGCTCTATCCTCTGTGCTGAAGTCATGTGCTAGGCTTGAGTATAAGCGGGGTGGCATATCAATTCATGGGCAGGTTTACGTATGTGGATTTAATAGCTGTGTCTATGTACAAACGGCCCTTCTTGATTTTTACTCAAGAATGGGTGATACAGAGACTGCACGTAAGGCGTTTGATGAAATGGCTGAGAGAAATGTGGTTTCATGGAACTCTATGTTATTTGGGTATGTAAAGGCCGGTCACTTAGCTGAGGCTAAAAAGCTTTTTGATGGGATTCCCGTAAAAGATGTCATATCCTGGAATTCAATGCTCTCCGCGTGCATGAAAGCAGGAGATATGGACCACGCCGCCTCTTTGTTTCAGCAAATGCCTGAGAGAAATTTGGCTTCCTGGAATACAATGATAAGTGGTTGCATTGATCATGGGAGCTTAGTATCAGCAAGAGAATATTTTGATGCAATGCCAGTGAGAAATAGTGTTTCTTGGATGACAATGATTGCTGGCTACTCGAAGAGTGGGAATGTTGAATCTGCTCGTAAGCTCTTTGCCCAGATGGATAAGAAAGATTTGCTCCTATTTAATTCTATGATAGCTTGCTATGCTCAAAATAGCAAACCGCGGGAGGCCCTTGAACTATTTAATGACATGATTAAACCAGACATTAATATTCATCCAGATAAGATGACTTTATCTAGTGTTATATCAGCATGCTCTCAATTGGGAGATCTCAAATATTGGATCTCAATTGAGTCATGCATGGATGAATTTGGAATTATATTGGATGATCATATGGCCACTGCTTTAATTGACTTGTATGCAAAGAGCGGAAGCATTGACAGGGCATTGGAGCTATTTCATGGCTTGAGTAACAGGGATATAGTTGCATATTCTGCAATGATCTATGGATGTGGAATAAATGGTAGGGCCTTTGATGCAATTAGGTTGTATCAACAGATGATTGAAGATGATATTTACCCTAATTTTGTTACATATACAGTGCTCCTAACTGCATATAATCATGCTGGATTGGTTGAAGAAGGTTATCGGTGCTTTAACTCCATGAAGGACAATGGACTTGAGCCCTCAGTTGATCATTATGGAGTCATGGTTGATCTTTTTGGGAGGGCAGGAAGGTTGGAGGAAGCATATAAGCTCATAATAAATATGCCAATCCAACCAAATGCTGGAGTTTGGGGAGCTTTACTCCTTGCTTGCAATTTACACAACAATGTTGAGCTGGGGGAAATTGCTGTTCAGCATTGCATTAAGTTGGAAGCTGATACGGCTGGTTATTGTTCTCTTCTCTCTGGCTTATATGCTGCTGTTGGAAAATGGGATGATGCCAAGAGGTTAAGAATGGGTTTGGAAGGAAACAAATTTGCCAAAACACCTGGATGTAGTTGGATATAAATTATTGACTCATCCATGATCGGAAGATAACATAATGCTGCTATTGCTTCTGGTGTTACTTATAGTTGAAATGTTGCATCAACCTGACCCAGGGTGAAAGAAAATAGGCCCTATCTTTCAAGTCAATTTCTCTTGGTTGACACAAGTCGGCTTCCTCAACCGTGCATATGCTTCATGGTTACCAAAAGAAGAAAAAAATGCTGCACTATTCTGATGGCCTCCTGTCACTGATAAATGGAGTGGCATAACAAAATTCAACAAGGTAAACGAAGTTTTTGTTAATGATGGACAATACATTATTTTTAGTATCTTTTCTGATGTACTTGCATAATTGAGTACATATTAGTTATATAGAAAGGTGAGCAAGTTAGTGCAAAATTGGCCGACTAGTGATTCTCTATGATATTCACCTGAGGCTTCTGTGACTTTTATTATCTACAAAATAAAGAAAAAGAGGCTAAAAAAGAAGCATTGTATAGTCTGAGAATTTAAATTTGTAAAGCAGTCTGCGGCTGTTCTATTTTTTCTTTCCTGCATACTGATGACAGACATACTTCAGGTTGAATGTATTCTTTAGAATATGGGTTTTGAACTTCTTTAGCCTTTAGGACCCAATACATATTGGATTTTGCAAATTTAATAACAATGGTCTCAAAAAGTCAATTTCAGCTTTCCGGGAAGCCTTCTGCTGATAATGAATTTCACAGAAGCATTTTTTATAGAAGGGAGGAACTTGTATAAGTGCCTTTTCATATCTGTTTCCACCGGCATCATATTTTCTTGTTATGTGAAAACCTACAGTTGCAGAGCATGCATCTCATGCCTTTCTACAACATATTCACGTTTTAACACAAAACATGTTGATGAAAGAATCAGAAAATGTCAAGACATTGTTGTCATTATTGGTTCAATTCACAGCTATGTAGTTATTTGGTTGTCTTTGTAATTTAGGAGGCTCGATACGCTACTAGAAAAGCAATTGCTCTGTATTTGCATATGCTTCAAACTCAGTAGCTGACAAGCATGCAAGTAATTACCTGGTGGTAGATAGAAATTAGATTTGTTCTGATCAATTCCAGTAGTGAAGAAGTGTGTATTGCCTTCATATATAAGACTACTGTTGCTTTTGGCTTAACTTAAAACTCAGTTAGTATGTTAAATTTTTCTTCAGGCTGGCAAGGTCTCAAGTTCTTGCTGTACTATTGTGCTGAAAAAGGCTTTGTCATATTGTCCCGCTGCTTTGAGTTGATGCCCACATTGTCCTAAATCTTGTTCACAGGATGAAAATTCTGTTGTCTTTAGTTTTCCATCTGAGAACTAATTTAGGCATCCTTTGGCAGTTGAATTTATCTGGAACGAAGACCCTTAGGAATGGCTTGGTGGAAAGTATAATGTAAAAATAATAACATTACTAGCCCTTGATAAAATATGATTGACTTCATCCGACTAATTTTACTACTAATGTTAGTTATCTGTCTTGATCCAAGAAATAATATTCACTGGATTAAAAATTCTTATATATCCTTTTATTTCTTGTAAATTAATTTTCAGGAAAACATCTAGTGTTAGAGGTTGTCCGACAGTCTCCATCATATACATGGCTAAACCTGCATTTTTCTCTCCGAGGCAGCTTGCTATACATGGCTAATCTCATTTACTTTTTCTTTACATATACACATTCACTCATTCTGGTAAGTGGATGCTTTGTTGTCCATTTTTCCCTCATATCTAAATGCAAGAGTAAACATGGCTTGTGGCCTGCTTTTATACATTGCCTCACGATGGCCTCACTCACGAGAGGAGCTGGGCTCCGCAGTTGTTCGTTAGAGGCTCATCCCCTTTCAAGTAGTGAGGGCATTGTGAGAAAGTACAAGTGGGTGAGAAGCTTTGTTCTTCTATATGTTTTTGTTGGTGTCACATTACGTGTTACTTTATTTGCCAGCTGTCTTATATATGGAGCAAATGAAAATTGGCATGATGCTCTGACACACTGTTAGACTTGATATGGGCCTGAACTTTTAATTTGCCAAAACATAACGTTACCTTACATAATTAAAGGCCAAACTACAACTCAGTCAAGTTGGACTTGTTATTACAAAACTTATGTAACATAAACTCTGTAGCCTACATATCTATATATATTGGATATATATTACTCGATTCTGTAGCCTATATATCGATATATATTGCATATATATTACTTTTACATATCCATTAACTCTGATAATTATATGACTAAAACAGGTTTATTGGTTCTCTGATATGCAAGTCAGTGATTTCTCAGACCCAAAGAGCTCCTGCCTTCTTAAGCATTGGGATCAAAGACCGATTAAGGTGACGGCTCATGACTTCACTGGTTCCACCCACAAGCTCTCCACCAATGAACACGGCTGGCACTGCTGGGTTGCACCCAAGCCGTTGAAGAGCCTGCTCAATTTCTCTTCCCCTAGGTATCTGATCTAGCTCATGAACTTCTGGGTTCACCCCAAAGTCACAAAAGAGGGACTTGATGGAGTGGCACATGCAGCAAGAGCTCTTGCTGAAGATCACCACCGGCTTCTCGGATGCCATCTTTGTCACTCTGTCCATTGCTACAGCTTACAGAACCCCACAAGAAATTCTCAAAGCAATTAAATTTCCAAATGCAGAACAATGCCAACTGGGTTCAATGAAGATTTTGAAGTTGGCGTTGGAAAGAAGTTTGTTTGGAAAGGAAGAAAATGAGAGAATGTTGTGAAGGGAGCTGAGAAAATGTATGTTGGAATGTGAAGCTGTGTGAGATGGTGAAGGCAGACGGGTTTGTTTATATAGGATTTTTGATGCAGGTACGGATTCTTGGAAGCGGTGGGTTGGCATTGCTAAGCATAGGAAAAAAAAAAGATATAGTGGTGATGAGAGAAAAAAGGAGAATGTTCTTTTAGATATTTGGGTCGGTTTCTGATTTCTCTTTGATCATTTGTTGAAAGCAACTGCGAATTTATGCATACGAAAATAAACTGAGACGTGTCCTTGGTACGGTTTGAAATAATTTTATGCATATGCCTCCATAGTAGCAACGAATGTCTCTTTGAATTTGATTATGGAAAATTTTCGCTGACACATCGGCAAAATTTTAATGACCATATTCTCTTGTTTAAGCTATTAAGCGTGTCAATGAGTTCGGTAGTATACTAAATATCTTAAATTTAAATTTCTTTATTGTCATTGTCAATATAAAAAGATAATCATATTATTATTCTATCTGATTGAAACAAAGTGAGTTCAAATTTGAACAAGTTACGTAAAATATAAGTCCAAAGATGAATGATAAGTGAGAATAATATGTATGGCACTACTAATGTATATGGCACCAATTCAACAAATTTCATGTTTTGATTCTCTATTCAATTTTGTGTAACTTTCAAATTAGAAAATTTTGGAAGTTTTAAAGTGAAAGGTCTATTTTACATATAAAATGCAACTTGATAATCATTAATTAGTTTTTAAAAAAATGAGAACAAAGTCTCTAGATGATGGTTTTGAATATTCTAGAGCAAAAAAATTAATCAAACTTGTTTAACTGATCAATCATCTAATCATTTTAAAATAAAATAAGAGGGTACATGCAGTAACTTCCTATGTGCCACAAAAAAGTTTGTGCAACATTGGGAGTTTGGCATTTTGTGCCTTATCTAAACAAGAGGGCATCTGCTGCGTTGGAAGAAAAGTTGAATTTATCCAATTGGGACAGCCTTTCGCTATTATATGATTCGAATCCAATTCCAGAAAGGGAAGTATGATCAAGGAAAGACATTATTAATTTGTATTGCCAACCCTTTTTATCTTATATAAATGAATCAAACAATTATGATATGTATTAAACTATTTATAAATATATAAGAAGTGAGAACAAAATCAGTAATTTTTTCTGCTTATGAGATCACACATAGTAATAAATTGAACTTGTTCATTAATTTTTGAAAGAAAAATAGTTAATTTTCAGTATTTTTAAGCACTCGTTGGTTTTTTATGCATTGAAATTGAGGTCCAACCTAAACACTTATCCCTAGTTTGGTATCTAAAAAATTTAAAATTTGATTTATTTGAAATTGAATTTATGAATAATTTTACACACAAATTCAATTTAAAACAAAATAATTTTTTATTTTTTTTAGGTTTCAAAGGGAGTCATCATTTTAGGCGACGTAAAAGCGGAACGCGAGGAAGAGAAGTTAGATAACATGTGATGTGCATAGTTTTTGAACTATTATAATTTAGATCACTGAATAGCCATTATAATGCGAGATAAACTAAGAATTAATCATAGGATTTCTCATAAGTTTTTAGTTTAAGTAATATTTAATATTATTCGAAAATTTTGCTTTTCTCTATGTCTCCATTCTTGATACTTTATGCTTGTGTGAGATAGAATAATGAAAATATAATGGTGCACATTTATAAGATATAAGATTGAAATAATTTATGATATATTAATGTATCATTAAATTAATTATTAATATGTTATTGTATGATGTATATTAAAAAACAATTAATTTAATATACAATTAAAACTAATAATATATTGAGAAACTACTCTATCAATAATACAGCATAAACCCTCCAATAAAAATTTATTCTCATTCTCGTATGAAAACAGCCTTCAACAACCCTCACCAACTCTATCAACCTATGAATAAATATCCATAAACTCATAAATATAGTCATACAACTAAATATACATGCATTTTACAAAAACAATGTTATAATTCACTCAGTTTTATAAAATAATACACATATATGTAGTAGTTTTATAATAAGAGAACAATTAATTCATTTCAAAAAAAAAAGAAAAAATTAATTGAAATTTCCTTTGGATCATTTAATTAGAAATCAATTTTTTTTTTTAAAAAAAAATACTAAAAGCAATCTTTGGGGACCAATTGAAGCACATTTTAAGTATTGTCTAAAAAATTCTAGAAACTGGAAAGGTAAAGAAACATATTATGCAATGAATGCAAGCTTCATGTAGATGATCTTGTAATATATCTCTAGAAAAATCAAAAGCTGATTAGCTTTCTTCCATTCTTTCTTTCCGACTTCAGTTGCTTTCACTGCATGCATGGGAATAAAAGTATCAGTAAAGCTGTGGGATTTGAAACTGGGTTGGAATGTAAATTAAAAATTCTCAATTCAAAATAGAATAGTGAAATTAATTTTTAAAATTTAATTTAATAGATATAAAAAATTTAAAATTTAATTTCAGATCTTATTTTTAATTTATATAAATTTTTTTATAAAAATATTTGGTTAAAAGTTTAACATGGCGCCACGTTTAATGATAGCTACTTTACATACCATATTCACACAATACCAGCTCCAAATGCACAAATTCACCGAATTAATTCTAAAGTTATTTTTTATTAAGCGGCCAAGTTAGAAAATCTGGTTTGAGAGGTTGGATCGATTATAATTAAATAAAATTTTATTTTGATATATATTAAAAATTAATAATTATTTTTAAAAATTATAATTTTTGATAATTTTAATTTAGGATATTATAATTTATTTTACAAATTAAATATAAAAATATGAAAATTTAAATAAAATTTTAAAAATTTATCTATAAAGGTTGCAATATAAATTATTTAGACTTTCATTAAAAGAATTACAATTAAAATTTATAAAATTTGTAAAATTATAATGTATTTAATAAAGTTATCTATGCATATTTTTTTAGACATATATAAATTACTTATTATTACAATTTTGGATGATAAAAATAAAACAAGTAATTAAGTGACAATTCTAGTGAAATTATATTATGTGTGTAATGTAATTAAACATATAAATTTATATCTATGAATGTTTATAACACACAAATTAGTCATAATTTTATAAAAACTTTATAATAAAAATTTATAAAATTTGCAAAAATATAATTAATTTAATGAAATTTAAATATATATATATGTTTTAGACATGTATAAAGGACTGTGAAAATTTAAGATAAGAAAATTAAAAGAAATAACAAGTAAGTAGACACTTTTAATGCAATCATATTATATATATAATTTAAATAAGTGTATACAAGTTTTAGTACAAATAATATTTTTCTAAAAAAGTAAAATTATTAATTGATAGAAATTAGAAAAATAATTTATAAGTCATCTAAGCCTTTTGTTTTAACTAAACACATCTTTTTATGTAGTATTTTTTAATGTACAATATATATAATAAAAAAGTTCATATTTAAAAAGAAGAGAAAAGAATTAAAAATTAAAGTATAAATTATTTATAATTAATTAATTATAAAATAATTATCATTTTGATATCTTGTATCTGTATTTTTATATTTTTTATAAAATTTATTTTTATTACAAAAGCATATATTTTTAATCATAATTGTATAAATTTCAAAATTTTGGAGAGCAGAATATATATATATATATATATAAAAGAGAAATGATGAAGTTTTGAGAGGTTCACTGTAGTATTAAAATTTTAATATTGTTTCTATTTAGACTTTGAAAAATATAACATTATAATTGAATAATTTTTAAAACTTAAGAAATAAATTATTATTTATTTAAATATAAGTAAAAATAATAATAAATTTTTTAATATTATAATAAAATTAAAAATGTGTCCAGAGCAACTCTTCAGGGGTCCCAAAGGCCGGTTTATTGATTCCTACTACCCAGCTTTCTTGGTTGGTTTCGATTAAATTACTCACGTGCGTGTAATTAAATGGCGCCGCCTAGTATGGTTTTAAAATTTCCATCGGCGGGTCAACTTGGTAAACGGGTAAATTAGTCAGTCAAAATCTGTTCGTAAAATCTTGTCGGATGGCTGTGAAGATACGGAAGTGTATTGTCAAAATCAAGAATAAAGAAATATAAAAAAATCAACAAGGCAAAGAAAACTAGCATCGACTTCGAGCTTACTCGGAAAATAAAGAAGATAAATGAATTTACTAATTTAAAGAGTTATAGAAAAATATAAATAATATAATCATCTAAAAATATTTTATAGTGTCTAAATATATCTTATTGCTTACTCTCAAATCTTATTAAAAAAAAATAAAAGTTAACTGTTAGATATCAAATAATTGTCCTCAAACTGCAAATATAAATGTCTCTTACATAATTTCTTTGCCTAAATATAATATAATTATAAACTTTGACTTTCTTAATAAGAGGACCTATTTTATGATGATAAATAACTTGAAATTATTCAATTTAATGACCCGTTTAATTTTAAAAATTATGCTACAAATGGAGCCCTGCTTGTCGGTCATGATTAGTGGTCCGGATTTTATAAAGTGAAAGATACATTCACTAGAGAAAAAAGAAAAATGATTTTAACATATGAAGAAAACTATAAATTTAAAATTTGTCTCAATATTCTATTTTAAGATTATATCTACGGAGGCCATTTTAGTAGGCATTGGATGAGATAAAGCCATAAAATAATCCGTGGGCGTACAAAATTTTTTGTCAGTGAAAATGGACCCCTTATAAGTTATATCCACAAAATTACCCGTTACTGAAACTCATATTAATTCAAAAAAAAATATTAATAGTCATCTTCAAAATTATAATTTGTGAATAATTATTTCTCTTGGGAATATAAAATTTAAAATTCATAACATTGACTATATATATAAAAGAATAAATCACTCAATAAGCTTTATAATTTATAAGATAAACATATTATTATTATATATTTCATCTTTTTCAAGAGACAATATATATATATACACACACACATACACATACTATAACAACTTTGAATTCAATTCAAATGAATATAATGACAAATAACAAGCACAACAGGATTTTCTTAGAAGGAAGAAAAATACTATAGAAGCCTTGAACTCAATCTAAGCGAATATATGGCAAATTTTGCTTTTCATTGACATTTTAATTGAATTTGAAAAATAAAAATGTCATGTAAGAAAATATTATATGAACACCTAATTATGTATAAATTACAAGCCAAAAATAATTTGTTGAATACAAATCATTTGCAAAATTCACTAGCATTGTGCATGCATGAATAATGAACAAATATATTAAACTTTGATATATAAAGTTGATCATGAGAAAGAAGATTCTCGTATTAAAAACTACCAGCCTGTTCTAAATGGGAGACAAAATAAATTTAGGATCCTAAAACAATTAAAATATATGTACAAGAAAGAGAACATAATAGAAATGCATTGTATTTTGAAATGGCAAGAACAAAAACCAGCTTTAAACTTAAAATTTTTCAAACGAATAAACTAAGAAAAATATAATATTTAGTTGAATATCTTGAAATATTTAAACTTCATGCTTCTACAGCCATTTAGTTTCTAACTTAGTTTATCCAAAAAAAATATTAAATATTAAATTTCAACATTTCTTTTTAAAAAGATATCAGGGAGAAAGCTATAATGTATTGAAATAAAAGAACTCATGATATTAATATGATTTTTCGCTTAACTTTTTGTCTTTTGTTGTGCTTTTGAGTCTACAATTAATAACATCGTTATTCCATAATTATCAGGAAAAGTAAGATTGATTAAATCACTAAACAAACATGCAAGATTTTGAGATTAAATTTAAGATATAGAAGAAGACAAAGCTTTCAAGTATCATCATATACTATTTGAGTTAAAAAATTTTAACAAAAAATAACACATTTTTGCAAAAAAAGAGAGTCATGTATAAGAGATAACAAAACAAAATGAAAACTTAAAGCCGGAAATATCTCACATCCATCCCATGTTAAATTAAAAAAATGATTCTTGAATTTTGTTTATTTAACAAGTAAAACTAATTAATCTAAAAAGCATAATTTAATGTGATTTAAAGAAGATATTTTAAAAAAATATAAATTAATTTCAAATCATTTTGGATAGATAAATGTTATAATTATTTATAAATGTTAAAATCAAGAATGTAAATAATCACTATTGGACAAAATAAAAAGATATATATTAATAAAATGGACAAGAAATAAAAAAAGTCATTAAATTTTCTTTTACAGTTTGATATCTCGCCCCCAATGCCATGTTAAACGAAAAGAATGATTTCTGAATTTTATTTATTTAACAAGTTAAACTAACTGATATAAAAAGTATAATTTAATGAGATTTAAAGAAGATATTTTAGAAAAAATGTCGATAAGTTTCAAATCATTTTAAATAGATAAATGTTATAATTATTTATAAATGTTAAAAAATAAGGATATAAGTAATTACTGCTGGTCAAAATAAAAAGATATATATTGATAAAATGGACAAGAAATAATCATTAAAAAAAAGAGTTTTACGGTTCTTTGATATGAATAATTTGTATAATATTTTAAATTTAAATAAAATAAATTTGTTACGAAAAGAATTCACCAAATTTTAAATGGGCAGCCGCATTTTATAGAATCCTAATAAATAATAATTTCTTATTTTTTATGGACCAATTAGTTTCCAAAGCAAATGAAATTATCATTTATTCAGCAAATTAAGAATTTAGTTGAAAAAATTTATTCAAAATTAAAATGAATAAAAAATTTTTACTCTTCATAAAATTTAACATGTAAATGTTTGTTTAATTAATATTTTTATTTAGTGTAAATATTATTTAAATTATTGATTATAATTTCTACGACTAATAATTTTAATGACGGAATGATAGATTCATAAGTAAAAGTCACTTTTAATTACGATATCATTAGTTGTCACTGAAAGTGTGCATGATTATATGTCAATTTTCTTGTAATAATTTTAGAAGATAAAGTAAATCATTATTACGGAGGGTGAGAAAATAACAAAAGTTATAAATTTAAATTTTGTATTTTTAATGACACTTTATTTATCAAATTATAAAACTTTAAGTTTTTCATCAATTACAATTATCACTTTACTTTCTAAATCTTATACTTAAAAAAAAAAAAAAAGAGGCCGGCTACATTCCATGATTACCCTTGAATAACTAATAGAGAGAGATCAATTTCCTTCTTGCCATTCTTCTTCTTCTATCACTGTAGGCACTAAGTTATTGATAATATTAAATATTTTGATGGAATGTCTGTCCAAAACAATTAATAAACTTATCACTTTAGTTTTTTATTATATCGAACCAATAAGCAGGCCGATTAGTGGTTTACTAAGACAACTGAATAGTAGGTTGACTGCAATGCAAATAATGCATTTAACAATTTTATTTTTTGTGTGAGTATTTTTTATATTTGACAACTATATTGAGTTCGACTAATGCGTCCAACAACTTTTAATCTTTGTGCATATGACTTTAAACAAACATGTTACATGTAGACGTAGGGAAGCATTTACTCAATCACATATTCATGAATTCTAGTCAAAGCTTTCGTGTGTTTAATTTTCAATGTTTTTTAATCGATGCCCTTAATGTTAAAAATATAACATTTTTAAATATTTATGTATTTTTTCAAAAACTCATATGCTTTTATTTAATTTGTTCTCACAATTTTATATTAAATTAGAAATAAATTAAATAAAAATTTATAAATTTTAAAAGATACATATACACATCATTAAATATTTTTTAGGCAGTGTCTTAGGTAGTTTGATCAATGACAGGGAAAGGGAACATGTATGCAAATATCTCATGAAATATAAGGAAAAAAATATTTTTTATTTTAAACCCACCGGTGCAGCCATCAAATCATAAAATGTAATTTGTCATTATAATTAAAATAATTAAGTAATAATCAACTTATGATAGAATTTATATTTTAAAATAAATATTCTCCACCAACTCGGTGATCTATATTTGCTGTAATTCACATCAAATATTCTCATATTGTTTTCGATTCTATATGGAACAACACAAAGCCAATAATTATTAAATTTATTACTTATTATTGATACTTTAGTTTCTTAATTTTTTTTGAAAATTTCTTATATTGTTTTCGGCTCAATAGATCTTACTAATAATATAGATACATCATAATTATTCTACTATATATATATATATAATGTAAAACATCCAAGCGAATAGAGTTAAAAAAAATATAATTATTAGGAACCTTTTAAAAAATTAAAAGCTGAAAAAAATGGTGGACAACACATTTAAAGGAAAATTTATTAGAGGTATTGATTGAGATCATTAAACGTCAATTCTTAATTATTGCTATCTCATAATATTCCTTTGAAAATTGAAAATAATAATAAATAATAAATATTTGATGATTACCAAGTATGGCCTCAAGAGTTGTGGTTAGCAAAATCAAATCCCGTCCTCATCCCTATCTTTCTATTTTATTTTAATTATGTATCTTTATTTATATTATATTATAATTTTTTATAAAAATAAAGTTTATAAATAGTAATAAAATAGTAGTTATTCAAAAATGATAATAATACTAATACAATAAAGGATAATATAAAGATTTAAATTCAATTTTGTTCCTCCAACTTTTATGAAAGTTTTAACTTTGTCCTCTAAAAGCAAAATCACTCTCCAACTTTCATTTTCCATGATTACATAACTATCTATTTCCTTATTCTCACAATCAACTTCAAATTTCATTTCATCCTCTTCTTCTTTATTATCACCTGAACTTTTTTCTAGTTTTTGATTTGATTTATTTCGTATAGTATTTCTTGCAACTTCTTTCATGGACTAATTTATTCAAGTTGATGCTTATACCAATGATGATTCTACTTCTTTAAAATCATTATTGTTTGATATTTTTTTTTTACTTTCATTCGAGTGAATTTCCTTATTGTCTATAAAAAAATTAGAAGGTAAATTTACTTCTAATAAAACTTAAGAGATGAAGTAAAATTCTGCTGAAAATTAGGAAATTAAAAGTTTGGGAAATGTAAAATATTAAATTAAATGTCATATAAGTACTTCCCTTAAAAAATTTAATGGTGTTAGATTATTAAGTAACATTGCACCTTTTTAAAAAATTAGTGAGTAATTTTTCTTAAAATAAAACTTAGAGGGACAAGATAAACTTCAACAAAAATGAGTGGATTAAATATTTTTTGTCTTATTTTTTATTTTTATTTTTTCAAAATAAAACTATTGAAAATAATTATGGTGCATCAATAAATTTAACTATTAATATATTATTATATAATATATTTTTAAAAATAAATTTAATATATAATTAAATCTAATCGTATAAACTGTTATATCTTTCCTATCGCTGTCCCTTTCTGCAAAATACGATAAAATATTTGGTGATGGTGGTTGGGCCATTTGATAAAAGAATATCAACTTTATAAGCTGGAAATCAAACGGAAGAATTCGATGACGGATCCTAGCATCCCAAATTAGTGTCAATGGGCTGGTGAAGTACATGTACTTTGCAATTTGCTATTTTTTTATTCATATATTTTCTCTCAATAGAGATAAAGTGTGGGAAGAGCCTAAAAGAACCATTGATATATTATCGGTATTCTTTTTTGTTTCTTTTGCTTTCTGAGATACGGGACAATAAGAATATAGAACAGCTTCTTGTGCAATGGCCAGCACCCAAAAGCACAATTTAAAAAATTCCCCATTTTTATTTAAAAATAAAAATAAAAGAGCAGCCACAATCGGTATTTACTATGCTCTCTCTAAATATTATTATACGAATATTTTTTGAATTTAAATTTAATCTATCATTAGTATCAATTAAATTTATACTATAATTTATTTATATATTATTATATTATTAAAAAATTATTAAAATTATTTTTTTATTATTAAAAATTTTGAACTAATATTAATTTTTAATAAAGTATTATCTTTATTTTTCAATAATATAAAAAATTTTATACTAATAATAAATTATATTTTCTTATTGTAAAATGTTTAGTTTAGTTACACAACTTAGAAAATTGAGTCCATTATCGGAATCCCATTAGGCCAACAGTTCCTAAGACAAAAATTCTCTTAATTTTGGGTTGAGGAACAAAATATCTCTGGCTTAGGAGATGCATGAATATATATTATGCTTTTAGAATTTATTAATTCTTATTTATTCCTTATTATATGAAGAAATATATTCCATGATTTAATTGGATTGCATCCCTATGATTCTCCCATGAATTAATTGTCTTTGTTATGGCATCTTCTGAAAAACCTTTAACGTTCCACTTTAATTAATCCATAAGCATTTTACACATGCAATTTGTGTGATTAGCTGTTGGTCTCTTTGATATCCAATCTTTTTTAGTATTCTTTATCTTGACAATATAAGTCATATGACTTTATATTTTAATTATAACTCTTCAATATTAGATACGATAATTATGATTCACTCATTTTGTTATCATATAAAAACATTTATTTTATTTAATATGTAAGATTAATCATTGTTCGGTTGTAAGAATAGTAAATGATAAATCTCTCTTAATAATAATGTCTATAAGGATCGAACTCAAAGGATTTTGTGGATTTGGAATGTCTCTGTATTAAGTTGACAAATTGTTGATGTTATAATATATTTGAACCAGTATATATTTCGATTGACATGTAGTTGTCTCTTTTTTCTTTCCATAATTTTAAATTGTGGTTGTGATAATAGTATAATTAGGAAAATTACGTATAAATGTCAAATATTGTTGTTGCAGAATAAGAGTGTAAGAAATTATGATTACATAAGATAGAACAATTACAATATTACAACTATATAACAACCATTGAAAAATATTTCTAATCTTATCATCTAATTGAGATTTTAATACTAATTTTACTTATTATTACTCTCATTTGTATTTTGATAAGTAAAATTTTTTGATATTATGCTGATTAGGGAGTGATTGTTGTAAAATTATGAATAAGAAATTGAAAAGTCAATTATAGTATCACATTCATCATACTACACAATATATGAATTTATGCTAAAATAATCAAACAAGAAATAATTATAACGACAAAACCATATTTAAAAGTCTTTGATAATAAATATGATGTATTCTTTAATTATAAAATATCCTTGTATCTCATATCCAATTGGCTTTCCTAAATATGAAAGAAAAGACAGATGAAGATAAAGAATTAGAAAGGCATTGTCCAACTTTCATACTTTGATATACATTAGGAAATTTTGTTTCAACGTGGCAATTTCAAGTATATATAGGGTAAGATTTGAGATCTCTTCCTACTGGGTAAATTGTGTCAACCTGTCCATCATATAAGATTCAAGAACAAAACCACAAAATTAAACATTCTCGTTCAAATAGGACTCAACAATAATATGGTTACTAAATCAGATTTAATCAAATGCTTTATATTATTTGTGCATTCATTAATCCAAATCTATAAATTATCATTGATTATGCTTCAAAAATAGAATCTGAAATTAGATTCCTAATGCAAATCAAGAACTTGTAATCAATATAGGATGATTAGGTAAATGTATAAAACTCAATTCAATGAATATAAAAATTTCGGGATTCAATTTTGAATCCTATTTTTTATACTTATAACATATTTATTTACAAAATAATTAAGTCAGTGGCTACTTATTAAAATATAATGTAAAAAGTAGCGGTAGGACTGGAATATTTCCAAACCATTGCAGTCTGCAATACGGAACTATGTTCTTCACTTCACATACAACAGAAGCCAACAGATTTGTCAAACAGGAATTAACAAGACTTTGTTTTGAGTGGTAGGATTCCCCAACATAGGGTTTGATATGAACTAACGTGGACATATTGATATGATAAGATAAGATTTGCGAATAAATATCTTAGCAAAACCTAATTCTTTGAGGTGACGACTTTCACTGGTTTAAACTTGGTTTGGTTCGTTGACTTATTTTATTCTTTCTTAACTGAAAAAGGAAGATTCATTCTTTCTTTTCTGGCTGGAAAGGAAAATGTTATATGAAGACTATTGCTAACTTGTTCATGTTTGTTTGCCTGTTTCATTGTTAATTCAGCTTTGTCTTCCTTTTTCTGCATGTGCAGTATAAACATTTTGTTAAGCGAAGGAACGTGCAATACAAACAATTTTTAGAAGCTTTGCAGTAACCGTTTTGGAACTAGAAAGTAGCTGGGGGACACCCATGTTGTAACTAAGTTGTCATTGTTCTGAGCAAGTGGCCTTCAGACGGTTTGGAGAGTAAGTTGCTTACATCTGGCAGTAACTTCAGACAAATACGATGGTAACTTCTTTAGATATCCGAGGTAACTTTTGTAAACCGTGGTAATGCCTATTGTCCTTGTAATTAATCTGAAAAAGTGAAGCATCTGTTTTACAAAAATGGAATAACTCTCGAAGACTCAATTGTAAGTTGTAACTACGTTCACAAATATCAACATGGCTGGAAATGTGATGAGTGAAGCCTACGGTGTTGAAGAATGTTTGGACTCCTGTTTGAGAATTTTAGGTAACCATGTTGAACCCTTGTCGGAACGAAGTTCGTATAATTATTTGAAACGAGTAACCTTTGCATGGTTTTGAATAGTAATTAATTAAAAAAAAAGAGGAAAATATATGTCTTGTTTGTACTAAGCCAATAATACCCGAACTCTTTTTTTTTCCTTAATCTTTGTTTGATTGTAGATGAGATCTATGATAAGATCCTTCATTTCTACAGTATCATAAACTCTTAGAAAAATTCATAATTATTTCGAATTTTATTATTTCTTTATATCCAACTATTATATTATTTTTCTTTTTATTAAATATTTTTTATTTAGAATATATAGTATGTATTATCTTATATTTTTATTATTTATTATTTTGAACATTGAAATATTGATATTAAAATATTTATTCAATTGAAAGAATAATTATAACACAATAAATTAAATTTGAAATGGCCAATTTTCTGTAATTTTTTAAAATTAATGACAAATTGATTATCAATTTTGCCGGTCCTCAAAGGTTTAAGTAGGTGAAAATTCTTGACATTTACGTCTATAATATAAATTGATGAATGGAAACATAAATCATGAATCAATTAAGTCATCTTATGAATAAGAAAAAGGAATCATATGAAATCATCATGGAATAAGATCTTATCCTATTCACAACAATTTTATACACAATAGAAAATAAACCATTAGCGACGACATTTGTCGTGCTGAAAATAATTCGGTCACTGCAAAAAGAAAAAGTCGTCGTTGAAAATGTTATTAGTATAAATTTGTTGCTAAAACTATCTATATGGATGACATTTTATTGTTAGTAAACAGTAGGCCTTTAGTGACGATAAAGTCATCGCAAAAACTTATTTCAAATTTGAAATTTTAAGGCTTTTAATGATAATTATGTTTTCATTGAAAATAGCTCACTTTTAGTGACAATTAGGTTGTCGCCAAAAGCCTTAAAACCAAAAAAATAAAAAAATATAGCATTACTTTTGGTGACAACTAAAAGTAATGTTATATTTTTTTGTTTTTCCAGTAAACTTTTAGTGATGATATTTTGTTGTCGCTAAAAGGTTATAATAATTTTTTTAAAAATGTAATTAAATTAATAAATTATATTTGATAATATAGATAATACTTTTTATTTTGAATAAATTAAGTTAATTTGATAGTTTTTAATTTAATTTTATATAATAATACTTTTTATTTCAAACATGCTAATGATTCAATATAACAAAATCACATAATCCACATAAAATTGAATACTTATAAAATAATTTTAAAATTATTTATACACATATAAAAATTTTATGTACATGATTCATATAAATATCTATACATGAAAAAAATCCTAAATACAAAGTCTAAGGAAAAGAAAAATGCAGATAACTTGATATATTGTCATCCGTGTTAGGACTATAATCATCATCATCATCCTCCTAGTGATGTGGATGATACATAGAGGATGGCTAGGAGGGATTAGTAGGTTGGAAGAGATCGGCTAGCTGGGTAAGGGGTGCAACTGCAAATTTGTTCGGCCTAGGTGGGATAATAACAAATGATGGGTTAGGCAACATGAAACCTTACTATCTGAGTATAGAAGTCAACTTTGTCAGGTATAATTTAAACTACTGTTGCATTTGCTGCTGCTATTAAGTAAGTTACTCTTGCTACTGAGTAAGTTGGTACTGCTGCTCCTAAATCAAACAACTAACTCTGCTAAAACTACTCTCGGCTTTGCTCCGGTTATTGTCAACTTTGCTATAACTGCTCCTGTAACTCACTCACCTAGGACACATAATGGGAGCTCACCTCGGAGTTAGAAGTGCCCAATGAATGGTACATCTGACTAATCAGCACATGATTAACCACCCTTCTGTATCCTCGACGAGTGCCAAGCACCTTATTAGTTATGGCAGCCTTGTTGATGCTAAGCACACGACCTGCTGTATGAGTATGGAAGTCAGCTCCATCAGGTATATCCTAAACTACTGTTGCATTTGTTGTTGCTATTGAGTAAACTGCTCCTGTTACTAAGTAAGTTGCTACTATTGCTCTTAAATCAACAATTGACTATGCTAAAACTACTTTTGACTTTGTTGAAACTGCTTTTGATTCTGCTCTAACTGTTATCGACTTTGCTATAGTTACCCCTGCAACTCACCCGCCTGGGACACGTAGTTGGAGCTCACCTCGGAGCTAGAGGTGCTCGGTGAATGGTATGTCTAGCTATTTAGCATATGACCAACCGCCCTTTTGTATCCTTGATGAGTGCCAAGCACCTTATTGGCAATGGCAACCTCGTTGATGTGCAAAGCAGTGCCAGGCGAGTGAATGGATGATACATTGGATTACGCGTGCTGGATCGCTAGCTCAGTCATCCTTGTCTTGAATTTTTAAAATAAGAATTAATTATACAAATTACAAGAAAATTTGAATCATTAAATTGTAAAGTTTATGGTACTTACATATTACTCAATGGGGGTCAGATGCACCCACTCTCCCATCTTATACGTGTGCCAGTCCTTAAAATTCTCAAGCACCGACTGCAGCTTACTGGTCTCCTTATTTTTCTATTCATATTTTATAAGAAAAAGAAAGGATAAATATAATTATTGAATTAGTAACAGATTATATATTTAAATAATGAATAATAAGTTCAATTACCTTATCATAATGATGTGCAGCAATGGATTTTGATCCATGCTAATTGTTCACCATTTTCTTTGCTCAGTTATCTGCGTTTCTCATAGACAACTCCTACAAATTCAGAAATAACAATGAGATAGTTACTTTTACAATTTAAATATATGAAATACTAATATAATTTTGTTAAATATCATGCTTACTCTATAATCATCGTTGTCGAAGAAATCCACACACCTATGCCATGTTTAGGGTAAATGTGTGAATAAAATATAGAAGCTCACCAAAGATACTTTTTGATCTCCATGTAGTTATTCAAGATATACCATATGGCAACATCTCGATCCTTCCTATCAAAGTGAGATATGATCTTTTTTCCTAGGGGTTGACATTAAAATCAAAACATTGATCATGCCCTTTCTGTATGTTTAGATGCTATGTCCTAGTTTTGATCAAACTGATTAAATTTAGTTTCTTGATAAGTTTAACATTAACAAAATACAAAATTTAAATTCTTTTTAAATTCAAATATTAATTGAGCTTTTTTTCTCTTAGTTCAATTAATATTCAAGTTACCAAAACCATAATTTTATAAACAAATTTGATCTAATCTAATTCTCATTCGATAATACAAATTTATATTTATAATATTATTATATATTATAAAAATAATTATATTTAATTTTTTTAACACCATAAGGATAATCAATTTGATATAACAAATGGAAAGTCCATGATTTGTGAAGGATGATTGAAAGGGATATGAGTTGAAAATGACAAAAGGCATGGATTATAAATAACAATTGGTATAACTTTTATTTTCGTGGCATACAATGATAAACACATGTTATTATAGCAAAATATCGATGACTTTATTTGCTATTGATCCTGTTTAGCAATTAGCATCCTCAATTATCATTAGTATTTCTTTGATTGTTTAGCTGTTGGAAATTAATTTTTTTATTTTACATTCAAGCATTTTTACAAATTTTTTATTAGGAATGAAACAATTTTATTTTGAATAAAATAATAAATAATAGATCCTTCTTAATAAAGATATTTTCAAGGATAAATTTATTTATTTTTATTAAACTTAAAAGTAATTTAAATTCAGTTTGCAATCATTAAATTAATCAATTGTAGCCTTTTATGGAAATTAGTAATACACAATGATGTTGTAGATATGTTTTCATTTATAGATGTGGTTTATAGTTGGTTTTACTTAAATACATTCCATGGTTGTTGTGAGAAAATGTGGGTTAGACACAAAAATAAATACTAAAAATGTAGTTCGTAGCATTATTATCTATAAGATTCAAGAGGATACTAAGTAAAATTATTTGAAAGGATACTATGTTAAATAGAAGCTAGTCTTATTCATGGATTAGGCGACTTTAAAGGTGATAAAATATTTTGAATTTATAATGTTTTATAGGAATTGCTCTAATAAAATTTGGGAATGATATTTTTTTTTATCTTATAAGGTAAGGTATGAAGCAAATTTTTACCTTGAATAAAATGGTGGGATAAAGTAATAATATATTGTCTTGCCTAGTTTTGTGTTATTCTACTATTATAAAATTATTATATAATAGTATATAATTATTTAGGAGAAATATGTGAATAAATATAGAAACTCACCGAAGATACTTTTCAATCTCCATGTAGTTATTCAAGATGTACCATATGGCAACATCTCAATCCTTCCTATCAAAGTGAGATATGATCATTTTTTCCAGGGGTCGACATTAATATTGAAACACTAATAATGTCCTTTCTATATGTTTGGATGCTACATCCTGGTTTCGGTTAGGCCGATTGAATCTAGTTTCGACTCCTTCGAGATACATGGAACAAAATGTCAACACCTCATTAATAACATATCTTTTTGCAATTGAATCCTTAGGATGAGCATGATTTTGGATATAATCCTTTAACTTTTTTTTATATTTCTTGTATTAGTACATCCATAAAAAATGAACAGGACCACTCTGCAATGCTTCATTGGGTAAATGCATTAATAAATGGACCATTATATCAAAGAATGTTGGAGGGTATATCCTTTCAAACTTGCATAAAATGATAATAATATCTTACTTGGCTTGCAAGACGTCCCTCCTATTGAGAGTTCTAGTGCATATTTGGTTAAAAAAATTACACAACTCAGCAATTGGATATGATAATTCCTTCGGCAAAAATGCTCAAACCAAGGGTCCTAACAACCTCTGCATAATAACATAACAGTCATGTGATTTTAAACCTTTTAACCTTGTATCACGATCAATCACATTCTTCTTAAGATTCCCAGCAAAACCATCAAGAAATTTTGCATTTTTTATAAATTGGCAAAATTGTCATTGTTCTTCTTAGTTGAGGGTATATGCAGCATGTAGTTTAAAGAGTTGGCCCTTTTTTATATATAGATACAAGTCTAGCCTTATTTTCATATTTGCCAAATCCCGCCTTGTATTATCTATATCCTTCATCTTATACTTCATATCTAATAATGTACCCAAAATACTATCGTATACATTCTTCTTAATTTGCATCACATCAATATTGTGTCTCAAGATCATTGTTAGCTAATATAGGAGGTCAAAAATATGTTTCTTTTACTTTAATTAAGTTCATCTGCACCTTTCTTCCATTTTAGACTGCCAAATTGAATATGTTTACTAGAAAATTTCTGTGCCATCCTACCCAACTGGTCCATGATAATTTCATTAGTAAGAGGACGAGGAGAGAGGAAAGGCTTTCCTCTCTGACTTCCCACTAAATTCCTTTCAATTTCTCCATATGTGATTCCTTAGAAGCTAACAATAATAACCAACATAAGCAATTTTTCCCTAACTCGAATTAATAGAATATTTTCATTACACGTAAGACATGCTTGTTCGTTTCACCCAAAGAAACTGCATTAAGTGGGAAAATCATTTACAATCCACAACAAAATAGCCCGTATGTTAAATGTAATATTTGTATTAGCATCCCAAGTTTCAATCTCTTTCTCCCAAAGATGTCTTAACTCCTTTACGACCGGTCTTAAGAAGACGTCTATATCCTTGCCTGGTGACTAAGGCCCTGGTATTAATAGCTTAATATAAAAAAGGACTGATTCATGTAAATTCATGATGGTAAGTTATAGGTAGTCACGATCACTGCCACATGTTGTATGACAAGTTCCTATCACTAAAAAGATTAAATCTATCTGCACTTAAGCCTAGTCTAACATTTCATAACTTAATGGAAAAATCGGGATATTTCCTATCGAATTCTTGGCAAGCTTCCCCATTAACAGGATATCACATTACCCCATTCTCTATTGACCTGCTAGTATAATGCCATGTCATGTCCTTTGTAGTATGCCTCAACCGATACAATCGCTTTAGCCTAAGAGTCAATGGAAGATACCGAAGCACTTTTTGAGGCACCTTTTTTCCTTTCATGTTTTTATCGAACCATCGGCTTTCCCTACAGATCGGATAATTATCCTTCGAAACATCTTCTTTCCAAAAAAGCGCACAATCATGCTTGCACACAATCATGTTTACACACATAAATTGACTCATACCTCAACCCTAACTTGTTGAGCTATTTCTTTACATTATAATATGACTCAGGTAATTTATTATCTATCAAAAGTACCTCTTTCAACAACTTTAAGAAAGCATCAAATGACTTATTAGTTCACTTATGTAGCACTTTCAAGTGCATGAATTTCACTAAAAAGTTTAAGGCTAAGAATGATGTGCAGCCCAGATACAGTTATATTTCCATTTATGCAAATAAATCATCACAATTGCTATGATTTGATTCACTATCACTCTCGGGTATTTTAGTAAGATGTATATTTCTTCATCCAAATACAATTCTAATACTCCTCTCTTTCATTAGAAACTATTTTTTCAATTTCATGAAGGTCAATGAAATCATGTATAATATCCACCATCTCATTCTATCATTAGGAAATACCCCCTCATTCCCTTAGAAGTGGAAACACCTGCTTTACCATGGTGTACCCAATTTGTATATAATAAGTGAAATCCATTATTTATGATATGTGCCTCCAATGTTCCTAAATTTTGAAACATTAGATTCACACACTTCTTACATGGATATCTCACCAGGCCCCTATCATCAACAAAGTTTTTAGCTTTATTAATAAATGTCATTATACCATTCCAATACTTGTCTGACAAGCAATTTCATAGATGGATGTAGCTTTTATTGATCAATATCGTACCATTAAATAAGAAAAAAATAACTTCATATGAAATTAAGGGTTGGGATTAATATTTTTTATGTTTCTTAAATCTACTGCATCACTCCAATTCTAAAAAGTAGAATTCTATCCTATTTGAGATATTTTTGTAGTTATCAATTCATCCACGCTTATCATTTCTTCCATGTAGAAATTTTAGCAACATCTCCCTGTAGTTCTCCAAATATATAAACTATACATCAGTATAGTTCAAACTTAAAGAACAGTTAGGATGCCAAAAAATTTCTATAGTGTGAAACGAGAGTCAGATAAATTCTTAATAATAACTACAGGACATATCCCAAGCTATCCAACTTTATAGGACAATTCAAGGGTTAGTTGATGTATAGAGATCAACCAACCCTTGAATGGGTTTAAGCTTACAATACAAATATTTTTCTATTTAAAATTATTGTAAAAATTTATTTACAATAATTTTAAAGTTACATTGCAATATTTTATGAGTGTCGTTATTCTAATGTGTTATTATCTGTATGGTTAGTTATTTTAAATATATAGATAAATTTTCACTATTTAAAAATTTAGAACTAGGAATTCAATTTTATTACCTACTCTATCACATTCATAAGATGTATAGTTCAACTCCTTTGTCCTAACGTATATTTTATAAGTACTTAATTCTTTTAACTAAACGTATATCTTATAAGTACAGATATATTTTTGAAGGTTCAAAGTTTTCAAGTTTCTATTAGTGTACAATTGTCAAATTCATTTTGATTGTATTTAGTATGAAAATTCTCATTGACATGGAAATTTAAATCTTCATAGTCCATTTAATCTTGTTGTTACTACTGTGTAATTTTCTTAAAATATATAATTATATGTAATTTATTATTACCACTTAGTGTATAGTTGTCATATAAATTTCTTATTTTTATCGTGTATAAAATATCCAATATTATTATTGAATATATAAAAAATCTAATTTCAAATATTTAATATTCAATACTAATATATTCAAATTAAACATTTTTATGTATTTAATGTTCAAATATTTAATATTTTTATTTCACATTTTCAAATAGGTTTCGTCTTATGAAAAATTCATATCATATTTTAAAAATATTTACATTGAATAAATACAAATGATCAAAATTAAGTAGATATTTTTATACAAAATAATAATGTTAGATATTGTATAAATTCATATATAAAATGAAAAATTATCTAAAAATTATAATAAAACCTATTTGAATTATTATTGATTGGTTATTATTTTTAATGCATTTCCAATGAAAACATTGAATATATGGGAATTTGAATACATATTAATCATTATGGAATAAATATTATATATTATTATGAAATTTGTGTGACTTGTTATCTCTATTAAAGTATATATTCATGTGAAATTCTTATATTAGTATATAAATTGTAATATGAAATTTCTTTTTATATTAATAAGTTTTTTTTATTTTAATCAATATACAAGGTTATGAAGTATTTACGGCAATAAGAATTGAAAAAAAAATTCATATGAATTTTTTATATTAAAAAATTAAATAAGAATAAATATTTCCATTCACGATCTATCATATAACAATTTATTTTCATTTAATTTTATGTTAAAAAATACATCATGTAACAATTTATCTTTGTTCTTTTTTTTAATATAAATTTTTTTGCATAAATTGTTATATGAACTATTTATTAAAAATTATATAACAATCATTGTTGAATGATAATTTATTTTTATTTTAGTCAATATATATTGTTATGAAATTTTTATGATCAAATGCCACCTGTTAAATTGTATAATCATTTAAAATTGTATTACATTACGAGAAATTCTAAATATATGTCTTGACATTTTTAATATTATTGTTAAATATAAAAATATTTCATTAAATATAATATTTCCATTAAATATTGTATTGGCATTTACTTTCTTTATTATACATTTTCTCTAGAGTATGTTTACAAAGTTATATTGAAAAAATTTATCAACATACTTAAAAGTTTATTTTTATGGATATTTTTCTAAAAATGGTTATATAATTATTCTAATTCCATGCATTACTATGTTTCAACAAAATTATAAAGTTTTGTGTTTCAAAACTACATCTTAAATTTTATCTACTAAATAATCTACCTAATTGAATAATCTACATATACATCGAGTTTTTCAAAACTGCAATTGTACTTAGTAATATAACAATAATAAAATTTATATTTATAAATTATATATGAAAGTAAAATTATATAAACACATTTAATATAAAAATTTAACTGATATTAATTTCATGCTAAAGATGTCATACTATCAAATTAAGTTAATTCCTTACATATTACTATAGCAGATAAATTCATATCAAATTATTCATTTCATAAATAACATAATGAAATAAAATTTTAAAAAATTTAATACACATAACTCACTAAAGTAAATCTATTGATTGAATATCCTTTGATTGAATACAAATAATGATAAATAGCAATAATATCTACTAAAATAAAATAATATACAATATATATAAATAATTAAAATATATTATTAAAAAATATAAATAAATAATACTAAAACATAAAAAAAAATATACATGGATCTCTCTGCCTTCAACTTCCTTCCTAATTATATGAAAATAAGGTTAAGAAGGTGCGGTCTTGGCATTTATAGACTTACATTTCAGTGACGACAAATTTCTTGATTATCACTAAAGTTGTCACTGAAGGGTCATCACTATACACCAAGACCTATAATGATGACTCTTGTTATCGCTGAAGGGTTGACATAATTTACAATGATAACTTTTAGCGACGATATGATTCGTCGCTATAGGCCAAGACCTACAGTGATAACTTTATTGTCGCTAAATGCTGGCACTGGAAATTGTGCTAACCTTTCAATGATGACAAGAGTCATCGCTATATATCTTGACTTATAGCAATGACTCATGTTGTCGTTAAATTATGCCAACCCTTTGGCAATGACATGTGTCGTCACTATAGACTTTGTCCTATAACGACAACATATGTCATCACTGAAAGCTTCAACGATAGCTTTTAATGATAACACATGTCATCACTGAATTATTTCATTTCCCACCTATTCAATTCTTAGTGGCATCATTTTATTACTGACAATTATGTTGTCGGTGAAAGTCATTGTACTTTACACTGATGATCGAATTTTTGTTGTCGCTAAAAATATCATCAATGTTAATCTATTTTGTTATAGTGATAATAAGTGAATGCTTATTTTTATCCTAAAGTTGTTAGGATTACTTGTAATAAGACATTGGTTACAATTGAAAAAGTCTTATGAATATATTTTTTTCATTTATTAAGATCTAAGCATAAATGCCATGGGTGAATAGAAATTTGGATCTATATTGGATCTCATATTATCCTCATACAATCAAATCACTTATAGAAACATCTCTTGGAACATAATTCATTATTATAGAATAATTGATTAATGTTGACTATCAAACAAATTACATGTTAGAGTATAGTCAACATCTAATTGGATGTTATTGTAAATAAATTATAATGATTGTTATATTATAAATGTGAAATAATAAAATAACAGTAGTTTATTTATTAATTAGATTGTCATTGTTTCTTCATTGACATATAACTTAGTCACCAATAATGGTTAAAGATGTCAATTATTGCTAAATAACCATCATTGAAAATCAGACTTCAATATTGGTTTTCATTAGGACTTGATGTAGAATGTAGTATATATCATATCAATTCTATTAAATAAACAACATTGTATTACCTACCTAATAAAGAATCATTCCCTTTTACCCACCTACTTTATTCTATATACCATTTTCATTCTGTGTAGCATTTTGAGGACTTTATATGATACTACTCCCAATCTAAAATATATACAAAATTCAGAAATAAATAACAATACTCTAACTATAAAATACATATGCACCTCAAATGAAACAAAAAGTAATGTTCATTTCATATTATAGTACACAATCTCATATTTAGCAAATGTAATACATAATAGCTAAGTTAAGGAAAAAGCCACATTTTCCTATTATATTAATTCTATACAATTTGGATATAAGATTAGATAATACTTTAAGATTTGCATTGCTAAATGGCCTATAACTAAACATTTCAAACTACAAGGGAATAAAATAAGTATGTGACAATTTGATAGTTGTAGTAATCATAAAGAAAAAGTTTATTGGTAAAAGTGAAATGTGATAGTTTCGATAACTCAATCATGTTGCTTTCATATATGATGTACATGAAATTTCAGTATATAGGTGATAAATTTTTTATATCTTATTATCTTTTCCAAGTGTATCATAAGAGAGTTTATGAAAGGCTAACATGTGAACTTAGAGTTATCCTCATGCCGCACAATTATGAGTAGAAAGTTATTAACTTGTGATAATTTAATTGAACTTAATATTAATTTTAAGTTAGGAAGAAAAATAAGATTTAAGATTGGTTTTGATTTGAAAATTATATTTATTAAATTTTTAAAAATTAAAATTTATAATTAATTTCTTTCTTAAATAATGAGGGTCAAGGCTTACTATAATGTCATAAGTTAATAATTATGATAATTTTGACAAGAAAATAAATTAGATTTTGAATAAAACTTGATGAAAAAATCAAACATGGTTTAAAAGTCTTGTTACTAACATTTGGGGTCAATCTAACTTGTATACTATTTTTTTGAATTTCATAAATTTAGTGGTACTTTGGAATTTTGCCATAGTAAAAGAATCTGAAAGGATTTAAGAAATGTATGATTGTAATCCTTACATTTTTATCTTTGTTTTGGTATAAGATAATGTTGATTGGATATCTAGAGAATAGCAAAAAGGCCTTATAATAATTTGCAAAAATTTTATCTACTTCTGCTGAAGGCATTTGGTTCAAAATGTTCTTTAAAGGGTGAAATATCGATAACCCGATGGGATAGCATGGCACTAAGCTTAGGGATTGAGTATTTTAGCTTGTGGCTATTCCTTACACACTCAAAATTATGAAATGAGATATATATCAAGCAAACATAATTATCTTTCTCCTTATTCAAAATTATCCCTTTTAGGCCGTTATGCTTAGAAACTCCTAGAATACGACATTCTTGCAACTTGATATGCATGGGTGGTTGCTTCGAAACATTCAAATATGGCTTGCAAACTTACAAGTCCTACTATCTTTTCTCAGTGTGTCATGTGGGTTTAATAGAAAAACTAGTGTTGAGAGACATGATTAAAATTTAGAGAGAAAAATAAAGAGAGGCTAAATAAATAAGAAGAGAACTAAAATATTATTGAACGAATTAAGAGAGGATAAATTGTTACATAAGACTCAATTCTAATGCTTTGTTTATATACAACTCCTAAAAAAATGAAGACTTTAATACCTTTCGACTTTGGTGTAAGACAAGCAAGCATATAACATAATCTAAATTCTAGAATCAATAATAATAAGATATTTCCTAGTATAAGATAAGTCTCAATATAAAATAATTTACTCATATATTCCAACACTTCCCATCCAGTTAAAGCTTGTAAAGCTTATGTTTGTTACATGAACTTAAACTTCTAAAATCAAAATACAAAACATGACTATAAAGAAAAAATTGATAAACTTCAAACTTCATGAATAAGAAAACTTGATAAACTTTAAATTTCATGCACAATATGTGAACATTGCCCTAAATGGAAATATCCACAAACCTAAAACATTGGTTAAAATACTAATAACTTTTAAAAGTCTTCTGCTAGATTCTTTTTGAGCTACTCCTTTAGCTTCCAAGTTAAAAACCCTAACACTTATGGTTGGACATGGTTTCCAAAAGTTTCCTTAACTTCCAAGCTAAAAGAAATACTAACATCTAAAGTTAAAAATAACTTCTAGAAGTCTCTTTGATTTTCTAGTAATTTTCCAGCCAAAAATACTAACATCTTGCATAAACTAATCCAATGTTAGGTTGATAAAATTAGTGGCTTAAATCACCAAAATGTCAGAACCTGCCTTGTCATGACTGACATGGATCTTGTTATTAATAACCATAAATTTCTTTAATCCTAAATTGGTATAATTGCATAATAATTAATAAATCTAATAACTTCATTTTATTATCAAAAAAATATTTACACAACAACTATAATATTATCTATTTACATTATTTACAAACTATTTCAAAACCTCTACATTTCTTTCTACCCTACCTTTATATTTAGCAATATGGCTACTCAAAATATGGCTCTAACCCTAAACTATCGAGGTTAGCTATGAAGCTTCAACTTAGGCATTTGTAAAATAATTGAAAGAGAATAATGACACTTAAGTTTCAGTAAGCAAATAATTTACTTATTTAATTTATCTATAAATTGTACCATAACATAAGTTTCATCCTTCAATCTAACAATGCAACATATCATTTTAACCACAATTTGAATTTCACAGTCGAGCTTAACTTAAACTCTCCATGTTAAAAATAAATTAGAAAAATTATTAATAAATAACAATAAGTTAGTAATAATTAATCCACCTTATGCCTCTAGGTCTACCTTATCCATCATAATCCCAATCTTATTCTTTTTGGTATTTATCAATTACAATTGAATGATTCAAATCCAATATATTCATTTTGATTCATTGTTTTAATATCACATTTCATCATCGTCATATTCTACCATTCATAATCTTTCACAATTCATCATTGTCATATTTCATCATTCATATTCTTTAACAAATTCATTAATAGAAAACAATCCATAAACTACAATGATTATGCAGGTTCATAAATCATACAATTTCAATTCATTTATTTATCATAACAATTAACTTTATGTCTTAAGTTTATGTTGTTCTTTCATGGGTACTCAAGTATAACAGAGCCATAGTTAAGTTACCAAAAGTAAAAACATTAGGAGCTTTTAGTATTTGAATATGGTGCTTGAATATAAAACACCAAAATGACAAGGCTAGTATTCAAGTACCCTGTTTGAATATTTGCATATAGAAAGTTTCGAAGCCTTAAGTATTTCAATAAGGTTCTCGAATACTAACCTTTGTTAGTTAGAACTTGAATATGATATTCAAGTACCTTTTTTATGTTTCTAGAAATTTAGCTCAAAAATACAGAAACATAACTAATTAGCTTCAAATTTTATATGTAACATTTTCCAGCTACTATTTATAATTCCTCACACTAGTATTAACATTTCTAACCTAAGTAATATTATTCTAACACATAATCATCATCCTAGATTCATCTATCTAAGAATTCAAGATACAACTAATAAGTAAACTTAGATTCAAAATGTTCATCCAGAAATAGGTAAGTAGATTATCTACTTACCTCAAATTGAAGGAGTGAAGGAGATTAAAACTTAACTAGGAGTATAGAAATTGATTCCTATAATCATAAATTAACAATAGTTTGATTTCCATAAATTTTCCATCTTAAAATCTTCAAAATCAAAAGAACTAGCTTAGAAATTTACATTTTATGAAATCATGCCTTGTTTGGAAGATATTTAATGACAAACTATGAAGAGACTAGCTGATTTCTTATGATTCAACTTGAGATTTGAAGAAGTTAACAAAATTAATGTAAGGGGAAAGAGCGTTTCAATGGTTTTGAGGGAATGAATAGGAAAATCAATAATATATAGTTTTTACTTTTTAAGGTCAAGGGGCATTTTAGTAATTTTATAAATATTTAAGGGCAAAGTAGGTAAATCTTTTATTAAGTCTCCTCCACATATCTTGTTCTAATTCGATTTTCACACAATCTTATTAATTATACTTATTTTCATGTTAAAACTCCATTTTCTAAAGTTAATTACTTACCCTAATCCCTTTCACAACCTTTTCTCATTTATCGGTTTATATACAAAAATTATCCGATAATTAATGAAAATTAAATTTTATAATTTTAGGGGTATATTGCTTAAACAAAGGATAATCTCTCTAAATCAAACCTATGCAAACAAAAGTCATTGAATAACATTTCAAATCACATGAAGATGCCAAAATCATTAGTTTGAACCATCAAAGCAAAATGTGCATAGCACCAAATAATACAATGTTGTCAATTAAAAAATGTAAGAATCAAACCTTCATTCAACATCTCTCTAGCATTGAAGCCATTTTTATTGAAACATTGCCTGAAAAATGTAACAATTAACTAAGTCACTAGAATACATAAAGTCATAGCTTTTGAGAAAAATCACATTGAATTATGTTAAACAACTATAAACATAACATTGAACAATAAAACATTGTGAAAATAATTCTAGATCTAGAGAAAAAAATTTAGAAATCATAAGCCTAAATTTCAATAATGTTGAAATCCAATCTCAAAGCACCATCTTAACTAAATTAAACCAAATCCATCACCAAATAATAAAATTAAATGAAAAAAAAAATCAAAGCCAGTACTAACTTCCATAGAAAGTCCCAAATTTTTTTTACCCAAACCACCACAATACCAATATGGAATAATTGAGCCTAAAATATGACCTAGATAACCAAAATAGCAAAATGCAAATGTTTGGATAGAGAAAATCAAACCATAATCATAGGCCAAATTAGACCTCTTGATATTGATACCAACCTTAATTCATTTCAACAACATTAAAAGTTCACAAGAAAATAATTTCGAATTGCAATAGTTAGCAAGATCATGTTAAGTCTTGCTTGAGATGCCTCATATAGAGAAAATTGCATCAAATAAGGCCATTAAGGATACTTAAAATAAATATATTAAACTTAGATGCCATTTGTTAAACTGCCAATGAAAATCATCGTAAAAAATTATCTCTCTCACATAGAAATTACCACTAGTATTATTTGCAGTAGTAAAAAAAAAACCAAACTTTCTCTAAAATAAAAACAACCCTTCAATTAAAGACATTTTAAAAGCCTTTAAACTCCAATAGCCTAGAATGCAAGCAAATACATAAAGCATTATAAAGGCTAGGTTCACACCTTATTTTTCTTTACTACTGCACCGTAGAGGATTCCCAGTAACTTTAACATTAGCCTTGATCCTTAATTGGGACAATCACACCCTTCTATCTCCAATCAATAGAGTCAGGTAATCCATTACCAACATAATAGGCATTGCAATCACTCTTTTTTAACCATGAAAGCATTTCACTAGGTTAATCCATCTAAGAATAGGTACCTAGATAAATGACACAGTACTCCTTGTTAGTGAGATTAGTAATTTAGTTCAAACCCATCTTGGAGGTTTAGCTTGGAACATTGTTATGGTGGTTAATGAACCTAAAGTTTTCCTTAAAAATCTTAAAGTATTTATCTTTCTTTCCCAAGGCATTGTAAGCTTTGTTGTGCTTCACCAATTAGGATTCATACAAGATCCTTATTTGGTTCTCTGTTTTGGTTCTTTCAAGAATGTGCTTAGCATTATAGTTAATGATATTGGCATGTCCAAAGCATACCTAATGGCCAACAACTTAAAAAAAATTAAAAATAATCTATTAGAATGCCACCAAACCTTTTTTTTTCATATTCCACAAAATAAAAGAGACTAAAAACCTAAAAATATTTGAAATAGTAACTTAACTATCTGTTTTTATTTTTCTATTTTTTATTTACTAAAACACACTAAAAATTAAATAAGTAAAAAGAAATAACTCTAAGTTATTTTTCACTAAAACCTAAAAAATTCTTTTTTAAAAAAGTAATCCTAAATTTTACATTGTTAGCAATCTATCCTTTTTAGGGTTACCAATAGTGATATAACCCATAAGTTCATGGCTAATTGTACTACTCTAATACCATATTAAGAAATATGGCTAAAATTTAAAAGGGGAGAAAGTAAAAAGAGGCTACATAAACAAAGGTAGAATTAAAATATTATTGAATGAATTAAAAGAGGACAAATTGTTACACAAATTTAATACTCTATTTACATAGAGTTTTTAAAAAATATAAAGACTTTAATATCTTTAGACCCTAAACGCAAGAAATGCAAGCCCATAACATAATTTAGAATCTAAAATTAATAATAATCAATCTAAGATATTGCCTAATATAACATAATTCTTAATTTAAGATAGTTTCTTAATATATTTTGACAATTAGTATATTTTCCAAAAGTGACAAGCATACACATAGTTACAACTAGAAAGCTATTGGCCAATGATGTACAATATCAAAGAAAAGGTCTACTTATTTAAATTCAATCCTTAGGAACTCTCACATGTAAACAGTGCAAAGTATGGCTTTTCATGCAAATATTTTGCCCATATAAAGTGCTTTGGTAGGTATCGAAGGTTACCACCATTGGATTGGTTCCATGCTAAGCAATTATGTCTTATGAAGTGTTCAAAGGAATAAGTAGGATAACCAAGTTGGTAGAATGGGTGATGAAAGCGTCATGTTGGTGATAAGAACTCCTAATACTAATTTTGGCATTTAGAATCAAAGCTTAGTTTATGCCTAAAGGCAAAAATCAGATAGGTTACAATTAGTTTTAGTGTGACTTGTCCAATGTTATATAAGGGATGTACGAAATAATTATTCTTAAACTTAAAAGAGATGTTACTAAGGACTTAACTAGAGAATACAAGAAGTTGGATTAACTTAAAAAGCTAGTATATGGGAGAATGATGCATTCAAAGGAATGTTGTTTGGTGCATTGGGAGTAAGTATTTATGCTAAAAGGCTATCTTGCACATATGAGATATTAATTACGTGTTCATTTATAATAATAGTATCAAGGGATGTAAAACATCATTTAAAAGGATCATTGAATTGATGGCTTATCCAGAGGAGGAAACCTTTATCTTACTAAAAGACTTGGCCATATTTGGAAAGATTTTCAATTAATAGAATCAAAGGGTGAAACTTCGATCACGTAAAAATGTGTAGCCACAATTAGAAGACATATCCTAATGAATAGCACATCAAAACAATGTGTGTCGAATGGATTAATTTAGAAAGAGAAGTCTAAAATCATGTCTACATAATTTAGAGGGATCAATTTGAGATGCTTGGAAGATAACTCACCATAGTTTTGAAAAGATATTATGATAATGGCCTCAAAACTCATATTTGCTAGTGCACAGACATGTAACGTTTAAGTTAGAATAAAGGATGCTTTATACTCTCAACCTTTTTTTCAAGATGTTAAAGTGCGAGAACTGTCTTAAAAAGTCATTGAGGGATACATTTGAGATAGGACTATAAGAACTTAAACATTAGTGGTTGTCACTAAAGATAGAAGGAGTCATGAGAACCATGGTGCTAGAAAGCATCAACTCCAAAGTTAGCTATAATAACTAATGAAATGCTAAGAGTATCAATTTAGAAAGGATTGAAAGATCCAATCAAGTGTGAAATTCGCATTATGAAGTGTTGTGAATTGATCAAAACCTAGCTAACAATCTTAGAAGCAAGGTTATAGGACTTTCTGCATAGATTAAGTATAAGTTTTATCTCTTATATTAATATTATAGGACATTAAATTAAGATACCCTATTAATAAGTAATTCATAGTGCAAAGCATTAACCATGAGCTATAAAGTTAACACAAACTTTTATTACGGAGGTGGTATCTCTACAAGCTATAAAGGCAATAAACATATATTTATAGAGACAATGACTCATTGAACAAGTTATAGAGGTATTGAATTCAAGAGAACTAGTGAGAAAGCGATACTAAAGAGTGTTAAGACACTTTAAAAGGAATCTACAAATGTAAATCCTTGAGAATTTATAAAAGATGCATTTTGCTAAAAGAATATTGATGTTATGAAGGCAACAACATAAATATAAGATAGGAAATGCTTATAATGCCCAAAGAAATAGGCATAAACAATCAAAGTAGTGACTCAAAGAAGTAAGCTAAAAACCTATATGAAGATTCGAGAAAGTAAGTAGAATTCTTCATAGAGTCGTGTTAGTTTGAGGTTTTAATGAGGATATTGACATTTGAAGTAAAGGTAAGTAATGTCACAAGCTAATAGTTATGACAATCTCGATAGGCAAACATGCTCAATTTTAAATGAAACTTGGTAAAAAAATCAAGCATGGTTTGAAGATTATATGGCAAAAATTTGAAATTAATTTAACTTGTATACTATTTTTATGAATTTTCTCAAATTTGGGAGTATTTTAATAATTTTAGCATGCATTATTATAAAAATACTTAACATTGGTTATTTAATATATTTCACGTTAGTTAATAGTTAGTGTATATATAAGCATCATTATATATCTAGTACATTTAAGGTCAATTCTTGAACTAATATTGAATACTCATAATAACATCAATTTTTTTACAATAAAATTGATATGTTTAGTTGCAATATATTATTCAATAATAGAAATATAACATTGGTTTTTTGATATAGTAATTAACATAGATAATCAATTTTCTATAACTTAAACTTCAATTAAGACATTGGTTTTTTTAAATAATCAATGTTGAATGTGAAATAAGATGACGAGTTTATAAAATAATTGACATTATTTATTAGTTTTTAAGACAAAAGTCCTAAAAAATTCTCTTAAATCTCAGTAGTCCTAGAGTAGTATCTGAACTTAATTATAAAATTCAATAAGTCATATTACTATGCAGGTAGTGATAGTAATATTTAAGTCCTATTTGAATGTCTCTATGTTAAGATTAATATCCTAAATATAATAAATTGAAAAAAAATGAAGAATAATACATTTATTTGGATTCAAATAGTAGAAGACATATAATACTATATTGCAAAAATTGGAAATAACACCTTTAAATTTTAAGAAGGAATTTACATTATCTTCCAAACATGATCATTGATAAAAATACTGGTGAATCCTACTATAGTAAAATAAGGGTACAAAATCACCAGAATTGATGTTATAGGTGAAATATTAATATAATATGCTTTTGTTAAACAAAAATTTATTACCTAACTTATGCCATTAAGCTTGAGTGGTATCATGTATTGTTTTGATTGCTTATGTCATCTTAACCTTTTTTTTTATAAAAATACTCATTGATTTACTTTTTTAAAGAAGTAATCCATCACCTTCTTTTTTCTCAAGAAACCCATATTAACCAAAACCTTAAATGATAAAATCAAATTTAAAAAATCCAAATAAATTAATATAATAAACAATAAACAAACATTCTTGATTAGGTTTAGAAAAGAAATGAGGTGTTTGAATAGACTTTAACATTAAAAAGAAGATGTTAACAAGAGAGAACAATAGTTGAACTTGAGCAAGATGATAAATGATCTTTTTATGTGAAGAAATTGCAATAGACTTTGTAAGGCTCTCTTTTAATATATATACAATTTATTTAATGCTCAAGATAGGCTTCCAATTTCAAATCCCACATTCATTTTCATAAGTTTTAAGGAAAGAAAAATGGCATTGTTTGAATATTCCAAGTTAGTTCAAAATAAAATTAAGTCTAAACTTTTCCATGTCAATTTCATAATAAAACTATAACCAACATGGATGTTTAATTTATTGCATATCAAAATCAATAGATATAATAATATTGAACTAAAATTGATTTAATTATACACACCATATTCATTAGAATTTACAATTTACATAACTAGTACCCAAAACATAACTTACTCTAAGTGAAATTTACATAACTAGATATAATAATATCAAACTAAAACTAATTTAATTATACATATCATATACATTAGAATTTACAATTTACATAACTAGTATCCAAAACACAACTTACTTTAAGTGAAATTGGTAATTTTAAAATTCTTCCATTTTCTTATACAATTAAATAGAACAACAACAAATTAAATATAAATAAAATAAATAAAAAAAGAGATAATTTATTATGAAAATATATTTTTTCATTTTATTTACTTTCATATCATTACATAAATAATAAACTTTTCATTTACTATACATACATGGCATTCCTATACAAATTAAAAGGAAAAGTGGTTGTCTTCTACTCATAATTTCTTTATATTACTTGATGACTTCTAGGGTGCTTGATTCCATTAATTTTGTATTTCTTGACCTTGAGGTACTTATATGAACCTCTTAAGGTTTCTATGTTTTAGTGTGAAAATAGGCATGCTTCTTACTTTATGTATATCAAAGTTTGACACAACACACAGAGCAAGCAACATATTGATTCTCATGTTGAAACAAGGAGAATGTCAAAGGTTTACAACAAATAAGACAATCAAGAACCTCAAGGTGAATAAAAATAAAATTTGTAAAATGTAAAGACAACACACACCAATCTATAATCTTTTTGCAATCTATCTTCACATTTTTCTTGATATTCCTAAATATGCTTCTTGACATGGAAAAAGAAAGCCCTATTTTTAGGCTAATAGAAATTTATTAGATATTGTATAAATTGTTAATGAATTGTCATGACAATTGAAATCATTAGATGTTATGTAAATTATTAATAAACTGTTACGATGATTGAAATCGTTAGATGCTATGTAAACTATTAATGAATTGTTATCATGATTCAATATAATTTATAGCATAATCACTATGTAATAACAAATTAAAATTAATATAATTTACAACATAATATTGTCCTTATATTAAAGTGCTCCACAAGATTATGCAGATATTAATTATGCATTTCTTCCAATGAAATACAAGGATAACACACCTATCACTATTGCACATTTAGAAAAGTTTTAAATTATATGATCATAGTAATTATATCAAATCATAGATATCTTCTGCCATCTAAACTATTTAAAGGTTGAAGATAACTGTGGTTTAATAAGATTTTCATGATCATAAAATTTGAAGTTTTTCTAAATCTATGGCAAGAATGGTATATAGTACTTAGTCTATCTAAACAAAAGATGGAGTAAAAAAATTATGGATAGAATGAAAATTAATATACAATAGTTATTAAACAAAAATTGACATTATAAATTTTAGTAATTTCTTGATACATATTATTTCATAAAATTTAATATTTATTACAGGTTAGTAAATATTTATCACAAGTTAGCTACTCATTTTTATATGTCAAGTGTAATAAAAAAAAAACTAACATTGTTTAGCATTTTTTATAAGAAAAAATACAACTTTTGCATCCTTATATTTTTCTAACAACAACATACATAAGAACTATTTTAGATTATCAACACATCCACTCCTGTTGCACATTCTTATCTTAAAAAATAAGCAATATTTTTTCATTGAGGGAAGCATAATGTTTATAACCACGACTACTTTAAAGAAAAATGATGGTGATTATCTTCATAGCAACGGGCAAAAACATGATTCATAAAGACATGAGTTTTGATCTCACTGTTTTGAAGAAAAGTAATGATGATTATCTTTATGGTATCTTCAAAGCAATCCTTTGCTTTCATGTACATCATAAATTATAGAAACTTAAATATAGATTGTGATCGAGAAAGGATGATAACCTAGGAGTAGTAACTTACATCTTAGTAATTGATGATCAAGTAACATTAATCATGTATTGTCTTTATATGCTATCTAAATAAAATATGAAGTGAAAATTTAAATGAAAAATAGAATGAAAGAAAAACTATAAAATGAGTACCTAAATGAAAAATGAAGTGAAGGAGAAAAGATACTAAGGATGCAATTTATAGGCAACATAAGAAATTTTACCTTAATTATTAACAGCTAATTAATGTCTTAAAAATAATTTTTTTTTCATATTGATTCCATTGACATACCTTTTAAACGTCAATTATTTAAAAAACTAACATTATAAATGTTTACCTTATGAATGTCATAATTCATTTTAAATAAGCAAACTATTGAATATAAATAATCTTTATAGTTTTCAAGAATATCATAAATAGAAACATTAATTAATTATAGATAACTTTTAGATGTTAATTTTGAGGTATAACTAACATGTAAAACACCAATGTTTGTAAATACAATCAATAATTGATTGCTGACATTCTTTTAGATGTCAGCTTATTGTACAACTATCATATTAAGTTATGCAATGCTAAACCCTCTATCTCCTAATGGAAAATAAGATTTTATAATATGGGCTTATTATTCTAAACAATGTGGTAAGTTACACTTATCATTAAAAATGTCACCATATTATTATAAACATCAATTTTTATTTTAACTAACATAAATAGTGTGACATTAAAGGGTATATTTATAATAGTTATGATTCAAGATTTGAAGAGACTTAAGAAGCATATAGTTGCAATCCTTATATTAATATGTTCATCTAGGTATGAGATTGTGTTCACAGAAAGTATATCTACTAATTTTAAGAGACATTTGGTTCAGATTGCTCTTTTGCTTGATGCTAAGCTTGGGGTTTGAATATATTGCCTTGTGGTCATCCTCTATATATTCAAAGTTTATGAAATGAGACTATATCAAGTGAACAAAGTTATTTATCTGCCTATTTAAAATTATTCCTTTTGGCTCATCATGCTTAAAAACTCCTAGAGTGATATGTTTTTGTAGTTTGGTATGTATAGATACTTTAATGAAATTCGAATGTGATTTACAAACTTACGAGCTCAAATATCTTTTTTAAATGTGCCATAAGAATTTAATTGGAAATGTGACATATTTCAAGAGTGGCAAACATATATCATACAATTTCAATTAAAGTGCTTTAAGCTAGCCTGTTAGGCATAAATACACAATGGTAAATTCTATTATAATTAAGGTTATACCACTCACCTCTTAGTAGTCAAGAATCTCTCAAAATCACTTGCGTTTTTAGAATAAAGCTTGAAGCTAGCTAAGCAAAGTCAAAATTATACATACAAGTTGTATGATAATCAAAGAAGCATTTGGTTATTTTTATTTTCTATGTATCCCATTTTAAAATTTTAATGATAAGTAACAATAGACATATATTCAATCTATGGCATTTTTTTTTACATTAACAAAAAAGAGATTTGAACTTAATATTTCCAATGTATTATTTGAGTTTTTCACTATTAAATCACCATCTATTAACTTTGTATTTACTTATTTTTATTCACTTATAATTTGATTCAAATTAATCTCATATATTTACTAAGTTCACCTTTATTCCAATTATGTAAATGAATATATTCATAATTTATGCGCATTAACAATTTTTTTATATTTTTATAATAGTAGGAGTAGTAAATTACTTAAAACATGTACATAAATTTCTTAATTCAAACCTTAAACATAATAGAAAATAAAAATTTTAAAACAACATTAAATACTACAATCTTATAACATTATCGATAAAATTTCATTTATTAGTAATTATATAGTTGAATATATCCTTGTAAAAAGGACCCTATCTTTCATCCATCTTCATCTTCCCCAACTCTTTAGTCTTTCCACTCAAAAGAATGGGCATGAATGAAATTTCAAACTTAGGAATTTTTAAATGGTGAAAGATCCTCCATATATATTATGTTATAATTCTTGAAATTTTCATCTTGATTCCTTGTCCTTGTATCTAAGCCTTCTTGTCATAGTTTTAAATTGTATTCATGTTTACCATTTGATTATTGTAATTACAAAAATAATATAACTAATTTTGGTAGCATGTCACTATAATAATTTAACAATATATAGATGATTCCTATACAAACAACATTATCTTGGTCGTTTGTATAGGTGATTTCAATTCTTTTAAAAAAAATTACAAACTCTACACAAATAATAAAATTCATTTGTATAGAGTTTACAAAAATATTTTTTCAAAAAAAATTGAAAAAACCTATAAAGATGACATGCTATCATCTGTGTAGGTTTTTCAAAATTCTTTAAAATTAAAAAAATTAGAAAAATATATATAAATGACTAGTCATCTTTGTAAATTTTTTAGAAAAATTTTATTCAAAAAAATTTAAAAACTTATAAAGATGACAACGTGTTATTTGTATAGTTTTTTTTAAAAAAAATCATAAACTCTATATAAATGACTTTTTATCATTTGTGCAGAGATTTTACAAATTTTTAATTCAAAAAAATTTTAAAAATCTATACAAATGATGTCATCCGTATAGATTTTTAAAACTCTACACAGTATAATATTTTACAAAAAATTATTTATAAATAGCTATACTTAAGATTATTTCTTGAATAAAACTATTTTAAAAAATATTTTATCTTTTTAATCATCTTAAAATGCAATGGATTGAAGTTAACTAAAAGATAAAATCTTTGCTAAAATTATTTTTCGTAAGAAATAACTTTGAATATAATTGATAACAATTATTATTTTGTACAAGTGCAATAGAAAAAAATAATTATAAATTAATATTTAATGATCATAGTTAGAAATAAAAATTATTATTTTGAAATAATTTTAGTTATAAAGTTAATTTTGAAACCTCTTCTTTGTATAAGCATACTGAAAACAAAATAATGGCTCAAACTTTTTTTACTATTAACAATTTGAACAAAAAGATAGTAAATAAATTTTCTCCACAATATGTATAATTTAGATATTTCATTTAATTGCACATTTAAGAACATTATAGAATTTTTATTCATGAGATATAGTATATGTTGTTATATAAAGTTAGCCAAAATGATAATAGAATGCATTAAAAGAAAGGAAACTCCTTCAATTCCATATGATAGTTAGATTTTACCACTTTCAATCTTGAAAATTTTAAAATGATCCCTTTAAACTATATAATGTTATAAAATGAGTAGATAATACAGTTATAAAATGAGTAGATAATGCACATTATTCACTTAAATAATTATTTTATTAAATAATGTGATCATTGGATCAAAGTTTTTTAAGCACGAATTACAATATTGTAAATCATTCATTTATTTTAGTAACTTTTAATTTCATACATAATTTTACAACTTTTATATGAGTATTTAATTAAAATTCTTTAAATATAATATAATTTTCATTAAATATACAATATAAAAATTTTATCCAAAAAATAAAAAAATATAATGTTATGATTATGATTCTTAGGTAAAAATTTCATTAAAAAAGTACATTATTTAATAAAATAATTAATGAAGTAGATGGTAATCTTCATATTTCATTTTTTTTTAAATTTCAAGAAATAATATTGAACAACCTTAAAATTAGAAGGAATAATTTATGTATTTTTCAAAAAATACTTTTACTATTATCTCTGAAAAAACTTAAAGGAAAATAATAAATAATTACTAAGAATAGTCAATTTCATCAATTAGCTTTATTCTTCAGTTGATACCATTGTCAGTATTAATAAGTACAACAAGACATTACACATAAAAATCCCTTTAACTGTAGTTTTTAATTTTAAAAACATTCAACTCTTTCAGATGCTATTATAATTTAACTATGTTTATACCTTTATGGAAATGATTAAATTCAGTAATAATTTTTGTAAAATTTATTTTATCTAAAATGATTATGTTTTAAAGAAAAATATTACACTAATATAAATATTTTATTTTGTGCAATATTATCAAATTTTAACTTTTAATAAAGTTTCAAGTATTGTATAACATATTTATAAGTGAAATCAATTTTGAGTAACATATTCTAAATAACAAAATATTTTCGTAAAAAAACTTTATTAATTTTATGAAGATAAAATGTGCACACGAAAAAATTACTTGATCTTGTTAATAACGAGCTTATACAAAAAAATATTAATATGAGTGTGATGTTTTTCTTTAAAGCATAGTTATTCTAAATAAAATAAACTTTACAAAGTTATTATTGATTTTCTCAATAACTAGCTTACAAATTTGGATAAAATTCTCTTAATGTGGCTTAATAATTTGATATAGAGTTTATATACAATTTTTAATTTTATGTTAGTGACAAATAATATAGAATAAATTAAGATACTATATGGGATATTATTTTATTTCTAAATGGAATGAATGAGTCATAGGTTATTCATTTAATAATCTCATTATAATAGCTAAATATTTTGATTTATTAAAATAAATAAAATTACTAGATAAAAATATGAGAATATTACAAATATATTGCAATGTAAATTTTTTAAAGAAATTAAATAAATAATTTTTAGAAAATATTTGGACACATTTGAAATTTTTCATAAAAAAAGGGCAAAATTGGAAAGGTATTATAATGGTAAATGTGTAAATTTCTACAAAGTGGAAGGATAAAATTAAAAAATAATTTATGAGGACAAGTATGTAAATTTTTAAAAAGATAAGGGATAAAATTAAAAAATAAAAATGAGATTTTTTTCAAAAAAATAAATAATATTTTCATGGTGAATGGCAATGACAGCACCACCATTCATGCATTATAAATATGGGGGGGAGGGATGGCCTTACGACCAGAAGAAAAAAGAAAGTAAGGAAGCAAGGGAGAAAAAAGAAGAAAGAAGAGAAAAAGAGAGAAAGAGAAAAAAATATTTAAGAATTTAGAGGTATTCTTGAGAGAATTGAAGTGAGTTCTATTTACCTAAGTTCTAATTTAATTTTTAATTTTATGCAATAATTTATAATAATTGTGTTAAATTTAAATATTTCTAATTAGGCTTAAATTTATTTATAAAAATAATGTAAATTATGAATTGAGGATTGTAGTTTTAGAATTTTTATTTAATATTATTAGTAGTGTTGTAAATAAAAGAATTAGCAATATAATTGCTAATTTAATTTTTGAATGTGATAAATAAATGATTTATAATTGAAATTATGTATAAAATTATTTTATAAAATATGCTTAGGTGTAGGAAACTGTAAATTTCTTCAAAAGTATAGACTATTATTATATTTGAGTTATAGAAAATTTTTGGTGGGAGGTATATTACCATACCTTAACCCTTCAAAGGGATAGCCCTATAAAGAGGGCAGATTTTATTCGTGTGGAGGAATTTTAGCCTAGTGCCATTATATTGGAAAGTGGAATAAAGTTGAAATGAAGAGATAAGGTTAGGGCGTGAGGGAAAAGATTAGAATGGGAGGTACAAGGTGGAACCTATACCTTCCCATCATTCCCACTAGCATAATAAACATTAGAAGTATGTTAGGTTTAAATTCAGTTAAATTAATAAAGTTAGATTATGTTGATAGACAATTATTGTTAGTTAAATACTCATGAGAAAAATGATAAATTCTTTATAGGATTATTTTAGAAATTAACATGTAAATAGGCTTATTGAATATTTAAAATACTCATTCTTTTGTTGTTTTAAATTTTTTCAAGTGGATTGTCAGACTGTATGTAATCATTGGTATATCATGTATCTTGAACTGTTAGATATTTAGAATATAGTATCTTACTGGTGGAACATTTCCTAATGTTTGCATAAGTTATAAAATAGTACTTTTATTTTGATATGTAAATATAACTGATCTTTATATATATCAGTTTATTAGTATTAGTGTGTCTAGTTAGAAATAAGAGAAAATTTGAAAAAGGTTTGCAAATATATCATAAATATAACATAGGATTATGATATATTCACACCGATCACGATTTCCAACTTGAAAATTTAGATCGTGATACTCATTCACTTGATAGATCATTATTTATGTAAACCTATTACTAACTAGATTTATTTGGAACATAATAGGAAGTATTATAATTAGAAATTAAAAAGAAATAAAAGATAATATATTATGAAAATTTAATTGAAATTTAAGAAACTATAAGGAATAAGAAGGTAATTTAACTTGATACTTTTAATGAATATTAAAAGGAATAAAATAAGAAAATTAAAATTAGACAATATCATAAGATCTTCAAAATAAAATGGGCAAAATTATGAATAAAGTATCAAGTTAAAATTTTAACACATAGATTCTTTTTTATATTTTTCTTGTGGACCTATTAGCAAGGAACTTAAATCACAAAAAAAAAATATTTCTAAAAACAATGTCTTTTTTTTAGTAGATTGGAAGCACACACCTGTAAAAAATTGTAAAGAAAACATGAAATATGAATAAAAATTTAATAAATAATGACAATAATTATATTCAAAAATAATATTTCTATATTAGAAAACATTTATTATTAATTAAGCTTTTTATGTATTTGTGTCTCTTCACATCATTTATCATTTATATCTCCTTACATTACTCACTTTGATTATTTTGCATGTTGAATCTATTAATATAGAATTATAAAACTTGATTGTGTAATTCAACAGTCAGTATAGCAAATACACAACTTCCCTTTAGTACTTAATAAAAATACATGTATATTAATGTAAATCTAAATATTAGAGATAAACTGCTAAGTAATGAATTTTAGTTAGATGTATTAATTTACCAGTAGAAATGTATTTTTGGAGTTGCATTATTAATTATGAGTACAACCCATAATTTTCACATTGTATTCATATTTATTTATCTATAGTTGTTTATTGTAATTAAATTAAATTTCATTACTTTCGTTCTCTAGTTCAATACATGAAGAACGAAAAAAAAAATAAAGTTACTAACTTTTTATTAAGTGTTATCAATCACAATAAAGATCTGTAAATCATTTTCATTTTTTAATCACAATGAACAAAATTTCTATAAATTAATATTACTCTACATTTTAGCAACCATAATATTTAAATGAGTTTAACTCATTGTCAATTTTAGATTATTTTTATTAAAATATTAATCTCTTATCAATTGATAGTATAAAAATAATACACATCTTATTTATTTGTATTTATTTAGTTTCATATTGTTATTAGTGTGTGAAAAATTAATAATGAATAGATGTGTGATAAAAGGAAACGGATGTCATGTAAGCATTAAGAATATCATATCAACTTCAATTATCAATTTGATACACATATTGTTAAACTGATGAAATTGAATAAGTTTAAATATATAATAATATAATTTTAAAAAATTAAATTAGAGAAGTTTAAATAAATAAAGAACAAACTTGATAAAAAAAATGTATTATGGAATAAAATTAATATGAATGACATTCTACCAAGGAAAAAAAGAGTGCTAAACTGAAAATTCTAATTAAAATTCAATTTGTGTATATAAGTACACACTGTCTCCAAGTGATTAATAATAAAATGTGAACTTTACAATTTATTTAATCACCAACCAAAAATTATGCTTTTATTTATATTGTATTTTTTTTATCTTTTCTAGAATTTGACATTTTATTTGTTTTGATATTTCAATTCGATATCAAATTAATAATTAATTGATGTTGAATCAAAGCAGTAAATAGTAACAAATGTTAAGAAAAAATTTAATATAATTAATATATAATTTAAATAATAAATTAAAATTATGAAATTATATATTTTAAATATTGTATATTGTTATATATTATTAATATATTAAATATTGTAATTATTACATGATATATATATCTTTAATTATTAGAGTAAGACACATTAAAAATTGTGTGTAACTAGCAGAAAAAATTGGCACCTGGAAAATTGGGAGCAGCATTGTAGACGACACCAAAAGAAATACAGAGGACAAATGTCATCTTTATATGCTGAATTTGTGCAAATAACACATGTGCCCTTTATTAAATGCTATGTAGATGATATGATTCATTTGTATATGTGTTGGCTATTTAAACCGCACCAAACCATTCCTATTCCTTTTTTCCTCCATGCGCACTGCATTTTCTTGCTGCTCTCTTCGTTTTCCTTTTCACTTGCTACAGGATTTTTGTTTAATCAGGTATATTTTACTTTCTTTCTCTTAATCTTTGTTATGTTTTTGTTTTTAATTAGTGATTCTCATGTCCATTTTGTTAGAAAAGTCTTGGTGTATGGTTGGAAGGTTGAATGAAATTCATAATTATTCTTCTATTTTATTTACTATAATAAGCAAGTTATTTGTGTAATTTTTTAGTTTTTCTAATGTAGTATGATAGTTAATTTAAAATGTCAACTATTTTGTGTTATTTGGTATTATTATTATAAATACCTGATAATGTTAACATAATGGTTGATATTAGTGTGATAGTTGGGTAGGAACTTATTTTAATACTTTACTATGTTAATTAGTAGAACTATACTATTACATAATCATTTTATTATATAAGAATGAAAGTAAAATTATATAAACTATTAACTTTTACATAATAATATTATAAAATATTATATAAACTATTATATAATGATTTTACTATACGAGAATGAAGGTAAAATTACATAAACTATTAACATTTGGTGTATGATATTATATATGACTATATGAAGTATTATATAATTTTATATACGCTGTTATATAATTGTATAAGAACTTTCCTTATATAAAATTATATAAATGATTATATAATAGTTTTACTATATGAGAAAAGGTGAAATTACATAAACTACTAGCTCCTTGTATATGATAATATAAAACACTATATAAACTATTATATAATTTTATATAAACTGTTATATAATTGCATAAAACTTCCATTATATAAAATTATATAAACTATTATATAATAGTTTTACTATATGAGAATGGAGGTGAAATTACATAAACTATTGACTTCTGGTGTATCATAATATAAAACACTATATAAATTATTATATAATTTTATATAAACTATTATATAATTGGATAAAAACTTTCCTTATATAAAATTATATAAACCATTATATAATGGTTTTATTATATGAGAATGAAAGTGAAATTACATAAACTATTAACTCTCGCTTTACAATAATATAAAACACTATATAAATTATTATATAATTTTATATGAACTGTTATATAATTTTATAAAAACTTTTGTTATATAAAATTATATAAACTATTATTTAATGGTTTTACTATATGAGAATGAAGGTGAAATTACATAAACTATTAACTCCGGTGTATGATAATATAGAATACTACATAAACTATTATACAATTTTATATAAGTTGTTATATAATTGTATAAAAACTTCCGTTATATAAAATTATATAAACTATTATATAATTGCTTTACTATATGAGAATGAAGGTAAAATTACATAATTTTATATAACGTAAGTTTTTACACAATTATATAAAAATTTATATTAAATTATATGATAGTTTATATAGTGTTCTATATTATCATACGAAAGGAGTTAATAATTTTATATAATTTCACCTTTATTCTCATATAGTAAAATCATTATATAATAAAAACTTCTGTTATATAAAATTTTATAAACTATTATATAATGATTTTACTATATGAAAATGAAGGTGAAATTATATAAATTATTACCTTCTAGTGTATGATATTATATAATACTATATAACTATCATATAATTTTATATAAACTATTATATAATGATTTCATTATATGATAATGAAGGTGAAATTATATAAACTATTAATTCCTAGTGTATGATGTTATATAACACTATATAAACTATTATATAACCGTTAGTTCGAGTGGTAAGGAGCTCGGCATCTCTTAAATAAGATCTCGAATTCAAGCTTTGTGGGTGGAGCAGATGGCATTAGGAGAGCTTGCTCCCACATTGGGTCCGACCTAGCTCGAATCTGAATTAGTCAGTGGCCTAATAATGAGGATTGTTAGATACCGAGTGGCTAAACAAATATAATTTTTTTTAATTTTATATAAACTATTATGTAGTAATATAAAAACTTCCATTATATAAAATTATATAAACTATTATATAATTATTTTACTATATGAAAACAAAGGTAAAATTATATAAACTATTAACTCCTAGTGTATGATAATATAGAACACTATATAAATTATTATATAATTTTATATAAACTATTATTTAATTATATATAAACTATTGTGTAATGATATAAACTATTATATAGTATTATATAAACCATTATACAATAATGTGAACTTTTATTATATAAAATTACATGTCATATTATATAAACTATTATATAATATCATTATAGTGTAATATACTATAAACTGTTATTATATAATATTATATAAACTATTATATAATGATTTCATTTTTTATTATTTGATAATCAAAATTTATTATATAATAATGAAAGTAAAATTATATAGGAATATTAATATAATCATTTCAAATGAATATGAAATACATAATTATATAAAAAATTCATGAACAAAATTATCTTCTAAAAATACGACAATATATATACTAAAGACTTACATTATAATAATAAACTACCATAAAATATTTCAATAACACACAGACAAATACACATATATGCATGTATCCATATTTATATGTATGCGAAGATGTATATATAACAAATTAGTAAAATATTCATATAAATCAATTTAAGAAATAAAAATTAATAAATATCTTATATAAAATTAAAAATATATGATATTTATAAATATCATTAGTATGGCATAACATACAAATTGTAAATAGCCTCTCCCATAGTGAGTAGATAGCCTTATAGGGAACTTGACATACAAGATAATATTTTTGAATAAGTTATATAATTCATTTAAAATTTTTAAATATTGTATAAAATTTAGGTAATTTTTGTTCATATAATTAAATATTGCCAGGAAATGTCTTATTTTTTATAATGTGATTTTTAGGCATTTAATTTGGGAGAATATAACATTCCAATATTTAGCTTAATTTAGAATATTTATTATTTTGTTACAATGTTATATTTTAATAATTTTTAATATCTGTAAAGATATTGATAAATTATCAAAAGTGCCATGCATATCTTTAAAGAAGTATGTTAAATGTTATCCTTTAATATTATAATGTATACAATTCAATAGTTAACATAACATTTTGTAAACGACTAACATTTATGATTGTCAAAACTATTATAACAAAAAATTATGCCATCTTAAGTTTGAAATGTATTTGCACTATAACTTTAGACCCATTTAAGGGTTAGTTAATCTTCTTAAATGAACCAACCCTTGAATTCTTTAAAGAATTTGGATAGTTTGGGATATATCATTCAATTATTATGCTTACCTTATCTACTCGTTATTTCACCTTATTGAAATTTCTTCCTTTTTTATTATTTTCTAGGTATTACTATATCAGTGTATAGTATACACATTCGGAGAACTATAAGAGACGCTATTGAAATTTCATCATTTGTGAAGTATATTGTGGATAAGTAGAGACAATAATTATCGGAATATCTCGAATGGGATAGGGCCCTACCAATTAAAGTTGGAGTAATAAGGTAGATTTAGGGCACACAACAAACATTTACGCATAATTAAATCACATGATGACTCATAATATTATAGGTCAATTACACCATGCTTGTTGACAAAAGTTAGATAACCTTACGAGATCGATTATTCGATGTGTATTGGAATGGTGCTATTGCATTTGTGGAAATAGCTAGAAACTTTGTTAATGGGTTGGTAAGATATTCATGCAAAAAATGTCTAAATGTATTGTACCAAATATTGAAGATCATAGGGTACACTTAGTAAACCACGAATTTGATCCATTATACATGAACTTAGTCTATCACGGTGAAAGGTATATATCTAAGATCAAAGTTATACATGGAGCACCTAGTAATAACACTAACGAGATTATTGATATTATATATAAGTTTATTAGCCCTTATACCACTAATAAAGTAGATAACAATGATAAAGTCCTAAATGAGAATACTTTAGAAAGGGACACATCTCATGGCTAAAGCTTTGATAACTTGTTTATAAAAGTTAAAATAGAATTGTACCCCAGTTACACAACCTTTTCTTCACTGAACTTCGTAGTTAAGCTTATGCATCTAAAAGTAATACACAAGTGGACAAATAAGCCTTTCGACTCCTTACTTAAGTTATTAAAGGAGGCACTACTTAAGGATAACAAATTGCTTAAGTCATATTATGATGCAAGGAAATGGTTTAATAATTTAAGATTGGGATGCGAATCAATTCATGCTTGTAAGTATGACTTTGCAATCTTTTGGAAAAAGCATGTTGAAGATGAATTCTGTCCAATCTATAGGGAGAGTCAATGGATTGATAAAAATACAAAAGAAAAAAAGGTTCCTTAGAAGGTGTTATGATATTTTTTGTTAACCCCCATATTGAAATAGTTATACAGATCAAGACACACGGCAAAGCATATAATGTGGCATCAGACAGGACGATCCACCAAAGCTGGGGTTTTGTGATATCCTAGTGATGTAATGCTTAGCAAGATTTTGACAGAAGGTATGCTAATTTCTTAGCGAAGCTAAGGAATGTGTGATTGGGTTTGAGTGTAGATAGATTCAATCTTTTTAGTGACATGAGCTTGTGATACAGGGTATTATTGTTATAATAACCACCTACAATTTGCCACCCTAGCTTTATCTGAAAGAATTATTTTTCATGTTAATGGTACTAATCCCTAAGCTATAATCTCAAGGACAAGACATAGATTTCTTCTTAAGATTACTTGTCAAAAAATTGAAACAATTGTAAAAGATTGGAGTTGAAACCCAGGATGCTATTACAAATAGCATTTTCAAGATACGAATGACATTGATGTACATTATGAATGATTTTCTTGCCTAAAGTAGTCTTTCTACGTAAAGTGGATAAGGGTACAAAGCATGTCCTATTTGCAATGAAGACACACTATCAATACGGATTAGAGGAAAAATTATTTATCTCGGTCATCATCGATTCCTTCTTATGAGCCATAGCTAGCATAATAGTAAAAACTTTAATGGGAAAATTAAGTGAAAAGCCCTTTTAAGATAGTTTATCAATGACATGATCATGGACCAATGAAGTAAAGTACATCAGAGACCTTTTAGAAAACACATGTAGTAGGGGTGAAGTTAAATGGGAGAGAGGTGTAAATGAACTTAATTGAAATAAGAAGAGTATCTTCTTTAAACTTCCATACTAGCCCACAATGATCTTAAGGCATAACATTAACATGATGCATGTTAAGAAAAATGTATGTAATAGTATTGTAGGTGTATTCATGGACATTGAACATAAATCAAAGGACACAGATAATACAAGACGTGACTTGCCGACGTGAATATAAGGCTAGAATTGCACTTGTATGAGGAAAAAAGGAGGTGGATGAAACCATATCCTAGATACACGCTCAATCAGGACAATGGATATCGATTTTGTTAGTTCATTAAAAATATGAAGTTTCCTTATTGGTTTGCTAGAAATCTAAGAAAGAATGTGGTTGACAATAATACCAAGATTAAAAAGTTAAAATCCTATGATTGTCATATAATTATACAACAATTATTGACACCTACAGAGTGAGCATTTTTGCCTAAAGAGCTAGCATGTCTAATTGTTGAGTTATACAATTATTTTAGCCAAATTTGTGTGAGAACTTTAAACAACAGGATGTTAAGTAAGTTAAGGAAGACATTGTACTAATTTTATGTAAACTTGAAAGGATATGCCTTCTAGCATTTGTTAACATAATGGTCCACTTAATGTCACACTTGCTTAGGGAATCATTGTTAAGGGGTCCCATTCATTTTAGGTAGATGTATCCATATGAAAGATATATAAAGAAGTTGAAAAATTATGTTAGGAGTTGTGCTCGACCTGAAAGTTTTATCGTTGAAGGGTATGTGTTTCATATATTTACAAGGGGTGGAAATAAAACTCAGCTGATCTCATTGCGACCAAGATATAAGTAATATGAGAATAGAAAGGCGATTATTAATTTTTAAATTTCAATGTCGACCTATCAATAAAAAGCATGTTATTCATTTAGAAAGGAGGGATCGGGATATTACAATTTGGTACGTCCTAAACAATTATCCTAAAATTCAAAAGCATTTAAAGTAAGTCTCTCAAACTATTTTGCATTTCATCTAGTTCATTTTAGCTCTTAATAAATCACTTTTATTGTGTAATGAACATAGACAATAACTACAGGTAAGTGGTTGCCAAAACATTGAACACTTGTAGAAAACCTCAATTTCCTTTATGGTTTTACTCTAAGGTATTTCTTTATCATCTTTGTTACAAGTTAATGATGCACAATTTTATTTTATACTTACTTGTGTTGTTATTATTCATTTCAAAAAATTGCATAGATTTACCATCTTCACAAAAGTGATCCTTTAAGGAGATCGACCAGCTGTTATCTTTAACTTTCAGACTAGGTTTCACAATTCTGTTGTGTTTGATATGTACAGTAAATAGAGTTTGCTTCATAACTACTTCTTAAGATACAAAGCATAAGACACAAAATAACAAAATTTTTATTCTTAGAACCAAAAATAACACATTCTATGGTATTTTGGAGGAAACTATAGAGTTAAGTTGTCAAAACATTGAACACTAGCAGAAAACCCAATTTCCTTTATGATTTTACTCTAAGGTAATTCTTTATCATCTTTGTTACAAGTTAATGACGCACAATTTTATTTTATACTTACTTATGTTGTTATTGTTCATTTTAAAAAATTATATAGATTTACTATCTTCACAAAAGTGGATCCCCTAAGGAAATCGACCAGCTGTTATCTTTAACTTTCAAAATAGGCTCCATAATTCTGTTGTGTTTGATATGTATAGTAAATAGAGTTTGCTTCATAACTACTTCTTAAGATACAAAGCATAAGACACAAAACGATGAAATGTTTATTCTTAAAATGGAAAATAACATATTCTATGGTATTTTAGAGGAAGCCATAGAGTTGAGTTATTTATATAATTATTTTATGCCTTTGTTTAAATGTAAATAGTATGACATTAACTGTAGAAAAAAATTATTATAGATAAAAATATAAGAAGCATTTCTATCAATGCTTAATAGTACAAAGATAATCCATATATACATATGTCTCAAGCACGACAAGTTTTTTACATTGATGATCCTTTTAACGGATTAAATTGGTGAGTTGTAAATAATGTGACGTATCATGATTCTGGGATCTCCCCGATGATGATAATATCAGTGCTAATGACATATCTTATTTACAGGATGATAACTCCACAAGCTTTACGCTCATAATAGATATTGGAGATTTTGCCTTAATTACTTTGTGGGATTAGAACCATAACCTTTGTTGTGTTTCATCTTCTAGAAATGTTTATCTTATTTCATAAATGTTTGATGACTTTATAAATTACAATAATGATATAAAAAATCAAACCATTAGGGATTACATAGAAGAGGAGATTTTAAAGTCTAATGAGGATAACTTAACAGATGAAAAGGATGATGACCTTGCAACATTCACTAATAATGAGTCTAATTAAGGTTAAGACTTTTTTAGTTCCCAAGTAGTTATGAGGTATTATATTTTGACAACTTTAGATTTTGCACTAAGTATTATTTCTAACATGTTGTATTAATTATTTTAAGCAACTCATTTTATACATGCAAATGTAATTTATCATGGAAGAAAAAGTTATTTTGTTTATTATAAGTATTACTTACTTCCTGTTATAATAACTATTGTGTGTTTTTAATCATGTATAACAATGCTTAATAGTCTTGACTGATGTTATATCACACTATCATAAAGGAGATAATGGACACAACTAACCAGTAGACCCTACTCATATCCTATCTTAATGTGAGACATGTGAAATTGGTTATTCTCAAGTATTTTACTTTGCATTTTTTCTACAAATATATGTTATTAACAATATATTATGTTTGAAAGCTACATCGAGTTAATGATATTGTAATAAATCAAGGTCCCTAACCCTCTACCAAAGAATATAAAAAAGTAATGGGCGGCTACTACTTATCCACTTTGATAAAATAGGTATATGGCAAGTAATTGGTCTAAACTCAAAGCATTTTGCATGTGATATAAGAGTGTTAGTTAGGCAGCATTGTGAGCCCTTTGATAATAAATAGAGGTAAGTTCCTAAAGAGTAATGAAAGCATGTTGTGCAAAGAGTTTATGAGTACTATGACATGTATTTTTAATATTATTTTTTATTTGATATTAAGACTAATGGAAACAATAAATGAAACATTCTTTCACATATTCCAATGCAATCTCATTTTGAATTTATGGATGTTGAGCTCGAGAAGTAAAGATACATGATTATTAGTATCTAGTGGATAGCAATTGATTGATACAAAGATTACAAGTTCATGCTTCACTAGCATTTCTTGCAAGAAGGTGGTCATGATGACATTTGTGATCTAAACAGCTCCAGTCAAGCTTGTACCAATGATATCTCGATAAATTATTAAAATAGGTTATATACATACTTCGATAATGATAAGTATAGGGTAAGGTTGAAGTACAATTAGTTACTTATTATTTCTAACATTTAATTTATTTATCTTCTAATTACAAATATTTTAGGTTCAATATGCAAGAGCTATCTAGAAGAAATTTGGATAATAGGTCCAAAAAGTTGTACAATGATTACCATGTATCAAAGTCTATCGTGGTGAGATGACATGACAAGATATTTTAACTTAATATTCCTACATGGAACTATTGTCAAAAATCTTACTAATTGTTAATATCATGTTTTAAAATTGGTACAGAGAAATAAAGACATAAGTGAATTACAATTGATAAGGCAGAATTTTCGCAAGTGTTATATGTATCATACAAAGGAGTTGGTGCATCTGGATGCTTAGATTACTTACATAAGTAACTACTTTCTGATTAAATAATTTTAATTCTCATAGGAAAAGTTTTTAACTGAAATTTTATTTTTAAAAAGTTAAGGCCAAGATGCTAGAATTAGTTACCTATCAATCTTTATAGTCCAATACTTCCTTTAGCAACTTCCCAGTAGGTCTGCCAAATCTTGATAAGTTTGCTATTGCTGATAAGGTGTTAGGCACTTGTCGAAGGTATAGAAAGATAATTGGTTCTATGCTTGCTAGGATGGCATACGACACCACTAACACTAATTCATCAATTGCAGTATATCCTTTAAAGCAGTAATAGGATGCACTATTTGCAGAGAAGGTGCAAACCTATATCATTAAAAGTTAGCAAGCCTTAGCTATGGCAGAACAACATTTTTTTATCATAAGAAATTGTAGGAGAACACTCATATTATCCTTAAAGACATGCATGTTGCTTTATAGTCCATAGGATTTTCTCTCCTTCAACCAGAAATGCCGCCTCTTCCTCTTCAGATAAACATCCATCAATCAAGAATACCATCTAAGTTCACTTTTGAATCACCTTCTACTTCATAGCATTTGTTAGCCCTTTAATTGCACTAACTCTTGCCCCCATCTTAGCCATAGTCGCACTTATCTCCACCTTAGCTCTCGCATCTGCCTTCAAATGATGATAGGGATGACAATGATGATGGCAATGACTATTATTTTATGTAGTTATATATTATACATTTTTTTATACTTTATAGTATGTAAGCATGTGAATTATCTATTTTATTATATATTATTTAGAGTTAGTTTATATTTCATTTATTTTTATAATTGATTGTGTTAAATTATTAACATATGTATATTTAAATAATTATTATGCTTTTATTTTATTTATATATAAATATCTAAATATGAACACAAATGTAAAAAACTAATATCTAAATATCAATTATGTAAAAAATCATGAACCCAAATGCAACAAAAAAATTCAAATTATTTTATTTTATTTTTGAAAAATAAGACTTATATAAACGATAAAAGCCTATACAAATGACACGTGTTATTTATGTAACCTTTGCCTTTTCATCGCTTGTATAAGCTCAATCTACATGGATGACATGTGTTGTTTGTATAGGTTTGTCTCATTTGTATAGGTCAGCTTACACAGACAACATGTAACTTACACAGATGACACAAAAAATGCCTTTGTATGGTGCAATAGGCATAATTCTATACAAATGACCCAATACAGACGATAATATCATCTATAACAGTAATACAAACAAAAGCATAGTATATACAAATGACTTTTTTTATTTGTATAGTCATTTTTTCTTATAATGTGTGGAAATAAAATCTTAATAATATTACACATAAGAGAGCTAGCATTTAATTTTTAGAGATGCCAAACTATAAATTTTAGTAATCTTATTCATAAAATTCCATTGTAAAAAAGAAGGTCCATCTCATTTGTATAGCTACTATAGATGATATTATCGTCTATATTGAGTCATTTATATAGATTCTTAGGTATTTCAACTTACATAGATGACTTTTCATGTTATTTATATAAATTACATCTATACAAATGATAAAATCATCTGCATAAAGTAGGAAAATGATCAATATTGTCTTACCTATTTTGTCATCTATATAAGTGCATGAACAATGTAAAAAAATTCAATCCACATTAAATTTTTTTAACAATTTTAATGATTTTATCTTTTATTAATTTTTAACATATTTATTTCTAGTTTAAAGAATTTATTTATAAATAAATTATGAAAAATTTTAACAAACTAAAATATTTTTATAATTATTAATAATTATTTAGAAATATCATAATATCATATGTAAAAATAAATAAAATAAAAACTAACTCCTAATAATATATAATAGAAAAATTCCACATCCATACACAACAATATAAAGTATTAGATAAAAAGTAAATACATGATATATATATATATATATATATATATATATATATATATATATATATATATATATATATATATATATATATATATATATTATTCATTATTACTTATATTTTTAGTATTTTAAATTTCTAAATTATAAAAAAATCATAGAAATTTTTTTCACTTTCATTAGTGTAATTGTAAAATTATTGTCCTATTATTTTTCAAATACTTTCATTCTTGTATAATATAATAAATTAATTATTTTTATATGATTATAATATTAAATTATTATGTATTCTATTATCCATTACTACTTATATTTTTAATACTTTAAATTATTACTTAAATTATAAAATATTTCACATCATAAGTTTTTTTAAATTTATTATTGTAATTATTAAAATTAGTTATTGCCATTTTTTAATTACTATCATTTTTATATAATTTAATAATTTAATAAAAAATTATATGAGTTACTTCTAATATTAAATTATTATGTTTTTGCTTTTCATTATTTTTTAATAATACACTTTTATTAAGTGTTGAATACTTACTATTCAATAATTTTTTATAAATATTTAATTAAATAATTTTGTAAATTTTCAAATTATTTATTTTTTAATATTTTATACAACTACTTATATTGCTAAATATTTCACATTATCAGTGATTTTAAATTCATTTTTATATCAAAATTTATATTTATTCATTTTTATACACTTTTATTTTAATATAATTTAATTAATTTAATTATTAAAATTATTACAAATTTTATTATTCTATTTTTTGTCAAACTCACTAGATGTTAAATGTAATAAATATTCCAATTTTTACAAAATATTAATTTTACTAACTAATACAATAAAGCATTAAAAAAATTTATATTCAACCATTATATCAATATTATCAGATATTTAAAGAAATAATCATATCAAATTATACAAAATAATTATTTTTAAACTAAATATCATATTAAAATATGTAAAATAGTAACTTATACTCATTATATGTTTAATACAATAAATATACACATCATTGTATAAAATAATAATTATATCAAACTGATTAATGAAATAAGAAATTATTTTTATATATTATATCAATTCTATTAAAAAATTTGGAATATTAATTTTTTTAACATACCTAAATAAAATAGTGAAGTAACAATTAGGAATTTTAATCGACAATGTAATGACATAATTTGATTATATAATAAAATAAATATAAGAACTAATAAATAAATATAAAAAGATGGTAAAAATGAAAAGAAAAAAGGTAGAGAACGTACCTGAACTCCAAGGAAGAGGCAGAGCTCCACCTACACGAGTAAAAAATGAAAGAAATGGCCTATTGTTGGACATTTATAAGCAAAATTATATATAAATGACCAAAAGTTATTTTTATAAGTATTTTTTACCATCTTAATTTGTTCAAAATGAGGAGCATATATGTGAATAGATGACTGAATAATTATAATAAAAATAAATAATTAATAATTTTAATTATGAAATTTGAAGAAATCAATAATAAAATTAATTTTGTAATATATTTATGATATATAATTAAAAATAAATATTTTAAATAAATTATTGTAGAAACATGAATTATATCTGGAGAGGTAAAACATATATATATATATATATATATATATATATATATATATATATATATATATATATATATATATATATATATATATATATATATATATATATATATATATATATATATATTCCTCCATTTCTCCCTTTAAGCCTATTGAAAAGACAAAAATCATTTGTATAGTCTAAAAAAGATATTTGTATTGCCTTTATAATTTTAACCCACTAAATATTTGCCACACTAAAAAATTTGAACTCTATACAAATAACTTTTTATCATTTATATAGGCAAAAACATTTTTTTAAATTAAAAAACTAAAGTCATTTGTATAGGGTTCTTTTAATTTTTTTTGAAAATTTTTTAAAAAACTCTATACAAATGACATTTTATTGTTTGTATAGGATTTTAAAAAAAATTAATCCTATTTTTAAAAAATTTAAAAACTCTAGACATATAATAAAAAGTTGTTTGTATAGAATTTCCAATTTTTAAAAAAATTTTATATAAATGACTTTTTATCATCTATATAAAATTTTTAAAATTTTTTAAAAAATTTAAAAAAACCTGCAGAAATGACCAAAATTATATCGTCTATATATTTATCATCTGTTTATTATACAATTGTTGTAGTATTTCAATTTTTTGGTATCTGCTTTTAAGGATAGATTTAATATAAAAATTAGATAAATATATATATGCTAAATCTGACATAATATGTAAGTGCTTTTCAGGAATTAATTGATAATTTACTCAACTTAAATTTAAAATTTATAAATGTTTGCAAAATTGACAATGAACTTTTCTCGATTAAATTAAATTAAACAAGAGTAAAAACAGGCGTTATATATTAGTGTAACGTACAAGAATGTCTTGCTTGCTACTTTAGTGAAATGGAAGAATTCACCAAGTTGACAATCCAGATATAGATATGATGCAACTATATTCGTATTCTTCATCGGTCAGCTTGTCCTCCTCATTCCGTATTGTATATCCAATAAAAGTTGACATTCCTCGAGCCTCCCTCGCAATAAGTCACGCAAGTTTATTACCACAGTCAAGCCCATTTTCATCCACAAATTCTCATATTCTACCTGATGTCCTCCTTTCAAAATCATAATTACACAATCAAATTTATTAATGTACATATATAATATTTTTTATAATAGAAGCAGTCAATTCATCGGATACATACTTACCAAAACTTGAAATCAATTTTAAATTGCATAAAAGAAGGTAGAGTGTTAATAAAATCAATTTTAAACCTTCTTCTAATAGTTTAATTCAATTTTTAAGAACAATTGATACTTAATATAATATCAAATTCTCCTAAACTAAAAGGTTATTAGTTGGATACTTTCCACTCTAAATATTAAATATTTGTATGTAAGATGAGTTTGATCAGAAGGAATATATACGTACAGTGCAAATAAACTACAAAAAGAGTTTCACTGTCTCAATACACATAATTGCGGACGTCCTCTTTTTTATCCGAAATTCTTCTTACTTTCTGACTTTGGACAGTCTTTGGCTTATCCAAATGGCCTAACAGATTCTACAAGGCGCCACACAAGTTTCTATCTGAAATCAAGGGTAGTTCGGACATCATCTCAAATTATGAATCTTCAACCTTCGATGATCCCCTTCTTTTCGACACTAAACGCTGCAAAAATAATACACCAAGCCCCTGTGGACCCGGTCATGGCTACTTCCGGTTGAGTTTTCTTACGGAGGTTATAAAAGTAGCCATTGCTCATTTGTAATATTTCTACTCTTATAATTTGCATAAAAACCGACGGATATCAAAATTCTAACTCATGATCCAATATATAAAAAGGAAATTATTAGATTATCCTATATCAAATAAAGAAAAGATCGGTGTTAATTCAAGAGAATATAAATAAGAAAAATTTTAATTCTAATTTGAAAAGTTCAAAAATAATACCTAACACTTTCCATGATATATATATATATATATATATATATATTTATTTATTTATTTATTTATTTATTAATGTATATTTTTATTAATTTTTTTAAAATGCATACTTTAGCTAATTTTGGCATCCTCGGCCGACGCACTAGTGATGTCCTCCGCATATAAATACACAACTCCTCTAATCTTGAATGACATCACAAACCAACTCCATATAACTTCTGGCTCCTTTCACTCCAACATCTTCATTCTCTCCACACATTTCATATCTGTTCTCTCACACTTCCCCCATATTACACTAATTTTAGGGTTTCAAGCATTCATGAAACTCCATTGAGCTTTAATTTATACATACGACCTCTTTAACACACATATTCAGATAGATGGATCGCATAGCAAAATTGGCATCGCAGAAGGCGGTGGTGATCTTCAGCAAGAGCTCGTGCGGGATGTGCCACGCGATCAAGAGGCTGTTCTACGAGCAGGGCGTTGGTCCGGCGATATACGAACTCGACGAGGATTCGAGAGGGAAGGAAATGGAGTGGGCTCTCATGAGGCTGGGGTGCAACCCGGCCGTGCCGGCAGTGTTCATCGGCGGCAACTTTGTCGGTTCGGCTAACACTGTCATGACTCTCCACATTAACGGCTCGCTAAAGAAAATGCTCAGAGACGCCGGAGCTTTGTGGCTTTAGAAGAAGGAACTGAAGAAGTGCGTGAATGCAGCCAAACACTGCCTTATCATGTCACATTAATTAAGAAGTTTTTTTTTTTTAAAAAAAAAAGAATACCCGGCGGCTTTTATAATCCACATTTTATATCAGAATAATCTCTACAGAGTAATTTGATGTAATTTTGATCCTTTGAAGTTAATTAGTGTGATCAATATACAGACTGTGCTGTTAAATTTTCATGACATTAATTTGTGAGTGCAAGATATTTTTTTGTAATGTTAAAACTAAAAACGAAATAAGAAGAAAAGTTAATTAATGAAAAGTATTCGCAGTATAATTTAATTATATGTAACGTGACTTAAAAAATTCACCAACTTATTCATATTCATGCTGCCTTAAACAAATATAAGATAGAACGAAAATATCAGTTAATGGGGGAGCTAGCTTAAGATTCTGAAAATAGGTTTTAAATTGTTGAGGATATTACTTTAATATATATTTAAAGATTTTATGAGTTATCATGAAAGTTAAAGTTCAAGTTGTAATTTCTCATTTTTTAATAAAAATGATACAAGTAGGAGATTTTTTTCCCCGATCTTTTTAGGTAGAATACCAATGGTACTAGTGGCGGAGTCAGGATTTCATAATTAGTAAGGGCAACTGTGTTGCAAAATTTCAACAGAGATAGAATTTGAATATTAATAAAGATATTTTAAATAATATATATAATTTTATATGTTAAAAAAATCAATGAAAGTATACCCTCATCTTGAAATATATATAATTCCACCATTGGGTGGTACGTTGACATTATCGACAAAAGCTCATTAATAGATTATCGTTAAAGTCAATCAAACCGATAGGTAATGATTTAACTAGTTTCTAAACATCAAATAACTATCATGAAAAGGATTGCTCGCTAAACAAAATAATTAACATTGAGGAGGATTTGAATTGATAATGAAGAAAAGTCATAATAATTTATCCGTATCCAAAGTGTTGAATTAAAATAGAATATGACAGCAGAAAAGTTTCAAAAATAGATTTAAATGTAAAGATTTGCGACTTTATTTAAAATCGTATCTTACTTTTTTATAACACTTTCAAATTTAAATGGAGAATTACAAAAAGAATAAAAAATTTCAAAAATTTAATATAAGAGTACCAATATATACGAATTGCCTAAGAAATCATATCTAAAAATAACCTTTCCGAAATAGATCTTAAGAATTGTATTAGGATTATGTGATATAAGGACGACACGTAATGTGTGTGTGTATGTGTATTTTGAGACTCGGAAAGATGTGGATATATTCTTTGAGTGTGTGTATTTTGAGACTCGGAAAGATGTGGATATATTCTTTGATTGATATATGCATATATAAATGGATAAATTTCCCGTCGAATAAAATTATTCTTGTTCCTTCGGCATCGTCATGTGACTCATGTCTGACTCTTTAATTAATGCTTGTGGTTTTCTTCCTTATGTTACTTCATACTTCAGATAGCTATTTTGGATCTTATTCATATATGTGTTTTTTAGTGATTAATAGGTCCTCTAATTATTTTCGCATATTTTAATTAATTCATGCTATATGTACCAAAATTAGGTTCCAAATTTTCTATTTAGTAGATTAAATTTTATAAATTTATCTCATTTTCTTATATTCAATTGATAACTTTTAATTTATATTCACAATTTAATTTTAGATCTCAATTTATAAAATATTACTAAATTATTTACATTTAGTGTAAAGAAACTTTATATATATGTATGTGGAAAAAAATCTTCAAATTTAACTTTAAATTAGTGAATGTTTAGAATTTATTTTATAATAATAGAAGTGACTAATCTATTAAACATGTATATAATTAAAGATTCAAGATAAGATCAAATTTGAAATACGATGAAAAAGTGAAAATATATAGATATATATTATTTTATATTACTTAAACTAAATATTCGTAGCTAATCCACACTTAGAATTTCAAGCTTATTTATTTTTCACATAAAAGTATAAATTAATTGTTTAAAATAAAGAAGTTGTTGCGGAGAGTTTTTAATTTAATTGGTATTTGAAGTTTTTTTTAAGATATTGTATCTTTCTTCATATTTAAGATTTAATTTCTGATTTTTGTATATATATATTAATAATTTAATCACTTCTATAATTAAAAAAAATAAAAAAAGTTTATATATACTTAATGTATTACATTAGGCCATTAGTTATTTGACCGAAAGCCTAGAAATATCACATCGTTGACTATTCCAAAGCTCTAGTCACATTTTGCTGAGTCCATGCATGCTATTATAAAAAAAAAAATTAATAATTGATTTATTTGCATCCTTCATTTCATCTTTTAACTTGTCGTTTAAAATAAATATAAAAATTAGAATTTCATTAATTAGTTTCATTCATTAAAAAATGTAATATTTATTAAATTATTCTCTATTTAAGTACTCAAAATATATATTATAAATAATCCTTCGATATTATTTTACACTCTATTAATTAATATTATTCCAAAATAAAAGCATACGGAAATTAAAATTTTGAAAACAATGCAACATCAACCCAATATTCCAAATGCAGTAGTATATATATATGCAGAGAGCTGACGTTGTCTAGGGCCGATTGCAACATGCATTTGCATGAAAAGGTTATACCAATTATATCTCTTTCAAGCATAATTTAATTTCTTTGTTGCATGATGCAAAGGAGATGGCAAAAACCACCAAGAGTCTAACCACAAGTTTCGAATTCTCTTTCCTGGCAGTTAAAAGCAAATATCAACGTCAATTTTCTAGATGTCATTGGTCATATTTCTTTTAGAAATGAGTATTACTTAAGAACTATAGTTTTTACCAAATTTTTATTATTCAAGAGTTAGTTTAATTATTACTTTTTAACCTCATTAAATTTAATAGTAATCTCTACATAGGCTCAGTTAACAATCCTAACATTAGCACTCTATTCGATAAATTTAAATATTGCCTTCATCTTATCATTTTTTAGCCAAAATAAAAGTTGGATTTATTTTCTATCACATCAAATTATCATCATAATCATAATCTCTCTTATGTACAAAAAAAATGTAATAAATATATTGATTAAGTGGTATATATCGATCCCTATTGGCCATATTTTCTTTTTGGGATGAGTAGAAAATTAAGACCAATTTAAATGTGTATCAATAAGCTGCACGTCTAGGTTTTCTTTGGGAGATTTCAATGAAAAATTTTGCAGTTCGGATTGAATGTTTGGCGGGGTGACCTTGTTCCAAATGGGGCTAGTTGAAATGCAATATTGATAGGTCCATAAAAAGTTCAAATTGTGTAAGCTTTGGAGGTTGTGGTGGTGTTTTTTGTGATGAAACTAGACATTGGGTTTTGGATTTTAGCAAATTTTTGTGATCTTCAAATGTTCTGGCAGTTGTGCTCTGGGGTTTTTGAACGAGAATGATTATTGCAAAAAATTATGAATAGAAGAAGATTCATTTTGAATTGGAATCTTTAATGATGTTTAAGCTAATTAGAGAGAGATGTAAGGGGAACTATCCCTACAAAGGTATGGTGAATTCAATCCAATCTCTTGTGAAGAAGTAATGGTTCATTAAGATTTCTTATTACTACAAAGAAACTAATAAGAGTTGCGCATTGAAACATGTCCCATTTTTCAACTTTAATTAATGAATTATCGATTTAGTTCTATTCTCTCTTAATATTTGTTCTAATTTAATCTTTAGTGATATAATTGAAGTTGTTTTTCACAAACAAGTTGCTTATTTATAAAATACACACATGTGCATAAATATATAATAAATGTGCTAATTAATTGGTATATATAAACTTCCATTGGCCATATTTCTTATTTCTTTTAGGAATGAGTAGATGTTAATTAAGATCATATGTATTATAATTACCTGTAATTATAAATTTTTTCTAACAGTTTCTTAATATTTAAGAGTTAGTTAACTGACTTCTTTTTTGCTTCAATTATACTTGGAAATAATTTTTGAGTGCACTTTTTTTCTTATTTTTTATATTCTTTTTAATTGTAGGCCCTTTTATATAAAATAAAAATCAACTTGCTTTGGTCCCCTTTAGTTTTATTGTTCAATTTTAGTTCCCCTTGTACAAAAATCATACCAATATTGTTCCCCTTAACAAATTGCCGTTAATTTGTTGACTTACGCCACCATGGCACATTAAATGCCACTGTGGCATGCTTAAGTGGAAATGAGTTTGACCCACTGAGACACATCATCTCGCATGCATATGACGTGACCCATGTGGCATATGACGTGAGAAGGGGGAGCGGCGCTTTACTGATGCAGAAATTTAAGATAATGATGTTGTTGAAATTGTTACGGCGGCGTAAGGTGTAGGTGGCGATGGCAGCGCGGCCATTGTTGTTGACGTGGGTGTAGGAGAAAATGCCTCTTATGCTACACATATTTGCAGTGGGTCCCACTCGTTTTTCCTAATTGGCAGACCAAGTCAATTTTTAATGTTCCACGTAGGCAGATCAGTCAAAAACCATAACAACAGTTTGTCAAGTAGAGTAATATCAGTACAGCAATATTATATATATTAAATTTGAAATTGGATATAAAATGAAAATTAAAAGTTGTTATTAAATATGAGATCATTTAATAAGTTTATAAAATTCAATTTAATGTATATAAAAAATTTAAATTTAAATTTTAAATTTTATTTTTAATACATATAATATTTTCTATATTAGTATGTTTTGTGTATTAGAGGGACTAAAATTACATAATAAATTTAAAGAGAATCAAATGTAATCTTTTTATATTTTGGAAAAAAAATTATTTAAATCAAAAAATCATTATTAATAATTAGTGTAAATGGAAACATAATGCAAGTGTGAGTTTAAGTTTCTTGTTTTATTAATCTATTTTTAGGAGTGAATCATAATTGTAAATTTCTTGTGTTCTAATTTAAACATATAATTGAACTTATAATATTTATTGCCAATGTAAAATTTAATTACATCGATCATGAATAATATTTAAACTTATATATATATATATACATATACATACGTATATATAAAACATCACACATTTTAAATTTATCATTTAGGATGGCTTTGTTTGGACAAAAGCTTTTTTCTGTGAGAGTAAACTCATTATATGTAGTTATAATTATAAATTATTAGTATAATAAAAATATTTAATTCATAATATTATATGTGTGGATTTAATGAAAAATAACATCTATTTATTAAAGGAAATGTTATATTCCCTTATGCACTAATTTGTTAATCACAATATGATAGGAAAAAACTTCACTTATATACAAATAAATGAAAATTGTCTTCCCATTAAAAATATCTTTCCACTAAATAAACATAACAACGATAATTACGTTTTATATCAGCTATCTATACTTTGAATATATTCTAGTAATCCTTGCTACCTTGACTTTTTTCCCAAGAAAATGGGGTGAAATTATTTACTTCTGCATCTAGGATATATTTACATTATTAAATGTTTTGGTTAACCAAAAAGCATTTATAACAAAAATAGCAAATATGACTTAGCAAGCAATTTATGGAAAATGATGAATTTACAACTACATATATATATAATCATAATCATAATCTGGCCAATTTTCCTTTATTTTCAAGTAAACTACGTAAATTTTTCATGTAATTTCATTCGATTTAATTTTACTGTATGATAGTTTTGAAATGTCCGAATGTGTCCCTTAATTTGACTCTTTGAGATATATTCTCTTACCAAATAATTTTTATGCACTTTTATTTTGTCCGTATCAATGAAATATGTTTACTTAATTTAAAGTTATTAATCAATAGCAAATTAACTGATAATGAGTCAAGCCACAAAAACTGAATTTTGTCAAATCTATTTGATGTATTTTTTAAGAACTATTCTAAAAGATTATTGTTATAAAAAATTATTTTCAAATTCAAGGAAAATAAATAATAAAGAATGATAATGAAATATTTTATTTAATTATAAAATTAAGAAGAAAAATAAAACATAAGTTAAAAAACATATGAAAATTGTTCTTTTGTTTTATTCTTAAGTTACATATTTACAATTACAGTTTTTAAAAATATATTGTGAAAATAGTTACTAAACAAAAATTTTTATTTTAAAATATATAAAAACAGTAAACCAGCAAATTCATAGATGCTTAAATAGTTTGATACACATGAAAACTAAGCATCAAATGCTTTTTTTCGTTGAATTAATCGCTAAGTGAAATAATATATATAATGGATTATAAATTATAAGAGAACGCATCAAAACATTTTAAATCACACAAATAAAATTTTTTGTTAAAAAAAGCTAAATTAGAGAAAATTTCTGTAATTCACATATTTTATCTCCTCATCAACAACTGAAGATGCTCAAGGAAAAAAGAATGAATAAGTGCATGTATTGTTCCATTTTTTCTGATAAAAAAGGTAGATGGGCCAATATTCAGCTTGTCCATAATTTGAGTGATAGAATAGATTCTACTATATCTAATCTAACAATCCATAAAGTTGCACCATCTCTTAATCTGTCATATTAATATCCAGAATGTATATTGTGTGGAAATTCATGTCAATATCCTTTAATGAGCCGGAAATTTTTTATAATATGAATTACCAAAAAAATAATACATCATTAAAAAAAATAAAACCTTGGTTAAAAGATTTAACAATATGATAACATATAAATAGTAATAGTATAAAATTGATTTACCTAATAATAAATTAAATTAAATTTTTGCATATACAATTTTTTTAATTAAATCCCCATTTAATTTTTATTATCAATTTAGTCGTTGATAAATTCAAATACATTCAATCATGTCCTTTCATTCATCTATCTCGCACCTTGCTAAGTAAAGGATAATGCGGAAGTTCAAAGTTATAATGTGATATCTTCTGATTCTTATAAGCACCCTAAATATAACTTACACAAAAGTAAATGTGTATATAGATTAAAATAATATTAATGCATTAAATAATAAGAATTTAAAATAATTATCGCATGTCCATTTTATGTGTTAGGCATAAATTGTTAAAGATGCCGGATATTGGACGACATCACCTCAAATTTTCGACTTCCCCCTATTATCAATTTCATCAACAAGTTAAAGGTAGATAGATATAAAAATCTGATTGAATATATATATATATATATATATATATATATATATATATATGTCAAGGATTAACTTGAAAAGATAAATTAAGTGAATAGACTTATGTATTTAGTAAATTAAAAGGAAACTAGTAAATGGTTATTTGATGATGCAATATGTTAAAAATCTTATATGTAAACTTCCATACTATCAATGTAAAAATAAAAAATTATATTTTAGTCTTAAATTTAAATCCTTCTTCAATTACATGCAGTAAAAGGTGCAATAATTTTCTTAATCTTTCATATCTTTCTCCATAGTATGTCCCAATGAATATGAGGTCCCGCTTGATTTTTTTAATGGTAAGAATTTACTATATGGGAAAAGCAAAAATTGCAAGGTCATGCTTGAATCTTGACCTTGGCAAAATGAATTTCTAAATTCCTACATATAATTAGAACAAGATTTTAACAAACAAAGTTTTATTATTAGCATATAATGAGCAAAGTTACTAGATAAATTACATGTACTTTTCTTACCGTGTGATTTACTCCCTATAAATATGTTAAATATCCTCTTATACTTATTAAAGAATACACATAATCCTTTGTTAATTCTCCATTTAATATCGTAATGGAATCAACATGTGATTCTCATGTGATGCAATTTTCCTTTGATATTAAAAGTAATTGATGTTAATTTTAGAAAAATATTTTAGTATTATCTCCTTAATTTATTTATTATTTTAATTGCTACTATAGAACTTTCTTTTCAATGAAGCAAAATTTTTTAATTCTAATTATTTTATTTGAGATTAATAAAAGGAAATTTTACTATGAGTTATCCTTGGATGATATGATTTAATTTCCTTTTTATGATGTAAAAATCTAGTTTTGCTTCACTGCAAATTTGTCTTATTTTATAAGAAACACAAGTTGGACGTGCAAACATATTTCTATTTTCTTTTTTGGCTAATGAAAAATTTAGTCAAAATAGGAGAATTTTGTTTATGCTAATAGAGGAAAATGAATTTTAAGAAGAATTTAGATATATATTAGCCATATACATTATATTTGAAAAAATTTTATATATAAACATCAAGAAACCACTTTCATATGATATCTTGTGATATAATAATTCTTTCTATTTTATTGCTATCAGTTGGTAGTTGTTAGCAATAATTAGAAGATAGTTTAACCAATGAGATATAATTCATTTAACACTTATCAATGTTAGAATTATGCAAGAAAAGGTTTCTTTTAAATTAAGAATAATACAAATGAGGTAGTTCAAATAACAATTACTTTATCAAAAAAGAGCAGTTGAATGAGAATAAAAATTGTGATTATTTAACTATTTTATAAATTACAAGTTCCATTTTTTTAATATTATAAAGGGAGAAAGAATGTTAAAAGATTTTTTTTAATTAGCATAAATTTCTTCTAGTATTAAAAAAATTGTATCACATAAAAATTACGTATCAATTTTATTTGCATATTTAAGGGATAATTAATGGGGAGAGTTGTGTACAAGTAACGTATTTTTTAATACACGTCAAGAAAAGTATAAGGACGTTATGTGTAACTTATCCTTATAAAATCATTGTGTTTTAAATATAAATGTGTTTAAATTGTCATTTTGTTAGTTTCAGCTTATGATAGAATATTGTAATGTTGTCAAAGTAAAACGGACGAGCTAAATGTGCATGAGAATAATTTAAAATTTATTTTCGAGAAACAACTTTTGGTGTGAGATTCTTAAGATATTTATGAAAACGATCTTTGGTGACCACACATTGAAGTCGGGGTATTCGAAGTTCAAACATAGCTTTAATTGGTACGAGCTTGTAAATAATTAAACTAGTTTGAATTTGATTTGTCAAATATGTAATAAATATTAATTTGTGAGGAAATTAATCAATAATAATTTTCCATTAAATTATTAACTGAAAATAACATATAACCCTGCCATGTCAAAATAAAATTGAAGTTGTTAGTATTTATCATGAAAATAACATATAACCCTGCCATGTCAAAATAAAATTGAAGTTGTTAGTATTTATCATATAAGATCCGGTTCTCTTCAAATATGATGTATTTTAGAGGATAAAGTGATATGTAATAATTTTTTATGAAAGAATCAAAGAAATAAATAGTCATAAGTTTAAAATTATTTTTTGATTTATTATTTATTATATTTTAAACATTTAATTTTGTTCTCAAAAACTGTAATATCTCATTTTACAATTTAAAATATATCTCAAATTTCAAAGAACTTCAATTCTATTATATAAATGATTAGAAATGTTTCTTTGAAAATGAAATATTAATTACGTTTAATTTTTATTCATTTAGTTGTATTTATTGTCAATCGCGTTTTAAGGTGGTTTTATTTATTCATATACCTACACACAATGTATTAAATATATTAAGAATTAAGGATGTGATTGAACAATGCAACTCTGAATAACGCAGGGCTAAGAGCAAGTTACTTAAATCGATGTTCTAATAATGGACACCCCGTGATCATGATTGGATTAAATTAAATTTTGATGGAGCTTGTATCCATAGAGGCAAAGTCAGCTTGTGGTAGGATATTTTGAGACTCGTCAGGATAGTAGCTTCATTTTTTTTTTAATAATAGGTATATTATATACATAAAAAATGTGATTTGAAATTGGATATTAAATATAAATTAAAGGTTATCATTAAATATAAAATAATAAAATAAATTTGTAAAATTTAATATAATAAATATAAAAAATTTGAAACTCAATTTTAGATTTCATTTTCTTGTTGCATTTTTTGTTTCTAGAATGTGGAAACTAGTGGTGTAATCATTGCGTAATCATGGATTTTTTTTATTAATCTTTGAAATACTTGGACATTGAATTCAGAAAAGTCTCCTTAGGAATGGATTCTCTTGGAGTTTTGGCTCTCGTTGAGCATAAATGTGTTTGAGCATAGACATGTTTTCTCTCATCCCAACTTCTAGATAATGAATGCTCTAACTAACATTCTTTTTAAAGATTGGCAAATTAAACTGTCTCATACTTTGTAGGAGCATAATAGAATTGCTACTCAGTTAGTCAAAATTGGCTTGAGAACATCTTTAGGATTGCACCAGTTCTTCTATCCTCCATTGGATTGCATAGAGGGCTCGTATGACGAGCAGAGGAAGTTGGAAAAGTGGCAGGAGTTATCAATTATTGGTATGGCTGTCAAACAAGTTGTGACCTGCGGGCCAACTTGCAATCTGCGACTCCTTTTTACAAATATAAACTTTTAAAATTAAACTTATTTTTTAATATAAATAATATAAACTAGTTCGTCACAGATCCGAATGGACTAGTCCACAACAGACCGGCCTGTATCCGCATAGGTTTTGTGCGGATTTGAATCCCTAAAATTGAACTTATTTTTTAATACAAGTAATACAGACCAACTCATTTTACAACCCTAACTTTTGGATTGCTCCTTGAGGACATTAAGGATATCAATTTGATGTGTATTTGATTTAATAGAATATAATATAATAAAATGGAAATGGGATAGGAAATGACCAAAAGTTTATTTAGTATGTATTATGAAATAAGAATGTTTATTTCTTAAGGAATGACCATTTGATCAAATAATAGAATCTTCATTCTATAATAAAAATGATGGAATGAGTCATTCTATCATTTATGAAATAATTTTTTTACCATATATATTCCTCATATTGTTTATATATTTTAATATTATTTTTTGTTCATATATGATAAAAATATTAATTTTTAAATATTTTTCTATTAAAATATTTTAATAATTATATTTATAACAATAAAATTTAAAATATGCAATCTTTGTATTCTTTACAAAAAAATACTTAATATAAAAATTTAGTAAATTCGAAATTTCATATTTTTATTATAGAAAATTTTTTTGTTAATTATAATTTTAATGATAAAATTTAAATTGTGATAATATTCAGTATTGATTATATCATATATTTTAATAATACTAAATTATTTAATAAGATCTTTATTATTTTTGTAATAAGGATATTATTATTAACTACACTTTTTCCATTCTATTTCTTATCATACCAAATGTAATTATGAAATAATCATTTCATTATATTCTTGCTCTTACTCTCATTTTTATTTCATCCCATTCTATCGTATCAAATGCAACATTAATCTATTAATACCAAGCCTTTCCCATTGTATTCAAAAAAATGTGATTGAATAAAATGAAATAATTTTTTGCTAATATGAATAAAATAAAATATATAAATAGAATTACTTTGCTTTTCAATATCAATTAATCTTATTTAGTGTATATTCAATGCAGTAAATAAATTAATTTATTACTTATTAATTTGATCAGTAAATTATAAATTAACTTCTAGATATATTTGATGTACTAGAAGCTAGTACATAAGTTACATAAGGTAACTTATAAGTAAGTTATTTTTCAAATTTTTTTTTAAAATTTATCTCTCTTCTTTTAATTAAATGATAACTAATATCTCAATTATGTAAATGAATATTTGGCACATTTTTATTAATTTAATATAAATAAATAAAAAATAAGAAAGTAAATAAATATGTAATTTCATAAAATATAATTTGTTAAATTTTAAGTTATTCTATTATTATCTGAATAGTAAATAAATAACTAATATAAATTTCATAAATATAATTAATTAAAATTTATATAATTATATTTTTATTTTGAATATTTTGATTACATTAATATAATTTGATTTTAAAATAAATATAAATTAATTCATTTGATATATATATATATATATATATTAATATATCATTTTATATTTTTCAATTAATTTAACAACTAATTTTATCCATCAATTAACTTTTCAATTACTATTTAATTCATCAACTATAAGTTAGTTGTGCTAAATAGAATTTTAACCTTATCCTTAATAAAATTCAACTAGGGCCCGTTAATAAGGTATTACAATATTTGTATAATGATAATAATGATAATAACGGGTCAAATAAATAAATTATAAAGTAAAGTAAGGTAATGCTATTCTAGTTCTTCATTTATTCTCTCTTGCAAGCCTTAAAATTCACAATTTCATAAACCCACTATTTATCAGAAGAAAATAAATGGTCACCCTTCTTCTTCTCCGAATGTAACAAACATGTTCCAGCAATGTATATTGAAAGAACGATTAATATTATTCCTTATTGAGAATCATATTCATCTGTTAACCATGTTATTTTCTCCTAGGTATATTTTTTAATCCCTTTTTTTGGAACTTTTTCCCTCCACCTACTTACTTAAATGTCAAGAAAAAGCTGCAGTCATTCAGAAATCTCTACAAAACAAACATAGCTCTAGTAAATTTAAATATTTCACCAATTTAAAGCTACAAAACCAAATCAATGAATTATAAAATGTTTAATATCAATCTATTACTTAAGACCTATAAATAATGGTCAACACTCTTCTAATTAAAAAAAATCGTAAAAGATAAGGTGCATACAGTAGGATTGCTAAAATAAATGTATAATAATAATTATTATTAGATACAAATAAATCGATAACACAGTACACAAACGGGAGGAAATCATGATTTTTACCTCATGTTTTCTATCTAACTTCTTTCTCTTCCATTTTCTATTAAAGATAAATAAATATGTATCTTTTGATACGAAAAAATATTATTTTAAATAGATTGTTGAGATAATAATATAGAATATATAAAATAAAAAACCCCTTGCATTTTATATTATCATTTTATAAATCTATAAAATATTGATGCCCACGTTAAAACATTAATCATATAATTATTTTAAAATATAACCTTAATTTTTTAACTCAAGAATTTTCTGATGCCCCATCTTTTAACCATCTTTTAAAGCATGTATCAATTTTAAATGTAAAGAATAACAATTTTCCTTATAAGGAAAATTTTTCTTATTTTACGTTAGCATAAAAAGCTTAATGCTATTTTTATATAAATATTGTTAAGTCAATTGTTTTTCTAACTCTGCAATTTAATCCAGTAGGAAATTAACTATTTTTGGCAAGAAACTCATTGTTTTTAAGAAAATCAAATTACTAAATAAAAAAATAATACAGTTAATAATATTTATAAAGAAAAAGCATCGAATCTTCATTGCCCCTATAAGAACCCCATTATCAAAACGTCAACTATCATCAATAAATAGAGGGGGATTACAAGGAGGGGATTTGAATTGAAAATATTTCTAGTCCTATCATAACATTTAAAATTTTAATACTAATTTTACTTGCATTTTGAAAAATAATTAAATTGTTCTACAAATTTTGAGAATTACTCAATTATGATGTCAAAACAACTTACTTATTGAAATATAAATGAAAGTAGTACTAAAATTTTAATATTACCATAAGATTAAAAATATTTCCATTTGAACTAAAGGTGGCAAATCCGTGGGTTGGATTGAATCATTAATAAATAGATCATTATTAATTATTTTATTTATTTATGATCCAATAAAGATTTTATATGTATGATGGATTAACCTATGATAAAAAGTCAGATTTGATCTATTCATTTGTTCATTTAATTATTATTATTATTTTATATTATTTTTATCACTTAACATTATTTTTTCACAAATATAATCTTTGCTATTATTGTCTTTTTACTATCAATGTAAAAAAATAATTTTATATATTTTTGTCACTTAATGATAAGACTAATCTTTTATATTTTTATTTTTATTTCAAGCAAGAGTGAATCATATAAATCAAGTTAAATTAAACTTTGCCTGAAATAGGTTAGATATACATAAAAATTATTTATGCTAACTTAACCTATAAGATTATTATAATTTATATAGGCATAGTTTGTCTATAAATTTTTTAATATTTAACTTAACCTATTAGCCTATTCAAATTAAAAAATTATACGATAAATTGCAATGAGGTACCACTTCGTAAACTTTATTTCAAAAAAATGGTAGTACTGAACTTTTTTTCAAATAGATTCTGGTTTTATAATTTATGAATGTTATATACTGAAATTACCCTTTTTTTAACTGTGAAAATACGATCATGAATTAGAAACTTTAAAAAGTCATAAATCCATCATTAGTCAATCAATTTTTATATACGACCACTCGTTTTCAATTGTCTTCATATGATCTTTCAATAGAAAATAAAAAAATATAGGTTTGACAAAATTCATCTAATTAAAAATATGTAAATTGAGTTTAAAACTTTGAACGATCATAACTTTATGCTCGATTATCTGTTTTAAGTGATTTTTTTATTTCATGTAACTTTTCGAAATCTATGTGCTTACAAAACACCAAAGGTGTCTTGGAATTTTGCTCCCTTAGATTTGGCAAAAAAAAAGGTCTTTTTCAATTATTTTTCTTAATTTTTCTTTATTTTATTGTTATTTTTTAACTTTAATCTTATTTTTATTAATTCAAATTCATTCAAATCTCATATTAAACTTTTACTCCCTAACTCTTTTAATGTCTAGTAGTATAATAATAATTTTTTTAGCAAATAAAATTACTAAAAAATAATATATTACTATTTATTGACTAAATAGTAATATATTACAATTTTATTCTAAAACAGTAATATTAACTAAAAACTTAAAATAAATTGATAATCAAGCCTAATTAATAATCAAATAGTTAAATAATAGTTTGTTACTATCTGTTTTCTATACAGTAATATGTTACTATTTCGTTCCAAGCCTAATTAACAATCAAATTGTTAAAGAAGATGATGTTACTATTTCATTTTAAAATAGTAATACTAACTAAAAATCCTAAAGAAATGGATAAATCAAGCCTAATTAATAATTAAATTATTAAATAATGGTATGTTACTATATATTTTCTAGACAGTAACATATTACTGTTTCGTTCCAAGCCTAATCAACAACTAAATTGTTAAAGAAAAGAATATTACTGTTTTATTCCAAAATAATAATACCAAGTAAAAATTCTAAATAAATAGATAAATCAAGTCTAATTAATAACTAAATTACTAAATAATAATATATTACTATTTATTCTCTAAATAGTAACGTGTTATTATTTTATTCTAAAATAATAAATAATAACACCAAGCAAAAATTCTAAATAAATGGATAATAGAATGTTACTGTTTATTCTTTAAACAGTAACATGTTACTGTTTTGTTCTAAAACAGTAACACCAACTAAAAATCTTAAACACATTAATAAATCAAGTCTAATTAACAATCAAATTACTAAATAATGGCATATTATTGTCTATTCTCTAGGCAGTAATATGTTACTATTTCGTTTCAAACCTAATTAACAATCAAATTATCAAAGAAGATGATATTACTGTTTCATTCTAAAATAATAACACCAATCAAAAACTCTAAATAAATGAATAAATTAAGTTTAATTAATAATCAAATTACCAAATAATAACATATTACTGTTAATTTTTTAGACAATAACGTGTTACTATTTTGTTCTAAAATAGTAATACCAAGTAAAAATCCTAAATAAATAGATAATAATATGTTATTATTTGTTCTCTAGACAATAAAATGTTATTTTTCATTCTAAAATAGTAATACTAACTAAAAACTTTAAATAAATAGATAAATTAAGTCTAATTAATAATCAAATTATTAAATAATAGTATGTTACTACTGTTCTCTAGACAGTAACATGCATGTTACTATTTTGTTCCAAGTTTAATTAACTACCAAATTATTAAAAAAAAGAATATTACTATTTTGTTGTAAAATAGTAACACCAACTAAAAACTTCAAATAAATAGATAAATCAAGTCTAATTAATAACCAAAGTACCAAATAATAGTATGTTACTATCTATTCTCTAGATAGTAATATGTTACTATTTTGTTTCAAGTCTAATTAACAATCAAACTGTCAAATAATAACAAGTTATTATTTCGTTCTAAAATAATAACACCAATAAAAAATTCTAAATAAATGAATAAATTAAGTTTAACTAACAACTAAATTGTCAAATAATAGTATGTTATTATTTGTTCTCTAAATAGTAACACCAAGTAAAAACTCCAAATAAATAGATAATAGTATGTTACTGTTTGTTTTCTAAATAGTAACATATTACTGTTTCATTCCAAAACAGTAATATCAATTAAAAATTTAAATAAATGGATAAATTAAGTTTAATTAACAATCAAATCATCAAATAATAGCATATTACTATTTGTTCTCTAGACAGTAACATGTTACTATTTCGTTTGAAAATAATAACACTAAGTAAAAACTCTAAATAAATAGATAATAACATGTTATTATTTATTCTCTAGATAGTAACATATTATTGTTTCATTTCAAAACAGTAATACTAACTAAAAATTCTAAACATTAAATATATAAATCAAGTCTAATTAACAACTAAATTGTCAAATAATAACATGTTACTATTTGTTCTCTAAATAGCAACATGTTACTATTTTATTCTAAATCTAATTAACAATCAAATTATCAAATAATAGCACGTTACTATTTTGGAGCGAAACAGTAACACCAAGCAAAAATCTTAAATAAATGGATAAATCAAGTCTAATTAATAATCAAATTGTTAATTTAATTAACAATCAAACTATCTACAGAATAAATAGTAACATATTACTATTTCATTCTAAAATAGTAACACTAAGTAAAAATTTTAAATAAATGAATAATAGTGTGTTACTGTTTGTTCTCTAGATAGTAACATGTTATTGTTTCATTTCAAAATAGTAACACTAAATTTTAATTTTATAAATTTTTAATCTTATATTTTTAATTTATATTAGATTTGTTTGACTGGGACTGCACGGTGATGTAATGCAATTTTTCTATTTTATTTTCGTGCTTTTGTTCTTCACGGAATGCGCTTCAAATATGTCGTTTAGACTTATGACCATTTCAATAAATCGCACTCGATGGGTGCACTTAAATGAGAGGAAGTTCACTTGAAATACCTCACTGCAATAAATTGCTGCAACTGGTACCCATATGATTTTTTCCCTAAATTATAAGGTCTCATAAAATAATGGGCAAAAGTTTAATTAATAAGGTCAAACCCATTTTGTAAAATAATTCAAAAGTCAAGTCTAAGCCTATTCAATTTCACAAATAAGCTATATTAAAAATAGATTAGGCTAATAGAACTAGTAGGACAAATGATCTATTTTCACTCTTATTTAGGGAGAATGCTTTTTGTTAGATGATTTACTTTCACCTTTAATTAGGACGGATACCTTTTCAAATGACATTTCATATTTAATGTTTCAAAATTTATTTTATTATCTAGAAAAATTAATTAAGATAAAAATTAAATACAAAATCATCAACTTTGTATTACAATACAAGATTGATAAAAATAAAGAAATAAAAAGAAATAGTTAGATATTTATATTATAATATAAAGTATAAATAAATTTTTAAATATTCACAAATAAGCTATGTTAAAAATAAATTAGGCTAATAGAACTTGTAAGTCACGTGATCTATTTTCACTCTTATTTGGAAAGAATACTTGTTGTTAGATGACATACTTTCACCCCTAATTAGGATAGACACTTTTTCAAGTAATATTACATATTTAATGTTTCAAAATTTATTTTATTATCTAAAAAATTCATTAAGATATATTGTTTTTAAATCAAATACAAAAACTACCAACTTTATATAACGATACAAGATTGATAAAAATAAAGAAATAAAAGAAAATAGTAAGATATTTATATTATAATATAAAGTATAAATGAATTTTTAAATATTCATTTTTATTATAGAATGAAGAAATATAAGGTGGTTGGATGTCAAACATCCGTGGATGTCTATGATTATGATTATGAATTATTTTTTGTTGATGAATATTTAAGAAACCATATAATTTTTTCGCCTCTAAATCAGCTCAAATTCATTTACTATCTTTGACAAATCAAATAACTATGAAATATTTATCCATTAATAAAAAGGATAATCCATAACCATAATCTAATTATAATCATAAATATCCATGGATATTTGATATTCATAACTAATACATGCTTTATGCACGTGGGCATGTATACACAGATGTACATATATATTAAAGCCGTGTGTATAAAATCTTAACGTTAACTTTATCTGCATTATATTATCCTATTGTAATTATCCTTTTGGTGAATTATTGCGATTCATTTTTTTTTCCCGGCAAACCTATTTGATATTTATAATTTATATGTAATTTTAACTCTGATTCACATTGTATATTGAGCGGAGAACCGTGTCTACGTAGTGGTTGGGCCAAGTTGGGCTAGGCCTCTTGTTTTTCTAACACGTAAATCTTAGTATGGGTTTGGGCCTTTAGCAAATAGCAACTAGCTTGCTTTTTCTTGTTAAAAGTCTTTGTTACAAAATTCCCAGCCCAGTTCTTGAAGTCTTTGTCCTTTTATTCGTGTCTTATTTTTGTAGGAATATTGATACCTGGAATTTGACTTCTTAAGAAATTAAGTATTTTTACTATATTGAGATTTAATTGTTAATTTTAATTTAATTATTTAAAAATTTAAAAAATAATTTAATAATAAAATATTTAACCTATTAAAAATTGAAGCTTTCTATAATATTACCAATTTTCTAATTCTTACTAACTGCTCGGTAGAAAACAAGCTGCACACGGTTTTGATTGAGAATTTCATATTATAATGTTTTGGTTGTTATACTTAAATGTTTTGATTTGGTATAATCCATTTTTCAATAAATAAGTAATTTATTATTTATTAAATAGTAGTGAAAATATCGATACTTTTGTGAGATTACGTCTGGACTTAATAAATATAGAGAAAAACTTTGTAATATATCATTAATATGATGGTATAGAAATATACCATCAAATTTAATTATTAATATATTATAATATGATATATCTTAAAAGATTATCAATTTAATGTGCGATTAAATATAATTAATATTTAATCGCACATTAAATTGATAATCTTTTAAGACATATTATTAATATGATGGTACAAAAATATACTATTAAATTTAATTATTAATAAATTATAATGTGATATGTCTTAAAAGATTATCAATTTAATGTGCAATTAAATATAATTATGTATTAGTATATGATTATTTCAGTAGTACAACATATACTCTCAAATGAATATGTCAAAAACGTTATGCAATTTTCTTGACTTTTTTGTTTGTTGAATTAGTTTCATTCAAACTTTACCTGATTAACGTTTCTAAAATTATCTAACTTATTGACAAACGTTATAGATTACATGTCAACTATATGCTAAAAAAACAATTAATTCAACGTCAAAGGAAACGAAGTCTTTTTAAAACATTTTCCCTAATGGAATTGTGAATAGATGGTCAACTTATAATTAATATTAAAAAAATTAACAACAAATTTTCAAACTTTAGGTTATGTGTTATTCCAAGTGGTTTTGCTTGAACTTACTGACAATTGACATATTCAAGTTGTAGGCAAAAGACTAATTAACTAATGCCATTAAGATAATTTTATATTCATAATCAATTAATCATATCAAACTATATATACATATATACATATATTATTTTAATTGAATTCTAATAAGTTTCATATAACTATAAACAATATAATTTATTTGGGTTAGTTGACCATTCAAAACCATCATATTTTCTTTTTTTTTTTGGCTTGAATAATTCTAAGATACAAAGAACATAGAAACAAGCAGAACACAAAAGCACAATAACAAACAGACATAAAGAAAAACTAACAGACACATAACAAACAAAAATAAACACTAGAACCGACACAACAAGATAAAAAAGAAGAAAAAGCCCAAGGAGGAAAAGCCTCCTGGTCATGAGGTAAATTAAATTTCAAAGGGGAAGGGGGATTTTGAACCTAACCCAGTGGACATTTCCCTTTAAGAGAGTTCCTGACTAGCCAATTGACAGCTTTGTTTGCATACGTAGAAATGTATCTGAAAGAAATAAAAGTAACTATAGGGATGAGGTGCAAAATGTCATTGATAACCTGGCAGAAATCGCAAGCTGGGAATATTGATGGAGAGTTGAGACAGTTCACTACATTCAGAGTATCAAATTCCACAATAACAAGCCCAATATATATAGAAGTAGCCAATTTAACTTCTAGAAAAATAACTTTAGCTTCCACTACTCCAAGTGAGAAAGAGAAGTCTATGTTAACAAGGTCATACTAAACTATACCTACTAAATCTCTTGGAATGGCAGCCATGGCTGACTTCCCTAAATTTAGTAGGCGAGCAACATCTATATTATTCTTAAGGCAGCCAGCAAAGAGGGATCCCATTGATGAGGATGGGATGGAGTGGGATAAGAATCTATTGGATTGCAAAGATGAGCACCTTTCCATTCTTTGAATGCACTGATAATATTCAAAATAATAAAGCAAGCATTGATCTCCGTCTTTTGAGCCTTCCATATGAACTAAACAGTGAAAACCATGAGGACATGGTCTGAATTTTTTATGTATAATTATGGCTAAAGCCATTCCAAAAATAATTCAACCAATCACCTAAGGAGAATTGAATCTGATTTGACCTTAAACATAGAGGAATACTAAACCACACTCTTGCTATCTAGGTGCATTTGAATAGGATATGATTAATATCCCCTGCTTCATGAAAGCATATAGGACACATAAGACAATATGTATTGATTCTTCTGTGAATATTTGCTACTGTTGGTAAGGCATTATTAAGCATTCTCCATGTAAAGTGTTTCAATTTTAAGGGAACTTTTAGTTTCCAAATTAAAGACCAAAGAGATGAAAGAAATTAAGTTGAATTAGATGATCCCGACCTTGAAGTAGAAGAAGTATCATTTAGAAGCATAAGATAACCAAACTTAATTGTGTAAATTTGATTGAAGGTACCATGTCATACTAGAGAATCATTTTGATCACTACTTAGAATATACAATTTCTTAATGGCTTATTTTTCTAATGGAGAAAGCCATTGATCTATAGGAGCAAGATTCCACCTCTTAGAAATAAGATCAATAAGATTAGTTACCGAATTCACCATGTTGTCAAAGAAAAGAGGAGGGGTGAGGAGAGAAAAATCATAAAAATCTAGAATCCATTTTTCTTGCCATATATTGATTGAATTGCCATTACTAATTTGCAGAAAGATCCTCATTTGATCACATTTATCCCTTCTAGAAGACTAGACCACCCCTAAGATGGTTTACTTCCTTTCTTTGCTGATAAGATGGAAGAATTAAGAAATTATTGAGCTTTGAGAATTTTTACACAAAGGGCATTAGGATTATATATAATTCTCTACACTTACTTGGCTAAAAGAGCAAGATTAAATAATTCTAACTTCTTGAAGCTAAGAACTTTATTTCTTTTACTCAGAGTCATATTGTTCCATGACGTCCAGTGAATTTTCCTCTCTTGATTACTTTGACCCCACCAGAATTTAGAAATTTGGCCCTCGATCTAATTACAGACAAATTTAGAAAATTTGAAGCAAGACATAGGATATGTAGGGATGGCAAGAGCAATAGACTTAATAAGCACTTCCTTTCCAGCTTGAGACAATAATTTCTATTTCCACCCTTGAAGCTTTAAGGCAATCTTGTCTTTAATAAAGGCTAAGGCATGCTATTTTGATCGTCTTTATACAGAAGGAATACCTAAATAAGATTTTGGATTATGTACAACTTGCATCTTAAGAATAGATTATATTTTAGCAATGGCATTAGAGTCAACATTTGCACTTATAAAAGCTAATGATAATGATTTCTCAAAGTTAATGCGCTGACTAGATGCATAATTGTAAAGTTCAAAAGTTTTGATCAAATATGATAGAGATTGAGAAGAGGCCTCTAAGAAAAATAATAAATCATCCACAAAAAGGAGATGTGATAAGGATAGACAAGCCCTTGCAATTCAAACTTATCAGAGTTACCATCCTCCTCTTATTTTTGCATAAGCCTAGAGAGCACCTTAGTAATAAGAATAAAAAGATAAAGTGACATACGATTACCTTAACGGAGTCCTTTAGAGGGCCTGAAAGATACTATAGTTTCTCATCCCAAAGTGATATTATATTTAACCTTCCAAACACATTCCATGATTCTATGTACCTAATCAAAATAAAACCTCAACTTGAGCATCACTTTTTCCAAGAAATTCTATTCCACCTGATCATAGGCTTTGTTCATATCAACCTTTACGGCCACATCCACCCTTTTGCCCCGATTTTTATGTTTGATATAGGGGAAATATTCATAAGCAATTAACAAGTTATCTTGAATCTGCCTCCCTAAAATAAAACCCCCTTGAAAAAGAGAGATACAAGAAGGAAGGACGTCCTTCAATATGTTGGCTATAACCTTTGAGATGACTTTAAGACAGAAGTTACACACACTAATTGGTCTGAAATGACTAACCTTTTAAGGAATTTCAATCTTAGGAATAAAAACAAGGTTAGTATTGCAAAAGGAGGAGTGAAGGATTCCTTGATCAAAGAAATCTTGAACTGTTATGCAGACTGTATCTCCCACTATATTCCAGTACTTTTGATAGAGAGGCCCGAAAGCTTTAAGAGCTCCTAAACTAAAGACTGCATGTTTAATTTCAGTTAAGGATATTAAGGCCATCAGAATATGATTATCCTCGGAGGATATAACTTCAAGAAGAACATCTAAATTATCCTTATTCCAATCATTGGCTTTAAACTTGAATAAACTTTTGAAAAATTTAGCAATATGGTCCACAATAGATTAATCATCTTCTAACCAGGAACCATCTTCCCCTTTTAAGCAAAGAATCTTGTTTCTTTGGCGCCTCTAAATAGTTATGTTGTGAAAAAAGCATGTATCTCCTTCCTATAACCATTTGATTCTTGAGCATTGGAGCCAAAACCTTTCTTCTTGGAGCCATAGTTTGTCTAATTCAGAACCAAGTGATTATTTTACAGACATGACCTTGGAAGATAGAGGTAATCGGTTAAGAACTTGAAGCTGTGAGAGAATAAAGTCCATTGTTTTGCTTGAGTTAAAGAAAAACTCTTTACTCTATTTCAGAAGAGATTTCCTGCATACTTTCAAATTTTAAGGAAGAGAGATATGGGTAGGGGAGATAGAATTATCTTAACGATTCTAAATAACTTAGGAACAAGGATCCTCAGTAGTCAACTTTAGTTCAAAACAAAAAGGTCTAAAGCGTTTTCTTTCATTTGGATTTGAATTAAGTAAAATGGAAGCATGATCAGAACTAGTATGAGGAAGGATAAAAACTTAGGAATTTAGAAATAGGAGTCTCCAATCAGAGTTACACAAGGCTCTATCCAATCTTTGTTTGACATTAACTGAGCTTACTCTGTTATTTTTCCAAGTGAAGAAATCTCCTTTTACTTCCAAATCAATCATATGACAGTCATTCAATAAATTCTGAAAAAAATTTACCTTAAAACCTACCTTTGGAGCTCCTCTTTGTTTTTCTTTTAAGGTCAAGATGTCATTGAAGTCCCCTAACCATACCCAAGGGTTGTTGCAATATCTACTCTATTTTTTTAAAAACTCCTATATGTTTTTTCTTATGTTATAGAGGGAAGAAGCCCAAATAAAAGTGATTCTAAAAAAGTTCCCCAAATGTCTAATAGAGATCTCAGCATTAATAAAAAGAACAGTTAAGCTAACCTAGTATTCCACCAAAGAGCAAGGCCTTCACTTTTACCACAAGGATTAACATGATATCCATGCATAAAATCGAGATTACTCTAGAGTTTCTCCATTTTATTAGAATCTTGTTTTGTTTCCATGAGAAAAACCCCTGTGGGTCTGAATTTCTTGGTGAACCTTTTTAGAGCCCCAACTTTCAAGGCAAAACCTAGACTTTGACAGTTCCAAGCCAAATAACTTATGGCTCCCTTCTAGCTATTATAGGCTAGCCACCACCTCCTATTGCAGAGGAAAATTGAAAAGAAATAGATTCAGTAGCTTTAATGGGAACATCGTGGAGCACAGGTGAGAGAACAGGAGCTAAATGATTGCTTGATTCTGAAAGAAATTTCCTGAATTTCTTTCTTTTTTTACGAGATAGCCATTAGATCTCATTAACAGCGACTATTCTAGCTTTCTTACTAGAATGAGGGTTAAAAATATCAATCTTCCTTTTAATTCGAAGTCAATTTAGATTAGCTGAAATTTCAAATTTCTTTGCAGGGGAAATGATTTTTGAAGTTGCAACATTTTCAACAAGGGAAGATTCTAGTGGTTCTTCATCAGGAAACCCAAAATGTAAAGGCTAGATTAGGAAAGTGAAATTCTTTATCTGCACTTACTAATGAAAGATGGACTAAGGTTGACATCCAAATGCAAGCTTTGACTATCCAGATTTTTAACTAGGATGGTTAAGTTGAAGGCCTGTATTGTTAAGCTTAGAACATCAACAATTGTCACTACATGACCTAAACCGATATGTTCTTTTTCAATAGCTAAAAGGTTAATGGAAGCAAGCCTAAGTCCCGGATCCTTCTTGGTACCTTCCAGTAGAATTATGCCAAGATGAGGATTTACATCGTTTAAGCATATGTTAGGCCCAAAAGACTGATAACTTAGGTTAGACACGGTATTATTCGCATCCAGCCTCAAATGATGAGCTAGCTTAAGTGTGTTCTAGCAAGAGGAAGAATTTATCTTATACAGACTACTCTGTAAATTGATTTGCTCACCACTACTTGTACCACATTTATCCTTATCTGTCAATAGGTAGTGAGGATAGTACATCATAGGAGATTGTAGTGGTTGAGGATGATTTTTATGGGAGTGAGAAATGAATTTCCTAAATTTATTAAAGTCATCACACTCCTTCTGATCACGCACCACTGTTGTTATCCCAGATTGGGATGATAACTATAAATGGGGATCGTCCAAAGTCACCAAAACCTAAGGTTTACAAGAGGCCACCCTTAAATTTTGGGAATATCTAGCTTAAGTTAGATTCAACATGGACCAGGCTTTTTCCTTACTAAAAACTTTCTGATTATAACTAATAATGCCACACTTAAAATAGAAATCCTAAAGCTTTTCATACTTCAATGGCACCTAAGATCGATTATTATTTTCTTTAGGAATCTAAAAACTCGTGGGGAGAGGTTTTGAAATATCTATAAGGACTCTAATGCATAAGAATCCCTAATTTTAACTGTTGTGAGTCAGGGGATCTTCTATTTCAATGATTTCACCTATGTGTGCACCACTAAGAATAGTATTTTTCTGATTTAAAAACTCCAAAGGAAGTTCATGGACTTGAATCCAAAATGGGCATTTAGAAAATTCCAGTTCTCTGATTGCCATTTAAGGATGCCAAGGTTGAAGACACATTAAAGCACCTATAACATGCCATGGAGCATCCTGAAGAATCTTCTTAGGTAAATCTGGATTAGAAAAATTAAAACATATGTATGAGTGCCTAGCTCTCCAATAACTATCCCTTAGGGGTTACCCCATCCTTTTTTCAACATATTCAAAGCTATAAATCAATTAAAATGTTTAATCGTGAGGATCTGGCCTACAAGTGTAGTTTTGAAAAAATATTTAATTAGAGGGAATCCACTGTAGGGGAATGACTTCATCATCCAAAAGAGGCAAAGAAGAGCCCTAGTGTTAGTCTGGAGGTCATGGTGGAGTTATAGTTTGGCCTTTCCAGACTAGGCATTCCCTTAAAGGAATGGAAGACTAGAATAAGAGAGTAAGAAGCAATAGGAAGAGGAATAGGAAATGGGAATAGAATAGGAAGAAAAAGCAGGAAGTGAAAGGAAGAAAAATGTGAATAGAGTAGACTAGAGACGAAAAGAAATTCGGGAATGCTAAAACAAGTTCAGGAAAAAACTCCTAAGAAAGGAGAAAGAAACTCCTACATGGAAGAGAAAAACCATCATATTTTCTAAGTCTCCAATTAAGAGGCCTCACTTAAACATTATTTACACTACTATTGACGTGTATAAAATATTGGATTCTATTGTTAAAATTTTTCATAATGTGAGTTATTATTAATTATTAATTGAGATGTTTTATTTAATGAAAACATGTTGATTATTTTAGTTCTATTACGGAGATGTGCATATAGCCCAAATTTGATTGTGATTAGATATATTTGTATGGTGATGACTATGGTGCACAGTAGTTTAAATCGTTATATTTTATTCATCTGCACAGCAAAAATGAAATCTAATGGTTAATTTAGTGATGCACTAGTGCAAGTGATGTATCATAATCTCACCTTATTTATATAAGTCTAAAGCTCACTAAATTAATTATGAGCACTTTTAGGATTCTATTAATAAAAATATATAATTAAATTCTTCCTTCACTTCTAACATATAAGTTCTATAATTTAAAAGTTGTCATAATTTGTTGAGAGTATTTAACTTAAATGATATTTAATATCTTATAAAAATTTTGTATCTTTTGTTATATTCAAGATTCAATCTTTGATCCTTGTATGTATTTAGTGATTTAATAATTTTTTTAAAGTTGTCATAATTGAGAAGAATAAAGAGAAAGAATTAATTTATATTAGAGTTGATTTATATTAGTTCGGTTTCTTTTGCAAACATGATTACTCTATAATGTATGTAAATTCTCAAACATGTGCTTTAAATTAAATTCTTACGTCTACTTCTATACATGTTATAAATCATGTTTAAATATTATAAATTATAAACTTAAATAAAATATGTGTAAGCTATAACCTTTTTTTTAAGGTGCAAGTTCGTTTGAAATGATTAAGCAAAATTTTGCAAAATGTAATAACAAATATGCATCTATAAATTTCCTTTTCAAGCTACAGTGCCCTAATACCAGAATCTATGTAAACTTACAATTCTTTCTTAAAAAAATTACATGCTCATGTATACATTATTAAAATAATGAAAAGAATGCAGGTCTTATAAAAGGACCAAAGATGTACATTGGAGTGGTAATATTTTTAAAAATATGTGAAAAATTTTTAAGTTGTCTTTTAAAAAAAATAAAAATTATCATTTTTTCACTTTGTCATATTTTTTATATTTATTTTTAAAATAATCAATATCTAAAATTATCAGAGTAGTGATATTTTTAACAACATGATGAAAATTTAGACATCAATTTTTTTAAAAAAAAATTATCATTTTTTTTGCAAGACTTTTGACATTAATTCCTAGAATAACTGATGTCCAAAGTTATAGAGATAATAACATTTTTACATTAAGTGAATCTTATTTTATTTTCCTTATTATCATACTCACTCTCCTTCTTATTTGTTTCTAAGTTCAATATCCATTTCCATCCAACTTTCATTGCAAAACCCTAAAACTCACTCTATCCTATATTATAAATCAATGAGTTATTAATACTCTTTTAACTAATATTAAATATGAAGCAAATGTCTTATACTAAGTCATTGATTTAAAATATAAGAGTTATCTTTCTTAGTTCTATTTATCAGAAGTTCACCTCTTCTATTTTTTTCAATTTTTTTATATATTTTTAAGAGATTTTTATTTATATTTTATTTGTATAACTTTGAAATTATATTTGAATTTTAAATATATATTATGTATTTAACAAAATGTTTCAATGAAATTTGAAGCTCATCAAACAATAATGAAAGGTGGAGAAAAGGTTAAAAAAATCCCTTGAAAGTGGTTGTTTTTCATAACTCCAAGGGGGTAGGGGACCAAATTGTCTTCAATCATCTAATTGATCTCAAAAAGTAACATAAAATAAAAAAAAAAGAATTCCTTGCAAACAAATAATCAAATATAAAGTTATGACATTTCAAAACTTTTAATTCAAAATATACATTTTTGGTACGGTGTTAAGTTTATCCAATTTTTATTAAAAATATTTTCGTGGGGAAGCTCAAAACCAATGTTAAAAAATGTTATACAAATATTCTACATTTATTTTTTTAAAACCAACATAAAATGTTAAAAAATAAAATAATTTTAATAAAAAAGAAGTACATTTTTAAGTAAAAATCCTTATTTTTAATAGAAAAGAAGTTCATTTTTTTTCAACAAGTAACATAAAATAAAAAAATTCCTCCGAATCAAACACAAAGATATAATATTTCAAAACTTTTAATTCAAAATATACGTTTTTGGTAGGGCATTAAGTTTATCCAATTTTTATTAAAAATATTTTGTTGGAGAAGTCCAAAATCAATATTAAAAAATATTATACAAATATTCTACGTTGTTTTTTTCTCAAGCCCAACATAAAATGTTAGAAAAAAAATATTTTTAATAGAATAGAAGTTCATTTTTGAAGTAAAAATCCTGATTTGTAAGAAATCGACTTGAAATATATAAACATTAAAAAATATTTTAAAGAAAAATATCAATTATATAATCATTGTTATATAATGATATTTAATTAGATATTAATTGAAAATTGATATATAATTTATAAAATACTTGTTGTCTATTTCAACTATGCAGTGGTGTTATTAGTAATTTTTTGCTTCTATTATTTTTTTTTTTTCAAATCTATTAAAACAAAATTCACTTAGTTTAGAAGGTTTAAATTTTAAGAAAGATACTCCAAAAATTGTTTGAATCCCTTGCATTACCTTCGGCCGTCTCTCTCTAGAATGAACTACTTCTTGCATGTACTTTCTGTTTGGAACCCGAGAAAATTCTCCACGGAATGACGCAATTAGTGGGAAAACGATGATTGACCACGACGAATGGACACGGCCCACGTGCTGAAGAACAATAGCAGGGACGGCTATCCTCATCCCTCCGTGGCTGCGGCTTCGTTTGACTCTCATAAAATAATCAATAATCGATAATTACAAGAATTTCCCGTCCAAAATTGTTCAATTTTGTTAATATTTCTCGAACTCGGAAGCCTCACTTCAGATCCACAGAATCCAATATTGGATACGACATATTTGACTTTCAACCCTCAACTCATTAGAAAACCTCTACGGTCAACTCTTTGAATTTGTTTTCTTTCTAATTTTCTCTAAACAAAAGTTTACAAGTAAGAAAGGCAAGAATTAATTTCTTGAGGCAATTATAGATTATAATTACTTGATATTCTTGGTGATATTTTTCGAAATAATCAATTTGTTAAAATAATTTGCACAAATAATAAATGGTCAGTAATCTTAATTTATCAAATACTTTCTGATGTCTTAATTAATATTTTAGAGAAATAAATTAATAGTACCAAATTCTAATTAAATCTGATATTCAATTATTTATATATTGACACGTGACGTGTGACCTTTGAACTAATGAAAACTGTACCCATAATAAAAATAAAAAAGATTTGTAATATTTTTACTTTTGCATGATCTGTCTAAATGAATATTATGCATTTGACATGATTTATTAATTAACATTGTTCAGTAGAGCGCCGTGGGCTGCTTGGCTTTGGTCAAATATTTGAGTTTTTGCCTTCTAAATTATCTTATGAATTGAATTTGAAGCAAGTGGGATTAATTGTTGAGTGAACTGATTAAATATTTAAAATTGTATCAATTAATAATGAAATTGAAATTTAAAATGTGGATTATCGAAGACAATAACATTACAGTTTAACCAAAATGTTGTTTCTAACTTCAATTTACCTTAACAATAACCAGCTTGAAGAATAAAAAGTGGTTTCACAGGGATGACAGAAAGCCAAATGGGGCCTTAAAAGGGTGACCGACAAACATGATAGGCACCTTAGCTAGGGTTTAGTTTATGTGATTGGTAGTTTGATTTTTTGACCATCCCTTTCTTAGGTTTAACTCCCTCCATTAATTGTTTATTTTATTTCATATTATTTTAATTTCCTTTCACTTTCATCTTCTTGGGCATTTCCCTCAAATATATTTTTCGTATGTAAAATAAATAAATGAAGATTAAATCCTATAGACTCACCCATCAACATTAGGTCGTTGAAATAATCTGGTAGGTTTGAACCCCCTCCTTCTTAACTCTCTCAAAGAAGGAATAAATTTTAAATTTTAAGAAAAGATATATACAATGATTATTTATTAGTATTTTCAAGATCGAATCGAATCAACCAAATTAATTAGTTGAATCATAAATCGTTCATAGTTTTGAATTAGATGACTTTCTTCATTTATTTAATCAATTTGCAATCAATTGAAATAATCAAATCATGATTAAATGATATTTTTAAGATTCATTGTTTAGTCTTATTTTCAAAAATACCAGTAAATAGAGCTTAACTTAGCTGCACCAAATATTTTATGTGATCTCTTGGATCATGTTAAACTTTCTTTAACTAGAGATCTTTTTTTTCTTTCATAAGATTAGTTTCTATTAATTTCATTTCTTATTAAAAATTGATACCAATTTAATTTTTGAAAATTAATTTTATCTTAAATTTTAGTCTTCCAATCATAAGCAAACAATAATAAAGAAAAGGCTAAACTTTGAAATAGAATTAATTTTCAAAAATTAAATTAATACTAATTAATATTAATGAGACATAAACTAATAAAAACTTTATCAAAATTTGTATTCATCCTCTTAATGTAGGAGGGTAATACGACATTAATTCATTAAAATTAGTCAACATTTAATGAGTTTTGCAAAAGTTGATGATACTTCATCAACTAAACCACTAAATTTTTTCCATTCACCTGTATTCTCAAACTCAATGCATTGGAGGACACCGGACCGGATTCTTTAGAGGGCGTCGAACATCCTAAAAATTAAATTAAGCATCACAATTTTATTGTAAAAATCAAGGCCAATAGATAATTATAAATTTAAAGATTATTTTTTACTAAATTCTAAACTTTATATTTTTATTATCAATATTATAATATTATATTTAAAATATAATTATAAACTTCAGAAGAATTATTTACTAATAAGTCCGATTCACCGGTCGAGATCCGTTTCATACAACTCCCCACAGCCGTCCAAGTCTTGCGTTGAAGAACAACAAGAAAGTGATCGACTATTCCGGAGTTCTAGAATCAACTTGAAGTCAAATTACAACTTGATGACAAGTTGACAACAACAATGGACAACGTTAATATTTCTATCACTAAAACCCTCAAAACAAATTTTTATATATTTTTCTTACATCGTCGTTTTTTTTTCCCCTAATGATTTTAAGACCGGCGTGTTGCTTTGATGGAATTTTTGGTTTATGGAGCGATGTCCCTCACGTCATAAAAAATTTAAAATTTGTTTTTGTTTAACAAAATTTTACTACAATCAAGTTAAATTGCAAGTTTTTTTAACTTTGGGATTAATATATATATTTATTTACTTTTGAATATTATATATATTTTTAGTGATTTCATCGAGTGACAAGATGCATGCATTGATTTTACTCATTCAGACGGTACCATTAGTTCTGGTTGTATAGAATAACAAAGTTCAATCTCGAAAAGGACGCTTATTAAAAAAAAATTGTTAATATTTTAATTATCAGAATACTTCTTCACCGAGTAAAATAGACGTTGCTAAGAAAATTATTAAATAAAATGAAAACCCACATTCTAAGAAAAGTGCCCACAGAATCACAATGATAAAAAAGTCAAAAAATAAAATAAAATTATTTTTTATCCAAATTTTTTTTATATTCGATAAATTATAGTAAATTCCTATTAATTCAGAATCAAATTAAATTGAACTCTTTTATAAATAAAGTTCTTTTAAAGCTTATTTTTTCAATTCATAAAATTTAAATTTAAAATTTTATTTTAAAAAAATCAAAATTTCAACCACTTGATGATAAAATCAAGTTATTTTAGAATGGAAAGAGGGGGAATATAACTTGAAGTGCGTGAAAAGAACAATGTGATATTAAGATGTTCCACTAGTAGCTCATTATTACATCTATAACTTTAATGAAGCTATTAATTAATTTACCATGTTGATTTTTGTAGCTAATCTGGAATCTTGTATAACAATAAACAATGAGTTTGTAAAAAAATATAATGTGAATAATTAAAAAAATAAGTATAAAAAATGGATTTATATCACTTATATTGACAAATTGTTGCGTTTTTCTTTACTCATTTTTTAAGATAAAATAAATAAATTGATTCCCCAAATTATAAAGCGTTAGTAAAATAGCTCTTAAATTATATGAGATTTTAATTTCATTTTTGAATAATGATCTTCTAATTTTGTCCGTCCATACAATAATTCAAAATTGAAATTATCGATAAATTTTTATAAAGAGATAAAATTATTTATTTGGATTATTATTTAAGAACAAAATTATAACTTTATACTTTTTCTACTCCTTTTTATATGTTATAGTTAATCAATTTTATAGGTATTAAGAAAATAATTTAATTTATTTTTTTGGTAGACTTTCTAAAATTATCATTTATACATTCAAAATAATTAAAAATAGAGAAAGAAATATAATAGAATAAATATAAGTAAATTGAAAAGAAAGATAAAATTAGAAAAAAGTTTTTAATATTTTATTGAAATTTTAAAGAAACAAATAAAAAATTAAAAAATTTCTTCAAAATATGATACGTAAAAAAGAATGAAAGGAGTATAATTTAAAAATTATTTTGTTAACATATTATAATTTTAAGAATAAAATTATTAATTTTTTTAATTGGTTTCCTCAACTTACAAATTTGGGAAATTGCATGCATTGTAGAACATGCATGCTAATAATTCTCTCTACCCCCAAGTATAGTAAAATTGTATTGAATATATATATATTCAAGTCCAAACTATTATCTCCCATAGTTAAAATGACTCGTTTGTTTTGAATGGTTATACCTTAGGGTTCTTATTAAGAAAGTTGTAAATTTAAATTTTTTATGTATTTTCCAAAAGTTCCTTACGATTTTAGTGAATAATTCATGTATTCCTCACAATCTTAATGAATATTTTATGCGTGTACAACTAAGCGCATGCATTATATTAAAGTTTTTTTTTTAAATGAAAGTGCATGTAATAAAAAGATATTGTAACTATCGGCACTCGTAGTTATGTAGTAACATCCGATATTATTTTAAGAGTTCTACTTTTTATTACATGTAAAATGTATTGCAACTATTATGTTGAGGTATCAATAAGAACTTAACAAACTAAGTAGAAAAAAATGGAAAGAAACAATAAATTGAAGTTGAGTAACATGGTTTTATTGAAAAATTTAATTTGCAAAGAATAAATATAGGAAAAAAATTTATAAAATGAGAACAAGGTACTGAGAGTCACTGCTATGTTTCATATTTTTTTCTTACTATGATTCAATTAAATCTCAATTATTGTTTCACATCTCAAACAAACAATTGAAAGATATGCATTTAAAGTGTATTAAAAGATCTAATTGTATTAGGTATGAACAAATTTTTCTTAAGTTGAAAACATGTAATAATTATCTTTTACATTATCCAATTGACAATACTACAATAAATAATTAACACATAAAACAATTTTACCTAAAACAATTGTATTTAAACAATACCATATAAAAGAAGTGTGATTGAATTTATATGTAACTAAAAAGTATAATATCTAGATTATAAAATAAATTGAAGATGATGAAGAGTTTTGAACATAAACTAATTTATAAACTTTACATTACAACTGTTGAAAAAAAATTAAAGTAAAAAAATAATAATACCATATAAAAAAGTTCATCTCAAGCCTCTTCAAAGTTCAAGCCTAACTTGCAAAGCATTCTCAAAAATTCTAAAGAAAAAGTATGAAAAAAATGCAAGACTTAGATGGGAAAGGTGTGTTTGATGGTTAGCTATAACCTCAATTTATAATGGAAGAGAGCCTAACTATTTCCAAAATTAAACTTCAATCCTTTAAATGTATCTAGATGGTGACTCAACCATATTTATTGCTAACACATGGCTAAATTAACTTTCTTTTAACATATGAAGATAATAACTTGATTAAATTCATTGTTGATGCATAGCTAACTTAACTTCTTCAAACTCATAGCTAACACATGGTTGTGTCATCCTTAGATGTATCAAAACAACAATTTGACCAAATTCATTGCAAACACATAGTCAAGCTAACTTTTTTTTAGCCTAAAATTCCAAAAAAAATTAATAGTACCAGTTATGAAATAATTACATGATAATATCATATTTATTCCTCATAAAAAAATGTCATTAATAAAAAGCAATTCAATATATATATGTTGTGACAAAGAAGTAAGTAAATCATTAGATATAGATATAAGAATGAAGGATCAAACCCCTTTGGATGCAAAGAAAAGTATATAGCCTTCAAGAAATATCAAATGTTATTTAAGTTAAAAGTTCATAACAATTCAAAATATTTTTATGTACTTATCATAGCTCTCAACCAACTCATTGCATTAGTAAAAAATCACAAATGTTATCAAGATTATTTCAATTACACTTCTAAAATTATATTTATATATACACTAAGCTATAACCTTCTCAACCTAGACCACAATACATACAACCTTAAAAATTGCCCAAAAAAAGCCTCAATCCCATATTCTCAAAAGTAAGTATATCCAAATTAATGTAAGAGATTTCAGTCATAGGATTGGAAAGAAAATAAAAGCTTAAGAAAAAATTATTTTTTTAGGACAATCCAATAAGTCAAACATTTATCATAAAGTAAGTGCCTTGATTGCTTAAAAATTCGATCATGTTTACCACAATCTTTTTAAAAACTCAAAACTCTTCTTTCTTTCATTCATCTTTTATCTTTTTTCCCTCTTCCTTCCTTTTTTTTAATTTTTATTTTTTCTTATTTTTTTATTATGTTTGTGAAATTTTCAATGCCAAAAACACTTTAAAGATAAAGCATTTTATTCTTCAAATAGAGAATAATATCTTTTGGTTTGTCATACTATAAGTGATAAGGTCATGTTCAAAACAACAAATCAATCAATTCATATAATCACTATAAGCTTATAAGTTTTTTTCTCATTCCTCACTACTTTTTTGCAAAAGATGTGTAAGTGAAAAAAAAAATGCTTTAGAAGTCAAAAATTTTCTTTCATACACACACACGACCATCAATCTTACCATAAGGCTTAAAAATACACAAACATATTTTAGAAAATTTTTTTAATAACCAAGATTAAAAAGATAATTCAAACTAAATAGTTTGGAATTATACTTAAGTAGCAAAGAAAAATTTCCACTTTGAACTTTTAATGATACAATGTTTCCAAAAATATTTTCTTTTTTTTTTTAAGAAAAAGAGCCTACCACCCCTAAATTAAACTATATCATTATTATTATTATTATAAAGAGATAGAAAGGAAAGGACATGTAATCAAAGAAGAAACTATGAATTTTAGGAATGAAATGGGCTAGCTAAAAAAACCAAATAAGAAACTTAAAAAAAAATAAAAATAAGTAAAAAAAAAAGAAGGATAAAACCTAGTCAATCATATGAGTCATATTGATAACAAACATCTTTTTCTTGCAAATGTATTCAAATATGGAAAATGTTCACCTTTGAAGCCATATTCCTAAATATAAATTTCATAAGACCATTCTTACAACTGATATGAGTGTTAACTGTAGCAAGGAATGGTCTTCCTAAAATGAGAGGAATTTTTAACCTTGCATTAATACAGATTGAGTGTTTAAGATAAGAAAGCAATAGGATAATAAATTTTATCAATTTGAAGTAGAATAACTTTTATTGTCTTATTTGGTCTTCTTATAGAACCATTAATCAATTATAGAACCACACATGTGGATTTAATCTCTTAAAGCCCTAAGCACAGATAAATTGAATAAGGCATAAGATTTATACTTGATCTAAGTTCTAGTAAAATTTAGTGGAACTATTATGTTTCAATATGACAAATTGATTATGGAACATTTTAAATCTTTATACTTTAATGGTGTCTTTTATTCAATCATTTCACAACATTCACTTACTTTGTTAAGAATGCAATTTTTTAATGTGATGTTTACTTTTCATGGTACATAGATCCTTGATTACTTTAGCATAAGCTAGCACTTACTTAATCACATGTAATAAGGAAAAATTAATCTTCACTTATTATAACTATTCTAGGATTTCATCTTAGTTTTCAAGAACTTTCCCTCCAAATTTGAAGGCTTGAGAGAAAGGCACCTAAACTGAAACCTTTTTTTTTTTCAGTTCTTTACTTTGAATTGTAACAACACAAACTTTATTAATATTTTGAGAGCTTGATGTAGAAGTTTGTGACATTTGTTATCTTTTTGAGTTAGATTGAGGTTAAGAAGGAAATTTTCCTTGATCTTGTATAGAAAAAGCATGAGTTAGTTTAGTAACTTGACTCTTAATTTCCTTATTCTCTTCTACCACTTGTGTGAGCACACTTTCAAACTTTTGATTAGTTTTATTTTATGCTTCTATAGATGTTTGTAAAGTTTCTTCGAAAGAAGTTCCTGTTAATGAAGTATTGTATTGAGAAGAATGGTAAAACTTTAGTGGTTATACCTTAGTTTTCCATTAATTATTAAATGATGCAAGTTAATTAGAATCTAACTTCCAACTAAGGTTTGGGTAATTCCTCCAACCAGGATTATATGTTTTTAAGTAAGGTAAGCAAGGTTTCCTAAATATCCCTATCGTGTTACATTGTTTCTCATATACCTCTCTCACCTCACTTAAGGTAGGACAATTCTAGGTCAAATGCACTATCCTTCCATAAATTAAACACATTCTATATGACTCAACTCATGCAACCATATAGATAACTCTACTATTTATGATTTTTAGTGTCTATTACTCTTTGGTTAAGGTTGTTATTTATGTTTTAGGGGGCATTTAATTTATGAAATATTTTTTACATTCTCAAACATATTTTATGGAAATGTTACATTCCTATATTTAGTTTAAAATTTTAAAAAATTTACTAAGAATGTAATATTCCTAGGAATATTTTAAAATTTAACTTTCCCTTCAAATATTCCTATAGAGGAGGTGGATATCTTAAATTCCTATCTTATGAAAATATTAATATTAATGTAAAAGAATAATTTTACCCTCATTTATTTTAAAAAAAATTATTTTTATTTTTTAATTTTAATTTATATTTCTCATTTTTAATTTTCTTATGATAGCAAGTATAATTACACTAAGTAAGTAAAAAAAGCAATTTCTATATTTCAATTCTAATTTAATTTGAAAATTTTTTATTTTTATTTTTATTTTTAATTCTAACTAAGTGCTTTCATTACTTACAATCTAAGAAAATGTTAAAGTAACAATGCCTTTCTTTTCATGTAAATATGTTATAAATTTATAAAAATGTTTTATGCATGAATGTATATCTACCAATTTAAGATTATTTTAATATTAGTTTAAAGATATAAGTGTCATTCATTAATTTATATTTTATAAATACAAGTATAAATATATCATAAATATTAAAAATTTTTATTTTTATAAATACTAGTGAATGCAATTTAAATTAAGGATTTGTTAATCAATGTCTTAAGACCACTACTTCAAAAATTTTACTGAGGTTGCAAATATTAATTATTTAAAATTTTATATATTTTCATTCAATTTATTCTTTCAATTTTTTAAAGTGAGAATAAATTAAATAAAAATGTATAAATCTTTAAAAATGATATATTTCCAATACTTTTAAATTATTATTCTTCTTTTTCTTTTCATTCGATCTTTAATGGTTTTTACTTTTTCTTCTCTACCTAATTTTTGATATTTGATATTTATAATTTATAATTTATTATTCATACATATTATGATATAATATTTTTATCTTTATATTTATATATGAATTGTTTATTTAATTTATTTATAATTTATAATTTATAATTTATAATTTGTTATTTATACATATTATGATATAATATCTTTATCTTTATATTTATATATGTATTGTTAATTTAATTTATTTATAATTTATTATTCACACATATTATGGTATAAAATCTTTATCTTTATATATATTGTTAATGGTAATTGTTAATTAAGATATGTTGTTAATATTGTTAATTAATATATATTTAATGTTAATTGTCAATCTTTTTTATTTTCTTAAATCAATAAATAAGAATATATATATATATTATTGTTAATATTATATATTTTAGTTAATTTAATTTACTGATTGTGACAAACCCCCAGAATAAGAATGATTTAAATTGAAATTTAATTTTTTTTATTTTTAAATTTTTAGATATTATTTTTTAATCATTAATATAAATAATATATCATCTCTTTATAAATATATATAAATGATATTTTTTATAAAAATATTTATTAATAAAATAAATGAATACTTAATTTTTTCTTTCATTTAAATGAAAAAAAAGATGAAAAAAGAATATTTAAAGATAAAATGTATGATTATTATAATTTAATTATTTAAAATTTTAAAATTTTTTATTTTATCTTCAATTTAAATTTAAAAGATATTATTTCTCTTTTTTCTCTCTTATTTTATTTTTAAATAAAATAAAAACTTCTTGTCAATAATGAAAAAATTACTTATTTATTTTATATAATTAATTATATAAAAAATTAAATTTGAATTCTTAAAAATTTTAATATTTTATATATTAAATTATTTGTTATATTTTAATCAAATAGAATTTAAATTATTAATTTATTAAGTCATTAAAATTTTTTATCCATATATTTTTAATTAAATCTATAATTTATTACAATTTATGACAAAAAATTGATAAGGACATTTTTTGAAAAAATAATAAGATTCCTAAGATTATAAAATATAAATCAAATATAAGAATATAATATATCTGAGAATGTAAAAAAATATTTTTAAATATATATATATATATTGAACCAAATATAAGAATCTTATATTCTTAAAAATCACATTCTTGAGAATGTATACTTTCTTGAGAATATAAAATTTGACAAACCAAACATCACCTTAAGGTTATCTTTTCCTCAGAAATGGTAAATTCTAGTTGCTTGTGTTTTATTAACGCTATTAGTAGCATTAGAACCAACCTAGGTGTGGGCTTTTTTAGCTAGGTCATTAAGGTATTATATAACTTCATTTATTTTTTTTTTGAAAAAATTCACCATTATATATCATTTCAATAAATTGGCACTTTTTAATTGTGAGTCCTTCATAAAAAAAGCTAATTAAGAGCCAATTTTCATACCCATGGTATGGACACATATTTAACAACTCCTTAGATCTTTCCAAGCTTAGTATAAGGTTTCATTATCTTTTTAAGACAAAAACCATATTCATCTTTTAGCAACATTAGTTTTTGTGATGTGGGAAATATTTATTAAAAGATGCTTGGGTCATTTCTTTTTAGTGCCTTACTCTCAATAAGTATAACTAATTTTTAGTTTTATCTTTTAAAGAGAGTCAAAAAAAATTTAAGCTAACAAAATTTCATTGGGTTAGCTATGAAAAGTGGGCATTACCTCTTCAAATTCCTTAATATGCATATATGAATTTTCACTGTATAAATCATAAAAAGTAGGTAAAAGTTGAATTATTTTAGGTTTAAAATCAAATTATAGTGTATTAAAGCAAAAATGATGCATAAAGGTGTGGCTATGCAAGCAATGTGTATGTATTAAAGACCTATTCTCATAATGTCAAAATTAGAAGAAAATAAACTAAATAAGGTTTTTACCTCGTTTGTGTTGCTTCAAATTCAATTCTCTTCAAGAATCTTCCAAGTTCATGTCTAGAATAATGCATATATACTTTAATGGATCGTTTAGTTTAGGTAATTAGAAAGAAAAAGGAAATTGAGAATTTTCGTTTCCTTTGTATATGATTGGTTCAAAAAATTTTATTCTTTTTCCCTATTTCACCTCTATAGTATTACCCTAAATGGCGTAATGATAATTTCCTCAATTTGTCAAGGAACTCAATCCATTCTGGACGTTGGGTTTATCATCTTTGATAATAATTACTATTATAAAATAATAATAAAAAATATTAAAATTAAAATTAAAAGCAATAAAAATAATAATAATTAATAATAATAGTAATGATAATAAAAATAAAAATAAATATTAATTATAGTAATAATATATTAATAAGAAAATAATAATAAATAATAATTGTAATAGTAAAATAATAAAATATTTAATAATAAAGTAACTAATAAAATTAAATATTAATATTGATGTAATAGAAAATAATAATTATAAAATAATAATAAATAAATAATGAAATTAAAAATAATAGTGATAATAATATTAATAAGAAAATAATAATGATTAATAAAATACTAATTATAAAAATAAAGATAATGAAATAGTTAATAATTATTATCATAAAATAATAATAAATAAATGATGAAAGTGAAAAAGAAAATAATAATATAAAAATATAAACAATTATAAAAATAATAATACTAGTTAATAATAATAAATAATAAATAAATATGATATGAACAATAAAAAATTAATTATAGCAATAATAATAAATATAATAATTATTTTATTAATAATAAATAAGTTAATTTTTCTTCAGTGTATAAATTATTATAAATTAAGAGAACTTAATTTTTATTCTTGTTTAAACCATCAAAATAAATAAGCATAGAGTATTCATTCCTTTTCTCTCTATTTTGCGTTTTTAATTCATTTCTCTTTTTCCATTTGAACCAAATGGCCTTAAAATATTATCTTCCGCTTTCTATTTTTTTTCCAAAAAACTAAAACAAAACTTATGAATAAGATTAATAGAAAAATTCACTAAAGATTTTAACCAACAAAAGTAAATAAAAATAAATAAAAAATCTACTTTTGATAGTGCCTTCTGAAAATAATGCCAAATTTGAATTATGCTCAAAATATATTACGGTTATTATAATATAGATTGATGTGTTAAAGAAAAAGCTTCATAAACCAAGTTAGTAGGAAAAAAAAAAGAAACAATAAATTGAAATCGAGTAATTTGATTTTATGGAAAAATTAATTTGCATAAAATAAATATAGGAAAAGATTTTATAAAATGAAAACAAGGCATTGTGAGTCACTAATATGTTTCATTTTTTTTCCTACTTTGATTCAATTAAATATCAATTTTGATTTCGCATCCTGAACAAGTAATTGGAATATATGTATTTAAAGTTTATTAAGATATTTGATTGTATTAAATGTGAAAAAATTCTTCTTAAGTTTAAAACTTAAAAGAATTATTGTTAAATTGGTAATATTGCAATAAATGAACAATATATAAAACAATTTTACCTGTAACAATTATATTTAAATAGTACCATATAAAAAATGTGATTGGATTTATATAAAATTGAAAAATATAACCTATGAATTATAAAATAAATTGAAGATAATGAAAAGTTTTGTACATAAACTAATTTATAAACATTAGAACTCTTGAAAAAAAGAATCAAAATAGAAAAATAAAAATATTATTTATAAAAGATCATCTCAAGCCTCACAAAATTTAGCTCAACTTGCAAAGGATTATCATCAATTTTAAAGAGAAAAGATGAGAAAAATGTAAGATTTGAATCAGGAAGAAGTGTATTGAATAACTTGCTAAAGCCACAATTTATAGTGGAGGGGAGCTTAAGAATTAGAATTAAACCTCAATCCTTTACATATATCTAGATAATGGCTTTATCATATTTATTGTTAGCACATGACTAAGTCAACTTTTTTTAGATTTATCAAGATAACATTTTGACTATATTAATTGTTGATGCATTTTGAGTTAACTATCTTAAATTTATAGTCGACACATGGTTAAGTAAGATTTCCTTAGATGTATTGATACAACTTGACTGAATTCATTGCTAACATATAATTAAGTCAATTTTTATTGCCTAAAATTGAAAAAAAAAAAGACAATGTTTAATAATAGTATCTATGAAATAATTATGCAATAATATCATATTTATTCCTTATAATTTTAAAATAATGTCACTAACAAACCAATTCAAAATTTACTAGTTGATTTGCACATACTTCCACACTTGCTCAAGGGTCTTTTCTATAAAGAAATTAAAAAATTTAAATATTTTTAATAATTATAATCCATTCCAAATGAAAACAATGTTTATAGTTCATAATTATTAATAATATTTAAACTTTTCGATAGAAAAAGGCCTTTGAATTGATGAATTTATTGTTTTTGTATGATTCAACACTTATTCCTTGGATATTAAGTTTTTTTTATATTTAATTACATCCATTCAATTGATTTAATGAATTATTACATTTGAATAAAATAGCAAAAAAAAAGAATTATTAACAAATTATTTTATTGAAATATAATAGAAATAAAAATATTATTTTACAATATTATCATTATATATATAAACACAAATGTAGAAAGCAACTCCTTTAAAATCAGAGTTTTTTTTAGTGAATGTAAAATAGATGAACTAATGCAAGAAACTAATTCCTATAGAAAATTTAAAAGTTTATCCAATTTATCATGTGAAACATGAAATAAATGAATACAAAAAATTGACACAAAATTATCAACTATAATAATGACCAATGAAATGAATATTTGTATTTCATCAAATTGATATCAATATTATTATTTATGTAAGAAAATACTAATTTATATTAGGCAAATACTAACAACAGCCTCAATACTGTTGTTAAGCATTAAATACATATTCCCAATTAACTAGTTTAAGGTTCTATTTCACATAGATAAATAAAGAGTTAGTTAATAATCAATAAGTTAGTTAATAATTAATAAATTAATTGATAATTAATAACTAATTGATTATGTGAGAAATATTTTATAAAATTAATTGCTAAACCGATTGAAATTACAAAATGACATAAAAATTATATTAATAGAATAAATATGTAAATTAAAATAGTTCAAATTAATGAAAGATATGGTTTGTAAATTAATAAAAAATTAAACATAAATTTGAAAAAAAAAATTCAAAGTTAGTAATTTATAAGTTATAAGCTACTTAAAGTAATTTATCAAATTAAAATTTATTTTTTTCAATAAGATAGTGTGCAAAGCACTTCCAAAGATTAGCTTATGATAAGTTATAAATTAACTTATTTATTACGTAAAATAAAATCTAAATGCTTTATTTTCTATTTTTAGTAAAATGATAATCGACAATACATTAAATGCTTTATTAAAATAGAAATAAAATATTAAATGTAGTTTTGTCATTTATTGTATTACTAAAAACAAAAATAAAAAATTTAATTTAATTAATTAAGGATGTGTATTTAATGCTTAACAATAATCCTAGGGTTATTATTAGTATTTTCCTCTATATAAATATCGTTGTTGTTCAAAAGATGAGTAGTTACTTATATTAATAAATTATTCATAAAATTTTCATTAAAGTGGTTGCCAATATATCATTCCTAAAATATTATGAGTTCAAATTAAGACGATCTTATTCATAAGAAAAGGAAAATATATTTTTATTTAGGGTATTGAGTTATAATTGATTTTTTTTTTGGAAAACAAAAAATGGATGGTGAACACCAAAGGAGCAACCCCTTTTGTATACTAGCATAGATAAATGAGAGTCATATTTGATGTTTTGGAAAAATAAAAAGTGGATACCAAATGAGCAATCCCTCTTATATAGTATTATAGAAATAAATATACATATATATATTATTTGTATTATTATATTAATAAGTAATGATACTACCAAAAAAATATATAAATGACATAAATTTATAAAAATGTCATTATTCATGAGTTGTCATGAATTTATTTCTAGCCAATTAATGACAATTTAATTCAACAATTGTTATTGAAAAAATTTATATATAATTTATTGGTTTATGAATTTTTTAAATTGTTTATTTAACTAATTTATCTCATAATAAATGAAAAATAGAATTTGTATTGTATTAATGATATTATAAAAAAAGCATACAAATTATATAAATTTATGAAGATGTTATTAACCATGATTTGTCATTAATTTATATATAGCTAAATAATGACAATTTTATTCAACAATTGCTATTGTATCTATTGTATAAAGATTCACGCATAGTTTTTTAATTTATGAATTATATTTAAACCGTTTATAAAACTAATTTATTTCATAATAAATAAAAATAGAAATTTAATAGCTCAAATAAAATGATAGAAAATTATAATTAAAAAATGATATTGATTATAAAGTTATTGTCTTTTCAACATTAACAATATGGAAATTTTAAATATAAAGAGAAGTAGAGAGATGGAAAAAATAAATAAAAATCTAAAATGTGTTGCCTCTTTAAGATCATAAATTTTGAAAACACATTGATGTATTTATGGAAGAGAGCTTTTTTTTTTAAAGAAAAAAAATTCTATAATAACTCTATCGAAGTATTGATATTAAGCAGTAATTTAGAAAACCACATGCAAAATCTACGGTGAAAATGTAGGGAAAATGAGGGATATAGAATTTAAAATTTAAAATTTAGAATGCAACAAATAAAAAATGGAAGTTATGAAAAATTTAAAATTTCTTATTTTTTTGATAACCGACATAAGATTTTAACTGCAACTAATTAATCTCTTGTAATACCAAACGAGCAATTTTTTCATTGTTAAATAAATTAATTATAAAATTACATAGTTACTCATTTTTTATATAAAATAAGTTAGTATGGATTTTTATGGACATTAAACTTTTCTATCTCTTTTATAAAGTAGTATAGATAGATTTTTATGCACTTATCACCCCTTATATTTTATGTCCAAATTTAGAATTTGTATATACGTGCGAAATAAATTATCACTCATGCTAAAAAGGGAAAAAAATTGTCACTCAATTTTGTAAATATTACCATTGCACAATTAAATTAATCCTCATTCCTTAACAATAGATATTTAGGATGGAGTCATTTTCATTTGGACTTTCTTTGCTTAAAGAAACACCCATTGTTTTAAATGAAAATAATGTTTCCTGTATCCTACTGTAGATAGATAAAAGTATTTATGGATAGAAGAGATAATTTTGATATTTTATAACACCAAAATGAATTGCTAGTTGAGGGAAGAAAACGCTTCTTTCTTTAGAAAATATGTGTTAAAATAGCATATTAGTACTTTATTAAAATTAAACAGGCACAATTACCGAAAAAATAATCAAGCACATATGGCCCATAGTTTAAGGGAAACTTCAAAGTGGAAAAATCAAAAAGCAATTCCTGGGGGGAAATGTGGCTTTCTATTAGTAAAATATACCAAACAACTGACCAATCAAAATGAGTACTTTTATATAATTATCTCGATACAACATTTAAGGAAAACCCAATTAATAAATGGATGATGATCATTTATATCACCAAAATCATTATCCAATATAGACAAAGCAAAATATAATTTATTTTAATCCATCTCTTTTTTTTTTTGAACTAATTGATTTTAAATAATTTAAAGAGAGTCATCTTTATTTTATAAATCTCTTTATCAAAATACTCAATAAAATTATAAAAGAGGGTTTGAGATATATTACCAAGGATATTAAAGATCAGCTGCTTACAATAACAAACCAGTTAAGATACTCTTTCACTTTTTACAATTCCATTCAATTCTTATTTAGGATTCTCGTAGTTTAAAAAAATCTTAAAAATCAAATGCTTGCACTTATTTTTATTTTTAATTAGGGACTTCGCGACACCCATCCATCGTTTAAATCTGATTAGTATAACCAATTTATGAATGCAACTAACCCACTTTTAATATAACCTGTTAAATAATGAGTAAAGTCGTTAATGAATAAAAGTTTAAATTCTAAAAATAATAGTTATTAGAATAAAAATATTCATTAATATTTTAATCCGTTGGGTGATTATTTACTAGGTGTTTAAGGGGGGGAAAAGCCTACATACCATGTATTTCTACTTTAAGTGGTAAACATCTTTGAAAAAATGGCATTATGAAATCAATTTGTACTATAGGAGAAAATCCACATTTACAAGCACCGTGGTCCATAATTGTTAATAAATTATTATTTGTATGTGTTGATTGATGACAAAATTTTTCAAAAAAGTATCTAATTAAGGATAAAATATAAAAATAAAGATATAATTTCTAACGTTTAAATTATAAGATTTTAATTATAAATTGAATGAAATTATAGGAATTACTAAAGTAATTTAACTTTACAAAATCTAATGAAAAACTTGTGTTGCACCCATATATATGATCTTTTTTTTTTTATTACAAATGATAAATATCAGCACATACTTTTCCGCCCCGATATTATATATTTATATATTAGGACAAATAGGAAACCATAAATCCAAGATTTATCTATTAATTTCCCTTCTATTTTCAGCAAGTGAAGGAAAAACTCATAATTAACTGGCCCTAGCATAGAACTTCAATTATATATATTCTAGCAGTTAAAGGGTTCTTGTTGTTATCATACCAGAATATGTCAATATAATTAAAATAATTAATATTCTCATTTTTTTTAATGATAGAAGTAATTAAACTATTATATATATATATATATATATATATATATATATATATATATATATAATTTGAAGATCGAGCTCAAGATGTTAAGAAAAGCAAAGTCTCAAATAATCCACTTAAACTAAAAAGGTTATCCGCATGAATTTTTTTTCTTTTTTAAACGGATTGGAATTCAACTGATCTAAAAAAAATGATTTGTGGCCTTTGGTAATGACACTATACAATCTAAAAAAATTGAAATGAAAGTTGTAATTTAAATTTAAAATCCTTAACTCCTATATTTTGAAAATATTAAGACCACTAGGAGAAAAAAAAAAGTTAATTCAAACTCGAGCTTGTGGGGAAAATAAAGTAGTTATGTTGATGAAACTTTTTTTAACTTTAATTTTTTTTTAAAGAAAAGTTGGTTTTCAGATTTAAATATTATATTGGTTGTGAAAGGCTGTGATCCAATCATAGTGTGAACACGTAACGTAAGTTGAATAATTTGCAATACGCGGAAACAAACTTATCAAAGTATAAAAAAGTAATTTAAAAACGGAGGCGCCCTTAAAAGAAAGGGTATAAAAGTAAGACAGAGAAATGAATTCAACAATTCATATGACCCACAAATGATATTAAGAGACAAAAACAGTGTAAGCATAAATATATGTTCTACGTCTAAAATCATCTGAAAATTAATTATAAACATTTTATTAACACAAAAAAGATTTAAATTTAATTAAGAATTTGCTTCGGCACTACCTTGATAGGATGGTCAATTTTATAAGAATTTTTTTCATAAAATTCATAATATTTTAAATAAACTTCGTAATTTTTTACAATGACAAAAGTCATGGAGTGCAACTTTTCACATAAATTTTATAATTTTTACGTAAAATTTTACAATTTTTTTATAAATATTACAACGTAAATGACAATGGTTACAATATGAAAATTTTTAAGAGTTCTATGAAAAAATTGTAAGATCTTATGAAAAAATTATAAAATTTATGAAAAAAAAAAACTACAAAGATCATGCCAGTATTCTTTATTTTAAGACAATATTAGATAATCACTCTTTAATCTATTATTAATGTAAGATATTTTATGTGATCAATGATTAAAAATTCGTTATATCATTAAAAAAATTAATAATAATTAAAAAATTTTATTGAATTAATAATTAATTGGTTTAAGGAAAGTAGGTTGAGTTAAAAAATGTTTTAGACTTGATAAAGGATTCTAAATTTGATTTTTAAATATTTTTTTTAAAAAATTTTACCATTTATTATTTTTACTCTAAATAAGAATTTCCATACCTAGTGAATAAAGCGTGAAAATACTACGAGTATTAAAAAAAAAATACCACCGATCAATGTGTGTCCCACGACAGATTGTATTCATTTAAGTCTAAGATTTTATTTTAAAGAATAAAGTGAAAATTTAAAATTTTTAATGATTAAAATTAATATTTAAAATTTAATAAATAATAATTAACTAAAAAAATTAAATTTATAATTATCCATCCTCTTAATTTTTTATAAAAAAATTATAGTATCATTTTAGTTGCATCTTATATTGTAGAGCATATCCTCATCCGTCACTCAAATATGTTTGTCAGAAAAAAGGAAAAAGAAAAACACGTATTTATGATATGTATTCTTAATTTTCCATACAATTTTGAATATAAAATAGGGATATGCCCCCAAATTCATGCATACCATGATGTATTTCAAACTTTGAGGGCTATTCAGTCAACAACCTTGAAAAAGAATAGAAATGTAAATCAAATAAATAAACAAATTGCCTTGCTTCGAACCAAATTAACTTTTTTTTTTAAAAAAAAAAAAGAAGCTAAGCAAGTCCAGGATAAATTTTAGCATTAAAATTTAATCTAAGAATACCAAAAAATTTAACCTATAAATAGGTGATAAGATTTAAATTTAATCCATTATCAATATAAATAAATTTTATATTATTATTTATCTATATATTATTGTATTATTAAAATTATTAATTTTTTTTGTTATTGATAAAATTCTTAATTACAATGATGATTTTTAAATGAACAAACACTGGTAGGGAGTGCAATAATATCTAACAGCTGTGGACATTATTTGAACCGCCTAGGCCGTTGCAGATATTTGTACGTTAACTAATAGTCAATTAGTCCAGCAATTCTGCCAAAAAAATAAAGAAAAACCCTAAATGATCCTCCGAAGAATTAACTCAATAACATGTTTAAATAAATGTAAATTTTCATCCTCTAAATTTAAAATAATGTATTTTAATTTTCTTGCAAATTTAATCTCCTTAATTGACTTCGCTTGACTTCTATGATGAATATTCCAGTAATATTGAAGTGGATTGTAATTCCCTTTATTTTGAGACTTAAAATCTTATATGGCTGTGGAAAGCATGTTAATTTCAAACGATTTCCGATATTCAAATTCACGAGAAGGCCTTACTTAAGGAGGAAAAAAATTATTAATATTCTAATTTTCAAAATAATTATTCTACTTAGCCACTATTTTGAAAGCAATTTTAAGATATTATTAATAAAGTATTGCTTTAGTAAAGAAAATATACTACTTTGAATAGATTTTACTTATTAATAAATAGAAGTTCAATTATTTGAATTCTAAAAATAATACTTATTGAAAAAAGAAAAATTTATTAATATTTTAATCTTTGAAGTGATTATCGATCTTACTTAATAACTAGACAAAGTATGTTGCAAATTTGTATTTTATTTCCTCTTTTGGGGATGAATATTTAGTAGTTTTGTCCAATAATTCTGTCAATTGCATGAATTATATTATATCACATTAATGGAAATCAAATGAGATAGGATGATCAAAATTACACCAATTATAAGTTTAATAAAATTAAAATTAAAATAAATTATTTTAAATTAAAATATTAAAATTCAATAATTTGTATTTATAATGTTCAAAATTGAATCTAAACATAATATTTATAATATTTATAAGAATCTAAAAAACTAAACATTTAGAATATATTTGAATGCATTTAACAGAATTTTTTTAACTTGGTCTACGAGCTCCTTGAATTTATTATTAATTTTTATTTAATCCAATTCTAATAGATATAATATGTTGGGTGTCAAATTAACAATAAGAATGCATTAACTCGCAAAATGGCCATGCATTTATAACATGGAAAACAGTTTACAGCTTGAAAGATTTTTGTTAGGCGATAAATTACCCCTAAAACTTTAAAAATTTTATGAATTATATCTTTAAACTTTAAATAAATTACAAAATAATCTTTAAACTCCGAAAAAGGAAAATAATGAAGGCTTAAATTGATTATTAGTTCTAATCGTAAATCTAAAAATGTATTGCTTGTATAATGTTCATGTCTTTTTTCTTCACTTATAAAGTGCAAAACTTGTGTCACACGTATAATTGGTTTCAATTATTATCCAAACTTAAATCATAAAATTGATATTTGATGATAAAATACGATATCTAATTTAAGTTTTGCGTCCTATAACTGAGGAAACAAGATTTTGTAAAACATAAATATAATTCATTTATTAGTTTAGAGTTAAATCAATAGTGAATTAATATTTTCATAATTTTTTTTAATTTTAAGGGCTAATTTGCAATTATCTTAAAGTTTAAGAATGTAAAGTGTAAGTTTCTAAAATTGATGTTTGGTGATAAAATACGATATCTAATTTAAGTTTTGCATCCTATAACTGAGGAAACAAGATTTTGTAACACATAAATGTAATTCATTTATTAGTTTAGAGTTAAATCAATAGTGAATTAATATTTTCATAATTTTTTTTAATTTTAAGGGTTAATTTGCAATTATTTTAAAGTTTAAGAATGTAAAGTGTAAGTTTCTAAAATTGAAAAAAGTAATTTGATGTTCATAAAATTTTAAAGGTGTAAAATGTAATTTTACCCTTTGATTTTATGTAAAAGGGTAATTGAAGGAATTTTCTTTATTATTGAATTATTTTTTTTTAATTTTCAAATGGATAAATTGAATAAAAATTACAAATGTTATTAAAAAATTTAATAATAAAAACGTTCAATGCGTTTCCATATAATTATCCTATTTAAAAATAAGTTGTTGGAATATTATAATTTCTTTTCATAATTTCACTAATACTATGCATTATTTAATTTTTTAGTACCTATTCATAAAAAGATAATACAACTCTCAATTTACTTTGCTCTCATGCATTTATTATTTATTTATTTTATTTTTACAAATTGTAAAATTCATAATTTTATGAATTTTATTTTTTATTAAAAAGAAATGAATACTCACTCCCTTAGCAAATAATAACATTTTTCTTTGTAAAATCACACATAAATGATCAATAAATAATAAAAAAGTCATGTCGATTCATAGGTAACAAAAACGTTTTAGCAATTTTTTAATAAAATTAATAAAACATCAATATATAAATAAATAATGATATACAATTAATTTTATAACAATGGTAAATCAAATTTAACTCTTCTACAACAACAACACATTGATAAGTACATTATCAATAATTTAACGGTCAAGTTAACATCTGAATCAAACTTTGAGGTTTATACACAAATTTTAAACAATTAAAAATTCAAATAAAAATATCTACGATTGAACAATTTGCAGCAGTGGAATATTAGATCAAGAAGCATCACAAATTGAGGCACTAAGCATTAGCCTGCAATCCAACGGCAGACAATTGAGACCACACAACACGGAATCCTTCCTGCCGCCCAGAAATCCTCACCCAATCCCTTCTTTCTCTCTCCTACAAATTCCACATTTTACATTTTCATATTCACACAATTTTATTATTTTAATTTGAACATGTGTTAAGAATGTCCATCACACATCCTCTGCGTGGGGCCCACTTTCCGACCATGATGATGATTATTAACCTACGTTGTGTGTAATTATTCACACTTGTAGGGGTAAAACTCCAATGTAATTTCCAAAATTATGGGCAATCTCGTAAGCGTACAATCCAGCCTGATTATCCAAGACAATCCTGTTCCTAATTACAACATTAATGACCTCATAATTGCAATTTGGTTTTTAATTTTATCCAATGTTTTATAATTTCCAAATAATTTGTCTTATTTTTCATTTATCGTTATTACAATACAATTTTTTTGGGTTATTTTTTTTGTGTTTTTTTTCTTTACCTTGTCTCACACCACGCCAGTTTCTTCGATTGGTTGATCTGCTTCTCCGGCATGTTGGTCTCTCGATCTTTCCCCTCTGTGGCCGATGGAGGTCCTCTAGAGGGAAACGCAGAGTGAGCTGTAGAGAGAGAAACTGAAAGATTCTAGAGAGCGAAAGTTAGTGACTAAGACAAAAAGCCAGAGGGATTGGTGGGATTTTCTCAGATAGGACTGTGTGAGATGAGCTGATGAGAAGACTAATGGTAGGAAGTTTGGAACTTTGAGAGATTTTTGTGTTATGTGAGATATTTTCCTGAAGGGTTTTTCGGTGGGGGGCTTTGATTTGGTTGGATTTGATATGGGTGGGTGTTTTCCTTGTTTTGGATCATCCAACAAGGAGGACAGTGGATTGAAGGAAGTTGTCAAAAAGGATTCTATCAAGGAAGCTTCAGTTGTTCAGTCTCACCACGTGACAAGGGTTGGCTCAGGTCTGTCTGAATTTTGAAACTTGCTTTGACAAATTGTTTGATGCTTTTAATATTTTCCGCAATTCAGCTAGTTTGATTAGTGTTCTGCTTCAGTTATGTTGAATTCCGTGTTTTTTGAGCTTTTTAATTGTCTTCTAATTATGGGTTTTCTTGAAAAATATTTTATTACTTTGATCTGATTCATCTGAGGTTGCGCTTCCACCTGCTACAGTTACTGAACGATTTTGCTGCTTAACTTCAATTTTTTTATGTTTATTTGTTGTTAAGAGGTACAAGTAACATTGTTGGAGATCTGCCCTTGGGTCTGGTTATTACAATTATCTGACATTGTTCAAGACATTCTCCATTTTACTACAGTTGTCTGTCTGACAGATGCAAGGCTGTCACCGATGCTAGATGCTGCATTTTTCTAGTCAAGTGTTCAATATTCTGGAAAACATACTGTAAAATGCTTTATGAAATGCATTATCTGGGGGGCTTTTAGGCGTTTAATTAGATACCGGAACGGTACAATTTTAGATTAGTCGGGGTATGAATGATTGCATCATATTTTAGTGAATGATTTGATGTGATGTGCCACATGATTTTTCAAGCTAAAATTTTTATTATCACATCACATAATTCCAATGCAGTTCCTAGGGAACATCGTAATAAAGCAGCACATGTCTCTGTACACTGTTCTAAATTCACCTTATGTGGCTGCATAATAATTTGCATTATTAACATGGCCTTGCATACTTTTAATCTAAAATTTCCCTAAATTGTATGTGTACTTCTTAGCTGATGTCCATCCTTAATTATTTGCACAGATAAATTGAAATCAAAGAGTGGCTCCGATCCTAAAAAGGAACCACCGGTTCCCAATGATGGACCAACAGCTCACATTGCTGCACAAACATTTACATTCCGGGAGCTTGCAGCTGCTACAAAGAATTTTAGGCCAGAATGTTTACTAGGTGAAGGAGGTTTTGGACGTGTTTACAAAGGACGCCTTGAGAGCACAGGACAAGTAAGTTCTGCTGCAAGGATTATGAATCCACCATATTCTGAAGCACAACCTAATATCTTTTACATTAAACACGGAAGAGTTTGAGCCAAGGTTGTGTTTTTGGCTTCTTCAGCACATGGTTTCTCCTGAGGAGTTTCCCTTGACATATGTGCAGAAAGATTGAGAACTCTCTCATGTTATTGTTTCCTTTTGTTTTGTTTTGGTTGCTTTATATTCTAGCTTCTAGTTAGTTGAGCTGCTTTTCTGTTTGGATCATGTCTGCTCCTCTTTATGCATTGCATCTTCTGATTTCTGTCTTTGTTTCATGTAAAACATTAGTTAGTTATTTTGTGCTCTAAATTTTTTATGTAGAATTACATTTTAGTCAGTATATCTTTTTGAGCATCATCTGTCAAATTAGATAACCATTAACTGTCAGTCATATTATGTCTCTGACTCTAGATTTTTTGGGATGGAACCATGTATTTTCAGGTAGTTGCTGTAAAACAGCTTGACCGGAATGGCCTTCAAGGAAATCGAGAGTTTTTGGTGGAGGTTCTCATGCTCAGCCTCTTACATCACCCAAATCTTGTGAACTTGATTGGATATTGCGCTGATGGTGATCAGAGACTGCTTGTTTATGAATTTATGCCTCTGGGGTCTTTGGAGGATCATTTACATGGTCAGAGCATTTCTTTGTTACCTTTGATAAGATATAACTGAAAATTTTGCTCGATGAATGAATGAATTTTTGCCATGTTTTCCCTTAAGTGAATGAATATTTTCGATGACACTGAACCATGAACTAATTAATGGTCATCATTCTATGTTATTGTTTCTAGTTTGTACTGATTACTGATTTAATCTGCTTTACGTGATGGTATTAGTCTTAGGGGAGGCAGTCAAATGTTATCCCAGCATACCTGGGCATCTAGATTCTAGGACTTGATGGATATGTTTGAGAGTATGGCTATGGTAGAGACTCTATAAACACTTATAATTGTTGTACAAATGGCAATATACATTGTGGTTGGTTAAATCCTATGAATAACTGATACTTGTGTTGGACTGGACCAGTATCCAATACTAATACTCTACAAATACCTCTTGATATGCATCAAAGAAGAATTGAAATCTTGGAATTTTTTTTTAAAATTTTAGAATTTGGGTGTAGCTTTGATTCTCAAAAATTCACTAGGAAGATTTTTAAATGCAGCTTCTTGTAAAAGAAAAAAAGTTGTTTTGTTAGAAAGAAACAAAAACAAAATCCTTTTGTTTAATCTTCAAATTCAATTAGGTGTAAATATATCACCAAACCAGTCCTTTGTTATTCCTAAAATTGAAACATTATCTCGTACCTTTGCTATTTTTATTTTTTATTTTTGCACATTGATGACAAATGTATATTTTGGTTTTTTGAATACCAGTATTCCTATAGGAAATTTATATTTTTTGTATGTATTCCAACAGTATGCATATCCTATTTTTTTTTTCTTTTCTAAATTACCATATCTCCACGCCCGAATGGTATCCTATTTGATACCCATATCATATCTGTGTTTCATAGATTTTATCCAATCATGATGTGGGTTTCTGACAGTTGCTGGCTTAACCAAAGCTAGGTGATCAGTTAACAGAGTAAAACCTATTAAACTTACTTAACTCAGTTTAAAATATTTTATTGCCTTATTGCCTTTGTCTCAGTATTTCCTAAATGACACAAGATTGTTTTTTGTGGATATGGTTGGATAGAAATTCTAAGATATTTAGAGGCAGATCTTTGCCTCTTCCTCTTATTTGGGAGAAGATTGTTTTTTGGGTCTCCTTGTGATCCTTGGCTCAGGGCTGTTTCAAAGGAATCCACATATCAGTCCTCCAAAGAGATTGAAGAGCCGTTCTGGTTTTCTAGCTTGACATCCCACCCTCCCCTCCCAAAAAAAGAAAAAAAGGGAAACATTTTGTTCTTCTTCCTCTCTCTCTCTCTCTCTCTCTCATGAAGGAGAACTCCTTTTCTATCAAGGAAATTCAATGAGAACATCATGTATCAGTGGGCTAAGAAATTGACCATTAAGTAATAGTTTATGACTTGCCACTTACATTGAATTTGGGTTTTTTTTCTCATTCTATATCTTTGAGCATTGAGATAGAATAGCCATTAACAATGGCTATTTTCCATCACATAAGGCCATGGTTATGGCCATTTAATGCCAACCATTTTCTTGCATTACCCAGCTGCCTGATGTATTTGAGTTGTCTATTGTTTGTTGGTTACTTATAACAGAAATGCCAGAGATATTTGAGAAGAGTCTTGTATATATATTATAGGACAGACTCTTCACCATGGCCTTCCACTGGTGTTTGCCCAACAGTTATTTCCAGCAGTTCCTTGTCACTTGTGCATTGGAATTTGTCATTTTATTTTATTTTATTTTTTGTTTGACTTGTGTGGATTTTATGTATGTTTCCATATGGAGGATGCCTTTCACTTACTTTTGAACTTTTCTTCCTCTCTCTTCAATACTTTGTCTGCTTCAAAAAATAATAATAATAACAATCTTGTTTGTCTTTCAAGTTTACATTTCCTTTCATTTTTTTCAGTGGATGAATGCACATAAACCTTCCAAGTGGTTGATTCCAAACGAGAAGAGTCTACATTTTTTATTTTTGCAGACCTTTTGTACTACAAAAGGGGAGGGGATGCTCCCCACATATGCGTTGGTTATTTTCTCTCTTATGCAGTTAAAGTTAACCTAACTCTAAAAGAATTTGATGTGAACTTGTTCCGATATACCATGTTCTGGTCTAAAATATACCAATGAGTGTCTAATTCATATTCAGTTGACTAATGAGGGTTCTGAGAATTAGTTATCCTACATAGAACCAGAGTATTTTGGGATTCGCTGATTTTAATGTGGTTTGTTTCTTAGTATAGTATCATAGTTCATGTGCATGTGTGCTTGGATGAATGTTGGAGCTCTTTCTGTTAAATACAACATATTATTTGTTTCTCAGCATCTTAAGCATTTATGACATACGATAGATTATATCAAGCTTGGTTATTGAAGTTGGAAAACCACTTACTCTTTCCTTCAAGTGTTTTCTAGCTTTGAAGCAAAAACATTGGACACTAGCTATGTTTCTAGGACCATATTATTGGTATCAATATAACAATCATAGTGCATATGTTGTAAGTAGTCTTAAATACTAGAGTAACTTTTAAGGTGGCAAAATGTGGTTCAGAGCTTGGTTGCTGAGTTTCTAAACATGCGTATAATGTGCAACCATGATAGGGTTTTTGAATGTTTAGGAAAATTTTATGAATTCGAAGGTCATTTGGTTGGTAGAAAGTTGTATGAGAAGTGTAACTTTCCAGGAAATAAGATGCATATAGGATGTTTGGTTGGCTACTAATTGGCAAAAGGAGGAAAATAGGACTCTCCTAGAAGTTCTACTTCTCACAAAATGTGGAAGTTACTTACTTTCTTCTCCCCTAGGTAAGAACTTCCTACAACGATTTTTAATTCCTAATGTCAATCAAATAACTTTAAATATTTTCCGAGAAGTTCACTAGGGAAATTTACTTCTTAAGAAGTTCAACTTCTTGTATGAACCAAATGACTCATCAGTATGGTAGCATTTTTCTGAGTAAATTCTTGTAATTATACTAGCCAACCAATCAACATTCTAGTAGAGCTTGACTAGGCTCGGACTTTCAGCTTGTAATTGGTTTGTTGGCTCCATGAACCACAACCAGTACAGGAAAATGAAGGGCATTTCTAGATGTTCTAATTCTGATTATTTGCATCTCTTATCAACAGCTTCCCCATATATATTTAATTCCTATCGTGCCTTGGTAAAACTGTAGTCCTGCAATGTTTCATACTTTGCATACCCCACCTTCCAAGCAATGTTGAGGAAAGCATTTAATATAAACTGATTCTGGAGAACTTCTGATTTGATGATAAATTGGGCGCAATTCATCAGTGTGTTTTACCACTAGCTCTGTGAGAATCCCCTTCAAATCCAGGGTGACAGTTACTCACATGTTATTTTTACCTAGAGCGATAATCAGTAAAGTTGACTTTCCTATGATTTTTTATTTATTGAACTACGCTTCCAAAGAGCTGTCTGCTCGTATAGTCTGTCCAACTCCAGATGTGAACAAAATTTCACATAGGATACTTATATTCAATAATTTTTGTCTTCTTTCTTTCACTTTCATAGTGGGATTAGATCTGAGCTTACTTTGACGTAGGAGACTTGCATTATTCCATAATTGGACTCTTCTTTCCTTAGATAGTGGGGTTGTTTTGTCCTCCCCCCGCCCCCCAAACAGTTTTAAAGCTTGTCAAGATGCATTCTGACAATTGAACTTGTTTTGACAAACTACATGAATGTAGTCAGGACGTATCTACTTCCCCAACAGTTTTAAAGCTTGTTCCTGACTGGTCTATTGCATTCTAGTTTATGTTAGAAGTAATGAATGCTGGAATGCATTCTACACAATGTGACACAGCGGGCAAACCCTTCCGGTGAATTCATTAATTATAAGTTCAAAAGTCCATCTTCATAGTTTATAACTTTGTTGTTTCATTCATTACAAGTATGACACTACTATTTTTTTTTGGTTAGATCAACATAAAATTTCAACATGTAAAATATGGAGAATACCCTAACCCTTTGAAAATGCCCCAGATCTTCCTCCTGACAAGGAGCCCTTGGACTGGAACACAAGGATGAAAATAGCAGCCGGTGCAGCTAAGGGATTGGAGTATTTGCACGACAAAGCAAGCCCTCCTGTAATATATAGAGACTTGAAATCATCAAACATCCTTCTAGATGAGGGTTTTCATCCTAAGTTATCAGATTTTGGGCTTGCAAAACTTGGTCCTGTTGGCGATAAGACTCATGTTTCCACACGAGTCATGGGAACATACGGTTACTGTGCACCTGAATATGCTATGACTGGCCAACTAACATTGAAGTCTGATGTCTACAGCTTTGGAGTTGTCTTCCTTGAACTTATTACGGGTCGGAAGGCTATTGATAATACACGTGCACCTGGAGAGCATAATCTTGTTGCATGGGTAAGCATCATTCTCATAATTTCTGTGTCATATGTATAATTTTAGATATATCCATAATGAAACAATGATTTGGACGTCAATCTTTCAATCATTTATGACATCAACATGAAACAAGTTTACCCAACTAAAATACACGACTCCCTTGAACTTTGTTGATGTGCCATTGTGTCTAAACTTTGATCATGTTGCAGATAAAATGAAACGAATTTACCATTTGTCTTTATATTTCTTGGGACTTGGTACTTTGCAGGCACGGCCTCTTTTTAAAGACCGTAGGAAGTTCCCCAGAATGGCTGATCCTCTGCTACAGGGCCGCTATCCAATGCGAGGACTCTACCAAGCACTGGCAGTTGCAGCAATGTGTTTGCAGGAGCAGGCTGCTACAAGGCCGTTGATTGGAGATGTAGTGACTGCTCTCACATATCTGGCCTCTCAGACGTATGAACCAACTGCAGCCAGTCAGACCAACAGAGTTGGCCCATCAACCCCAAGGAACAGAGATGACAGAAGGGGCATAGTGGAGGGCATGGATAGCCCTGATCATGGTGGACGGCATGGCTCCCCTTCTACCCACAAAAACTCGCCTGATTATCGGAGGAGAAATGGTAGGGATCCTTCTGCCGGGACAGACTTGGGCAGCACTGAAACTGGTGGTGGGTCAGGGAGAAAATGGGGGTTGGATGACGTAGAAAGGCAGGACTCCCAGAGAGACAGCCCTGTAAATACTGGAAGAGCTAGAGAAACTCCAAGGAACCGTGACCTGGACCGAGAGCGTGCAGTTGCCGAGGCAAAAGTATGGGGTGAGAACTGGAGAGAGAAGAAGCGTGCGCACGCAAGGGGTAGCTTTGATGCTACAAACGAGTAAAATGCACCAAGAACACCTAGTCATTTTGCTTTTTTCCATCTTTGTAGTGAAAGAGATGTCATGTTAGAGTGCGAAAGGAGCAAAATTTGCAGAGGTTATCCTTTAATGTCGTTTGTTTGCATGTCTACCCGGGGAATAAAGTGATGTTGGATCCAACGTTGTTCTATTCTGCCACACACAATACTTTGGTTGTTGGTTGGAGGAAACGAAGTTGAAGAGATTGAGGAATGGGGATGAAGGTAGGTTGAATTGGGGAATGTGAATGTGGCCATGAATGCTCATCATCCTATGTTGTAAGAAGGATATGTAGGTTTCATGATAGAGAGAGGAGGGAGGATTTCTTAATTTTTGGCCCCTCAATGTCGCCTTGTTTTGTAAATTGGGGGAGCTTTAGTGGATTTGGTGTGGGTGTCATTGCTGCTGCTGTTGCATGCTGTACTCGTACGGTCTCTGTTGTATGTCTTGAGTCTCATGTTTTCGGCTTAATACACAAAAATGTTTATTATAATATTATTTCTACGTCTGATATCTTTCACGTGCATGGATTGATGCAGATTCTTACCTGAGTACGTTGAAGTGCTTTACCGTTTAGCTAAAAACTTTCATGGTAATGTTAATTCCATGATCGTGTTGACATTTTTTCCACATTAAATGAGGACATGAACATATGGACTTGACATGAATGTAAATCGCAGGATGCAAGGGATATCTATAGCCAGCTCTAACGTTGTCCTGAGGGAATGTATTATCCACACTATTACGATCCTGAAATTCTTGAGCTCCAAAATGTAATATTCATTATGTCAAATATTATGGTGAGATTAATCCCTCCTTCCTCCCTTCTTTTTAATAGACGGTGTAGGTCATCTATGATTTTAATTAGATTAAAATCTCATTTTAGTTAATTTTATCCCTCACAAATATTTTGTATCAATTTTGTACATCATGATAATAAACTGATTTCATCCTTCATCAATAATTCTATTAATGGGATAACTGTTTAATAGACAGAATTACTAAAGTAAGATAAATATTATGTAAAATGAAATTGATATCGAAAATTTGTGAAAAATGAAGAATAGAATAACCTGCATAAACAAAAGGGAGGAAGGAACTAAATCAAATTTGTGAGATAAAATTGACGATAATGAAATAAAACCTCATTTATTATCTATTGTTGTGGCTAAAATAGATAGTATAAACAAAAGAAAAATAAAATTACTACATGACACAAATCCAATTTGATAGACCTAGAGTTTTCCATTAATTATTGTAAAGTTATTATGAGAAAAAGGTGGAAGTCTTACATCCATTTTTTCTTTTTCTTTTTTTGATGAAAAAGTTGAATTTCTTGAGACAATATTCATACAGATCATAGTTTTAATAAACTCAAACTTGAGTGTAAATCCTTCTATATATACAATATTTTAATAATTAGTTTTAAGCTTAAAAAATTTTATTTGAGGTAACATACTTATAAAAATGCATATTTAATTTGTATTAGAACCTAAGATTTAAGTTATTATAAATTAATTTACCTCAAATTTTTCTTTTCATTTTAGGCCGCTCAAATGAAAGTAATATCAATTTATTCTTTAGCAAATTTTCAATATTAATTCCAGATCTCATTTATTTAAATAGAGGAACTAAATCAATATATTACAAGTGAGGGGCAAATTTGACTAGAAACATCTATATGATTATAATATAAACAAAATTAGTGAGAAGCTAGAGAATTTAATCCTCTATTAATAAGGGGAACCTGATCAGGCCTATTTTAGCTCATTCACTTCCATGGTAACCTGATACAGACCTAACCTAACTGCCTTCAAGCAGGAGTTCACTTAACCAAAATATTTGGCGATGAGATGTGGGAGCAGAGGTTTTCATGGGTTTGAAAATTCATGAGGGTTTATTAGGCTAAACTTAATAGGCTTTTATGAGTTTAAACCTATTTAGTGGGTCAAGTCTTTATGTAAGATGGATTAAGCTCATATTTGACTTAAGTTAAATCCAAATCCAAATTTTAAAATAAATATTTATATTATGATTAATTAATATATTATTAAAAGAAAGCATATAATAAAAATTTTAATTATATATATAATCTTATTTCAATTACGAAAATTGGTTATAATTAACCTTATATTAATTTTGAAAATTTTGTAATTTTTATTGTTTTTTCATGAAGCAAGTTGTATTTTTTTTTCAAACATATGTATTATGGGCTTTAGATGAAGTCTTTTGCATATCAATTATCCAAAAATTTTCTATAAAATTAATAATTTTTTTAATTAAATTATAAATTCTTGAACAAATAATTCTTAAAGGTTGTAAAAAATGGTTAAAAAATTATAGAATAATAATCATTTAACTTGATCATGTGAGATAATATGACATTATTTATATTTTTATACTTCCATTGCACGCGAAAGAAAGTAGGTGAAAAGAATGAGAATAAAGTTGTCAATAGAGCAAAAAAATTTGATTTAAGGGAGGCAATTGTTATTAGACAATTTTATTTTTATGTATACTAAAAAAATTTATAATTATTTAAGAAAATTATAATTTTTTTGATAGTTTTCATTTAAGATATAGTAATTTTTTTATAAGTTAAATAAAAAAATTATGAAACATTAAATAAACTTATAAAGGTTGTAATACATAAATTATTCAGATTTTGATAAAAAAAAGTTACAAAAAAATTAGCAAATTTGTAAAAATATGATTAATTTAATAAAGTTCATATCTATGTATATTTTTTAAACAAAATATTTAAATTAATTGTTAATTGCGTAGTTTACTAGTTTTATTAAGTGTGGGTTTTGTATCTGCTAATCATCAAACACGTTATGCTACTGCCTGACGAGGCTGGGGTATCCAATATCGGTAAACAGCCTGATTATGTTTTTTTAATTAAAAAAAATGATAACTTGGAATGTTTTTATTTATAGATTAATATGAAAGATTATGATATAAAGGCAAGTGTCAAACCAGTGGCAGCGGTGCTGCTTTATAAATTATAAAGACAGAATATAATGTCAATGATGTGAGAGTTGGAGTTTATTAATTAATTGTGTAGCTTTTGTCTTGTAACCATCAAACATAATCCGAAATCATTAAATTAATAATCTTAATAGATCTCAAGTTTACATGCGCCCAGAGACGAACTAATACAGTTAATTTCTTGAAAAAAATTAATATACATAATTTGCAAAAATAATGATTAATTTAATAGAATTTATATGAATATATACTTTTTTTGTATTAAATTTGTAATAACATATATAATAAAATAAATATATTCATATTATATTATTATTTTATTATAATAAACTAAATTTGTTATTAAACTTATATCTAAACTTTTCCCAAGCCCATGGACTCTAAATCATAAATGAACTTAAAATTATACGAGTCAAAGCTTAAATTTTGACTTAAAGCTCATTAAATCTCTTAGATTTTACCTAAAACCTGGCCAATCAAGCCTACCAATGGATCAATGTGGGAATCAGAAAAAGTTTCGAAACCTTTTTTTGACCTTTATACAAATTGTTCACAAAAATTACGACATACCAGAATTAAGCACTATTCGATTCAGAGGGTTGGATGAAACAATTTCAATGAAGACCGAGAGCCCAGACCAGAACTAAGCATGCGTCCTAAAAATGGATCCCACCCCCTGCACCAAGTATAGATCACTATCCCCATTCGTAACAACTTTCTTGATAAGGCAATAGCTACACATATTCATTGAGCTAGCTGTTGAAAGTACAATGCAATTAGCCAATTCAAACTGGATTATATCCATAGATTTACAAACTCTTAACTTAATCTTCCCAGACTACCGTTCTATAATATATTTGGCAACTAAACTACAACGGGGTTGGCAACCCCATATTATCGAGTGTCACTTCAAAAAATCAAGGCCGCATACAATCAAGGACTCATTTTCTCCTCTTCCCCTGCAACAATAGTAAGATAAAGTTCAGTCCCAAAGCACTAAATAATTTCTACAAAATCAGGAAGGAAAATCAAGAATATTGTACAAAGAGGATCATACCGAGCCACCATAGTCATCCATAGTTAACTGCTTGCGCTTCTTTAGAGAAGATGGACTATCTGTTTGTCTTGCCAGGGCACGCTTTGATGGAGTTATGCCCTGAAAACATTTGTCAAACTTCAGAACAGTTCATAATAATATAATCATAATCATTATTCAAAACACTATCATCAAGGAATTCCAATGGGCACCGTCTCAGTTGTCCAGTATTCAGAGGCTCAGAGTAGCCTGTGTTGGGGTTTGAGTCTAATTTGAGCAGGAGGGGGAGTAAGTAGAATAATACCTTCGCAAGTTTCTTCTCTTTACGGGCTTGTCTCTCCCTCTCATCATATTCTTGGTTTTCCTTTTCCACCAGCCGAATGAGGGTATCACACCTCCTTGCCAGTTCCTGTGTTGTGCGAGACTTGACAAACCAGTCAAAACGAAATAAGGGTGATGTACGGAAAGCCGCCTTTAACTCATCCCAATTACCATAGCCAAGTTTGTGTACCATGCATATCTGAAAATTTTGAAGCAATACCAAATTAGTATACCCAATATTTCAAGAGAAACAAGGGTTACTGGACAGAAGAAATAATAATAATAATAGGTCTCCCACCATGAACCGGTCACATTCTTCATTGTATAACTTCCCTTTGTTTTGCCCATATTGTATCTTCAACTCTAGCCATGGATTCTTGTAGCGGTCCAATTTCTTCCCAATAGCTTTCATGATTTCATCTTTCCGAGAAATTCTAGCTTCCCCTCTCTCAATGTTTTTAATAATTCTATCATAATCTGCAGACATTGAATGTCAAAATCCATAAGTTCAAAAGAATAGAGTTTGCAGTTCAAAAGAAGAAAAATGCATGTATTAGAAAGAACTAGACTTATCATATATAACAAAAGAAAATATTATTAAAAGGATATAAATACAAGAGAGGATAAACAATCCTCAATATGGTGCTAACTCAGTCCATCTCACTCACGACTTCAAGTAATTTATGAAAATAAATAGAAGAGTTCATATTAAAATATTTTCACCAGATATCTTAACTATAGTAAAAATTTGCTTTCCCATTGGCTTTCACTTACCATTTAATTCCTTATATCTTTCTTTGAAGACCTTTGCATATCTTTCAACCTCCTCTTCTGTTTTACCTTCCATCTCAGAGGCAATACTTTTTATGTCGTTTCGACCATACTTTTCACAGGCCCTAATGAAAGTATTAAAATCCCTCCTACTCCAAGAAGAAAACCCCTACATTCACCATATAACCAAGTTAAAAAAACAGAAAACAAAATTGATATCTACTTAAATGACCTTGCATATTCACCTCCTCCAGCAGGCGTTCCTTTTCTTCCAGCTCTTCAGCAGTCAGTGGATCTCCCACCTCTGCACATTCAACATGTATGCCATTATTAGAACCAAAACAAATATAGAAAAGACAGACCATAATCTGAGGGAACCTTGTATACCTTCTTGTTCATCAACATCAATTGTGTCTTTCAACTGATTCTTCTGATGTGTTTGCTGAAATGACATTAAATAACATTATCACCAACCCACACAAATTGTTAATCTGAAACAGAAATATAATCCACCAAGTTCAACCTACCATGAGATAGCGCACTTCCTTCTCATACAGCTCACTTAGTCTCTGTGTGTTGAAGAATTGGAAATCATGCCTGAAGGCACAAGGGAAAAATAAATATATTATAATCACAGCACAACCACAATATATATGTATGTATATATACATATATATACCCAGGATACATTTTTTACTAAAGTTACTTTCGGGCAACAGTATGAAATACCTTTGCTCAAAAGTAATTTTAAATAGGTTCTGAGTACAGTTGGACCCCATCCAAACATGCTCTAAAAAGAAAACTTCAAGTATTACAGAATGCTTACAACTGAGGCATCCTTGGTATTCGAGGCTCCCTTGGTTTAGTAGGACCACCTTGTCGCATTGTTTGCTTAAAGTATTCAGATTCTGAGTAACTGTAATTATTTGCAAATATTACAATTTTTATTAATATAAATATAATAAAAATGAGATGAGATTAAACAATGGGGATTCTTACTTGCGCTTGCGCTCTCTTTTTGGTGGCTCAATCCAGTTTTCACTAACAATTTTCTTGAAATCAAATTTGTTCTCATCCTTTTGTTAAAAATAAAATAAAATAAGAAGATAAATAGTTTTATTCAACAGTGTCTTGAACCAACACAAGGAACCAAAAGTATTAGAAAACAAAATAAATATCAAGTCTACCTTCTCATCGTCAAAATCATACAACTCAGCAGCTGCCCAAAAAAAAAATATCAATATTAGTGGCTCAAAATTTAATATCACACAAGTGAAAAGGCAATATCAAAACGTGCAAAAGTACACAATAAGTTGATGATATGCTATTATAAGAGAGACTAGAAACTATAGAAGTTGTAGACCATACATGTTATCTGGAACCATAGATAACACTAGCAAAAAGCAAAGACAATAACATCAATTATTTTACTCCTCTACCACGAGAGGTAAGGTTTCCACACGTGAGAAAACAAGTATGGCTTCAGTGTTGCACCAAAAAGCTACTTAGTGTTTATATATTCAGGATGAATGTTGCATAGGTACTCAGCACCAGCAAAGGAAGGGTGTAAAAGAGATGAAATAATATAAAATCTCTGAAAAGAAAATTCTCATTAATTATGCTTATCAAAGCCAGAATGCAGAAGTCACATACTCTCATCCATCTTAAATTTGATTGCATCTTCAGTAAATTTCTTCATTTTGGCATCAAGCTCAGCTGTTGCTTCCTCTCCTTTGGCAATAATTCTGTCAATGTCCTCATCTGTAATTGTACTATCCTTGGAACTGAAAACCATTTCAGCACCAAATCTGACCATTTGAAGCAACTCATCTTTGTTAACAGCTGCACACATAAAACATATGAAACATTAGGGAATTCGCTCATCTTGCAGGGAAGAAAATGAGAAAGAATAATATCTAATTACATACTCTTCTGCTCTGCTAATCGTCCTTGTTGAATCACCAGAGCATCAAGCGCAAGCTTTTTGTAAGCCCTTTCAATGACTTTTTCCTCAATTGTGTACTGTTTCATTTGCAGGATACAAGACAATCATCGTACAACAAATGAAGCTTATAATGAACAAAATAATTGAACTACTATAAAAATCAAACCTCGGTGCAGAATCTGAAAACTTGCACTTCTTTCTTTTGGCCAATCCTATGAGCACGATCCTGAGCCTGCAAATCAACTTGTGGGTTCCTGTTGTAATACCACTAAACATCAGCAAATAGAAAAGAAGACGCAGGCTTGTTAAAACTGCAGAACAATTGTTTGAATAGTCACCAGTCACTATCATAAAGAATGACAACATCTGCAGTAGCAAGATTAATGCCAAGACCTCCAGCTCGAGTGGACAACAAAAAGACAAATTTCTCACTGCCTGGTTTGTTGAAAGCATCAATAGAAGCATCACGATCTTCTCCGCCAGTGTTACCATCAATGCGACAGTATTGATATCCACGAAACATTAAATAATCTTCAAGTATGTCCAGCAACCTAGTCATCTTTTAAAATAAAGCCAAAGGATGTTTAGCACTAATAATAATGGAGGGCAGTTAGAATAAAAATGTAAAACAACTTGCTGATTTCCATGTATTCATGATCATCAATTACAACTTCCAGGTACTCACGATCCTCAGTTACAAATATGCTTTTCAGAGGATACTAACCTGTGAAAATATAAGGACTCTAGAATCGCGTTCTTTTAGCTTAGGGAGTAACTTATCCAAAAGAACCATTTTACCTGAAAAAATTTTCAAAACACTTATAATCAAGTACTCAACCAAAGTCACCTAGCACAAATAATGCCCTTTGAATCTTTCATTGACAGCAGAACTTACCAGCATTTGTAATGAGGTGGTCGCCTGTTGTATAAGGGGGACCAGGTTCAGCACCTTGGAAAAGATACGGGTGATTACAGCATTTTCTAAGCTGCATTGCTATATTCAAGAGGCGCTTACGCTCTCCACCAGCATTAACAACCTCAAGATCCTTCTGCAGTAATGCCCTATAATACTGTTTCTGCATCTGTGACATGCCCACTTTAAGAATAGTTTCCTTTTTGGGAGGTAAACCTTTCTCAACATCTGACTTCAACCGCCGAAGAAGAAATGGTCGAAGGACCTTAAAACACCCAAAAAAAAAAAAATCATTTAAGCACCACGTTGACACAAAAGACCATCTCTGCAACAAAAAAGGCCCTACACTAACCTTGTGCAGTTGTTGAACAACCTCCTGCTGGTCATTTTCACCAGAGATTTGGAACCATTCATCAAAAGTTTCAGCAGAGCTAAAAATTTCCGGAAGAAGAAAGTTGAGAAGAGACCAAAGTTCATGAAGATTATTCTGCACATTAGAAGATGTAAAAAGGCACAGTAAATGCTTGGACTAATGATAGTAATGTAGCATACATGCCCTAAGAAAGAAACAGACAAAAATTCAGATTCAAAAACATGTTAGACCCTAAGAACGAGCAGGAAACTTAAGTTGGAAAGAAGAATAGACCCACAATAACATTTAAAAAAAAATCTGCAAATTTAAGTAAAAAGCTAAACCTTAATTAAATTATATAACTCCTACTCTTGCTAATCAACAAACATTAGAACATATATTCCCCCAATCCTACAAATCACCATCAATTTGACAATCTAGAGAGATTCTCAGCCAAACACAAAATAATGAACACAATCCTGACGAAAATTTATTTCTGCATAAAGAAGCCTAAATTAAAGGAGTGATTCTTCAAATATTCTTTCCTCGTTTTAACACCAATATACTATTTCCTCCAACCACACAAAACCCAAATATAAAACAACAAAAGCAAGCAAAAGGGATTTTCAAGTGAGAAGTGGAAGAAACACATTACACACATGGTGCAGGATAATTGAACCACCCAACTTACCACTAACCAAGAACAGTAAAACCACATGTGATCAACTGATCATACTAAAATGCAGAAAAATTAAGCATGCCACTGATCCTAAGCAAAGATTTTAGACGACACCACATCAGGTCCAGATGCCTTTCTATTGGTCATGGTTATCTGCAACAGCCATTGGTGTACAATTCAAAAGACATACCTGAAGTGGTGTACCAGTGATAAGGAGGCGGTAGTTTGTATTGTAGAGCCTCATTGTTTTTGAAAGAAGGGAATTCTCATTCTTGATTCGATGGGCTTCATCAATGATAATATAACGCCAACTAAAACGACGCAGAGCAGTCTTCTCCTTGATTGCCATTTCAAAACTTGTAACACATACATCAAATTTACCAGCAATCAACAAATCTTCTCTTATATGTCTCTGGGAAGATTAAACACAACCATGTTAAAACAAAGCATATATGATAACCTTTATCAACTATTTCAATCAAGTGAAAGCTGATCTTACCCTCTCCTCAGGATTGCCAAGGAACTTGATTGCACGCAGTACAGGACAAAATCGACGAATTTCATTCATCCAATTTCCAAGAGTAGATTTTGGAGCAACCACCATATGAGGGCCTGTGATTCCTCTGAACTCATGCAAATAGCCCAATAAGGAAATAGTTTGCAATGTTTTACCAAGTCCCTGAAATTTACCAATTTATTTATAATAACTGAACTAAATCAACTCAGTTGAATAATTACACAAACACATAACAAAACAACAATATCCACTTGTATTGACAGAAGCACACATGCAGTTTAATAAAATGATACACATCTGTAGGGAGCATGCATCATACATACCATCTCATCTGCAAGAATTCCATTTATTCCATTCTCATACAACCGTATAAGCCAGTTCAGTCCAGCAAGTTGGTAATCCCTTAATTTCCCTTGGATACCTATTGAAAAGAGCAAGCCACAATAAATAATAGACAGAACCAAAATTGTAGAGTTTTAGCTAAAAATAGAAAGCAACTCCATAACAGAAACAACCCAAAAACAAAATGTAATTTAGGATAAGTCATCAGACACCAAGTGCTTAGCTTCTGATGATGAACAGTTAAGACAGACTAGGGTAAGTAGGGAGCATGGATTCCAGGGGAAACGACAGTTCAAGAGTGCATTCAAATCACAAATGACACTAATAACACATGAGATCCAGCCACCAAATCCCACCAAAAATCTGAGTCGTCTACCAACAGGGTATGAATCAAGCAAGATCTATGTGATCAGTTTTCTCATGTCCAAAAGTTCTGAGAATACAACAGCGGTACATACAAATCAAGCAATATCTATGTGATCACTTTTCTCATGTCTAAAAGTTCTGAGAGTACAACAGAAATGCATCTGTAAAGTAACACAGCATCATGACATAAAATCATAGAACATAAGTCCGAATAATTTTCACACACAAGTTGAGGGAAAAGAGAGTATGAAATGCTATGTTCACAAGCCATGAACAGGGCCATGCACTTGTAAAAAGCATACAACACTAACATGATGGTTGTGTCACCAGCCGTGTGTTTGATAAACCATCTTCTTCCTCTTTAAGGTACTCTTCATCTTCCTCTTCTTCAGTCACTTTTGATGCATGCCGACCCCTAAAACAGTTCATATAATGCAGAATAAGTCTCTTTTATGGAAAACACAAAGGCAGGATCACAAACACCTCTTAAATGCATTGTTAACCACACCCAAAGACTGCTACTATTATGGAACAAGGCTTAGCAATTTGGTCCCCACAAAAATTCAAATTGCAGTTTTTTTTTTTCTTTTTGGATTAATGATAAGAATAGTTAAACCATTAGACACACACATACATGCAAAGTGCACAGTTTGGTCCCTCCTTTCTAAAATAATCTATCAAGGTCCCTATAAATTTTTAATTGGTCCTTCCATGAACTTTCCATCCAATAATTAATGGAAATGCTAATGTAGGATTATTATTTCCACCATGGCCATTTATGATTGGCTATTGATACGCAAAACATCTCCATTGCAGATATCTAATTTTTTCCTTTTTTCCCTTTTCTACTTCTTCCCCTACATTAACCCTCCACTCCCAGCACTGACAGGAGGAGCTGCGCAGTGCAGGAGCTTGATGGATGGGCTTGCAGGGGCAGAAGGTCAAGGGTGTCTGAGCTCTCCCCCTCCGGAGTGGTTTTTTTCCTGGTCAAAGTCCAGATGAAGATCTGCATATCACCCCTCAATTGAAGGACAAGATGAAGGGTAGATTCCTCCTGCATACTTGCCAGCTGAGATCAGCCTCTGCTGAGCAGGAGGAATGCCCTCTTTGTCCGGGATCTTGGCTTAGACATTTTCAATGATGTCAGAGCTCTCGACCTCAAGGGTGACAGTCTTCCCGGTGTGAGTTTTGACAAAGATTTGCATGTTGCTTTAGATAGGAATTTAAAAAATTCTGGTTGAAATATCCAGAAAAGGCAACAAGGAAGTGGTGAAGCTGAAGGATAATTTGGGTATTAACAAAGCCGCTGGCTAATTTTGAGAATTTTCATTTTAACTATGGGTTGACTTTGCCCTTGATTTTGGTGATGGAAGAGAATCTAGGAAATTAAAGTCAGGACATTTTGTTTTCTTACTATGGATTCATTTGATTCATTGTAGTTGCTATTTTGAGTTTGTTTTGCTTGAATTTGAGATTTTTTTCTCTAATATGGGTTGATTTTGCCCTCTGTTTTGGTGAGAGAAGAAAATCTAGAAATTTAGTTCAGGAGTTTTTTTTCTCTTTTTAACTTTTTATGGAATTTCTTGATTTTATTTGCAGGAAATGGGTTTTTTGGCTATGAAATTTTAGCTTTGATCCTGCTTCTAGTTCTCCAACCTTTTAACCGCTCATCATGTTCTTTGACTGGGGTTTATGACAAAGAAGAAAAAGAAAATGAAATTGCCAACACAGCAAACTCCATTAGCATTTGGATGGAAAGTTCACAAAGGGATCAAAACTACTCTAATTAGGAATTTAAAGGGAACAAAATAGATAATTTTTAAAAAAGAGGGACCAAAATCACATAATTTGAATTTTTGAGGGACCAAAATTGCATTTGTCCAAATACAAAAAACTATAGTTCGTTTCAGCTCTTTTTAATTCACCTACTAGTTAATTTGCTTAACTTGTCATGCATTCAGACAAAATTTGATGAGAGGAGTTGGAGAGAATAATATGAAAGTGAATGCAAAAGGAAAACTTTGACAAAATTTAATAGGCTCTCAGTAAGATTACAAGACAGTATCAGATTCTGCCAGGCGAAGACGGAAGTAAAAGAATAGGCACATAAAAATAAAACTAGGAGATTAATTATCTAACTCTTTTTTCAGCTAAAATTTTAACTCTAGTTTGTTAAAAGAAATGCGATGGTGTTCCTGAAAACATCAACCCAATGGATTCATTACTACTTCTATATGAAGATCAATAGGGGTTCAAAGTTCAAACTCAATATCACTATACAGACAAAAAACAGTTATAAAGAAACAGGCAGTGAAGAAAATGGATTAGTTATTTATTTATTTATTTTTAAGTATAACCAAGCATTATGACTCGAGCAAAAATTCATGGATATAATTAAAAGATATGCTTTTAAGGGAAGTCAAAGTACAATCTTCAACAGCATAAAAACTCAAGAACGTCCAAGTGGACCTAAAGGGAGTTAGATGTATAAACTTGAAATGGCAATACAAGGATATATCTTATTAATGCGCTTGGCTCATACCTTCCCCTTGACTTCTTCTGAGATGAAGATTGATCACCTTTTGCAAAGTGAGCAAACAACTCAGTTTGCTGTAAGAGATACTTCAAGCGCCCCTTTCCCTTATTGTTCTGTATTAGATTTAGGAGTTATTTACTTGAGTATCATATCAATAATGTGAGGCATATAAAAGTAAAGAGTTGCATGCAAGCACACCATATCAGCATCAATAGCAGCATTTTGCTGGTCTAGTATCTCCTGAATCTTTTGTTTCTTCAATTTCTGCATTTCTTTTAACCTTGCTTTTTCACGCTTGCTAATTTCAGGAGCCGCATTACCTTCGTCCTGAAATTAAACAGCACAAAGTTACAGTGAGAAGATGGTAACACATAAAGCTTCAATTGAAATTTTTATATCAGCAGAAGGCATAAATATTAGTATATAACGAGAAAAATAATACAGGGCAACTAATCCCTGATAGATTGGCAGCAACTCATGCGATCACATTAGCCATTCACAACCACGTTAACTAACCAACTAAGGATATACATTGGCTAAAAAATACTTTAACATGACAAGATACATCAGGATTAAAATTTAATCACATCATTCGCTTCACCTAATCTGAATTCCCAAGTAATAGAGTAAAAAGAAATGCAGGACCGAGCGCATACAAAATCCCAACAGAGGACAAAAAAATTGGATTTTCAACTCGATATCCACAACTTCACAGAGCTCGTTACCCTAAAATTGAAGGCAAAAAAATTATCAAATTTTGACTTTGATACACTTTAGTCTGACTTGAAGACTAACCAAACGCCAAACTAGTGTAAATCATAAAGCATTCTCTATCCTCTCCCTAATTCATTTCGAGAACCAAACGATAATAACCTATCAGTAATACACTACCAAACCCTAGTCCAACTATTCCATAAATGAAACAAAGCATGCCCCACGCGCAAAACATGTACTCGCAGTTAAACAATCCTAAACCTGTTCATCATCGTCGGCAGCAGCATCTTCATCGTAGTCAGCGGTATTTTCATCAGCGGCCTCATCTTCATCGGAACTGGCAGACCGAGCCACCGCCTCAAGCTCCTCCTCATCCTCTTCGTCGTTGATCTGGTCGTTGACTTGCTCATCTTCCGAAGAAGTGGAACCGTTCGAGAGCGCTTCGTCGGAGGAGACCTGCGGCTTTGAGGGTCGAGCCATGGCTTCTCTCAGATCAAGGGTTTCCGTTTCCCAGTGCAAGAAAGAAAGACAAAGCTACCAACGCTGGGGCCACAGGGAAAAATGAAAACAGAACGAAGAGCGAGATTGGCGCATTTATAGCCGTCGGATTTGAAAGGCGAGATGTGCGGTTTGGAGGACATGTAAGGGAAATTGGAGATTTCCCGCCAATGATGACAAGGATTTGAGAATCCGCGCCTGGGTGGGAAACTGGCTGACTTTTACGAGCGATTATATGAAATGAAATAATAAAATTCATTTCATTATATTTTACGCATCAAATAAAATATGGGAATTCTTGAGTACTCTTTCTACTCATATTCTCAATCACTCGAACTGGAAAATGAAAAGTATTGTTGACACGTTACATTAAAGGGGAAAGAAATTGTTAACACATTACACTTGCTAGCTTTAATGACAGGGAGTTAAAATAAAATGTAATCATTTTTCATTTTACCGGCAAATTTCTTAGACAAAATTTAAAAAAGATTGGTTAAATTTAAAAATTATAATATTAAAATAATAATAACTAAAAAATTTCTATCATAAATTTATAAAATTATTTTTAATTTTTCTTTCACTATATATTTTTTATATTCACTCATATTTAATTTTTAATAATTTATTTTATTTTAAATATTTATTAAATTATAGTTTATATATTATTTTTATATTTTTATACTCATTTCTATTATTTATAATTCAAATATGAATATCATTAAATAATATGAATATAATAAAACATATTTTTTTTATTACAAACATATTTTATGTGTTAAAATTTTTATATACAAATTTTAATTAAATTAATTAAATATATTATTAATTTCTTAATAAAATATTAAAAATAAATTAAAATAAAATTTCTTTATTTATTTTTTATAAATATTTTATTGATGTTAATTTTTAAGTAATAAATTTCATATTAAATATATATTAATTAAGAATTTGTCAAGATTTCAGCACTAACATGTTATTTTACTTCTCTTTATTTATCCCATTGTATTTTTTTCCTTTTTCTTATTATTAATGTTATTTATAGTTGATATGCTAAATGGTTAAGTAGTATAATATAACAAAATATATATTTATCGTAAAATATTTTAAATAGTTAAAGATTTAATTGATTAAATTATTTAATTATATATTTTATTTCTAATTCTTATTATTTTACAACTTACACATCAACTCTCTTCCTTTTTAGTCTAGCTCCATTACATGTTTTTCATATGTTTCTCTTTTTGTTTTAATCACTTCTGTTATTTACAAATTTGATTCTAATATCATTAAGTATAATATAATATAATTTATTTTTTAATAAACTTGTAAGTAAATTAAATATTGATATATAAAATACAAATTGAATAAATTAATTTCATATTATATTTTTAATTAAAATATTTTAAAATCAAAATCAAACATATATAATTTAAACATTTTCTATTTTATGATGTTATTAATTTTTATATATTCTATTTCAAATTAAATATACATCAATTATGATCTTAGTAAAATTTTGCAACTTATATTACAATTTTTCTATTAATTTTTGTAATCTATAGCTCAAATACCAGTATTATTATGCAATATAAATATAATATAATATATTTTTTATTATAAAATTATTTTAAATAAAAAAAATTAACTTATTGAATAATTATATACTTTATTTTTAATTTTTCTTATATTATAATCTATGCATTATTTTTTATTTTATTTATTCCATTACTTATTTTTATGTTTTATTTTTTATGTCTACTTTTTTAATTTATTGTTTAAATATTAATATAAATAATATAAATATATTAAAAAAATATTATGTAATTAAATTTTTATAAAATTTAAGTTTTTTTAATATTTTTCTAAAAAAATGGATTATGTAATTAAAAAATTTAATTATAGTTTCTCTATTAAAATTTTAATTTATTTAAAATATTTCTATAATAAAAATAAAATATATGCCCTTATTTATTTATATTGTTTATATTAACGTTGGAACTGTAAATTATAAAAGTAGATGTAAAAAATAAAACATAAAAAAAGTAATGGAATAAATAAAATAAAAAATAATGCATAGGCTATAATTCAAGAAATGTTAAAAATAAAGTATATAATTATTCAATTAAATTAATTTTTATTATTTAAAATAATTTTATAATAAAAAACATTATATTACATTTATATTACTTAATAACATTAGCATTTGAGTTATAAATTATAAAAATGAATAGAAAAAAATGTAATATAAGTTACAAAATTTTGATAAAATTATAATTGATGTATATTTAATTTGAAATAGAATATATAAAAATTGATGACATCATAATATAGAAAATACTTAAATTATATATTTCTAATTTTGATTTTAAAGTATTTTAATTGAGAAATATAATATGAAATTAATTAATTCAATTAGATCTTTATATATTAATATTTTAATTTATTTACAAGTTTATTAAAAAATAAATTATATTATGTCATACTTAATGATATTACAATCAAATTTCTAAATAACAGAAGTGATTAAAAAAAGAAAAATATATGCAAAACATGTAATGGATTAAGAAAAAAAAGAAGAGAGTCAATGTGTACGTTATAAAATAATAAGAACTAAAAATAAAATATATAATTAAATAATTTAATTAATTAAATATTCAACTATTTAAAATATTTTATCATAAAAATATATTTTATTATATTATACTACTCAATCATTTAAGCATATGAACTATAAATAACATTAATAATAAAAAAAATAATGCAATGGGATAAATAAAGAGAAGTAAAATAATATGTTAATTGTGAAATCTTGGCAAATTGTCAAATATTTAATTTAAAATTTACTACTTAAAATTAATATTAATAAAATATTTATAAAATTTCAATAAATAAATTTTATTTTTTATATTTTTATTAATAAATAATATACTTAATTAATTTAATTAATATTTTATATATTAAAATTTTAACATATATAAGATATTGTTGTAATAAAAATAAAATATATTATATTATATTCATATTATCTAATGTTATTCATATTTGAATTATAAATAATAGAAGTGAATATAAAAAATATAAAAATAATATATAAACTAATATCAATAAATAATATTTATGTTTATATATATTTTTATTGATATTAATTTTTAATATCAATAAAATATTTATAAAACTTAAATAAATAAATTTTATTTTTTTAAAATATTTTCATTAAGAAATAGATAATATATTTAATTAATTCAATTAATAATTTATATATTAAAATTTTAGCATACATATAATATTTTGTAATAAAATTAAAATATATTATTATATTTATATTATTTAATGATAGTCATATTTGAAGTATAAATAATAGAAATGAATATAAAAAGTATAAAAATAATATATAAACTATAAATTACTAAATGTTTAAAATAAAATAAATTATTAAAAATTAAATATGAATAAATATAAAAAATATATACAGTTAAAGAAAAATTAAAAATAATTTTATAAATTTTTTATAAAAACTATTTATTTATTATTATTTTAATATTAAAATTTTCAAATTAAACAAGTCTTATTACAATTTTTTCTAAGGACTTTGTCAATAAAGTAAAAAATAATTACATTTTATTTTGGCTCGCTGTCACCAGAACCGGCAAGTGCGACATGTCAACAACTTGTTTCTCCTTTAATGTAAGTGTCAACAATTCTTTTCGTTTTTAGTACATGAGAGTATGGGTAGAAAGAGTACCCAAGAAACTCCCAATAAATAATGTTATTAATAATTAATTAAAGAAAAATAAATTTTTTAATAAAATGGAACCAAAGCAAAAAGAAACACACTTTATTGGTATAAGTACGGGAATTTCACAATATTATATGTGATTAAATTTTTTTAAAAAAATCAGTTTTTAATTTGTACTAGTAACATATTGTCAAGTTTTTGTACTGCTAATATTAAAAATTTAGTCATCTACGTAATTTTTCCGTTCATAAGTCGTATCATCATATTATATCATAATAACTACTAATAGAATTAACAGGCTAAATTATAATTTACAAAAGCAGATGAAATTTCTAGTCTATGTAAATAATTAATAAATTAATTAATAATTTATAATTGATAGTTGAAAAATTATCTAATCGTGTAAGAAATATTTTATAAAATTAACTATTAATAAAACTAAAATTGTAAAATGATATAAAATGATATATTAATAGAAATAGATATATAAATTTAAATAATGTATATTTATCTAAAGATTAAATTATATTAATATAATTATGATATTCAAACTAAAAATACATTATTTAATATTTAATTAATTATATTTTATAAACTTACATATTTATTTACTTACATAATTTTTATTTTATTATTATTTATAATAGAAATATAATTCTTATAATATAATTAATTATATTTTATGATATCATAAATTAATAAAAAAGAATAAATATAAATTTAAAAAATAATTTAAAGACATAATAGCCTATAAGTTAAAAGTTACTTTAGGTAACTTATTAAATTAAAACTTTTTTAATAAGTTAAAGTTCAAAACACCTCTAGATGCTAACTTATAAATTATTGAATAAGTCAATAAATTATAAGTTAACTTATTTCTTATGCAAAATGGAATTAAAGTTTTGGATGAAAATTTTATAGAGGTGTACAAAATATTAATAGTATAAATTATAAATTTACATTTTTAATACTTTAAATCACTTGTTGATAAAATAAAATTTATTCTATATAAATAAAATGTATTTTTTATTAATTAATTAATTAATATTATTTTCAATTTGTGGGCAAATTTATAATTGGCTAATTGTTTACGCAATTATAATTAAATTAAATTTAAATTTAACTTCATTTATTTAAACAGAAAGTATTTTTTGTAAAATATTATTAAAAAATATTAATATGAAGGGAAAGTATTTTATTAAGTTAATATTAAATGAGGTGAACTTCCTTGTACCATAATAATGGTGTATCACTAGATCTAATCTATTAATTATATATTGGACTTTTAAAGTCTTTCAGCCTATAAATTCCTCTACACGAGTAGCTTCCATTCGCTTTATTCAGTGCTGTTGTTGCATCTTTCTTTCTCATTCACACGCTCGTGGCTTCCACTCATGGCACTGGGTGCTTCTCATTTTGTGCTGAGATTACCTTACATCTCTGTTTTTCACATCACTCACTTCTGTTTGTGCTTTTCTTTGATTTCACGGTGAAGTAATTATTGCATTTTTGGACTCAAGGGCTTTTGAAGATTCTGTGCTTTTCTTTGCTTCTCCTTACGTTTCTTTGATTCTTGCTTGGATGAATTGATGAATTGAAGGGTTGAAGATATACTGACAATTCACGTATTTCTAGACTTGAAGGCTTTTAAAAATTTCATGTTTTTCTTTACTTCTCTTCACATTTCTTTAATTCTCACTTAGATGAATTAATGAATTGAAGGGTTGAAGATGCACTAATGATTCACATGTTTCTAGACTTGAGGGCTTTTGAAGATTTCGTGCTTTTATTTACTTCTTTTTGCGTTTCTTTGATTCTCACTTAGGTGAATTGATGAATTAAAGGGTTGAAGATGTATTGACGATTCACCATGTTGAGGTTTTAGGTATTCTTCTCTCCTTTTTGACATATCTGTAACTAATTTTAATGCATTGGATTCCCCTTAACCTTGCATCTCTACATTCCTATTTCTCATGTTGTTCCCTTCCTTTTCCACTCGCTTCTCTTCATGTTTTTCTTTGAAGGTTGGGAATACACTAATTAAACCATTTTTGAAAATTTCAAGTTCAAAAAAGTGAACATTGAATTATTTTTAATTGGTTCTTACATTTTAGATTCTGTTGAATATTACCTTTGGGTAATTATGCTTGATATACTGCTTGGTGTAGCTTTTTGAGAGACTTTAATAAGTACTATGCTAATTTCCAAGCTATTATTCAAGTACTAGCTACTTTAAAGTGTCTGCATGTCATCAAAAGTTATGCAAATGTATAAAATCATACCCAATTTGTATTTCCCCTTTCACATAGCTTATTTTTATTTACTGTAATAATTCATTGAGTTCATTGCTTAAGGGTAATGTTAGTTAGTTTTTGCCTTTTTCTTTGTTATGTTTGATTTTACTTATTTCCTGCATGATACCTTGCTATTTGTAATGATAAAATAACAGTGCTCCATTCATTGACCTTGTTGTTTACCTTGTGAGTATGAGTTTGCCTGTCTAAGGATTCTCTTAACCCTAGGACAAATATTTTCATTTTGGTTTGTTTTAATTATCCATTGGAATAAGAAAATTCTTAAATTAAGTTTGATCATTCATTAATTATGGGCCCGTATGAAGTTATGCCTTCTAAATATTTGTCATTATATCTCATAGAATTATTCTTCTTATTGTATTATTATCTGAAGGTTTTTCTTTTTTTTATTTTCTATTTCATTCTTAATATGGATTTAGTCGCATTTACTTTGCTTGCATATCAATGATGTGAACCATTTAGAAAATTAGATTTGCGAAGGAGAAATAGTTATATTTTACCTATCACTCTCTCTATATATGTGTTTAAATGCGTTCCTTAACAATAAAGTATTTTGAAGGACCAACAAAATAGAGCTTAGTGAATTTTTTTCTCTTATTTTTGAGACTCAACCCACTCCGTGTGAGTTGTGAATGCTAAATGATGGTGAAGAGAATTGGTACCTACTGTTGAAGCTAACTGATTATTTGCAATTTGTCTAAGTAATGGATCGTTTGGTATGTTAATATTATCTTGCTTTGTTAAATATATTGTTAATAATATGTTATGAGCAATAATGTGACAACATTATATCATGATTTATGAATACAAATAATTTTTTTCTATAAACACAAGTTTAATATCTCTACCGATAATTCAAATCTTTTCATTAAAATCAAGCTTAGTGATTTACATATAATTTTGGTCATGTCTATAGTTTAGATGACATACAACGGGACACATGCTAAATTCCTAACATGTTTGGATTAAGTATTTTTCATGGATAAAATCGTAAAGTATACTTTATTAGTCTTAACTTTGTAATATGACTTTGTAGTCTTAATGTTGCAATATAATTACTTAAAAAGTCTACTATTGCATTTTTTGAATACTTTTTACCTCACCAAATGTCACTATATATTGGATTTTTATGATCTATGAATTGTCTTCCCAGTAATGGCTTGAGTTTATAGGTAAATACTACTTCTTTTTATTTCTAAGAAACCTATCTGTTATTTTATTTTTTAGTGGCTTGTGTTAGAAACCTTTGTATTTGATGTGATTGAACTTTGCTGCTTAAATTTATTTTAATTGCTTATCTCCACCCTTATATTTATTAAATGCATTAAATGCATTTATATTTATAACGTTCCTTGCCATTAAAGGTTGTAAGTTATGTAGTTGCTCTAGCTTTGAGGTTTTTTAATGATCATTTAGTTAGTTTTGGTTTTACCATAAATAATGATCATTTAGTTCCTTGTCACATGGCTTTACCAAATCGGTTACTTGCAATGATTTGCTAACCTATGTCCATATTAACTTTCTTACCATTCCATTGCTTTAATAATTTTGATGGAATATATTGAAGTGCTTTATTTAGATAGTTATCAAATTTAATAAAAAAGCTATAGAAATTAAGATTTGATTTCATTATGTGAATGATAAAATTAATTTTCAAATTGGATTTTTTGGATAGCGATGGCTGCATTATAAGGGCTAATGTTATTGAGTTTTTTGCTATAATCAATTTGTTTCACCCATATCTTTAATAAGTTTTAGGACTTTACTTCTTTATGAAATTTTATTTTACAAATGTGATGGCATAGTTTAGTTCTCTTTTAGTTCATTAATTGTTCATGTCCAATAGCCAGGGCCTTAATCATTCTATCTTTTTGCTATTATCATCGTACTAATACACATAAGCACATCTATAGTTGCTTTTTGATCATTACAAACTTCATTTTGATGAAATATGTAGTGTTCTCAATAATAAAAAGGTATTGTAGCCAGTTGTTTACGAAAACTACTCTTATTTATACAACTAGCTTATATTTAAAATGATATATTCTTAGAAACTACTATTATGATTTTTTTTAGCAAGTTTTCAAGTTAAATATAGTTTCTTTTTCCTAATTCAATTATTGTCTATGTTTCACATGGCAAGTTCTAGGTGGAGTTTTTATATTGTTTTGAGTTTTATAGTGTGACTTTATAGTCTTAATGTTGTAGTATAATTACTTATGAAATCTATTATTTCATTTTTTGGATTACTCTTTGCCTCACCAAATGTCACTATATATTGGAGTTCTATGATCTATAAAATTATCTTCCCAATAATGGCTTGAGTTTATAAGTAAATGCTGCTTCTTTTGATTTATGAGAAATGTATCTGCTATTTCATTATGAATGTTATTGATCTCTATACTATTATGAATGCCAAATCATTTTATTAATGGATAAGGAAATGTGAAATCAACTTTAATTGATGAATAGAGAAAAGTAAGAAAAATCAGCTGTTCAATTACATAATTATCATTGAATTCATATTGGTATATTACATTCACTTTTGATAGGAGAAGTTTTGAAACTAAACTCTTCAAAATTGATTAAGCTTTTAATAATTATTAGTATCATAAAGATTCATTTGTAGACTTCGACAATACAAGGAGTTAGAATTTCTTAATTTTCAATCATATTGTTATTCACGTTCTAATTGTGTAAGTGTAATTGTTTGATTTACTTCATCCGTTTGAGGTATTTGTTGGATGTGTACTTTTCCTTTGGTTAAATTTCAATGTTTATAGTAAACAATAGTTGCTATTTAGAGATAGAATTGAAACTTGCCTTCTAAAATGGAAAGATTCTTAGTTTCTAGAAAAATAATTTGATGTTTGATTTGACAATTCCACTTAACTTGCCTTCATTTACTTCATTATTTCTCATTTAATAAATGCAGTAAGTTTATTTTCATTCCCATTAAACTCTTTACCTCTGCTCAGTGTGCCCAAAAAATTATTTGCATCAATTTGTCAGACAATTTTGAGATTGAAAAGTAATTGTCAGTAGCAAGATAAGAAAGTATCATACATTGATATGATGTTTTTCAAGTACTTAAAGTTTTCTTACATGAGATAAAAAAATAATAATTATTTAATTTGAGCACTAATGAGGTAATTATGAAAACACATTCTTCATGTTTTATAACGAAAAATTTCAAAACAACTTATAGATGAAAATATTTCATATTGTATTAATTGTATAAATTCAAAAAATTATATAGATTTAAAGAGAGTACATTCAATATATTTAATTTAATTCTATTGATTATATATTAATCATAATTTTGGGCTTTCAAATTTTTTTAGCTTATAAATTTTTAGCGTGAGTTGTTTTCACGCGCTTAATACAATACTGTAATTGCAGCTCTTTACTCTTCCACATGAATGTGACTTTCACTTGCATATTGAAGCATTGCTTCTATGTGCAATCTGCATCTCCTTTGTTAGATGAGCTAGCTTAGAAATGATTTAATGCAATAATTAGCACATATCAAATGGCAACGCAGTGTAATAGCATCAGTCTGCAGCATCGACAATGATTACATGTCTAGCTGGCTCCCTTCTTATCTTAAATGCAAAGCAAATTCAATAACAAAAATAAGAATATTCAGACCCTTTACCATAAATTTTGTATTTGGTGTTTAGCTGGGTGGCATAGCATTTTTTTAAAGATTTTATCTCTTTATATCTCAAATTCATTTCTAATTTCCCATAAATGTACTTACTTCTTTATGTAAAAGATGCTTGGAAAATAAGGGTGAGCAATTAATATTATTCTTGATTATAGGATAAAATAGAGATGAAAAAAAAAAGAAATAGAAAAATAAAGGTGAATCTCTGAATATACACACACACTGACTTTTAACTCGATGCATGTATTTAATTAAATTAAATTTAATTAATAATAATTTATAATATAAATTTTAAATTTTAGATTATAAAGCATTTAAGTGATTAATTTAAAATCTATCATCATATTTGTATTATTTTAATAATTATAAAATTCACATAATTATATTCAACTTAAGTAATAAGAAATATTATATTTTTTTAGTCATCACTAATTGATATAATTGTCATAATATTGCAATGTTACATTGATTGATTATCATTATTATATTTAATTATACTTTTTTTCATTTTTATATTTAGTAAATTAGATAATATTTGTTCTTTATTATTTATCATAATATGCATTTATATAAAAGATAAGGATTAACATTTATACATTAAATTTCATATACATTAATTTTATTTTTTAATATATTTTTCTAAATTTCAATTTTTTATAATATTTGATCATGTATCTAAATATGATAATAATAATTGATTAATGTAACATTATAATATTACAACAACTCTATTAATTAGTGATTACTTAAAAAAATATAATATCTTTTATTATTTAATTTGAATATAATCATGTGAATTTTATAATTGTTCAAATAATATAAATATAGTGATAAATTTTAAATTAATTGCTTGAATACTTTATAATTAAAAATTTTAAAATTTATATTTATATTATTAATTAAATTAAATTTGTGCATTATACAAGTTAAAAGCTAGTAATTTATATTCATTGATTTGCATAATATTGTGCATGCTAAATAAAATTTAACAATTTTAGATCATCAATATATAATATAGTAGTGTATTTTAACCTTCGACATGTTAAATATAAAGAACTAGAATATAGCCCATGCGATGCATAGGTAGTAAATACTATTTATTAATTAATAAATACACTAAAAATATAATAAAAAAGATTATATGAAATATGTATATAATATAATGTTAATAACATGTATATAATATACTTATTTGTATTATAGTGATCAATATAATAATATCATGAAATATTAAGATAAAAAAATTAAGAATAAACTTACAATTTTTCATATATTTTGAATTATTTCTTTGAATATAATATTAATAATTACAAAAGGCATTAACCTTTTTATAATAAATAAATCTATTAAATTATCTACAAAGAAGAAGAGTTGAAATTATGCTTATATCAAATCATAAATTGTAAAATACTTCTTTATTATTTATAGAATTAGAATTTTATAAATTTAAAATTTATATCATTATTTACAGAAGTAAAATTTTACCAAATTCAATTCTTAGTTAATATTAATTCCTCCGTTCAACATTATTTATGTTATACTATACTCTCCAAAACTCATACCTTGTATCATAACTTGTGAAATTCAATTCTTACTTAATATTACTCCCTTCATCTAATTTTATCTATATTGTACTATATTCTCCAAAACTTTTACACTACATATAAGTGTTTTCAAGTTTTAACTATAAATTTAAAATAGTATTGTTATTTACACTCCTCTTCTTTCATTTCTTCTCACTCTTCTTTCCATATCAAGAAAAGAAGGCCTTAAATAGAATAATTTTAATTATAATTCAAATTTTATTGTAAAATACACTATAAAAAATTATAAAAAGAAAGTTATTTTATAAAAGAGAAAGAGAACTAGTTGGATTTACCAGACCTATAGGTAAAAACATAAAAGGTTCCAACATTCACCTCTTTTAATAGCTTCATGAAGCTCCTACTTATCATTAGGAGTGATATCTTTAGCATAAAGATAAGTTAAACAATTCTTCATCTTATAAGGCAAAGACTTATAAGGCATAGATTATAAATCTTAACTTTCTTCAATGCAAACTAAGCCTTCAGAAGTAATTATTAGAAAAAAAAACTAAATTTAAACATCATATGTTTTAATAATAAAATATTAGAGTTGGACAACAATTAACTTTTGCATTAGGAAACAAAAAATACTCCCACTCAACTAAGGAAGTTTTGCCTTCAAAATGCAAAATAGTCTATCCATAGTCATCTTTAGATGGAGTGCAAAGTTGAGATCCATTCCAAACAATGACTTTACCATGAAAATAGAAAAAGGCTCATGAAGAACATTTGTAAGACTTCATAAACTCCCTAATATATAAACCTAGATATATAAACATTGAACTACATACGATCAAACTTAATAAAAAATACAATTATTTCTTACCTTCTATACGTCATCTCTAACAATTCTATCCCACCAAACATCAAGCACATTATAAAGAAGATGAGGATAAGTAACTGCAGATCATACTAAAACTACTCGCTCAGAGAGCATTATTTAAGCCTGGAATTATGCAGATTACAACACTTTTATTATAGAGTATATTTTTCAAATTTGTTACAAAGCCATTGCAGCAAATGCACAAATCGTGTGAGATGGATTCAATCCACATTAAGATAAAGCTTGATGACATATATCCATTGATTGTAGTCGAGAAAGATAATATTATAGGTGTTGATTTCATTGAAGCTTTGAATTATTTTTCATAATTGAGAAACAAAAATAAAAGAAGCATGTAATTAACTCCAGTTGCATAAGTGAGCAAGTAAAAGTTACTACCCTTGCAAATAGCCATGCTAAGCGCATAACTTGGCAACGCGCACAGAGATGAAATTGGAGGAAAGCAGGTTGCTCTACAATTTCATGGCTAATGTAATATAAACAGATTATTTAACTTTTGTGTATGTAAAGAACTTTAAAGAGAATAGTGGTTGATGAAGGAGATGACTTTTTAGACAGCAAATATATTGCTTCAAAGTAGTTTTGATTATAAAAAGGTTGCATTATATGATATATTTTAGTAGTTGAACAATTCCCTTAATATGCCTAAGGAAAATATTTAAAATCTCATTTTTTATATTATTGAATTTATGGTTATTTAACATGCAAGAAAAGAAACACTTGTGGCGCAACTACAAAGAAAATGCATTGGTGGATAAATATTAGAATTATTTAGGTTTCATTTCTTTTATTGAAAAATATTTTTTATAAAAAATATTATTTACATGTATACATTTTTTAATAAAAGACTAACATATCACTTATATTTATAATTAAAAAAATTGATATATATATATATATATATATATGTATATATACAGTTATCATAATGAAAGAAAGTAATTTTTTTTTTAAAATAAAAAAATGTCATTTTTTAAATTTTGTATATTTAATACTAAATAAATAAATTATTTTTTAATATTTTATAATTACGTATTATAAAATTTCTTGAAAAAAATCAGGCTTTTGAAATAAATAGAAGCCTTATATTGAATATGATATTTTTGTGTTTATACTTATTGAAGGATAGTTGTAGTTGATATAGTATACGACTTTGGCACATTTTTTTGTTTTTTTATTGTTTTAATTTGCCTAAGAATATTAACTTTATCATTTTTATGGTTTTAAAATAAATGCAACGAAATGATAGGAGGTTCGCAATTGTTGTTAGGAAAGTAGAATCCTATATTTGTCAAAAACAAATGAAGCACATAATTAATTCCTATTGCATAAGCGAGCGAGTAATAGTTACCACCCTTGCAAATAGCCCTGTTAAGTGCCTAATTGGCAACATGCACGAACATGAAATTGAAGGAAAATAGGTTTTTTCACAATTTCACGTTTAATATAATATAAGTAGATTTGACAAAAAAATAACTTTTTATATTTTAAAAAGAAATTTATCTTTTTTATTATCAAATTCTAAAGTGTCATTTTTTAATTATTAATATAAGTGATAATTATTGCTTCATTAATATATATATATTTCTAAAAAAAAATTCTTTTCCAAGAAACAAACCATTAAGTCTAGATGCCCCGGATCAAAATTTTCACTGCTTTATTTAGAGAGATAAGATGAAGATGAGACAGAGGAGGAGTCAACTAGAAGGCTATAAAGGTAAAATTCGCGAGAATATCATTGTTGGGACTAAATCACATGCATTTATTATTTTTTGGTGTAAAAAATTCAAGTAATTTACAATTTTAGGTTGAGAAATTTAAACACAAAGTTTGTTTTCTAAGGTTATATGATGTGATTTTAAGATTGTTGTTTTCGTTGGAGGGAGATTAATTTTCAAAGGACATCTAATCAAATCAAAATATTAAAGATTAAAGAAATGTTATACATGATCTGATTATTTGTAACTAATTTTACTCTGTGCACTGTTGCGCGGAATAGAAGATAAAATTTAACATTAAAATGTATATTTTATAAAAAAAATGATCTAAACATTAAACTTGTAGAAGAATATTTAATAAATTACAATTACAATATATAATCTCAAAAGTTTAATATTTAATAGATTTCCTTATAATAAACAAAAAGAAGAACAATTATTTTTATACAAAAGTATTGTTCTCAATTATTAGGTTTAATTTCAATTATTAATCAAGTATAGAACTTCACTGCATAAATTCAAAATTAAAAGTTCATGAGCAACAAAATAGAAAATATATTACTCTATTGCCATGGGGGTCAAAAAGTCACATTACATAATTTTTGGAATGAAAATAAGAAGAAAATTATACAATTTAAGCAGCAATTAAACTCATGAAATTAAAGTAATTGATGTTTATAAAAAAAGGATCAAAACATAATATAACCATTGTTATTAAATCTTTCAAAGATTTACAATGGTTCGCGAATATGAATGCTTTTATTTGTCTATTTATTTATATATTGCTATAAAAGGTTCATAATGCTCCTCAAAAAATTTTATATTGCTTTTAATTTAACTAACTTAATTATATGACTTATAAATATTTTCTTTTATATTTTTTTCAATCATATTTTATTTATGAGAAATTTTAATTAATTATACATTATAACTATAATTTTAGGTGGATTACCTTTCTATAAACAAGAATAAAGAAATAAAATGCATAATTCTTGAAAAATAACGGGTGACATATTCAAATGGTGATGTTTATTTATATTTAATTTTTTTCATTTTGATATGAAAATGCATTATATATATTTGAAATTTTATTATAAATAATTCATGAATTACCATTTAATTAGTGTGTATAAGGTATTTCAAATATTAGATGAAATATCCATAATTTTTTTTATTTTTTTAATTTAAAAAATAAGTGATTATTCATACTTGTGTTAAATTTTTTTTAGCTTTAGTTTTTTTATCTAATTGAGTGAATTTATTTTTATTTATTTAATTATGCTTTTATTTTTAATTCATTATGATTATTTTAATTAAAATAATTTTAATAACTAATATAATTTTGGTCATAAAGTAGCCATAATCACTGATATGGAACAATTATGGATTTATTTATTTTTAAAGATAAAAATAAAATTTAATATTTGTCAATATTATTTTTAATTAATTTTTTAATAATTATTTAATTTATATAAAATTTTTATATTTGATGAATTACGGCATTAATAAAATAGTTATAAAAATAGTTAAATGTAGCCGATTTATATTAATTATTAAAATCACACACATTAATATTAAAAAAATTAAAAATTTAAATCTTTCACATCATTATTTAATTGTTTATATTATATATTAACTATTCACTATTAAAATTTTAAAATTATTAAAAAATAACACAAGTTATCCAAATGAAGCCATTGAAATAAGTCGAAATTCACAAACTTCAAAACATGGATTCTAAGAGTCATAAACCATAATCAACCTAGTTTGTAAAAGCCTAAGGAGATTAGCCTTTGTGAACTGGCTAGACAACCCATGAAAAATTGTTTTATTTTTACATTTTAAAACTTTATAAAAGTCTATATTTTCAATTTATAAAAAATTACACTTCTATTTTCTATTTTTAGTAATATAGAATTGTATTATAAATAATTTACAAATAATATTTTTATTTTATAAATATTTTATTACTTATATTTTATATATAATATTTTTATGATTATATATAAATTTAAAATATATTATGACTAATTTATAAATGAATATGTGATACTTTTCAATAATTTTTTTATTATTTAAAAATTAAAAATTTTAAAAAATTAATAATTAAATAAAAGTCATTGGTCTAACTAAGGTCTGTAAGGATTGGACTAAAGCCTCTAATATAGAGGCTCATAAAAAAATCGAGCAAATCCGACTTAACTTGTTTAACAACTAACTCATATAAATCGATCTAGCCTGTCTATTTTCCAATTATACATCCAAAGCTTCTTGATGGAAGTAATGTGCAGATAGAGAAAAATAATTACACCAACAAGCCATGTGGAAAAAATTGTCACGACCCTAACCCGATCATGATTGGCATGGAATCCTTTTTCTGGTTTCCACCAGCCTATTACTAATTAACTTGATCCTAAATAACAAATATCATGCATTTATAAAGAAAATGTCACTTTAGAAAGAAAGCATTCATTAAGGTTTCCATAAAAAGATAACGAATCAATTCAAACATCTCCTTTACCCATATTTATGACAAAATAAGGCCTAAGACATTCTATGTACAAAAATTTGTGTTACCATACTACTATTGGTGAGCTCCTATAGAATCTAACTCTGAGGAGGTGGCGGCTTAACCTAGAAATTTGTAAAATAAATCATGAAAGAATGAATTTAAGGCTTAATAAATGAATAATCTATAAGAATAATAACATTTCATATTAACTTACCCATTGGACTATCCTTCTTTAATCATTTATATCATATTTAAGTATATTAGAAACCAAGAGCCAATGACACTGAAGTTAACACATAATTATTTCATTTTCAATATCTCATATAAGAATACTTAAGGATAACTACAATCAAGTTATATCTCATTTGGAATAACAAACAATAGATAAAATACAATTATCCACCTTTTATCTCCCGACTCAACCATATACCATTCATAAACTTTCCTATCCTTGTCCCTCCAGGGTCTGCCTTATACCCTTTACAAATATATCACCAGGAATTTTCCATTCAGCATTCACAACATCACTCTCATCATATTTGTCATCTTTAATGCCATCCGTGGCATGATTCATAATGAAATTTAAACACTAAAACCTAAGCTCTATCTAATGTAATCACAATTCAATTTCAATGTACATCATAATACATATCAGTATCATCATATCCTCTTACTTGCTTATAAGCATTCACACAATCCATAAAACACTTCTTAATACATTTCATTTTATAAATAATATAATAAGTTTATTTGAACCCACATTATATCATACAATATCTAATTTCTTATTTCATGAATTTTTTCAATCATGTACTTGTCTTATAATGATCACAAACAACTTTATTTTTAATTCTTGAAGGTCAGACACCCTAAGTAATGCTATTATAAATTATGAAAATATAAAACAGATTGGGTATGGTGGATTATAAGGTTATCATAATTACAACCCTTATGTGATGTTTCAGGGATAATTCAAAAACTATGAATATATTATTCATAAAAGTCACTTTAGATGAAAATGAATCCAATTAGCTTTCCATAGACTGCTCATTCACCTAAATCAGTTAAAATTTGAAAATATTACACCTTTTAGAAGATAGATATAAAAAAATTCAATTTTTTGAAATTATGAGTTTTTGACCTCTGTCCATTATTTTGATGATATCTTAAAATATATATTAGATATTAAGTTAAAACTAATTCAATTTGAAAGTAAACTTAATTACCTTTAAAACAATAGGCAATTTGTTTAAAATAAATATAAGATGAAGGAGTTATGGCCTTTTAAAATTAGCATAAAATTTTACAATTGACGAATTAATTAACCAATCAATTCATCCATCCAATTTCACCTCTAGACCCTTAAAATTGATTGATCACTCGATTCTGAAGCCCAATTTCCCTTCTAAATCCTTCGAATCAATTAACCACTCAATTCACACAGGAAAATCTCAATTTTCTACAAAGATTTCACTATTCACTTGATTCTAAATGCCCTTTAAACATATATTTACATACTAAACCTAAATACAATTATCAATACACTTATTTAACATCTCATATCACCATTCCTCATCATTTATTACTCTAACCATATCAAATCAAATATGATTCAATTAAAATCACAAAACAACCTATATTTCATCAATGTTATCATATAACTACAAAATTCATAAATTTAGCTAAATCATCTACTCATCTTATATGGGAGAGGATTCTAAAAAACTAGTTTGATGATCTTTCAACCTATGATTGGATAAAGAATTCAAGAAGGATTGAAGTTTTCATTGGTTGATTGAGGGAGTGGTGGAAGGTTTGTCTATAGAAAGTTAAGAGAAGTTAAGAATAGGGAAGATAAGAGAGGGAGTGGAGCTTGGAGGTTGAATAAGGAAAATAGGGCCCTAAAGGCATTTTCAAAAATTTTCTTTTAAACATCTTCCATACTCACACACTCACTCATACTATTATATAACTTTATACTTCATGATTCTAATAAATTATCCCTATCAAAATTTCACCTAATTCATATTCTTATATTTTTACTTTTATTAACTTTATTTTATTTCATATTTCATACATAAGATTCCTAATTTAACCAAATTTATCGATGGTTTTAGTTATTCTTTCTAATAAAATAAATTTTAATTTATTAATAATTAAAGAATGTGTAACAATACTTCTCTTTTTAAAAAAATTCATCCTCGAATTCTCGATACATGCAATATTCGAAAGTTAGTATAAAATATAACTATGTCAAACTCACCACTTATCAAATAAATGAGGATATCATTGTTATATTTTAGACTCTAACTCCTATTTAACTTCCTCCACTTTATGACGTTCCTAACGAACCTTCATAGAAGGAACCTTTCTAGATCTCAACTTCAAACTTGACAATCTAAGATATTTATTAGTTGCTCCTTATATGATAATTTAGGATTAAGTTATAGTGGTTTATCTTGAATCATATAAGACTCGTCAAGCAATTATTTTTTAAGTATAGACAAATGAAAGATAGGATGGATAGGTCATAAACTATTTGGTAACTTTATCTGACAGGCTATCGCTTCAACATGCTTGAGAATTAGGAAAGGCCTAATGAAACGCTGTACTAATTTACCCTTTCTCCTAAATCTTATGAGACCCTTCATAAGCGAAACTTGTAGAAAGATCATATCTCTCACTTAAAATTCTAATTCTTTTTTTCTTTTTGTCTGTATATGACTTTTATTGATCTTGAGCTACCTTTGATCGATCTTGTATGATTTAAACTTTTTTTAAAGCATTACTCATTAAATTCGATCCTAAGAGGGTTATGCTTCCCTAGGTTTGAACCATCCTACTGGTGATTGATATTTTGACCATAAAGTGCTTTATATAGTGCCATCTGAATGTTGGATTGATAGTTGTTATTGTTAGCAAACTTTATTAATGGTAGATACCTTTCCTAAGTGCCTTCAAATTCCAACACACAAGCTCTAAACATATCCCTAGTATCTGAATGGTTCTTTTGGATTGTCTATTAATCTATAGATGAAAGGTGGTGCTAAACTATAGTTGAGTTCCAAATGCTTATTAAAATGATTGTTAGAAATGAGATATGAACTGAGCATCATGATTTAACATGATAATAACTAGGATTTTATGCAATGGTATAATTTTGTCAAGGTACACCTGAGCGTATTAAATTGTAATAAAGGTAGTTTTAATAGGAAGAAAATGTGTTGACTTTATCAATTTACCAATAATGACCAAAATGGAATCATATCCTTTTTATGTTTTAGGCAACCTGATGAAGAAGTCTATTATAATACTTTCCTATTTCCTTTCCGGTATCAGGAGTAGCTAATGTATTCTAGTTGGATGTTGATGTTTCGCTTTCACCTGTTAACAAGTGAGATACTTCACCACATGGTCCAATACATCTTTTTTCATCCCTTTCCAATAGAAAACTCCTTTTAAGTCATAATACATTTTTGCTACTCTTGGGTGTACGGCGTAAGATGAACTATGAGCTTAGTGCATCAATTCATTCCATTTACTTGTCGAAACCCAAATCCTTGCTTGGTGGCAATTACTCTCTTCTTATTAACAATTAGATCAAATTCTTCTTATTTAATTCCCTCTTTTACAAAAGTTGCATAGTTTAAATCACTCTTTTACACATCTTTAATCCTTTTTATAAAAGAAAATTGAATGGTCACATGAGCCAATACCACACCTAAATTTTCGTTTAGTACCTCTATCTATTTACTTATAAATTTCCTGTTAAGTGTATTTGCTACCATGTTAGCCTTGCCAATGTAATATAAAATAGAGCATTCATAGGCTTTGAGTAACTCCATCCATTTTCTTTTTCTTAAATTGAGACCATTTTACTTGAAGATATACTTTAAGTTTTTATGATCCATGTAGATTTTAGTGGTTTCTCTATACAAGCAATGTCTCCATATCTTCAAGGGCAAGATTATCATTGCCATCTCAAGATCATTTATAGGAATAATTTTGATTATGTCTCTTTAATTGCTAGGAAGCATAAGTTATTACCTTATCATGTTGCATAAGAACACACCTGAGTTTAATTCTTGATACATTGCAATACACTATATATCCTTGGTGCCTAATGGTGGTGTTAATACTACTGCCAACATCAAGCATGATTTTAGTTTCTAAAAACTATTTTCACATGCATTTATCCATTTGAATTTAACTCCCTTTTGCATCAATTTAGTTAATAGTGCAAAGATTTTAGAGAAATCTTTAACAAACTTCCAATAGTAATCTGCTAACCTAAGGAAATTGCAAATTTCTATAATTGATGATAACCTTGACTAATTCTCTACTACTTCTACTTTCTAGGGATCTAATTGAACTCCTTCCTATGTCACCACATGGCTTAAGAAAGTAACATTGGTCATCTAAAACTTACACTTAGAAAACTTTATGTATAATCAATGCTTTCATAAGGTTTGCAAGACCACTTGAAGATGTTGAGCATGCTTTTCCTCATTTTTTTGAGTACAGTAGGGTATCATCTATAAAGATAATGACGAATTTATCTAAATATGGTTTAAACATGTGATTCATCAAATCTATAAAAATAGTGGGGGTATTAGTCAATCTAAAAGATATCACTAGGAACTCAAAATGGTCGTATCAAGTCCTAAATGCAATCTTAGGAATATTTCCTTCGTGAATTTTTAATTAGTGATAACCTATACGTAGGTCAATCTTGGAGAAGTACTTTACTCCTTGAAGTTGATAAAAAATATCATCAATATGAAGAAAAGAATATTTATTTTTTATGGTGACCTTGTTAACTTGATAATAATTAACACATAATTGTATAGATCTATCTTTTTTCTTCATAAAGATGACTAGAGCTCCCCAAGGTGAAGAACTCAAATAAAAACCCTTTATTTATAAGATCTTGTAATTATTCCTTCAACTCTTACAATTCTATTAAGGTCATTTGATATAAAGGAATTGAAATAGGTTTAGTGCCCAATAATAAGTTAATGTGGAACTCAATTTCACGATTCAAGGGTAATCCAGGTAATTCCTCCGAAAACACATCAAGGAATTCTTTCACTATTGGTACAACATCAACATCTAAGATAGGTTGATTTAAATCTCACACTAGTGCCAAGTACATGATGCTTCCTTTTTGAATAAGCCTTTGAGCCTTAATACTCAAAATAATGACAACATAGTTCATTAACTTATCTCCCATTCAATGGGTACAGAGCCCTGTATAGAGAATGTCACAGATTTATCAAAATAATTTACACAAATGCATGGTGCTCAAACAACCAATCCATCCCTAATATTAAATAATAACCATTCATATCAAGTAAGATCAAGTTTATTAACATTGTATGATCATGAATTCTTATAAAATAAGCCTTGATTTATTGGTGGCTATAAAGGATTTCTTTATAAAGGTCATTACAATCAAAGGGATATCAAGCTCTTTGGTAGGTTTACCTAGGGTGGTAATAAATTTCTTTGACATTAAGGAGTGACTAGCACAAGAATCAAATAAACTTTAGTAGTAAAAGTTTCAATAAAGATTGTACCTGTCACAATAGCATTTGAGGCATAAGCCTATTGGTAGGTAAGTGCACACACTCTAACTTGATTCTTATTTACTTTTTCTCTTTAGCCTAAAACATTAGTACTCCTCAAAGATACCAAAGGGTTTCTAGAATGTGGAGTTAATTAAAGATTTAAATTACTCCATTAAGACACATAATAACTTATATCTAGGTTTGCAACATTTCCAAGGCAATCTTTACCTTATGTCGAATCATCCTAAAATGGTTAAAAGGATTGTTATGGTGAGAATAACACTGAAGACGCCAAGGCCTCTCATTAGCTTATGTTGAAAAATGACTTTATTATTGACTTAAAGGATTAAGATAAGGTTTTTGCACCTTAGAACCTTTTCCCAAAGAAGACTCACCATGAGGGTCTTGAAAAAATGATAGGCCCTAATAGAACCATTTCCACTATACCTAAAAATAACTTGAGGAAGTATCCTCTTCGAAGAAGGTACTTGACTTGGTCCCTCGGATTAATTTCTCTTCTTGCTCCCCTCTTACACTTGCCTTTCCTTTCTTTTATTAACTCTTATTTCAAGCGTTAGTGCTTGGTTCATCACTTCTTGAAAAGTGGTATCGCAATCAACATGGATTCTTTCAAAGTAGAAATATTTGAAGTTATACATAAATCTCTTAATTTTTGCCTTCTCTATAGAAACCAAATGTAAAACATATCGAGATGATTAAGTAAATTGAACATCATACTCCATAATAGATAATCCTTACTATTCTAAGGCCTTAAATTCCTAGATTCTTCCTTAGGAGCACTTAGTGGTAAGAACCAATCCATGAATAATTCTTGAAAAGCCTCCCAAGTCAAAGGCTTTAATTGTGGATTTCGATTAGTGATTATATTAGTAAACCAATAATGGGCTACATCATCTAGTTGATAACCCACTAACTTAGTCAATAAAAAGGTACGGCTTTGCAGCATCTCACCTGGCCTTGTAATATGCTCAAGAAATTGATATGAATCTATCGTTGGATTAAGATGGGGGTATCTAGTTGGGTTTAGTTAAAGGAACTCATGTACAATTTTAAATTTATCTTTTGTTCCCCTTGTAGGGAGTATGCTCACCCATGTTTTTTTCTTGATCATGGCTTTCATCATGATAACTAGGGTTACTTAAAGGCTCAATTTGATCATTTGAGGCACCGTGTCCTAATGTTAGATAAGAACCACATTAATCACATTTAAGACATGTTTTAGAAAGGGTGTTGTCCAAGGTGAATATTATTGATTAATTTCTCCACTAACTTTTTACCTACCATTGCGAGCTTAAAGACCCTTAAATGATTCTTCATCTCTGGGGTGATTAGCTCGCGTTTAACTTTACGTGTTAATCATTTCCTAATTATCCATATATTTTCCTAAAAAATCCTATTATAATTTTCACTACACAAATTCATTAATTAATTTATCACACAATTCATAATACATTAGGTCACACATGAACTCCACCACCGATCGCTATAGTATAATAAGGACTATTGAAATGGTACTAGTAGTACATGATCTTAGGTGCATACATACTATTGGTACAATTTCAATCAACACCTATCATAGTACACATAAATATAACTTAAGGGTTTTATCCTACTGGGAATTTAAATTATGCTTTGATATCATCTTTGTCACGACCCTAACCTAATCATGATTAGTGTAGAACCCTTTTTTTTTATTTCTGCTAGCTTATTGCTAATTAATTAACTTGATCCTAAGTAACAAATATCATGTTTTTATAAAGAAAGTGGCACTTTAGAAAGAAAGCATTCGTCAAGGTTTTCATAAAAGATAAGGAATCAATTTCAACATCTTATTTACCCATATTTATGATAAAATAAGGCCTAAGACATCCTATGTACAAGAATCTATGCTACCATACTACTATTAATGAGTTTCTATAGAATCTAGCTCTAAAAAAATAGAAGTAGAGGTTCAATTTGGGAATCTATAACATAATTCACAAAGAAGTGAGTTAGAGATTAATGAGTAAATAATTTATAAGAATAATAACATTTTATATTAATTTACCCATTAGACTATCAATGAGTTCTTAAATTTAGCTCTAAAAAGATAGAAGTGGAGGCTCAACTTAAGAATCTATAAAATAATTTATGGAGGTGTGAGTTCGGGGCTTAATAAGTGAATAATTTATAAGAATAATAATATTTTATATTAACTTACCCATCGGACTATCCTCCTTTAACCATTCATATCACATTTAAGTATATTAAAAATCAAGAGCCAATGACAATGAAATTAACATATAATCATTTCATTTTCAATATCTTATATAAGAATACTTAAGGATAACTACAATCAAGCCATATCTCATTTGGAATAACAAATAATCAATAAAATATAATTATCCACCTTTTATCTCCCAGCTTAACCTTATACTTTTCACAAAATTTTCATTCTTGTCCCTCCAAGGTCTGCTTTATACCTTTCATAAATATATCACTAGGAATTTTCCATTTAGCATTCACAACATCACTCTCATCACATTTCTCATCTTTAATGCCATTTGTGGCATGATTCACAATGAAATTTAAACGCAAAAACCCAAGCTCTATCTAACGCAATCACAATTCAATTTTAATGCACATCACAATACATATTAGTATCATCATATCCTTTTACTTGCTTATAAGCATTCACACAACCTATAAAACACTTCTAAATACATCTTACTTCATGAATAATGCAATAAGTTCATTTGAACCTATATTATATTGTATAATATCTAATTTCTTATTTCATGAATTTTTCTAGTTATGTACTTGTCTTATAATTATCATAAACAACTTTATCTTTAATTCTTAAAGGTTAAACACCCTAAGTAATACTATTATAAATCATGAAAATATAAAATAGATTAGGTATGATGGACTGTAGCATCACCATAATTATGACCCTCGAGTGATATTTTAGGGATAATTCAAAAATTACAAGTATATTGTTTACAAAACTTATTTTATATGAAAGTGGATTCATTTAACTTTCTATAAACTTCTTATTCACCCAAATTGATTAAAATTTGAAAGTGTTATGCCTTTTAAAAGATAGATATAAAAAATCCATTTTTTTGAAATCCTAAGTTTTTAACCTTTGTTACTATTTTAATGATATCTCAAAATATATGTTAGATATTGAGTTGAAACTAATTCTATTTGAAAGTATACTCAATTACCTTTAAAATGATAGGTAGTTTATTTTAAACAAACATAAGATGAAAAGGTTACACTTTTTTAAAGTTAGCATAAAATTTTACAGTTGATCAATTAATTGATCAATTAATTCATCTACCCAATTTCGCCTTTAGACCCTCATAATCAATTGGTCACTCAATTTTAAATCCTATTTTGCCTTTAGACTCTCAAAATCAATTGACCACTTAATTCATATACGAAAATTTCACTATTCACTCGATCTTAAATGCCCTCTAAACACATATTTATATACTAAACCTTAACACAATCATTAATACACCTATTTAATGTCTTATATCACCATTCTTCATCATTTATTACTCTCACCACATCAAATTAAATATAATTCAAGCAACTTCATAAAATAACCTATATTTCATCAATGCTATCATATAACCATAAAATTTATAAATTTAGTTAGATTATCCACTCATATTATATGGAAGAGGATGCTTGAAAGTTAGTTTAATGATCTTTCAATCCTTAATTGGATGAAGAATTCAAGAAGAATCGAAGTTTCCTTACTTGATTAAGGGAGCGGTGGAGGGTTTGTGTAGAGAAAGTTAAGAGAAGTTAAGAAATAGGAAAAATGAGAAAGAGATCAAGGCTTAAGGGCTAAAATAGGGAAAATAGGGTCCCAAGATCATTTTTGAAATTTTTTTTCAAAATCTCTTCTATACTCACTCACTTACTCATATTAGTACATAACTTTATACTTCATGATTCTAGTAAACTATCCCTATCAAAATTTCACCCATTTCATATTTTCATATTCTTACTTTTATTAACTTTATTTTACTTCATATTTAACACATAAGATTCCTAATTTAACCAAATTTATAAGTGATTTTAGCTATTTTTAACATAAAATAATTTCTAATTTATTAATATTTAAGCAAGGTATAACAAAAATATTATTTATTATTTATTTAAAATTTCAAAAAAGTACAATTATGAGATTTTTTTATGTAGATAAGTAGATTGGCAACTATTACATACATTACTATTGAATTAAATTTGTTTCTAATAAAATGAATGGTTTGTTTTGTCATATGGAATTATTCTTTATGTTTTAAATTTAGTCTTAAATTCTAATTCAAAATGCTTTGTGTGTGTGTGTGTGTGTGTGTGTGTGTTAAAAGGTCCATTATGCCTTTTATTAAAAAAGAAAATCTTTAAGATAATTTATTTTGTGACTAACGTTAATCCCTCAATAATAAGTGTTATAAATATTTTAAGAAATTCTTAACTATTATATGTATCTTAATATTAAGACTTAATCATTTTATGTGTTCAAGTTAAGTTTGCTTAATATGCTTAAGGATCTTAAGTTCGATCCTTAGAAACATTATTATTAAGAAGGATTTACCATTAACTACTCTCACTTAAACGAGTCTATACTAAAAAGTACGAAGATATTTAGATGCAAACTAATATAATGTAATTTTTATCACAATGTTCTTGTTTGATAAATTGTATCTCACTTTACTCCAATTTAAAAACTATTTTTCAAAACATCCCACTTTCTAACATGTCACCATATTTTAGTACTTTTGCTAACCTTGCTACCCGCGATAGATGGTTCAGAGCATGTATTGGATACTTGAATAAATATTTAAGTAATAAACTTAATGAAGTATGATCTATTAAGGTACTTTGGTATTAACTTAAATACTAAGAAATATAAAATCTACCTCATTGGAATACTTAAGCATATATTTTGAAATACTTAGGTAAACATTTAAGAATTAAGAAAAGAAAAATTATACTTGAATATTGACAAAAATAAGATTTATGATATTAAAATACCCAATCATATATTTTGAAATACTTAATGAAATGCTTAAAGAATCAAGTAAAGAAAAACTCTTCTTTAAAAAGTTTTTATTTTACTAAGCATTTCTTTCTCAAACATCAATTACATTACAACAATATCTTAGGTGGAATCTCAAGGCTTTAAATGCATTGATCTTTAAGCAATTTTTGCATCAAGCAATTAAAGTAATAGTGGTTTTAAGATAATAAATGTTAAGTTTTAGTGGTTGTGCTTGATCCTCTATTTTGTCTTTTAAGATTTCCTAAATTGTTTCATGAGTGCATTTTGTAAGCTTTAACCTTAACCACCATAAAAATCCTAGTGAAACTTCCAAGAAATTTATTTTTCCTTCCTATAATATTGTTGCTAGTTAAATGGTTCTTTCCATTTTCAATCACTGCTTTACCTTTACATGTGTTGTGATTAGTTTAAATCTCCTCTTTTCTACTTGATTTACCTAACAAAAAGTTTTTTTCGTTGTCTTCCATCTTTCAAGTCTAGTTTAACTTATTGTATAAGCATTACTAGGATATTATTTTCAAATTCTCTTTGACATGTTCCTTTTTTAAGTTTGTAGCATGAATTTTAACCTTATTATTGTCCTTTCTTATTGATCATTATACTAAAATTAAGATAAATGAGTTAGTCCGAAAGCAACTCAGACTCAAACAATGCTTTTGAACTAATAAAGAATGAAATGCAAGAGTTTATCCCATCTAAATACATAAAAAAATTAGTAGTAAAGGCAAAAATTTTACATTAGAAAAAGAAAGATTCTATATGCTTATCAACGAATTTACTTCACAGGTGCATGTAAGCTACATTTCAACCTCATTGACACTTAAGAAACCACCTAAAAGTGGTAGTTAAAAAAGGAAGATTCTATGTGCTTCACTTTTAATAGTGATAATGACAAAGAATATGTCCTTGATAATTATCATAACCTTAGCCCAATCGTGATTAGTGTGGAACTTACTATCTGATTTTAACTAGTCTAATCTAACTAAGTTTGTACTTTCCTAATTAATTAATTAAAGTATGAATTTAGAAAAAGGATTAACTGTTGAAGAGAAGGATTATTATGTACATTTTCAAGAACATAAGTTTTTAAAATATAAGAAAGTTAAATTTCCTTATATTCCTCCCATAATAATAATAAGTTAAACTAACTAACTCAAAAGGTTTAGTTTATGAATCCTCTATTTATATCTTACATTTAGAATAAGGCCCAAAAGTTTTACTATCATATTAAATATCTTATGCTACCAAAGCTATATTGAAGAGCATGCTAGTAAGTTTAACTTGGAAAAGGATGGTGGTGGAAGCTTGACTTATGCATCTACAAAATTAAATATGGAAAACTTAGTTTAGGGTTCAATAAGTAAATATTATAATGTAACAATAAATTAATTTTACTAATCAAGCCATCATTTTATAACAACCAATATAATAAAACATTCACAAGTAATAACTTACACATAAAGTAGCCAAGAAGAGCCTATTCCTTGCCATATTATTACATTCATTACTAAATGGCCTTAAAAAGCTTAATTATAACTGTTCTATTAACATTTTATTGCATAAAAGATAAATAATAACATTCTAATTCTAAATTCATGTCACAGGGCATTGTAGTCAATAATAAAGATACATATATCCACCTTCTAACTTTTGAGCTAGTCTTATATGTTAGTGTGTGTGTCCTAAGAGCCAATTATAAAATGATTGTAATAACATATAATGTATTATATTTTATTTTAGGTAATATAATTATTATACTTTGTTTCATTTTAATATTTACGTAATTTATAACTTAATATAATAATTGTCCCTAGAATAGTTTTACTATTCCTAAAATGTCTATAGTTAATTATTATTATGAAAGGGATAACAATAATATATCAAAACTATTATGTATAGTGACTGATAATTATGAAACATGGATATGTAATAACAAGTTAATACATGGGTACATTGTTAATGAATAAATATACTGGACTGACTCGTTGTGAGAATACTACATAGATTGACAAATGTCATTAGTTATTCTCATGTGATCACAATAAAAGTGGTCCTTTAATCTGAAGTCACTATGATTCTCTACATGAGGAGTTATACACTTTGATGTCGTCTTGTGTCACCTTTAACTAGGATGATATGTAGGGCATTGATTAAATGCGTTACAAATTATGCAGAGGGATATGAGTGATGTAGATGGGATTTTGTTCCTCCTATATAGAAGGAGTGATATTCTTGGACCCTTTGATTGAGTGAAACTAAGAAATGCATAGTCATGTTCAAATAGATCAATATGTGATATTGATAATTTATTTAAGATGTTTACTCAATATCAAGAAATATGGATTTAATATTAACAAAGATGACACACACTTTATACCTCTAATTCGGTTTGGATATTAAGAAAGATTATATTACAAAGTGTTATTCACACGTTAGGTGAATGTCAAATTACAGACATTCTTAGTACTTGAATGGTAGTGATGTATTATTAGATACTACTCATTGTCTATGGTCCATTGATTAGTCATTATTAATGTAGCAAAAACCTATAGGGTTACACAAAAGGAGTAGAAATGAGACAGTAGTTAATTGGACTTTAGTTAAACTAAAATCATATTAATTAGGCCTATTATTTACTGCATATATATATATTATCAAAGTAATAATATATATATTATTCATGTAATATATAGTATATTATGTAATATTATTTGATATTAAAGTAATATCGAATAATTATATCATTTGATATTAGATAAATATATTATGGGATAATATTATTATCTAATAATATTAGATAATTATGTTATGAGACAATATTATTATCTAATAATATTTAGTTATTAATATTAAGATAATATTATATAACTAATAGATGAGGCCTATCTTTCATCTTCTTCACCATAATAGGGATAAGATTTTTTTAATTAAATAAAATCAAAAGAAGTGTAGGCAGTTTTTTAGTAAGAATAGGAAAGTGGTATGCCTTAGTTCTATAAAAAGGTAATGTAGGCATCACTTTAAGTATGATACAAAATTGTCACAAAAAAACTACATCAAAAACCATAATCTAGTGTGAGAGAAATATCTCCTAGCAAATTCAGGAGATAGAGAAGTTATCATTCATTCAATATGGATACCATAATGACATCATTGTTTGATTATACTTATGATTCACGATATACATTTTAAGGGGTAATCTTATAAATATAATTCTTAATCTATGTCTCAATGCATTGATTTTTGGAAGGTTTCACATAATTTTGAAAATATATTTTTTCCACTATGTTATATGATACATGTGAAACCCAATACTATATCTTTCAAAACTTTTTATTCTTTTCCTTCTAAAGTTAACCTTATACCCTTTATGAATATATTATTGGAAATTAATTATTCGATGTTCCCTTTGCTCTCATCATATTTCTTATTTCATAATTAGCTTAAGCTTTCATTTGTCACATCATAATATAAGCTATAGTCATCACATTAGTCAATCAACACTATATTACATTACATGGCCACACAATATGTACCATTACATATACAACATTACAAACTTGTTTTCATTATATATCACGTGATTTAATATCTCATAACATTACATTTTTCAAGTTTTAAGCAAAAGGCATGGTGACATAATTCAATTCATTTCATAAATAACAATATAAGTCATCTCACATAGTATATCATGTAATATAGCATCTCCATTCCCATCCCATGATCATCACTTCATATCTTTATCACATAAATATGTTAAATTATTTTATCTTGATATTTATAGACCATTCAACCCACATTGGTCCTTTATATATCATGATAAAACATTGTAGAATAAGTATAATCCATAATATAATCATCTTAGTTTGACTGTCAAATATTGTTTTATAAGTAACTAAAAATTTTCAAATCTACTATTTATGAAACTTATTTCAAATGAAAGTAGACTTAAATAACTTTTCAAGGACTAGTTATTTTCTTAAAATGGCTAAGATAAAAAAAAGTTATACCTTTTAGAAGTTAGACCTAAATATTCAATTTTTTGAAATCTTGAATTTCTAATCTTTATTAATTATTTTTATTAATATCTCAAAATATACATAAAATTTTCACATGAGACTAGTTCTATTACAAAATAAACTTAATTATTTTTTCAACAATATATGATTTGTTAAAAATAAGTGTAAAATAAAGGAGTTATGAGTTCAAGTACTTCAAGAAACACCCCAAGAAGTACTTCTTGAAGTATTATAGGACCTTTAGAAACTTTGTCTTGCAAAGCATTTTTTGAAATGTTTGTCATTATTCACTAACATTTTAAACATCCTTACCTCTCTATTACTCGTAAAATCATCATTTAATCATTACTACACTTTTCTAACACCTTTTACAAGCATTTTTTAACATTAAATTCAATCAGATCATCATTCTAATAAAATTAAACCAAACTAAAGACCTTAAAAGAAAAACATCAATTTTGCCATAAACTAAAGAATTTGAGCTAGAATATTTATTCACCTAGTATAGAAAAGGATGCTAAGAGTTTGAAATTGATATTCCGCAAACCTAATCTCATCAAAATCAAGAAATTCTTGTTAAGGTTCCATTTCCTTTTAAAAGCAAAAAAAAATTTCCATTTCTTGTCAAATCTAAGAAAATAAAAAAGGATTATTACATTATTGATATTCTTACCTCGGTTAAAGAATTTAAAGAAAAATTTGTGTCTTTTTGGTTAACTTGCTTAAAAGATGAGGATAAAAAGAATATAGGAAATGGAGTAAGTAAGGGTTTGATTAGAATTGGGAAAATGAGAGGTGAAATAAGAAAAGTGTTAAAAATGAGGAATAGTGCCTTTAGGCACTATTGAAAATGTTCGTTAAATCTCTTTTATACTTACATATCTACTTTTATCACATTAAAACTTAATACTTAATGATTTTATTTAATTTTTCCTTACTTAATGATTTTATTTAATTTTTCCCATTCAATTCTCATAAAACACATATTCCCACATTTAGTAAATTATCAATTTAATTTTGTTTCATAATTCATATTCCTAATTTTTAGTTTAATTGAATTTACTAGTTATCATAATTATTTCTCTTTTTAATATAAATTTTGATTTACTATATTTTTAAGTAAGTGTAATACTAATGGAACATAAGTTGTGCAAAGAGCCTTGATGAATATGGAGCGATGGCATCCAAATATGTGCCTTAGTAAGGTACAACTGCCATAAATTATTCTTTGGATTCAACTATGGTTACTACCTATAAAGTGTTAGGTGATAAGGTGATATACTTTGTAACTACTTATGGCCAATAATAGGAGAAGTAATATATGTAGACTGACCTTTTGATTTTTCAAGAAATATATGTTTACTTAGAGTAAAAATGAATACTTATTTCCATTAACTACTATTTAATAGGAGTTTAAGATGCATCTACTATAGATGTGAACATATATTTTGCACATATTTTTCATGCAAGAAGATTGACCATATGTTGATACATACCTTAGAATAAACAAACAAATCAATAAAGACATAAATAAGTAGTTGGATTAAATTCAAACTACAGATTATGTAGAGTTAGGATCGGATGTCATATTAAAAGAAACTACATGAATAACCTTGGAGCTAGTGGATAATGAATACCATTATTTTTTATTAGACATTAAAATATTTGATTTTTTTTAAATCCTAAATCACTAACCAAAGAAAGCTTTTCTACCTCACTATTGTAAAACAATATATCTAAGGATGAAATGTTTTCTAATAATGATGAAGATAATTTGAATCATGATGAAATGGTAAAACTCCACCTATCAATCTAATTAAAGAAAACATATAACCAACTAAAGCTAACTTGGTGGGGAATAACATAATTTCACAAAGGTATGAAAACTTTTCCTAAGCATTTCCAAGAAATATTCCAAATACCCCTATAATAGTATGGAATCTTAGGGTAATAAAAGCATAGGGTTATCATATATGATAAAATAGGATCAAAGTATTCAATTTATTATAAATGCTTCCACAACACTAGAGGAAGGACTATGATCTAGCACTAAAGTACAATAATATCAAGAAAATATGAACTTTTCTTTTGAAATGAGGGCCATAAGTTTTAATGTTTTCAATGATTTGTAATTTTAGCTTAATAGACCTCAATCTAATATACCTTAGACCAATAGAGCCCTATAGAATTACTTAAAAAGGATCCCAAGAACTTTGATACTTACAAGGACTAATACTATCATAGAGCAAAATCTCTAAAATGATTGCAAAGAGGCTTAATACCTTCAATGGAAAACTTAACAACTTTTCAATCTTATGCATTGCAACGTGGAAAAGAAATAACTAACTTTTCACTCTAGTTTAATAATGGTTTTTCTCCACTAACATCTTCTAATACTTAATAACCCTCTTTCCTATTGATCTAATAGTTGTTAATTGTAAGTCAAAAGGATAAACAAATGATTATTAAGATGCTTTATCTATGTTATAAGCCTTTGAAAATTTAACATATTTTTATGTAAAAGTAATAAGTAATATAAAGAAATATGGAATAAAATTTCATATAGGTAATGATTAATTGCTTAAGTAAATTTAGAATGAAGGTTTTACATAAATTAGTTGAGGAAAAATAGATAAAATAAAATGTTTAAAGATTAAATATGTTTAAAACTAAGTATGTGTGTACATAGGAGATATAGGATATTTTTCCCATTTTACTTTGCCTTTATTTCCTCCTTATCCTTCAAACCTAGTTATTCCTTTATTTTTCTTCCCATAAAAAATCTTAATTTCCTTACCTTCATCATCAACTCTCCTTCTTCCTCTTCTTGATCAAGATAAAAGGAGCTAATATTTATCAAATTTATCACACAACTAAGGTAAGACTTACATTATTACTAAGTTATTCTTCAAATTTACTAAGTTTAAGGCATTCTAATAAAAGGGGAAAAACTTAAACTTTAACCTTAAATTTGTTAATTTTAGATGATTAGAAGCTATTAAACTATATTTTCTCCTTGTTAATAACTTATTCATAAGAAATAAGTGAACATTCTAGCTTCACTTTAAAGATTTAAGTGAAATTATTTGGTTATAAGTTTTCTAAGTTTTGATAATTCTTTGAGAAATACATTAAATTATGAATTTTTATATGAGATTTTTGTTGAATATAAAAAAGGTGCTATTAGTGAGTTATAGTGATTTTATGGTGTTCGGTAATCTCATAAATGAGTTAGGAGTGAATTTATGCTAACTTAATAATGAAATTTACATAAAAATTCATAGAAAGTAAGGTTATAGTTGACTATATAGTCAAATATGACTAGAGGATATAGTTAACTATGATCAGAGAAATTACCATTGAGAAGGTTATAGTTAAGTATATAGTTAAATATTTAAATAAACTTTTACTTTTTGGAGGTCCATAGTTAGTTATAGAGTCAATTATGAATTGTATAGATGCTCTTTGAAGGTTTGTAGTTGAGCATATAGTGGTTTATGTCTTAAAAAGTTTCTTTGAAAAGTCAATAGTCAAGTATATAGTCAATTATCATGCCAGTATCTTTAATAATCAGTCCTTTTAAAGGTTTTATGATTTATGATAAGTTACCTAATGTTAATTATGGTTATTATGCATTTAAATAATAATAGATGGATAATATGGAACTATGCAAGAAGGCATGGTAGTGTTAATTTGTGTATTATGATGAGATTTTAATTATTTTATGATAATTGACTTGGAAATTATGTTAATTTTGAGAAATTGAAATAGAAACTATCAATATCATTTGTAACATGAACATTAGATTTGATAAAAGTTTGTAGAGGACAAGGCTTACTTGGAGAAATAAGAACGAGCTTATGAGGGATAAAGATAAATAGAAGTTACAAAAAAATTTACCTACTTTCTTTTCTTTATTATTTATACGCCTTATCAAATATGACATAAATAAATTTGAGGAATTATACAAATAGTTGCATATGATTATAGAGTTGTTTTATTAATATTAATATGATTGTATTGTGAATTATCTGATAAAAGTACTTAGGCATAAGGAATGGTAAATGGCTTGTAAGATATTGTTTGTACTGTTTTCTTTTATTTTATGCCTCTTAGTGTGTTACATATGTGTAATTTTATGGAATTAGTCTTGTTATGTGATTGGATGATGATTTTTCAATATTTTTAAATTGTTCGATTAATGTTAGATTTTTACTCTATTTTAGGTTTTCAGCTATAACTTGAATTTTGAATGTCAAAATTAGGTGATTAAAGGAAGTCCTAAAACTTTATATCTAAGCTAAAATCTAGTTTAGATGCACAAATGGTCAAAATTGGTTATAAAGTTTATGCTTTATTTCTAGCCAAGATAAATCAATTTTGATTTTTAGGTTATATCTAGAGTTTTAAAGGTCTAATCAAGTTAAAACTAGCTCCTAGAATTAGCTAAGACTCAACCCAACAACTTTCAAGTTTGGAGTTTAGTGAAATTATACCATTTTGAAGATTAAACTTGAGTTACAAGCAAAATTGCAAAAATTATTATACTAAAACACTATTAGTAATTTAATTTATAAATTAAGTTACAAGCTTTTAAATTTGGTAAGGCCCTATTTGTTATAACCCTAAGAAGTAGATTTACTTAGCATAGTAGGTTTTCTAACTCAGGAAATAAAATATAAAAGGCTTTGTACCTCCAAGTGTTCTAACACTCATTCTCAATAGCAATCTTGTTTTTAGTTTTCCTTGTATTCCACCATAAGTGGATAAAGTTTATCAATCAGTTTAAAGAATTTTTTACCTTAATTTGGTTTAGCTTTAAAACTTTATTTTCTAATCTTACTTTTAATTTAATTATCCACTAATTTTCTACTTTCTCAAATTTATGATTGCTTTAGATAACTTACTAATTAAGGCCTTTTAGTTAATTGTGATCTATTACCAAATGATTAATTAATGATGTTGGATTGTAGTCAATTATTATATAAGTAGCAATTAGGTGTTGGTTGTTTGATACTAGGTTAAATTAATTATCACTTAAAAGAATTAGGATCTGATGATGATTTAATGGTGAATTAGATTATTAATTCAATTTGTTAATCTTAATGCTATTGTATAAGTGTTAAGCTTGAACAATAAGGGATTAGTCTAGGCACTAGGCTTAGGTTAATTAATTAAAGAATATTATGAGTGCTACTAGTATTCCTCAACTAATTAATTAAATTAAAGTAATTCTATAGATAGATGTTTTAAGCTTTAGACTGTATAAGGAAAGGGTAAAAGAATAGAAAGTCTTCTTAACTAGGGCTAGTTAAGTCAGCTTATCCCTAAATTAGAATAGATTATAAGCTTCTCCTATTGTAACACTATTTTAATTAATATAATTCTAGTATCTTTGAATATTGTTTTCTTATGCTACTTCTTTTTATTATTTATGCATGCACATGTGTACTAGCTTGAGAAGTGGGTTAGGGTGGTGAAAATCAATGGTTTAGGTTTGACAACATTCATGATTAGGGTTTGGTTATGATAATCTAGGAAATTTAATGGCTACAAAACATACTTGATAAAATTTTCTCTTATAAATATGTTCATCTAGTTTGTTATCATGAAAGTATAGAGCTATTTTTATGCATATGTTTTATTATATGTTTAATTTATTATATTCAATAGCATTTGCATTCCATCTATTGACTATAGCGAAAAATTGCAAAATAGAAGAGGTTAAAAGAAGGAAACATGATTTAAATAAGGATATGATAAAGACTATGAAAGAAAATAAGATTATAAATTATAAATCTTTAAGAAAAAGATTAACCTAGTATCCATCATTACTAACTAATAAGTTATAATTTGTTGTTACATGGCTTAGATTAAGGAAAAGGGGTATAAATTATTTTATTAAACATGGAGAAGGTAGTAGATAGGATTATTGGTGAGGCTTATGAAATAAGTTTTCAGCAAAATTCATAGTCAAATATAGAAAGTTTAATAAATTTTTTCAATAATCACTCATTCGCTTTTGAAGAGTTTATCCTAAAATAGCTACTTTACGCCACATTAAGGTCATTTCCTAGAATTACAGAGGGACTAGTTGCCTTCGATAACTCAAAGGTGCAAATAGCTGGTAAACACCTTCTAATCAAATTATTGTCATTTTGTCTAGAATTCTTAGTAAGTTTAAAGTTAAAAGTATGTTAAATAGGATGGATTTTAAGGAATGCATAGGAATTAATATGCAAGGTAAAAATAAAGGATCATGTTTAAGTTACAAGGAAAATATAAGTGTAAAAATATTAAGTATAATTAAGATTTGAATTCATATTAAAGTTTTAAGTGTTTAAAGTGTTAGTTTGAAGATAATTGTTATGCATGGCCCTTATGGAGCATTTGAAAGATAAAAACTTTGAGATTATATTAAAAGTTAGGTAAAAAAAACATGTCCTTTAATGTATAAGTTCCTTAGTTGATCATTGGAGATTTTAATTAAGTTTTATATACCGAGTAAAGGTGTTAAATGGGTCGTGACTTATGGTTCAATCCGCCTTTCCTTGTAAACTCACACAGACTTAAACTTCTAGAATTAAGCCTACTTTTTATTATAGGTTAAATGGGCTAGTTTATACATACTATAGTTTAAATGAGCTTGTCCTACATTAACTTGAGTTGGTCCATAGATTAACGCAATTAGAAAAAAAAGGCCTAACAAACTCTAGCACTTAAACTAAACCTAAGCTAACCCAAAATCTGCCTATTCAGGACCCCATTTAACCTAAGCTAACCTAAAATCTGCCTATTCAGGACCCCATTTTTAAACTAAAATCATTTGAACCTTATTTGCCAATTATAATCCTAAATTGAAAATTTCTCTCTGTTGCTTGGAGGGTTTGTAATCAAAAGTAGAGTCCAAAGAATTTATTTTCTTCAGCAATCATTGAAGAAAATTTTTTATTTTTGCTACCCTAATTAAAATTTTGCCTTTCCTTTTATTGTTGGGGTTTTGGATCATGAATGGACTACAAAGCTTCAGCTTATCCTTACTCTTGATCGAATTGTTTTATGCATACACCCTATCAAATGGTAAAAGTAAAAATTTTTACTTTTATTATCTATTAAGTTTGATCGATTAATTGAATCCTCATCAAGTGTATTTATTCTTGTTTGCTTGAAGTTTTCTATGGGTTTTAGTGAAGTTTTCAATCAAATCCCTTTTTCTTTATCTTAATGCCAGTTTCAAAGGCCAATATCTAATTTTAAGGTGAATGCCATCATGATTGAAGCTTTACGTACATTATTTTGTTATTTTATCTTCTTTCAATATTTTATTTTCTTTAAATTTTAGGCTTTGACTTTGGTCTCATTATTAAAAATTCCACTTGCTACTGAATCATTGATAATGTGGAAATACACAGAATAGTAAGCAACAACTCTTTGGATTTTTTCACATAGGTAAGTAAACTTTAATATGCAATTCAAATATATAAAATGATAAGTTATATCTTTTGCTGACAATTTCTACAGATTATCATTCAAAATTCCATTTTTTTACAATATATAACTAGTATATATATCATATTCCAATTGCATGAGAAAATCACTTTCAATTTTTCTAAAAATGGTAACTAATACGAGTGATTTTCAATAAGATAATTAACCTTATATTTTTATATAACAGAAATGTTAATGAAATTAAGGCTTATATATTATGTTTTCCTCTCTTGTATTGTATGTCTACATTCTCAATTACTGCAATTATATTTAAATTTTAGAATAGCACGGGAATGTTATCTATCAATTACTATAATTTACTTTATGTCTGGTGTGTGTGTATATATATATCATATTCCAAAATTTTCTGCATTGCTAGATTTTGAAAATGATTTTGAAAGTTAACATTATGAATGCCAACTACAAGATTTCATGGATTTTCTAGAAAGCTTAGGAAATTCAAATTCAATATGTGAATTGATTTGATGCCCTATGAAAGAAAATTCACTAGGTAAAGTTTGAGGTAAGTTAATACCAGGAATTAGTATTAATTTGGATAATTACCTTGTTTTGCTATTATGATTTATGTGAGTAATATTACCATACTCAATTAGTGATACTCATTTGTTTTTCATAAGATTACGCTATTTGTGAAGTTCTGTTTGTAATATAATGTATTATTTTTCTTTATTAACAGATATGCACTAAAGTTGAAATTAAATAGGCTTGTAATTGAAGTCTCAATTAGATTCTAGGTTAGACTTTTGAGATATCTAATAAGAGCATTTGGTAGATTCAACTCTACCTTTATTCTTTTTAAAGATCATTATCCATTTCAGATCTTGATTTGAAGGTAAACAGCACTAATCTACATTAGTTGTTTTCATCATCTCTATTCTTTCACATTTCTATCATTTTTGTTTTTGTTCCCAGGACTCTACAAATGCAATTTTTTTATGTTTACTTTTCTAGTTTTTTCAGGCAAAATAAGTAGAAACTTGGTAGAAATTAATTTAGTTATAGAAATTGCACTTTTTATTATTTAATTTGCTTCACTACGATCTTGCTTAGTGTCGTTATCATTTTTTCTATATTATTTCACTCCCTCAAATTAAAAATTCTAATTTCTTTAGCACACAAAAAGTTATAAAATAGCATGTTTTGTGAATTTTTTTAATGATAAGATAGATAAAGGTTTGAAGTACCATTTGATTAAGAAACTAAAAATGGATGGTCAATGCAACCAAACATGCTCTTTAATGACACTATCAAGTTTAAATTAATTTCACATCACTTATTGCAAATTTGGATTAGTGCTTGCATCATGGGCAATTAAAGTAGCTCATTGTTTGACTTCAACCCAAGTTAGCTAATTTCTTTTAAATGACGAAGCTTTATTTTTGTAAATGCCATTACTTATCATAAACCTAGGCATGACCTCATCTACTACTTATCACGTACTTGTGTATCTCTATAACTTGTGCAAACATATTGTAAGCAATTAAGGCTAATTTTTTAAGTCACAAGGATTGGATCATCTATGGCCTTGTACTTTCATCAAGTTATTGCTAACTCATTCTTTCTTAAATCTTTAGCCTACTACTTAAAGTTTAAATTCATTAGTTGCTTCAAACTCATAATTCAATCTTTCCTTTTATACTTATACATATATTTTTTTCTTAATTTAATATTATTCATATTTCATGATTTATACCCTTTTCCTCACACACATACAACAATTGCCTTTTTTATTTAGTGTGTCTTGGATACCAAGTATAGTAAAACTATTATTATTGCATTGTGAGTTTTTATAAATATTAGATTGCTAACTTACCTATTATAGATTGGATCCTTTTTTAAGTTTTATTTAAACTTTTGTACTTAATTTAATTCTATCATTTTTCTTTATATGATTACTATAATTTAAGAAAGTTCTTATCGTAATTGATTGAATTTATTCAACTGCTGTTTGATGTGTAGTTCTTACTTACATCAAAGTACATACTGCTTGCCTATCGCTGACACTATAGTTTTCTTCTTAAAAGCATAGTAATTGATGGAGAAACTACCTTGCCTATTTATTCTATGTTAAAGGTAAACGCTCTTCTTTATTTCTGTTTATTATCTCATTTAAGTTGTTCTTCATTGTTAAATATAATATGTCCATCCCTTATTGTCAAATGTATTAACTTTATAAGATAAATTTGTGTGGAATATCAACTTTATAAGATAAACTTGTTTATTAAGCTTTTGTTATTATTTAACTCTTTCAAATTAAAAATTCTAATTTTCCCATTACATAAAAATTTAAAAAATAGCATGTTCTAAGAGTAATTTTTTTTCTGATGAGATAGATAAATGTTTGAAGAAACGTTTGACTAAGAATCTAAAAATGGGATAGTTAATGCAATCAATCATGCTTTTTAACTATTCTGGTATTTTTTATGCAATATCATACTTTTAAAACATCTTTGCAGCTTTGCATTGCATTCTATAAGCTCTTGGAGCCCTTGGACTTGTTTGAGGATATTTTTAACACTATTTCATTAGAAAAGCTCAATTTAAGATAATTGGTTTTACCATTTAAAAAAAAAGCTCTCTAATTTTGGAACTAGTTTTTTTTTAGAAATTTTCTTATACCTAATGTTTGTTTAGTCCTGATGTTGGAAGTGAAATACACTGTTTGTTAACTATCTTGCTTAAATATAAATATGTATTTTGAAATTCTTGAAATACAATCCATTAAATGCCTTATAGTTTAACCACCCCTGCTATAAATTTATACCTATAATTGAATAATTACCTTGTATGATGATGCTGTAATTGTATAAAGTTAAAAGCCTTTAATTTTTTTAAAATTTGTTATTTGTATAAATGTTAATTGAATATATACTTATGTGTTAACAAGTAGTTTGTATTAGTCCTAAACAATGGAATTGCAATCTGCACATCAAAATGTTGTAGGCAACATGATAGTGAAGGTGATATGTATATACAGGGAATAATAATAAAATTGAAAACATTAACATTGTTGATGGAAATACTCACGCTTTTAAAAATTAACTTGAACTTGAAGCTAATAAAGGTTGTAAGAGGAAGAAAATAACATTAGATTTGTGGATTTTTTATGAGAATATGTGAAGATAGTAGACATTGGCATAAATGTAAGGGTTATAGTGCTCTAATTGTGGGAGGTGAAATCCAAGCTGATACTTGAAGCCTTGCCTATCATGCTTAAAAATGTTAAAAACTTCAAAAGTTAAAGCAAACTAAAATGCTAGAAATCTTATTAGACAACCTTGGAAAACATAATGTAAAAAAATTAATCAGAAAATTTTTAGGAATAAAATAGCATTGGCAATCATAAAACATGATTTTCCTTTACCTTCATTAAATATGATGAATTTAAGTATGTCTAGAAATATTTAAACCTTGATGCAAAAATGATTTCTAAAAACATTATTGCATTTAATATATGAAAGTTTTATTTAAATGAAAAAATGATGAAAAATAAATTGGCAAAAATTTTGGGTAAAATGTGTCTTACATCTTACTTATAGATTTCTTGCACTCAAGAGAGTTACATTTGCTTAATTCCTCACTATATTGATCCCAATTAGAAGTTAAGTAATAAAATTTCAACTTTTTATAGTATGCCACCTTTACACACAGGGTGTGAATTATTAAGAAAAATAATGGAAGTCTAATATTAATAGGGATAGATAAAAAGATTTTCACTTTAATTTTAAATAATGCTTGTGCAAATAATAACAAGCATTTATACTTGAAAAAATAACTTTATTTAGAAGAAAGCTTATTGTATGATGGTGAATCTTTTCATGTTAAATGTTTTGCACATATTTTAAATCTTATTATTCAATATAGGTTAAAAGTTTCCTTTAGTGCTATTGTTAAAATCAGAGAAAGTATTAAGTATATTAAGGCTTTAGAGGCAAGAATAAGAAGCTTTGATAAGGTTGTCCAAAATTTGTCCATTTATAGGGGTATGATATTATGCTTAGATATTCCTATTAAATAGAATTCAACTTTTTTTATGTTTGATAGTGCTTTAAAATATAAATGAGCATTTGTCCATTTTACATTTATTAGCAAGAATTATAAACATTGTTCATCGAGTATGGAGTGGATAAGGAATGAAAAAATATGTGAATTTTTAGAGTCTTTTATGAAGTAACAAATTTGATATCCAATTTAAGTTATTTAATTGCAAACTTATATTTCACTCAAGTTTGGAAAATTGAATGCCTTTTATTAGATAATTTGAAAAGTGAAAATAAAACTATAAAAGAGATAACTGTAAGGCTCAATTTAATAAATATTAAAGTGAATATAATGTTTTACTTTCTATGATGACTATTTTTTATCCAAGAACTAGGCTTTTATTGTTGGAGTTTTTCTATAATATGTTTGACCCTAGAACATTTGAAGAAAAAATCAAAATTATGAAAGAAAAGCTTTTTCAACTCTATGAGACATATTCAAAACATTCACTTCTAAGCTCCTAAGGAACTCAATCTTTCACAATACTTTAATGTTACCTCTATGTCATGTCTTGGAAATTTAAGTATAAGTAATAGACTAAAGAGACTTTTTATTATAAGTTTTTCCACTTTTGATTTTAATTTAGTGCTTATAAATATGATTCAATGTTTTTATACAATTTATTATGTTTTAATTATTTTTATTATTTTAATTATATGATTTTTTACTAGAATTTCAAAACTTTTAATTCTTAAATTGTTACAAGAGCTGAAAAAAATCTCAATTGGAGATTTATTTGGAAGAGCAAAATCTTGAATTTGCTTATTATAAAGATCTGGATGTTCTAAAATGGTAAAAGGTATAAAGAATGGAATTTTAAATATAACCATCTTAGCTTATGACTGGTTAAGTATGTTAATTATCATAGTGGCATGCAAATCCATATTTAATACTGGAGAGCGAGGGCATGTGCTAAGCAAGTACAAAAGTTGTCTCTTTTTAAAGAAAGTTCTTGCTTTGATTTGCACTCATAGTTGACTCTAGGGTTTCACTTCTATTAATAATTTTTTTGATGTAACTTTTAGTTAAAGTTACTAAATTTTCTATTTTTTCTTATTTTATTCTTTAAAATTTATTAATAATTAAAATTTTAATTATAGATTTAGAGGATAATGATGAAAGTAAAAATGTCTAAATTGAGGATTTAAACATAAATGCAACAATTGATCTGGATAAAGAGTTAGAAGTTAATACTGATAAGGATGCATAGATAAAAGTCTCCCACTTTTTTTTACTAAGTCAATTAATTAATTAATGTTATTGTAATTTTGCTCTAATTTCTATTGTTTTTGTATTAAATACATTCATTATTTTAATATTTTTTGCTATTTTTTAACCTTTTTATTTTTGCTATGAAGTTTTTTAGATTTGCCATCAATTTGTGTTTGGTTAGTTGCTAATTATACTAATAAAAGTGTTTCCATGTGTTTTGGTTAGTTATCTTAGATTTTTAGCTAATCTAATTATTGGTTTGTTTTAGTTTTGTTGGTTACAACTATCAAATGAATCAAAATAGCTTTTGTTGTAGTGTTATTAATGAATGTTTCTTACTTACTTTCCTTTTATTTTATTATTCTCTTTCTATTTTATATACCTATTTACATTATACTATTATAACAATTGTATATTCTTAGTAAAATAATTTTATAATTTTAGTTTTATAGATTATAGAATATGGTAAAATATGATACATTTTTGTTTTTGTTTGATATATAAATTGTGGATATTTGGAAGAAAAAGGAACAAATTGTTCATATATTCTTAAGATTCTATTGCTACCTCTATAAGAAGTTAGGAGGAAGTTAGTTACCAAATATTTGGAATTTTGGAAGCAATTTGATTAGAACTTAGAAGTGGAAATTAGAATCTCAAGTCTTTTATTTTAGATAGACTTTCTTTTACAACAATTATAATGTGTTATGTGTAATATGTATAAAATAAGAAATTATTGTATTAAATATTATGATATTAAGATTTTAAAGTTACTAAATTAAAGTAGAAGGGATCTTGTCCGAGGTTAGTTATCACAAACTCTGTTTGTTTAGGTGAGTTTCTTTTAAAACTTCAACAGCGACATAAACTAGGGTAAAATCAAGCAAAATAACATTACCTTTTTTACACATTCAAAAATGGACCGGTCCACTGGCTGGTCTAGGACTTCCATGGGTCGATGTAAAGAAGTTTGTTTTCCATTACAAATCAAATAAGCTGAAGTTTGTGTGAACCTAGTTCAGTCTATTCGTTTGATAACCCCAATGATGAGGATAAGATAAGCTGATGTCAATAGCTTCCTCGAGCATCAAGAATTAAAAGTTTGATCAAAGATTGTGGGCTTATGAATATTAAGCCTATAAATAATTAGTTTAGTTGGATTAATAAGAGACAAAGGTTTAATGTTATTAAGAATGTATTGACAGAACTATATGTAATGAGAAATAGTTTTTTGTTTTCTCCTTCTAGGAAGATCTAAGTCCTTCTAGTAATAGTATTTGATCATAAATTATTATCAATGGCAATAAATAGAATAATTAAATATAAAAAGCATATCTTCCAATTTTAAAACATATGGATTGCCCATCCTTAGTGCATTGAGATAATCCAACATGATCAGAGTACTAGCTATATAGGTTTTAGAGTATTCATCATCGCTACAAAGCTTAAAGCAACTACTTGTGCGCTCAAGAATTAAGATAAAATTGTTTTTGGTAAGATACATTATAAAATCAAAGAACTAGAATCTAAATTCCAACTTGAACAAATGAACTTTAATGTTTTGAATTCACTAGATTACTTTCAAATAAAGAAATAATTAGAATATTTGTTGGCTTGTCAAAAAAAATTTTAAACCTAAAAATCATGCCAAAATGGTTCCTTAATAGGGATCTTAACATTATATATTTCCATATTATGGTTAATAAGAAGAAAGTTAAAAATATAAATTTGAACATAAAAAATAATCAAGGAAGGAACAAATATAATCTTGAGGATATATTATACATTAGAAAATAACTTTTTCAAAATGTTCTTATGGCAACAAAGGCTTAAATAGAAGCATTATATTGAAATATGTATGAAATACCTAAGCATAGCCAAAAGCATATTGCATGATTTTTGAAACCTTTCACTAAAAGAAAAATTAAAAAAAGGTTATGTTTAAAGTTCAACTAAATAAAATAGCAAGGCTAGATGGATTTAATGGTAGGCTTTTTTTTCAAACATTTTAGCATGTAATTGGTAATAATATATATGGGATGATTAGATCTTTTCTAGGAAAAATGATATCTTTTAAAAGAACTAAATCAAATATTGATTACATTAATACTAAAAGGATAGAGTCAAGAGACTTTCTAAGACTTCAAGCTTATATGCAAATCCATCACTAAATTGAAGATAATATCATATAGAGTTCTAATCAACGGTACTTTATCTAATCAAATCCTTCTAAAAATTGTATCATATTTTTAAATCAATAGTGGGCATCTTGGCATTTCATTGGCCTAATTAATGATTTTGTTTTCTTTTTAAATCAAATAGATATGGCTTCTTTTGCCTTTAAGGCTTATGACCATAGTGACTAAATGGTTGATTGGGCTTTAGTTGAGGCTGCTATACATACTTTCTAAAAGGATTTGATGTAGCTTATAAAATATTAGGCATTTTTGCATAAAATTCACATATATTGAATCTTTAAATAGCTATTTTTCACTAATGTTGAATGTTTTACAATTAGACTTTTCTAAATAGAGTTATAGTTAATCTATTATACATTGTTTAATATTGTTCCCATTGAATTTTATGTTTCTTTAAACGAAATCTTGCATGACATAGCTAGGAATTAAATTAAGAAGCTTGTATAGGTTAAAGCTTAGATTTCTAGTTTTTAGATCCTTTGATGAATCATTAGTTAAGTATTTCTACCTCAAGTCATGCTTAAAACATTATCACATGTGCATAAATTTTATTATTACAAGTATGCTACTAATCGATTCTAACAAGGAAGATGGCTTTTGATTCATAAATGGGATCATGGTGTGGGCTCCTTTCCAAGGCCTAACCACGTCCATTATCATCCTAAGCACAAAGGGTCTTCATTTAGTTTTATTTTAAAGGACCCACTTTTTACCCTTTTTCTTTATTCTTATATGATAAAATAGTTCACAATCCTTAAGCCCATTTTTTGTTAGATTTAAATTTATAAATTTTCTTTTACAAATCATGGGAGATATATTTGAATTCAAAAAACCATCAAAATATAATAACTAGATTATTTCCCCTTTAATAATAGTTTAACAAGCATGTAACACTAATAAAAAATCCTACTTGTAATTTAATAAAATTCAAGCATGAGGTTCTACATTAAAGTTTCTTATTTTACTAATATGATCACCTAAACAAATTTTAGAATTCACATTCCTATTCTATGATAACAATACAATTTTTTTTATCATTAACATATCATCCTTAAGCTTCTTATTTATTTTAAGGGTGAAATTCTAAGACGTTACAAAGTATAGGTAAAGGAATATAAAAGATGTAGACACAAACAAAGCAAATTCTTCATGGAGATAACAAGGAATTCAAAAAGTAACCAAGTTAATCAAGATAAATTACTTTCACAAGTAGAAAATGGTACAAGCATAAAAATAAATAGTTAATATTAGTGGCTTTATCTGTTTTTATTTAAATAGCTAAAAGATTAAGAATATGTATGACAATATGGCAGCACAAAGAATTATTAAAACCCTTATCCTTAGTGTAGGGTTACTATATTGGCTAACTTAGATAGGATCAACTTCTAACTTTCATTCCATCCATAGAGGTTACTAATTATTATTATACTAGAAAACTTGTATTAGGTTATATTATGCAATTCCTATTCTTGTCTTTGTTCCTTCTTTTTAGGAAACCTTATGGAGCCTAACAATATCTAAAAGGTTTATTGTATTTGCATGGAAAATTATTAATGAGATTCTTCTTGCAATAAATATTTGAATTATAAAACAAACTTTGATTCTTCAAGAATTTTGTGGAATTCATACATAAATTTGCTACATTTGTTCTTACAATGTGAATTCTCCCAAGCCATTTAGTGGGAGTTAATGTTAAGGATTAGATCAACACAAATCTATCCTTAAGATATTAGAGAATGGTTATTATCTTGGTTGATAATTCCAAAGCAGAATTATCACGATCCAAGTATGGTCATGTTTGGTGTGAAACCATTCTTAAATAATCCCATAAGAGTAACCTCTAATTATTTCATATAAAAGAAAAAGGAATCATAAGAAGTGCATATTCATTTATAAAATCATAGGGTTCATGTTTCAGTGTATTTTTATCATGCCTAAGCTTACCCTTAAAAGAGTAATTACACTAAATTATGAACTTACTTCCCTATCAAGGTAAGTTAGCCTAATTAATCCGTGTTATTCTATCAAATGATGGCTATAGTCCTAAGTTAGTTAGGTTTAATACAAATTATCAAAATAAAAAGGTATACATCCATTGCCTAATTTGCAAAAATGGAAAGATCCTTTCAAAAAAAGGTATTTAACTTATTATGGTAAAAGCAGTAGTACATTTGCTTAGGTATCCAAAAAATTAAACCATAGAAGAATAAGTTTGAAAACTTAGTGAGAAACATTTTACCCAAAATAAATAGCATAACAAGATAAATAACCATTTAAGATATCGAGAAAAACCCTAAGGTTTTACTTAAGTTCTCATAAAAACATAATATTAAGAAAGGTAAAATAATTAGTTTACAACTAATACTTAAGGCATTTAGCTTAATTATAATTCCTAGGGATGACACTTATTTAATTAGATATTAATAAGAAAGTTTTCAACAAATATAGTTATAAAACTAAAACTTATCACAAGCAATTATTCTCTTTTTAACTCTTTTCGTTGTTATTTTTCATAACTTCAACTTTGTTTTTTTAGAGTCAACCTTATCCTTTTATAAATAAGTACACAAACTTGATGCACAAGTCATAACAATATATATATTGATTCCTTCGACCACATCATTTCATATAGTGCACATAAATCATTATAACATTTAATATTCTTAATTATTATTCTATTATACATTACATAATAACTTATTTATCATTTCAAAATTCATACTAAAGTCATTTGTATTTATGAAAAGTATATAAAATTAAAATACTTTGATTAAATGCTTTTAAACAAGTAAAAATATAAGAAGGAATAGAAATAATTAATTCAAAATGGATGCCGACCATTCAGAGATAATTCGAGGCTCAATGAGTTAATTACCTCGACATTTTCTAATGGGTGAATTGATTCAAGTTAGATAAAAACACTTAGGTCATCCCAAAGCACTCTAAACTTCAATAAATCAATTCAGATCATCCAAAAACATTCCAAACTTTGTCAAATAAATTTGGGATTCAATTCACTCAAGAAAATTTACATATTTTTGCAAATTTTAATTATTTATCCACCTCTTTAATTATTTATCCATCACTTTATGGTTTTAATTCTTATCTATATTATAATAACTCATAAATCACTATATTTCACTAAAGGCATATTATAACCTTCAAATCCAACATAAAATTCATAAAGCTAAAGTATGTCTACCATAAATCTATTGTTAATTCTTTTAAGCCCTAAACCTACCATAATGCATGAAAATCTATGATATAATTGAAGTTTTAGATAGAATATTACTCACAACTCTTGAAAGAAGGAGCTTGGAGTGTTGATTTCATCCGATAGCGTCTTTAAACATTAAAATAATGATCTTTAGGTTAGGGCAGAACTTATCCAAACTTTCTCCAATTAAAACTGAATTGATTCTTTTAAGGGAGGAAGAAATAGAATTAATCAAGTTATGAAATTCATTAAAGATTGAAGGTTTTAGGATTATTTACCTTAATGGAAGGATGATTAATGTGGATTTTAAGCTTTTTTTTAAAGAAAGGACTTGGGGCTTAATGGAAAAAAGTAGAAAATAAAGGACTAGGGTAAAATAGGTGTCATGCCTTTTAAGAATTTAAAATATTTTATATGAAAATGATAAATCATTATAAAGAAATAAAGGATAAAATTTTTTAAAGAAAAATAATTAATTCATTTTAATGAAATACAAAATAAGAATTTTATATGAAATAAATGAGAGTAATGGAATAAAGTGAAATGTTCAAAGACTAAGTGTGTTTAGAGTTGCCATTTTACCCTAGTTCCATTACTTCTATTTTATTTTTCCATCCTTTATTAATATTCATTTTTCCCTTAACACCAACCTACCTATATCTTCTTCTTCTCTTTCCTTTATTCTCTTTAACCACAATAAGAAGTGATAATCCTTATCATCTTTAATTTAAATAAGGTATTACTTCTTAAACCTTAATTCTTGTAGGATTTTTCTCCATTTTCTTAGGCATTGTGATGATTTAGGGTTTTGAATTGAAAAAGGATATTTATGAGCCCTAATTTGGATTCTTAGGTTTTTAGAAAATTAGAAACTATCAAATCATAAATTCTTTAAACTAATATCTCTTTCATATAGGATGAGCAAGCATTCTATTCAAATTTCAATTATTTAGAAGTTTGGTTAAGTAAATTTAGGTTTTTCTCTATTTTATAAGATTCTTGAGGTGATTGAATGTTTTTTAATGCAAAGTTCTAATGGATTTAGTGTAAATATTGTCATAAATGTAAAATATAATGGTTGGACTATATACTATGACTTGTGATGTGAGGTTTTAGCAAAATACTCTTAAATGAACAATATTTTCGCAAGGAAAAATATACAAAAAATTAACTTCTAATCCATTAATAGTATTTTCCTAAGGAAAAATATATAGAAAACTAATCCATAATCCACTATGTAATGGACTATGCTATTTAGGATTTACTTTTGGCTAGCTCATAGTCCATTGCATAATGGACTATGCCCTTAAGGATTTACTTTTTAGTAGCTCATAGTCAATTACGTAATGGACTATGCCTTTGTAGGGTTGCTTTCAAGGACTACATAATCGATTACATGTTGTAAAGCTTCACACACTATTTTATACAAAAGCTTAAGGTATATTAAATGCTCCATATCATTAAGAATACTTGTTGTATATTAGATGAGGCTAAATACAAGATGTAAAGTCATGTAAAGAGACATGTTAGTATGTAATATATGATTTTATGTTAAAAGTTAAGTTAATTTGCTAGAGTTAAGATTGAAATACCTTATTATTTATGAGAAATTAAGATGAAGATGATATGATATATTTGTAAATTAAACACTAGATTTAGTGACAATTTATAAGGGATAAGGTTAACTTTGAAGAACAAGGATAGATTAAAAGTTACAAAGATATTTTCTCTCTCTTTTTTTGTGGCTATTGGAAAGAGAAAGTAGGGGTGATCGACATTGATTACCCTCCTTAAGTGTTAACATAGAAGTACTCCTTTGTTGTAGCATCTTCAACTTGAGTTATAATTATTACCTAAAGGGCAGGCTGATCATCACAGCCCTACCAAAGTGCTAGCATTCCCAAAGTTCTTCTAACCTTTCATTGACTACAAATCAATGCTTCTTGTATCGAACTTATAATCTCTAGAATGAAGTTATGACTTAATACCCCTAGGCCAACCATCTTGGTAGTTTTTCAAGGAGATTTACTTACTTTCTATTTATTTGTTCCTAATTTATTATTAAACCAATGTCCTTGAATTAAATGAATTCCGAGGTATTGCTATTATAATTTTTATGAGAATGATATTAGATTGTTTTAATCAAATTGTGAAATTATGGATATGAATATAGTGAACTTATGATTCAAATTCCTTGTTGAGGATGATGATATAGAAAAAGTGGTAAAATTATGACTAAGTTTCATAGTGCTTGTGTTTATGTTTGCTTCCTTAAAAGGTAGGTCATTTATTGGAATACCTTTTCCTTTCCCTTTAATAAAGATATAAGAACTTATTAACTTTTTTTGGATGTTTCTCATAATAGAATTGGTTATAAAACTTTTGTTATGTTATAATTAAGTTATAATTTTTCTAATATCAACTTATTTTTCTCTTTTTTTTCCTTTTCCCATTAGGAATTCTCCTCTTAGGTGCTTAATTGTTGTCTTATAGGATAGAAGTTAGCATATTCATGTATTTAATGCTAAAGTAAGTCATGAGACAATTGGAATAGGTAGTAGTATGCACATATCTAATGCTTAATAAATTTATAATCATTTATTTTCATTTTTAGTGTCATTTATATTTATTGTAAAGTAAAGTAACATTACATGTTTCAAAATTACCTTATTCATTAAAGTAAGGCTATTAGGTGATTGCTCAACATAACTTTCTACATCGGTAATGTGCCTTAAGATAGGTCATGACAATATGAAAGAGTTATACAACATTTATTATCTTTCTATTCACTTTGAATTAATAATTCTTTGTAATCAAAAGTTATTTATGTATCTTTATTTGCTTATAATGCCATTCATAAGTGACATTTATAAATCTATTAGATACTCAAAATTTTCTACTACATTATTCTAAACATTATTAATATTATAGTTATAAATATTTTACTATTCTCTTATCCTTAAATCTCTTTAATATAAAATTAATGATTGAAATATAGATCTTAATTTTAATGGGTGTAACAAAAATAAAGTTTTTTATTTTCAACTTACATGTATTATTCTTATAACTATCATGCTATCAAGCCAATCTAAAATAACTTTAATGCTAATTAATAAATACAATGCTGAGTTGAATTCATGGTGTTGGGATAATAAGCATTTAGTTCAAAGGACATGTTAACCTAGTACGAGGAATAGGAACATGCTTTGTAGTAGATCTGCTTATATCTTGAAATCAATAAAGTTAAAGAAAGTAATAAACACTTTACATACTATTATCTCTTAATAAAGTATAACACCTCGCTAACTTTAGCAAAATCTTTTAGGCTGAAGGGAGGATATTGTCCACTTTTGAGTATAAAGGCTTTAAAGTTTTATTAATTCTATTTTCCCCCTTAATAATTAGACATTTTCTTTATATTTCATTCAATGGCCATATATGTAAGGTTTCAGATGAATAAATATAGTGAAAAAAATTAAAAAAAACATTTTTGAAACCTACTAAGAATTCACACGAAAGGTTATAAATTGGTGATAGAATTATATCTTTGTAGTGTAATTCAAACTTGTTAAAAAATAATTTGAACTAAATCAAGCTTGTTGCATCTAAGTTCATAAACATAAGTATACATTGATGCTTTGCTTTTGTTAAATATTCAAACACATAAGCAATCCAATCATGAACATTTGAATGATATGATCACTAAATCATAAATGCATGAATGGAGTTTGCCAATGAGTAGATAATTAGAATGATAAACCATAAACATCATCTAAGGGGTAACATCTCTACAGTATCCATATAAATAGTCAAATATCCAATTAGTGTTGAATGAAATTTCCTAACTTTTAAAGCATTGCTAGCTATAAGTTTAATTTTTGGTTCAATTGCTCTAAGCCTTACTCAACCTTAAATGCTCTATATCAAATAGAAGAGCTAGGGTTTTTATTGTTTAAATATAGTTGCACAAATAGGTTATTAGCAATCTCTAATCAAAATATATATGAAAAGATAGGAGATTATTGAACTTTGATTATTAACTAGTCACAATAATGATTCAAGTCAATAATTAACTTGTTACCTAAGTATAACCCATTTATAGTATATTATTACTTAGTGAAGTCTAATCATATTGAGCTTATCCTAATTAAGAGATTTAATTTAATTAAAGGTTCCTAATTACATTATGACCTTAATATTTGACTTATTTGTTATATGAAACCCTATAGGTTCTTATTATGTTAGTAGTGATCCTAAAATTCTATTTTAGTATCACAGATAGTGAATATCTTTTACACTACATCACTACCACCCAAGTAATAAGAATGTTAATGATTTGACATAATCTTTTCATGAATAATGTTTCATATAGTCCAATCCTTTTTATCTTGGATATCCGAATTAAACTTAAAGCATGAAATGTATCATCCTTTTTATAGCTCAATCTATGTGTTTTTTAATTCTTGAGTAGACTAACTTAAAACAAATGAATTAATATCATATATTGATTACACAATGAAGCACTAAGAGAGGAAATTTAAATTTGATAAGCTTAAGGGATTTTAGGTTTTGGAAGAGAGAAAAAAGTGTTTCTTGTGTCTATATAATAGTAAAAGAATTTTTATATTTTTTTATTGAAATAAAACTTTATATAAAGGTTAGAGGAGTGAAAAAGCCATTACTTAAAAAATATAGCCGTTACGGAGTAGTTAGCGTCTTGTGAATTGATTAGTGAATCTATTCAAGCTGCCTTTGAAATTTTGTAAAAGTCTTAGTGAATCGATTCATGAATTGATTCACTCTTGAAAAACATTTACGGTGAATCGATTGACTAATCGATTCATTGGACTATAGTTCAGCTCTGGATATGCTGAATTGATTTATGAATCGATTTAACTTTTACAAAATTAGAGATTGAGTAAAATTTCAAGTTAAACAACAAATTCATTAATTGATTCAAGCAAATTGAAATTTAAATTTTTAAAGTGATGAATCGATTCATTTTACTATGTTTGCTCTCTGGATGTCTGGAATGGGTGAATCAGTTTGGACATTCTAGTTTACTTTTTAGATGCTTGGAATTGATTTATAAATCGATTTACACTTTGTTTTATAGATTTCTTAAGAGAGCTATATTTAAATACAATGAATTTCTTTAAGACTCAATCTAACCTTATTTTTAAAAGATTTTAGACAAAAGATTGGTTTTAAATCAAAAGTATTTTTCATGAAAACTTAAAAGCCTAAGGATTAATTCCTTTTTTTACAATATCATCATATGATCCTAACTAGAATTCTTAGCTAAATTGACTAAGATCCTTAATCTTTAAACTCCATATCTTGCTTTAAAATTCTAGTTAATCATATGTTAAATCCAAAAGTATTAAAATGTTTCGTTATCATCAAAACTTCCCTAATAGGCCTAAAGTTAACAATATCTTTTTTTATGATGACAAATCATTTTGAATTTGAAACAAGTTTTCTCATGCTAGCTCCTATTGAATAAAATACTCCCCCTCAAATTATGCCATTAAAATATAAGTCACTCCTATTTTCTCCCTCTTTTAGCATCAATCAAAAAGTGGAACACAATAAACACAAAAAAATTATATAGCATATAAGATAATATCCAACATAAATATCCAGCCTAAAAGGTAATATCATCATAGCAGAAAGTAGTTTGATAGGTCTATTATAAAGGGTAAAATGTAACTAGCTTAAAAGTTCTGATAAATAAAATTAAATGAGGGATAATAGGGCTAAAGGAACAATTATATCTAGTCATCTACCATTTATTCTGAATTGTCATTTTCTTTTTCATTTCTTGAAGCAGTGGCTTTAGAATCTGCTTATTCTTTTGCTCCTTCTTTTGATGAAGGGATGGTTTCTTATTTTCCTTTGGTTTTTCTTTCTACTTAAGGAAAGAAGGCTTATTCTTCTTTTGGAGAGCTATCATCTTTTTCCTCTTCTTGAGGAACATTCAATTTACCTTAGAGTTTTCTAAATTAATGTTTGATGTAGGATTTAAGCTCTTTCTGTATCTCCTAATGGAGTGTAGTGATATGATCTTTCAAATCTTTTATGTTGAAATCTTTAACAACATCCTTTTTTTCAATGAAGTGCCAAAAACCTTCAATTTTTTGAAAAGACATTTGCTTCATTTGTTTAGCCTTCAATCTTTTGAATTCTTTGAATTTTATAACTTGGGCCTCTTGATGAACTTGAATTCCAGATACTTTGAATAGCTTGATAAGAATCATCTTATATGGAAGAAAGTTTCTATTTGCATGTGAGTACATGTGGAGTAGAATTTAGTGAAGCCAATTAATAGGAATGTTTTGTCTAATGGCTCACATAAGGAATAACTCATGATCATTAATGTGGGTAAAGTTGTGTCCTTTAGGAAGAATAATCTTAGCAATAATGTAGTGCAAAAGCTAGTTTTCCATTATGAGACCCATAGTTTGTAGCTTATTTTTTTTTATAATTTTTGAATGAGAGTTTGGCCAAAACATTCTTATAGCAGTTGCCTTGGAATACTCTGTAATGGCTTTAGCACTAGTGAAGGGCTAGTTTGCATCCATGTCAAATATTGTTGCTAATTCATGAATCCTAATGAAAAATCTCTTACCTTTGATAGCGGAGATTATTTCAAGCAAGCTTTCCTGTCTACTCTTCTTAAGGCTAGTATAAAATTGATACATAAGACTGGGATATATATCAACAGCATGCCCAACAAATTTAAGAAGACTCAAGTTTTCCAGCAAATGATACAGCTCTAAATTTTCATTTCTTAAAAAACTGACATTCCAATAGTTCTTTGGTTCTATTTCTCTAGTCATGCATTAAATTTTTTTTTCAAAGGCTGTTACCTTAGAGTAGTAAATCTTCTTTGGAATTTGATCAATAAAGGGTAGAGGTTGAGATGATGATTTTGAGGCTTTTCCTTTTCCTTTGCTTAATATAGTGTGTGGATGTTTTATAGCCATACTTTTCTTTCCTATATAAATGATGACCACATAGATTTGATAGAGGAAGAAAGGTTTGGAAATAAGTTTTAGATGAAGGGTTTTTAGGGTGAATGAGAATGTAGGTGATTTGATACATTAAAAGGTACCGGAAAGAAAAAGAGAATGGTTTTAAATGGTGTTTATGAAAGTTTTTAATGAGTGGTAGGTGAAGGGATATGATGGAGAGCAAAGTGATGCGACTGTGTGTGAGAGAGAGAAAAAGATACATGGGAATAAATGGCATAGTTATTGTGTGACATAGTTTAAATAAATAACATGTGAATTGATTCATGAATCGATTCATAGATGAATATACTTATATGTGAATCAATTTGTCACTCGATTTATTGTGAAAAATTTAAATTTGGGATTCCCTCCATATACTATCAATTGATACGTGAATCGATTTGAAACAACCAAAGACTAACATTTTCCTTGGAATCGATTCACTAATCAATTCATTCATTCAAATATGAAATTTCTAAATCAATTCATTACTCAATTCCTTTTTCCTTGGAATTGATTCATTACTTAATTCTTGACTACTAGAGATCATCATTTTCAGTTAGAATCGATTCACTAATTGATTCATTGTATAAATTCAAAGTTTCTAAATTGATTCATTACTTGATTCTCTACTTGCAAAAACTCCTTTTTACATCAGTTTTCTTCTCAACTAACTTAAAATTCATCTATTTGACCTTATAGATGATTGAATTTCTAAATTTAAGTTAATATTGTTGAGGATGAAGAATTACCTACAAAATAAACTTTTGGGATATCTTTGATGCTTAAGTTAGTACAAGTACCATAAGATCAAAATAAATGTATAAATTATTTTTCAATAAAATTCATTATGCCTAGTTCTCTTCTTATAAAATTGAAACGATCTTCACTAAGAAGCCTAGTAAAAATGTCTGCTAATTGAAAGTTAATTTGAATAAATTCTAATAAAATGTCTCCTTTTTGGACATGATCATGAATAAAATGATATTTAATTTCTATATGTTTGGATCTTGAGTGTATGATAGGATTCTTGGTGAGATTGATGGTACTAGTGTTATCATATTTCATGGTTATATTTGTAAAATTTAACCTATAATTAGATAGTTATTGGTTCGTCCATAAAAGTTGAGCACAATAACTACTTACAACTATATATTCTATCTTAGTAATGGATAGTGCCACACTATTTTGGTTTTTACTATGCCAAGAGACTAGAGAGGGACTAAGAAATTGGCATGCCTACTAGTACTTTTTCTATCTAATTTGTTACCAGCAAAATCAACATCCAGATATCCTGTTAGGAAATTCAAATTTTCTTTAGGATACTATAGATTGAAGTGTGGTTACTGTGGTGTGCCTACAAGTTATCTAAAAATCCATTTTACAGTAGTTAAATGTGATTGCTTTAGATTAGCTTGAAATCTTGCGTACATACACACACTAAACATAATGTTAGGCCTGCTAGTAGTTAGATAGAGTAAGGATCCTATCATTCCTTTATGCATTGTTACCTCAATCTTTTTGCCTTCTTTATCTAGATTCAAATTAGTTGCAGTGCTTATAAGAGTAGGTGAAGGTTTAGCTTCATTTATCTTGAATTTCTTCAGTAGCTCTTTTGTATATTTAATTTGATTGATGAAAATTCCATCAATTGATTGCTTGATTTGCAGCCCAAGAAAGAAATTCAACTTTCCCATCATGGACATTTCAAATTCACTTTACATCATCTTAACAAATTCTTTGCGCATAGATTCATTATTAGCACCAAATATGATATCATTAACATATATTTGCACAAGAAGAATATCATTAGAAGTTTATTTTGTAAAAAAAGTAGTATTTACTTTTCCTCTTAAAAAACCTTTTCCCATAAGAAATTTACTTAGCCTTTTAGACTAAGCTTTAGGAGCTTGTTTTAGGCCATATAAAGCTTTCTTTAGTTTAAAAACATGATTAGGAGAGAAATGACTTTCAAAACCTGGAGGTTATTCTACATACACTTCTTATTGTTGGGATCAAGAGCCAAACAATTGTAGTGGAATTTAACTGATCCCAGCTAAGGATCCATGTCAAATGGTTAGATTAGGACAATGATTTAGTTATACCTTTTACAAATGGTTCAAAGGATTGATCATTGATCACCTTTTCAATTTGCTTTTGGTAAAAAAACTCTAAGATATCCATACGAACCCGCAAATCACCAGTGAATGTCCTACGACCATTGAATAGAATTCTCCTCCTTTACTTTACAGTGCAAGCTACGCCCCTTTTACGGTTGTGATTAAGGAGGGCTGTTAAGGTTTTCTATATTAAGATGCATGAATAATCATTGAATTAACACCCAACAAGCAATAGGTGCACATAAAACCCTAACTAATTAGGCTTTGTTTCATGTATAATTATGGGCTTAAAATTGGGACTTATAATTATAACATAAAATTTTCATATACTAAGCACAAATAATTTCGTCCATTAATTCTAAATCTGCTAGGTTCTAAATATGCAACTTTATAGGCTTTCATTACATTAGTAATGATTATAAATCACATTAATGATCATAACTAGTGTGTGGTGTCTACTAATACATAATTGTTATATAAGTAATGAGAGAATTGGTGATTCGAATAAACCTATATATGTGATCATCATCTATGACCTTTTTATCCTTAATATCTATATTGAGCACGAGACATAGACTGTGTCATTCCTATATAGTCTAATTCAAAACTAAAACAAATATAATTGACATCCCATGTCAATTCATCTAAGTATGGTCATGCATTTTTCTCAGCTTTACTTAATCAAAGGGCCCACAAATGTCACTCCTGTTATATAAAAGGGACAAATTCCATCTTGATCACATAAATTCTTGCATATGATATGTGACATATCCAATAACTACCCTTGCATTCATTCAACCATGAGTGACATAGAATAGTATCAAAATATGAAACTCAAATATAGGGAATCTTGGCGATCTCAGGTTAAAAAACTATATTAATGATGATCATTAAGAATCACTCATGATACTCATATAACAATCCATGTAGTGTTCTTAGGGTAGGTAGGTCCAGTACATAAGTTTTCTAACTTGTACTCATGTGTAAACTTAATATCTCATATAAGTCATCATGCATGCTAATCTTAACATATCAACATAACTTAATCCAAAATAATATATAACTAGGGACATTTGAGAATACAATTATTCTAAGGTTATTATCATAATTAAATATACTATTTGGATAATATATGTATAAATATGATAATTGAAATTGCCTTTAAAATAACATGATTCAAATTTACAATCATCCATATAATTAGTTTTAGGGCATATATACCAACACTTCCATGATTATGCCATTTAAAAAGGCACTTTTAACATCTATTTGATAAAGTTTGAAATCTTTCATGCAAGTATATGCTAATAACATCTTAATTACTTCTAATCTAGCAATCGGTGCAAATGTCTCATCATAATTAATGCCTTCCTCTTGGCTGTATCCTTTTGTAACCAATTTAGCTTTATTTTTTTATTGTGATGCCATTTTCATCTAACTTATTTCTAAACACTCATTTTGTACTAATAATTGGGTAATCATTTGGTCTTGGTACAAGTTCCCAAGCTTCATTTCTTTTAAACTGATTCAAATCTTCTTGCATTAACAAAATTGAATATTCCTCAATTATTGCTTCATTTATAGTTTTAGGTTCAATTTGAAAGAGAAAAGCTAAATGATCACAAATATTCTTAAGTAAGCTTCTAGTTACCCTTTAAGTTATATCACCAATGATTTAATCAATAGGGTAACCTCTTATCATTTTCTATTTTTTTTCATATCCATGTTTTAGTTCTTATTTTGCACTTTTTGTGGATGGAGCTACTTCTTTTGCTTCCTTATTTTGTTTTTCAACTTGCTTTTCTTCATTTGGCTCCCTTTGAATTTCTTATAAGTCTGCTTGCCCTTTATCTTCATTTGATACCTTTTTCACACTAGGAAAGGATTCACAAATACAATATGTATGGATTCTTCTACTACCAAAGTTCTTTTGTTGGAAACTATGTATGCTTTGCTATTAGAAGAATATGTAATAAAGATAGCTTCATCAGATTTGGCATCAAACTTTCTAAGGTTATCTTTTACATTATTGTGAACAAAACACTTGCATCCAAAAACACGAAAATGTGAAATATTTGGTTTTCTTCCTTTATAAAGTTTATAAGGAGTCTTCTTTAAAATTGGTCTTATAAGAGTTCTATTCATTACATAGCAAGCAGTATTTACTACTTCAACCTAAAAGGATTTTTGAAGAGTTCTATCATTAAGCATGGTTTTTGCTATCTCTTCTAGACACCTATTTTTTCTTTCAACAACTGCATTTTGTTGAGGTATTCTAGGAGATAAAAAGTTATGCTTAATTCCATTTTCATCACAAAAATAGGTGAAATTGTAATTTTCAAATTCTTTACCATGATCACTTATAATGCTCACAATGGACATTCCTTTTTCATTTTATAAAGATTTTGCAAGTTTTTGAAAGTTTCAAAGGATCTGTCTTTTGAAGGAAGAATAATATCCATGTGAATCTTGAGTATTCATTAACAATTACAAGCACATAAAGATTTCCTCCATGACTTTTAATTCTTGATGGACTAAATGAATCCATGTAAAGTAATTGAAGTGATCTGGTGGTGGAAACAAAGTTTTTGGATTTGAAAAAGATTCTTACTTATTTTCCTTTTGGACAAGCATCACAAATTTTATTTTTAACAAATTTTAATTAGCAAACCATTAACTAAATCATTTTTAAAAAATTTTCCTATAAGATCTATACTAGCATGAGTAAGTCTTTTATGCTAAATCTAAGAATCATCATTTAAGCTAACCAAGTATTTAGAATCTAGAGAAGGCTCATTATCAATATTTATAATGTAGATGTTTCCATACCTCTTACCAATTATCTTAATTTGCTTATCATCCTGGTTTTTAACAATGCAACAAGTGGAATCAAATGTGACTTTGTTCTCTTTATCATAGAATTGACTAATGCTAAGCAAATTATGCTTGAGCCCTTTGATATATAAAACATCATTAATACAAGATTTAGAATTCTTACCTACTTTATCTCTTCCCATGACTTTTCCTTTTGAATTATCTCTAAAGGTAACATATCCACCTTCCTTGAGTGCTAATGAGATAAACTTAGATTTATCCCTAATCATATGCCTTAAGTAACCACTATCCAAGTGCCAAATTTCACTTTGAGTTCTCAAGCATGCCTACAAAAAACATATTAATTCTTAACTTTTAGTAGCTAAATAACTTTAGGTCCATCCTTGTTAGTTAGCACATAAGTCCTTTTAGGGACATAAATTTTCTTTGTTTTAACATCTATATTTCTTCTATATGCATAAGAATAAATTCCATGTCCCTTCTCTCCACAGTAAAAGCAAGTTATTTTTAGTTGCTTTCTCATAGTCTTTTTAACAAAGAAGTTTTTGTAAAGATGATTTTTTTTTTTTGGAGTATAACCAAGGCATTCTTTGTTAAAGCTGGTCTTTTAACCAAGAAGAGCATTCAAAGAGTCTTTTCCCTATGTGAACTTCTCAAGAGTTTTGATTAAATCATCAAGCTTTTGTTTAAGACATTCACATGAAGAACATTTTTAAGAAGTTTTCCTAAGGCTTTCAGCTTCTTGAATTAACTTTTCATTTTCTCTTTCAAGTTATTTAATATTATCTTCCAAAGAAGATATTAACTTTTTTGAAAGTTCAATATTTTTTTTAGCCTTAATCAATTCTAAATTTAAATAAGAAATAACATATTCAAGTTCATCATCTGAGCTAGAGAGAGATACCCTATCTGCATTTTGCTCTTCAAGAGCCATCAAGCATAAAAAAGCTTTTTTCTCATTACTATTATCATTACAGGAGTCATTTTCATCATTATCCCCCTAAGCAGTTAAATAAGCCTTTTTGTGAGTACTTCTATTCTTCTTTTCTTCAAGCTCTGACTAATTTTTCAAATAGATAGGGCAATTAAATTTAATGTGCCCTTGCTTTTTGCATGCATAGCATATTAGAGTAACTTATTTGCTAACTTCTCCTTTGTTTGTATGCTTGCTACCTTGAGACATTCTTCTTCTACCACCTATTCTTTTAAGTGCTCTCTGGTACTTCTTGGTGAGAAATGTTCGATCATCCTCTAATGATGTGTAAAATATTTCTTCTTAACAGGTCTCATCACTATCATCTTCATCCATAATTGTTTCTACTTTAAGGGTAGGATATTTCTTTTTCCTTTCATTGTCATTTGCATATCTTTTAAGCTTAAGTTCATGTTCCTCTAAATTTCTAAAAAGATCTTGTAGAGTAAGCATCTTTATCTTCATGGCTTCTTTGACAACTGTTATTTTTCGTTGCCACTCTATTGTTAATGATTTTAGCACCTTGTGGACAAGTTCTTCATCTATAAGGTGCCTACTAAGGAGACTTAATTGGTTAACAAAAGCTGTAAACCTTTGCATCATATCTTTAATAGATTCTCTATTATTTATTCTAAACAATTCATATTGATAAATTAATATATGCATTTTACTTTCCTCAACTTGAGTAGTGCCTACATGAGTTATCTCAAGCACATTCTACATTTCTTTGATAGTCATATAATTTGATACCCTTTCATATTCACTAAGCCATAATGCAATTGATAAAATCCATTTAGTTTTAGAATATAGTTGATGTTTTCCTTTCTCTTTTTCAATCTATTTAGGTCTTGGTTTCAAGACTTTTATGTTATTTTCTCTTTTAGCTAGTAGACAATAGCCATTTTTAGTTAAATCCCACATAAATAGCCTTTATAAAATCTTTCATTTTTTTGTTTCCAATATGTATAATTTTGTCCATTAAAGCTTGTGGTTTGTTTAGTGGAGGACACTCGAGTAAAATATTAACACTATTTATATCTATTGGATCCTTCTAAAATTTTGAGATTTTATACTAAGAGCTAAGCATGGATACTAAATGTCATTTAATATTTTACTTAAGAAAGGGGTAAATTGGGTATTAAATCAAATTAACTAAAATGATAAAAAATAATTTGAATGATAGATGAAAGTAACTAATGAACAAGTATATGCAATCTTAACACATTAATAAGAATGATTTAGAAAAACAAAGTAATAAATGAGTAACTAAAGAGAATGGGAAAAGAAGATTCAAACATAGTAATTTATAATGGTTACAGCTTGAAGGTATAACATTTCAAGATGTACATTCAATACTAAGCCTCCTTGACTTGGATTTGAACTCTGAATCACTATCCCTTCAAGTTTGAGGGCACTTGAAGAAGCTTTAGTACAAGTTTATGTTTTTCTTCTACAAATCCTTTTGAGAATCCTCTCTCAAAGCTTTTATCTCTAAGAGATAGATTAGTGAATTGATTTGGGCATTCTAGTTTGCTTTCTAGATGCCTAGAATTAATTCATGAATCAATTCACACCTTATTTTTCAAATTTCTTAAGAGTGTTATATTTAAATATAATGAATTTCTTAAAACTCAATCCAACCTCATTTTTAAAAGATTTTAGACACTAAGATTGATTTCAAATAAAAAGTATTTTTCATGAAAAACCTGAATCCTTTAAAGATTGATTCCTCTTTTACAATATCATCCTATGATCCTAATAAGAATTCTTAGCTAAATTAACTAAGATCTTCAATCTTTAAACTCCACATCTTGCTTTAAGATTCTAGTTGATCATATGCCTATCAAAATATTTTATTATCATCAAAACTTCCCTAGCTAACTAAAATGTAATGGAAAAATGCATATATTTTGAAAGAATATGGCTTGAATTAATAGAATTAATTTTGGAAAAAGATGTCCTAAATGAAGTTTATATTAAAAAGATATAAATTATGTTTTTTAATAGCTTAATCCAAGTTGGATGAGAAAATAATATAATTAGGCTTACATACATGACTTCTTATGAGACTTCCATGAGCATTATTTTTATATAAGAAATGAAAAGATAGAATTGCGATTACAAATTTTACATTAATGATCATGATTAAAACAAAATTAAAGGTTACATGAATAGTTAAAAAATACTTACATGATTTTGTATTTTAACCTTAACCTATCCATATAAGATATGATGACTATAAGGTACTCTTATCATTCTTACATAAAAATAAGGCTAAAATACATATCAATCCTTTACTGTACTTTATATATAGAAAAATTAGTGAAGTTTGAAAAGGGACAATTAGCATTTAAACTTTATACTTAGTGTAATTTACACTTTTTTTTATTAATTTTATATCTAAATCATTAATGATGTAAATACGTGCACATCATGTAAGTTTGTTTAACCTCAAGTTGTGAAGAAATTATCATTAATTTTCTAAACCCAATCCTAAATCAACATTCTTTTAAAAAACAAAAAGGCAGTGAGAGAGATGATTCACCTTATTAATAACTTCAAAAATTTGTAAATATAATAACATTGTAATTGTAAGCAAAATGTAGTTTTGTTCTTGTTTTTCTTTTCATCCATGACTGATATGAAATTATGTAGCTTTGATGGCAAATGATGCGAAATTGTATTAGATTTATCCTAAATTAAATACAATCATAAAAAATAGAAGGATATTTACGCCACACTTTAGAAGATGAAGAATAAGAGCGATAAGTAATGATGAACATGTCATAAAGGATGTAAATCCTTTGATGAGTGAAGAGGAAAACATGCCACAAGGATGAATCCTTAATTAGTGATAATCAACGCCACAAAGGATGAATCCCTTTGATGAGTCACAAGTTCATTCAAGAGCTCAAGAGAGAACATATTCTCTTAAAAGGCATTCAACTAAATTTTCTAATCTTTAAAATTCTCAAATCTCAAATTTAATTTGTAGAAGAAACAAATCTCCTTATATAACTTTCTAAAACCTTAATTGAAAATGGGCTCAAATGATAACATATTGGCCTAAAACTAATCCATTAACCTAAACCTAATAAATGGGCCTCTAAATGGCTATAAGTAACATAGTAAATTACCCATAATAACATGGTAAATGTTTTAAAGTAAAATGGACCCAAGTACATTCAGCCTAAGTTGAAGCCCGAAAGGGTTTAAAATGACATAACATAAAATAAACATAAACTAAAGGTCCAAATACTAAATTAAGGCCTAAAACATCAAATAATAATGAAAATAGGCTGAAGTGGCACTAACTATGATAATGGCTGATGTAGTATTGATGTGGCATTATTTCCTTGATGATGTGGTAGTAATGTGGATCATGGCTGATGTGACGCTATCTCTTTAATGATATGGCAATGATGTGGTACTAACTTAGTAATGATATGGCATAATTTTAATCCACTTAATTAAGCTCTCCTCCTATCTCACTTCCTTATGGTTGACTCCCCTTAGATTCACATTATTCCCCTTCTCTTTAAAAAGATTCATCCTTGAATATTCAAAACTTACATCAAAAGGAAAAAGATTAAAAACTCCAAAAGAAGCACTCATATCAAACTCACCATGAGAATTCAAATTAGGAAAATAATTATTATCTCTTCAAGACTTGGAGTGACCTATCTCCACTTGGATGTAGCTAGAATTTCCTTGGATTTGGAACACTTCCTTTTCCATTTACACCATTAATAAGTAATCACCCAGATCAAATATAGAATAAGAGTCAACAATTTCATGGAAGCATACAAAATTATCAATAGTAACAAGATGGTTAATGAAAGCATATAGAACATGATTCCTTACAAGCTTCCCATAAAAGTTAATTAAATCATGAAAGCTCTTAATTTCACTAACAAACTCAAGTGGAGATGATTCTTTAAATTTTTTTCTTATATCCACCTTTATTGCTTTGCCACATAAAACTTGTATCATAAATATAATACTTTTCAAACAAAATGAGCTTATCTCAAGAACAGCATTTAACTTCTTTTTTTTTAAAAAAACTTGCAATACACATTTCATTACACATTTCATTTGTTTAACATGCTCATTCAAGATTTTATCATGTACTTGAGCATCACGAAGATGTGGTAACTCTTTCTAACTTTTTAAGTTTTCAAACATCAAGAAAATCCATCCTTTAGGTTCATGAAAACAATAAAAATAAAAAAATAACAAATTTACTTTTAAAAATACTCAAAATATGAAAGTAATAGAAATTCATAAAAAACATGCAAGTAAAATACATAAACTCATCACAAGAATTTTATCTAAATAAATCCTAACAAATTTATTAAAAGAAGTATGCAAAACATAATTCGTTAAGCTCATAAAAATACTTGATGCATTAGACAAACCAAAAAGTAAAGATAACCATTCATACAAACCATATTTTACTTTGAAACAAATTTTCTTTTCAACATATTTTCTCAAGAACATTTGATAGTATCTCTTTTTCAAACCATGTTTAGAGTACACAAAATGGTCATGCAGCTCATTAAGCACAATATCAAAGGTATTCTTAATTTAAAAATGTTTTATCAAATCATATCCATAAGCTTCTCTACCAAATAAATTTCTTAGAGAACTCTTAGGCACATACATGTTATTCTTCTCACATAAAAATCTATCATGCATAAAAATGTCTCCAAAAATCATTTCCTCATAAGCATCAACATTTGAAACACCATCACTAGATAGAAGAGTAGCAAAATTAATTAAAGGAATAACAACATCAAGTGAAGAATTAGAAAGACCATAATCATTTACATACCAAATTCCAATGTTTTTAACACCCAACAAGTTTTTATACAAAGTAGAGATGAGAGTGTACCTCCAAGATAACATATCAACCATCACAATATTGTTACCTTGCTTTAAGTAAGGCATTTTTCTTTTCACATATGGTAGCTCTTTTGAAGATTTTCTTGGAAGCACTTCTTGGGATTCTTTCCAAACAACATGATAAATATTTGGCAAAATAATTTCAAGATTGTTAGTATTTTCATAGGTTTTCTTGTATAAGATAATTAGCTTAAAAATATAGAAAATACTCTTTATCCCATTTGTTTTTTTCTAATAACTCTTAAATTTTATTTTTTTCTCTTTTCCCACACAATCACTTTCTTCTTCTCTCAACACAGTTTTTCTCCCATTCTTTTTTTCACAATCACTTTTGTTCTTCTCATAGCCCTCACTCTTTTCTACTATCTTCTCCTCTTTACCATTTTCTTCCTTTTTTCTCTCATTTTTTTCTCCCTTTTTCTTTTCTTTTCCCTCTTTTTTTTGCATTCTTAATTGATCCTCATACACTTGATTTAAGGTTAAAAGATTAAGTTTTGTTTTTCTCCCATTCATTTCAAAACTGTACGTGTTGAGGACTCCATCATGTGTAAACTTCTTATCAAATTGCCATGGTCTTCTAAGCAATAAATGGTAAGCATTCATAGGAGCAACATCATATAGCACCTCATCATAGTATTTGCTAAAGATAAAAAAAATTAACACTTAGTTTGTCACCTCTATTCCATCACTATCATTCAATAATTGCATCTTGTATGGAGTAGGATGTGGTAAAATAGGCAAATTCAACTTCTCTATCATGTACACACTAGCAACATTAGTACAACTTCCATTATCTATAATCACATTACACATCTTACCTTTAATGTTGAATCTAGTGTGAAAGATGTTCTCCTTTTGATTTTCACTTTCTTCCTTTGCTTGTTTTCCCAAGGCTTTTTGAATCTTTAATGCTCTCTTGAGTAGAGAATCAATGGCATGATAACCATGCTTCAAGCATTTGAAGCACTTGTCCTTGGAATGCTTTTGAAGCTTTTCAACTTTATCTTTTCTCTTAGACACTTCTTCTTCAGGCTTTAATGATGATTCTTTTTTAATTCTTGAAGAGGATTCAAACTTGTATGAATAAACTTTGTCTTCATTCTTTTCAACATTCCCCTCCTAAGATTTATATGAAGAACTATAGTGGTAGCCATAAATGAAATTTTTCCTTATAATAGCCTTCATCTCTTCCTAAGTAGTAATAGGCTTTGCACCTTTTCTTTTTTTAGCTGAATTAAGTTAATCCTACTAAATATTAGCATAGTCACTAAATTAATAGGTAGTAAGTCTCATTTTTATTTTTTCAGAATAATGGTGACAAGCATAGATTGACTCCATCTTCTTTTCCCACTCTAAGTAGGCTTTAAGATCATTTTTTCCTTAAAACAAAGGAAATTTTTTTTACCACTTTGAAGATTTGAAGCTATTTCATCACTTCTTTGCTTATCTCTTCCACTTTTATCATCTCTTTTTACATCATCATGATCCACCCTTTCTTTTTCACTCTTTTCATTTTTCTTTTCAACTTCTTCTTCTTCAATATATCTTCCATTTTGTCTTTTATCTCCTCTTTCTTTTTCATACTTCTCACCATGTTGGCTTTTTTGATATTATCCACTTTCAAGCCTTCTAAGCATTTCATCAGATTTTTTTATGGCTTGTAGCAAATCCTCCTATGTGCACCTGTTAATATTTTTCCTAGTACCTCCTAACATCCTTAAATGACAAACCTGCAAGAAAGGTTAGATAAAAAAAAGACCTCATAAGATCTCACAGCTCACTTGTTTTGAAACACTCACACCTGTGTTTATACTCTAATTTTGGCTTTTACCCTCAAATGAACTTACACACTTTTGCCTTTTCTACTTTTTCACTCTTTCCTTCTTATGATTTTTTAAGAACTAGGAGACATAACCAAATAAAATTCAACAACTGTGGCAATCAATATCACTAATAAAAGTTCATAGAATTTAAGGAATCACACAAGACAATTAGGGAAACAAGGACTCAAAATAATGGGAAGAAACAATATTATTGCTGATTTAAGTACTCAAAGTAATTGAAAAAGATAATGAATACTTAATGTCAAAATGAGAAGTTCAAATGACAGTATATCAAGAACCAACAATAACTAAAAGCTAACAACCTCTTTTCTTTTGATTTTGTTTTACTTTGTTTTCAACAATTTAGCACTTTATTTTTCTGCCCCTTCTTTGTAAGTTATCTTTTTATTCACTCACTTGGCTTTTTCTCCTTTGTTTCTTGCTATTTTTTTCTCTTGTTACTTGTTTTTTCTTTCTAACTCACAACTACTTAGCACCATTCTTCATTTTGTTCTTGCATTTTTTTTCTTTAAACACAAATTCACCATGCAGCACTATAAATGCTAATTATAAGAGTTATCACATAATTCAAACATGGTGCACTTTGCTTTACTTCAATCAATTATTATATTCAATTATAGCACTATGATGTTGTTCAGCACTTGTAGAATATAGCAATTGGTTAATGCAATTTGAACTTTAAGCAAACATGTTTAATGCAATTTTCATTCACTAGACCAACATTGATATTTGGAGTAAATTTTGAGCTAAACAATAAGAAATAACACAAAACAAAGAAAGTGACTTAAGTATCAAAATAAATTCAGACTTATAATTAACTTGGACAATTTATCAAACACATAGAAGGCAGAAATAAAGAGTAATTCAGATGGGATAGAAAATAGAATCAAAATACAAGAATTTAATAGAAACCAAATTAGAAATGGATAGATACAAAAGAAAAATTAGAAAAGTAGAAATGAAGAATTAGGATATATAAATGGGCATGAACAATACGAAGAATAATACCGTGAATAATAGCTAAAAAATGAAAGAAAATTGAACCTGAATTTGGGAATCTTGCTTTGAATACCAAATGATATGAAATTATGTAACTTTGATGGCAAATGATGTGAAATTGTGTTGGATCTATCCTAAATCAAATACAATCATAAAAAATAGAAAGGTATTCATACCACATTCCAGAAGATGAAGAATGGGACTGATAAGTGATTATGAACATGCCACAAATGATGTAAATCCTTTGATGAGTGAAAAGGAAAACATGCCACAAGGACGAATCCTTGATTAGTGATGATCAACGCTATAAAGGATGAATCCTTTTTGATGAGTCACAAGTTCATTTAAGAACCTAAGAGAGAATATACTTTCTCAAAAAGCACTCAGCTAAATCCTTTAATCTTAAAAATTTTTAAATCTCAATTCTGATTTGTATAAGGAATAAGCCTCCTTCTATAACTCTCTAAAACTTTAATTGAAAATGGGCTCAAATAATAGCATATTGGCCCAAAACTAATCCATTAACCTAAATCCAATAAATGGGCCTCTAAATGACTATAAGTAACATAATAAATTACCTATAGTAACATGATAAATATTTTAAAGTAAAATAGGCCTAGCATATTCAGCCTAAATAGAAGCTTAAAAAAGTTTAAAATGACATAATACAAAATAAACACAAACTAAAGGTCCAAATACTAAATTAAGGCTCAAAATATTAAATAATAGTGAAAATAGGTTAAAGTGGTGCCAACTAGGATAATAGCTAATGTGACATTAATATGGCACCATCTTCTTAATAATGTAATAGTGATATAGATCATGGCTGATGTGGCATTGATGTGGCGTCATTTCCTTGATGATGTGGCACTAACTTGATAATGATATGGCATAATTTTAATTCACTTAATTAAGCTTTCCTCTTATCTCACTTCTTTATAATTGACTTCCCTTAGATTCACATCATTGACCATGGTAGCTTTAACACTATTAGCTTCTTATAATCACTCCAACCTTTTCACTTTCCATTTTGCTCCTTATAGCAAATGCCATCCTTTACTTAAAAGGCTTTGTAGCTTAATTAAGATTTTAATTTATGAAATATCACTAAAATATATGTTCAAACTTTCCTTATCACCAATAATCACAATAAAGTGAAGAGATAATGATAGGGATGATGCTTTAAATAATATCTTTATGAGTTCTTAATTTCACTTGATGAACTCCATTATGTAGATAAATAGACCTTTAATATTTATGCTTTGTTAGTCCCTTTAGAAATGTTATCTTAAATTTTATTCTTATGTTATTCTACTTTAAGGATGTAAATGAGTCGACCTAAGCTGAACATTTACATGTTCGAGCTTGAAAATATTGAGCTCGAGCTTGATTCGAATACAAGCTTAATTGAACTTATTGGAGCTTAAATAAGCTTTAGATTCCTTACTTTTAATTTTTAATCGAGTCTAAATATTTAAACTTAAGCTCAAGCTTAGGTTATATTCGATCTTAAACAATCTTAAATAGGCTTAAACCAACCTAAACTAGCTTATATGGGCCTATAATATTTAATAATTTTTTTATATTTATATTATATAAAATATAAAAATAAAAAAAATTTATACTAAACTCATTTAGACTTGCGAACAACTTAACTCGAGTAATAAAAAGCTCAAGATCAACTTGTTTGATAAATGAGTTTAACTCATTTATGTTCGTCTCATTAAAATTCGAATTCCAACTGAATTTTTTACAAATTAATCTCAAATTACTCGCGAATAGCTTAACTTATTTGTACCACTATTCTATCGAAAATTCAATCAAGTGACCACAAAAGAAGAAAAGAAGGTTATGTAGCAAAATTGGTGTTAAGTAAAGGAGAAAAACTCCTATTGATACTTTAAAAATGGTATGCTGTATTTTTAGTAAAGAATGAAGAAAGCTTCCATATAGTCACCAAAGCATGTGCTAAGAGATCAATTTCAAGGTTGTAAAAGATTAGGTGTTGGGTTAATCAGGTTTTTGATGCTATGTTTATAACTTTAGAGTTGGAATTGAGGAATATAGCTAGAATGAAGGGGTAATTTGTGACACTATGGTGTGAAATTTTTTTATTGTATAATGGATGGTTCAATAAATTAGAACTAATTTCTTTATAAAATGTCACAACCCTTCTATGGTTATAACCAGTGTAGAATATGATCTACCAGTTTCTTAAACCTATTAAATAAGATATGTATATATATGCATATATACAGAGAGAGATTTCCACTTAATAAATCATATTTAGCTATGTTAAGGAATATCAATATAGTCTTGTTTCTAAATAAAAGAGGAGTTAGACTTACTTATGATTTATAACATCTTCAGAAAGATAAATGGGTCTAATTTTCACCTATCAACAAAATATCTATCCTCTTAACCACCTATAATTGATCAAGGTTCACTAAGGAAAGGTTTAGGATGTACATATCTAATTACATCAAAATGACTATATGTTGCTTGCTTCTAACTAGATAAGATCCTTAAGGTTCCACCTTTATTGTGGTAGCAGTAGGAAGTGCATCGACCTATGAATTTGTAAATTTAAAATATAGAAGGGTAAATCCAAAGTTCAACGAGTAAATATTTTAAAGGAAATAAAAAAAAACACAAGTAAAGTCTTATCGACTAGATTATCCTCCATTAACCCTAATTTATGTTACATATATTCAAGAAATCAAAAGTCATTAAGGCTATCACAACATCCATATGAGCATAAGTTTTCATTTCTATGATTTATAGAATTTTATTGCAACATTTCAATATTATTTAGTAGAACGTATAAAAAAGGGAAGCCTATCAATCTCTTTACAACTTCATTAATCCTTATCCTTCACTCACAAACAATTATAGGATCTATTGTACAAGCTAGAAAAGTCATTAAATTTCCCCCTATCTCAATTCTAATGTGTAAAGGATGTCAATAGTACTTATTCATTATTATATCAAACCATAATGCTAATTCATAAGTTACAATACCACTATGCCTCTTTGTATAGTCTTATTATACTCATATTATTTAATACGATTATACATACTCATTCTACAATAAGGACATGAATCTACGCTCCCTTAAAATTCTTAAAATAGGTGAAATTGAAGAGGGAACATGGTGTAATCAATTACTAATAAGTGAAACATCTCCACCTAATGGTAATTGATTACACCATTAAGAAAAAAAAGTTTCGTGCCTTTGTAATCGATTACCTTAAAATTTTCACTAAGGCAATTAATTACCATCAGGTAGAAACTATTTTACACCCTTGTAATTGATTACATAATCGATTATCTTAATAACATTTTTGAATTTTATAGATTTTTATTGTTCAATTGAGAGAAATTTACCCTAAATTCATCTTTTAAGCCAAATTATGCAATTGATCCACCATAAAACATAATAACAATACCATAAGCCTTGGATTCAATAAAAATTTTATATCAAACATCATCTTAAATTAATCTATCTCAAAATTTCAAATATAAATAAAAACCTAACTTTAACCAAACTAAATCATTTTAATCCATACAAATTAGATTAGAATGTTTACTTCAATTATTGGAGATTTCTCGGTCCTTAAACATCAACAAATTAGAAATTTCAAATTATGGTTCTCAAAATCCTCTTTTGAAATGAAAACCTTATATCCAATGAAATTGAAAATTCTTAAATCATTCACCACATAAATACAAAAAATAGAAGAAAACTTAATAAAAATTAAGGTGTGAAAATCATTACCTTAAGTGAATTAGTGAAGATGAAAAGTTTTGCTTTGTAGTGAAGATGAAAAGTTGAGGAAGAGGATTAACTTTTTAGTGCCAAGATGAATGAGATAAAGAGTTTTCCTTGGGAGGGATAAGGAAATTGGCTGGGTTTTAGGGAATAAAAAAAAGGCAATACTCCTCAGGATGAAATGGAAAAAAACTGCTTTTAAAGTCTCCCATCACTCCCATACTTATTGTTAATTAATTTTAGCTCTTGACATATTTTCACTTATTTCTTTATAATTATTTGGCATAAAAATTTCATTTGTAAATCTACTATAATTAATTATTTTTATATGGAATATTTTAATTCTAATAGATGTAATAAAAAATGAGATTAAATGAAGCCGTATGATAAACATATGTTTGCATTGTTAATGATTTGGATAAAAAACTGACGAAAGGGTGTAACTTACACCAAACACACAGTTTAAGTGTTAAATTGGCCATTTTCAAACTTAAAAAGATATTTTACACATGGAAGTGCTCTTACTTGCATGCCCTTTGCCTGGGATTATGCATTACCTATACTATATAGAACTAAATAAAAAATATTTATATAATAATTTTGTAATATGGAATACGGCAAGTATATCCGTATCACTAATCAACCTGCACTTCGTATTTTCGTGTCTGGGACCCACAATAACGCATGCCATTCTCTCTTATCCGCATCATGATAGCAGCGGCGAATACGTTGTCTGTATTTCGGAGTTCCAAAACGCCACGAACGAAGACCAACGGCTCCACCTACCGGTCTAAACGATAAGGGCATTTTCGGTATTTGAAGGAAACCGTAGTCGACGATGCGTCTGCTCTGCACATCTAAATTTCTCGCTGTCCTTTTTCGTTTCTACCCTCCAAATTACTTGCAATTATTTTCGCAAGCTTTTTCTTGCAGTCCTTTCCTTATCTTATTCAATTCAATTATTCAAATTGCTCCCCGGAATATCCGGACGGGGGGCTGTCGGCGACGGAGGAGAAGGCAGAACATAATCATCCTTGGAGTTTAATTACAACCTGCGAGTAGGTTTCCGATGTTCCTCTTACATATTCATTGATTTACGGTAGTGTGCCCTAATCTCGCTATGTCAGTGACATGCTAAGAGTTTGTATTATATTTTATGGCTTGATTAGCACCCAGTATGAGTGTTGAATAAAATTTTTATGGATTAGCTCTTGATTTAACGCGGGTGTTGAATTAATTCATCTTAAACGAGCGAAAATTTAATCTGCCGTTGAGTTATTTCATCTTGTGCTTATTGCATTTATTGTCTTTATCTTACTCTGGTTGGGTTGCTGAGTTTTTCTTTACCCTTTCTTTAACAGATTATGGGGAGGATGAGATGGTTAATATTGGCTGCCTTCTTTTGTCTGCTTGCCTTTTCCGATGGAAGAGGTAAGAGTTTGTCAACATTGCTACAATACAATACATAATATCTTAATTTGTCATTTCCCAATTAGGTGAAGTGCTAGTCTTTTGTGTTGTTATCAATGATGGGATTCTTTCTGAAGTAAATTTATTGATTTTAGTCTGGCTGGTAGTTGGCACTCATGCTGTGTGAAGAACATATCTACACTGGCTGTGCAGACTTGATGTATATATTGAATTTGTTGATTAATTATCATATGCATCTGTATCTATGTGCAATATAGAATATGTTTTAAGTCGTTATCTGAAAGGGTGTAGTTAGGGAGTGAAGGTATTATGACCAGTCGGATTGGGTGCATTTTAAAACTGTTTAGAAGTTTTTGTGGATCTTTTATTGATTGTGGTCGATATAGTGTGCCACAAGATCTTTTGGAAGGATTATCTGATACTTGGCACATTGGATAAGATATGTTAATTTCCCTCTTCTGAAAAAGCCATTGACATTTTTGGTTTCCTATTGAATCAGTTTTCCTATTGTGGACTTTCGTTTCTAACTCTAATGAGATTGAAGTGCTTAGTGTTAATATAGTAGTATAGTCAGGGAAGTTGGTTGTTCTCCTAAATGGCATATTAGATATTAAGGATAAGTATTCGTGCTTTTTGGCCTTAAATATCATAGAGATTAATGTTGCTTCATTATATGAGAAAGTCAGACTTTCCATTTCAACTATTCATTTTGATTTGCAGAGCTCAAGGTTAAGCACAAAAGTCATCATGATCTTTACAATCATACACTTGCTACAATAATGGTGGAATATGCTTCTGCGGTAAGTTCCTAGGGGAAGGAAAGATTACATATTGATTCAGGTCAATGTGATAGAAAAGCATTGAATATATTCTGTTTGTTGAACGCTATGTGTTTACTGATGTTGACGTAAAGGGTTGGGCTGGATTGCAATGAAAATTCTAATTGTTCCTTGGCCCTGTGGAAGCATGTTTAGAATTAGAGGACATGGTCTTAAATAAGGTCCAGTTTTCTATTGTTGTAGGAACATTCTAAGTAAGTATAGGGGAATTTATTTGTTATACGGCAAAACAGGTCAAATTAGATTTTCCGCATTGCATCAGGATAGCCTGATTTTAAGTTGCATCACTTGGTAAGTGTTAGCAAACTAGTTGGCCTAGAGTTCTGTGTGAAATTATATTTAAGAATTGAAGTAGGTTTTGTTGTTGCAGGTGTATTTATCAGACTTGACAGAACTATTTACTTGGACATGCTCTAGATGTGATGGTTTAACTGAGGTGCTGAGAAATTACATGTTAATTTTATTTGTTCAAATGAGTGCCACAGAATCTTTCTAGTATACTATTAGCTTGGCATCTCTTTTAAAATAGTTGATTTGAAAATCTTTTTGATGGAAACAGGGATTTGAAATTATAGAGTTGGTGGTTGATGTTCAACACTGCTTGCAGGTGCTTCAGTTACATTGGCCATACCCTCTAAATTATTGAATTAATTCATGCATTTCCTATTTTTTGCCCTCCTTCAGTTTATTTAGAGGATATTTGAAAACCTCTGTCCTTATGTATCTATAATAACTGGTTCTAGGGGTTTGTTGGAGTGGCAAAGAATATTAATGCCATTGTCATTGCATTTAGAGGAACGCAGGAACGCAGGTGGGTTTCCTCCCATTTTAGTACTATTGCACGTTATTGGTTTTTCTAAGGGAGCTTATGTGCTCTTTTGAGTTACCTTTGAGAGGACCTGAGAGTGTAATAATTTTCTTAGGAAGCAAACATTTTATCCCTAACAAGAAGTATGTATAGAAATTAGTTCAATTCATTTAGAAAAATTTGGCTTGCTTTTTGGAAAACCAGATTGATAGTCCACTGATTTGTGGATTAAATGCTTGGAACAGCATACAGAACTGGATTGAAGATTTATTCTGGAAGCAGCTTGATATAAATTATCCTGACATGCCTGATGCAATGGTGTGTACTGCCAAAAGTTTGACATTAACTTATGCTTTGAAGTAGAGAATATCGGTTTTAATATTATATCATTGTCTGCTTCAGGTACACCATGGATTTTATTATGCATACCATAATACAACAATTCGTCCTGCAGTTTTAAATGCTGTAGAAAGAGCAAAGCAATATTATGGCGATCTTAAAATTATAGTGACAGGGCATTCTATGGGAGGAGCAATGGCTTCATTCTGTGGACTTGATTTAGCAGTAATTATAAATTTTTAGCATTCTTTACATGACAGGACATTTTACATTATTTAGTTCTTTTACTTTTATTTTATTTTATTTTTTTTTTAAAGTCTTTTCAAGATTGAAATAGTCATTTGTATTTTTTTAAAAATGTTTACAGGTGAATCAGAATGCCCAAAATGTTCAGGTTATGACATTTGGACAACCTCGTGTTGGCAATGCTGCTTTTGCATCATACTATAGTAAACTTGTGCCAAATACAATCCGAGTCACAAATGATCATGATATTGTTCCCCATTTGCCTCCGTATTATTCCTATTTCCCACAGAAGACATATCACCACTTCCCAAGAGAGGTAAGAAATGGCATATTGATGAAGTGATAGAGTTTGTATATTGAACTTGTTATGCTACCTAATAATTGGAGTGAGTCTGCATGCTAGTTTGTGGGAATATCATGATTCACAGTCTCTTTCAGTTTAGAGATTTCATTTTTTGTATTGGAAGTATGTCTTACATTTCACACACACACACACACACACATATTAAATTTGATATACTATTATTGTAAATTAATTTTACATTATCATCCGATTATGTGTTGACATGCATTAAAAACATGTTAAAATTTCTTTACTGTTCATAAAAATTCATATTTAATATTGGTTTTTTGATGATATATCATCTTCTCATTCTCTGATAACATAAAATGTTTTATATTGACAGTGAATCAAATTTAAGCATTTTATATATTGGATGTCATTTAATTTAATTTAATATATTCTTAATAATTACCTAGTTGTCTCTCTATTTATATCTTTCCTCTCTCCTTCGGTGTAGGCATGCTATCCCCACTTACTCTTGTTTGGGATTTGGATTTAGCTTTCCCTTTAATTCTCTGTTTGGTTCTGCTCCATTTTTTGTTTTTTAACATGGGGTGTGTGTGTGTGTGTGTCTTGAGGCTCCAGGGAGGCTCAACCACAATTTTTGAGGTGTGGGTATCTATCCTAAGAGCTTACTTTTGTATAATTCTTGGTTTTAAAATCAAATGATATAAAATTAGATTGATGCTTTTGTACTAAATTTGTGAAGGTAATCACAATTCAGTACCTATATTTGGTGTGGCTAAATTGACACACTAAGTCTGCTGTGCACATTTGGCAGAAGGAGAGAGGTTCCATGTTGAAGTTATTAATATCTTTCATGTGCCTTCTTGATCAGCTTGTTCGCTGTTGCTGCTTGGATAACATGAATGGATTTTTTATCGTTGGCCATCATGCTTTGATGGTTAATGTCTCTTGGTTTTACAGTGGGAATAGGCAAACGCATGGTACTATTTTATATAGTTTGCTTTGTTTATGGAACTGAGAAATCTTTCTGGTTTGTAGGTGTGGCTTTATAACATTGGACTAGGAAGTCTTGTGTACACAGTTGAGAAGATTTGTGATGGATCTGGTGAGGATCCATCTTGCAGCAGGTAACTGTCTTTATTAAAGTCATTATACCGTTGAAAATACCCATTTACAATGAAAGTTTCTCAGCTGCATTTGATTCAATGGGTTTCATGCAATTTTCTAGAGCCCCTTTCTCTTGGTTTAGGATTTATGATAGACTGGTGGAGAGAAGTCTAGCCATTTGTACATAGCTGTGCTCTTGTAGAAATTGAGAGAAGAACAGTCTTGATTAAAAAGAAAGTCACTGAAATTTGATTATCTTATGCAGGTCAGTGAGTGGGAATAGTATCTCAGATCACTTATTCTATTTTGGTGTTCAGATGGGGTCGGATTCGCCAGGGTCATGTCGGATTGTGATGGATCCTCCTCTTCTGGGTCATAGCAACATAGATTTAAGTGGAAACATTGTCTTGTCCAGAGATCCGGCAGCTCCCCTGATCAAGTTGAGTACAGAGATTGTCAACGAGGGAGAGTCAACTGCCCTTTGACGTCAATTGAATGATATTTAGTATATTTCATGCAAAATAGGTGCAAGGGGTCAGTTCTTAGTTATGCTTTCTATTCATTATTTCCACAAGGTCCTTTGAGAAGGCAGGGGCTATTCAGCATGAATTTTGTTGCAGCTGGCTGGCTGGCTGGAAGGACTTGTTGTACAGTGACGGGGATTGCCTATATCTTCACTCTTGTATATATGATGAATACTTCTTGTCCTAAAGAGTAGAGGATCTTCTGAATTTTTAGCTTTGCATGTATTACTCTATTGAAGTTTATACTAATCTTTTACCTCGGATTTATTCTAACTAGTAACTAGCGTTGACATGAAAATTGTACATAAAAGGTTCTATTATTAAAATTAAAAAAATAGCTTATTGTACTTTTACCGGTTTGTTTTCAATGAGATTCGAATTTAGATCCAATTTTGGTGTTTTAGAATTTTGTTTTGGAGAGACTTGATTATATTTGATGTACCTCCCCACATAATATTCACCTCGATTTTGTTATAGAAGAAGACAATATTCACTTGGATTTTGACCAGCTCCATCGACTTTCAATGTTCCCATAGTACTCTTCTTTGTAGAATGCCAAAAATATTGTTGACGGTTGGTAAATTAAATTTTATTCACATAATATATTGCCTAGTTGATTCTAAACGATAATCTTCTCACATAAATGGTCAATCAATGTTGAAATAATTTTGCCGGCACTCTTAGTGGTAATGTTGCCTTGAAATTTTTTTAATGTATCGAGCTCAAATCCAAAATTTTGTTTACCATAGCAGTATTTCCCGCTACAGAATCATTAGCTTAAATCATAGTTATTCGTGATTATAAGATGAATATGATTTTTCAAATCCAAATTTGTTGTCGAACTTAGTCCGATAACTCGATATTCTTTTATCGAGTAACTTGCAAAGTAGCAGCTGAGTTCATTGGCACCGTTTCTATTCAATACCTTGTTGAGTTTAAGGAACAAGCACGATAACATCATCTTGCAGATTCCCAGACGACAACAAAAGCTTATAAGTGAAATTACATGTAGGGAGATCAAACACAATATCAAGAATTCCGCAGAACTGCTGCAAAATCTTAGATTTGTTACATTTTGAGAGAAATGAGAAAAGAAAATGCAGTGCAATTCAGTCAAGCAAGAACAACATGTGGGTTATGGGCGCCGGACATACATAATAAAAGATTGTGTACTAAATTATTTTCCTTAAATCATTCCCTCTTCAATCTTCACATCTTCGTTCCTCTGCATTCCGTCTTCACTCTTCCCTTCGCTGCTCGGTGGATTTTCTGATTGTACCTGCAATAAGAACATGGTCGTATTTTTTTCTTCGCTACAAGGAGAAATTTATTAACGAAAAATGATTCAAAATGTAAACTTTTTCCGATAATACATGCCTTTTGAGCTTTCAAATTCTTCTCTTCACTTTCAGTGGTAGAGACAGTATTTGTTTGCGTGTTTTCTTCGGTCTTTTCTTCATTTTTTAAGGTCAAATCTTCCATGTCCTTGTTGTTGTCTTCATTCTTGGTCACAGTCTCTTCTTTCATATTAACATCCGCTACACAGATACAAAGGAATGTTAAGTTTCTTAAACAATAATTCATACTTGACATATAGGAGGCACTACACAAGAAAAATGTCCTTCGAACCTAATAGTATGCACAAACTATCATTCACAATATAATGCAAGATTTGAACAGACAGAATTAGTTTAAAATATATTGCAACATTTGGACTACTAGATGACAGATTATGAGATAAAATAAATTTAACTAAAATTACTCATTAATATAACTAATATGGAAACGAAAAAGGAGAGCAAACATTAAATTTCGTTGTTTTGTACACCTGCTGCATTTTTTTCTCTTTCCTTCTCTTCTAGTTCCTCCACTTCTGTAATATCATGAGTCTCTTCTTGAGAATTCTCGTTCAAGGAATTTCCTTTCCCACTTTTAAAATTCTCAGACTTTATGTTCTTTTCCATTTTTAATTCTTCACCAGTAAGAGTATCATTCACTTTGTCATCATTCTTTTCCGGTGATTCTTCTGTCTCTCCTTCAAGCTTCTCGACCTTACCCATATTTTCCTTTGAAATTTCTTTCTCTTCTATGATAGAAACATCTACTTTTTGATTACTCTCTTTCAACGGATCTTCTTTCTTTAATTCAAAATTCTCAGAAATTGCTTTATTTTCCTCTATTGCAGGCTCTTTCACTTCTATAACAGCATCACCCAAATTTTGCTCACTTTCTTTGATTAGAGAATATCTTGTAACATTATTATTCACTTCTTGAGAATTCTCTTCCAAGGAATTTCCTTTCCCACTTTCAAAATTCTCGGACTTTATTGTCTTTTCCTTTTCTAATTCTTTGAGAGCATCGTTAACTTTGTCATCGTTCTTTTTCGGTAATTCTTCTTTCTCTCCTTCAGACTTCTCGACCTTGCTCATACTTTCTTTTGAAATTTCTCTCTCTCCTATGATAGAAATATCCACTTTTTGATCGTTCTCTTTCAATGAATATTCTTTTTTCACTTCAAAATTCTCAGAAATTGCCTTATTTTTCTCTATTGCTGGTTCGTTCACTTCTGTTACAACATCACCCAAAATTTGCTTATTCTCTTTGATCAAAGAATCTTCTTTCCCATTTTCAACTTTCTCTTCAATGATAGAAATATCCACTTTTTGATCACTCTCCTTCATTGAATCTTCTTTCACTACTTCCAAATTCTCAGAAATTGCTTTATTTTCCTCTGGTTCTTTCACTTCTGCGACAACATCATCCAGAATTTGCTCATTTTCTTTGATCAAAGAATTTTCTTTCCCATTTTCAAATTTCTTAGACTTTTGCTCTGTAACGGTTTTCTCTTTCTTTTCTGTCACACCACTATTTTCCTTACATTTTTTGATCACATTTTCCTTTTGCACATGCTCATTTTCAACTCTGTCTTTACCATCATTACAACCACTCACCTCTTTCATAATTTCACTTTCTTTCTGTACCATCCCAGAAGTAGTCGCATTATCATCAATATTATTTTTTATAATATCTCTTTTGACTTCTTTTCTTTTCTCCGATTGGGCAGCGGATGTTTTGCGCTTTAAGACCGTGTTTCCATTAGCAACATTTGCATGTTTGGATTTGCTGCAACCCATTTTTTTACCAAAAATAATGTAAAATCGATTGAGGAAAATAAAGAAATTGAGAGAGAGGAAACTAATGAGAGAGGAAGTGGAGGGGAAGGATGAAAATCTCCCCCCCTGATACCAGGGATATATGAATGATGAGAAAAACAAAGATCGGTTGTATTTTGTTGTTCTTGTTATGGTTTATTGATGGAGGCTATGGCTTTGGATGGGTGTAATTTGATGTCAAGGGAACAAAACCATATCTTTTGCTGTGGTCTTGGTTGGAGTTTCGCTTATGATTAACTAATTTTTATCAATTATCCAAAAAAAGCAAGGGCAGAGGTAGTTTTATTTTTAAATTTCAACTAGAAACTCACATCACGCGCCAATATTTATTGGTACCTATCTATTTTGCCAAGTGTTTGGTAACAATTGATAATTACATTTCTCCGCTTTTGATAATTTGTTTAGCCCTTTTGGAAGTATGAATTAATTTAATTAAGTTTAAACTTTATTTTCATTTGTTTTAAGCATAGGTGGATTTCTCCCTCTTTCAACAAGGAATATTTCGGAAATTTAAATTCCCCTTCATTGATAGATAAAATCTGCCTGCCACCAATATGCTTTCAATTAAATTAACTTCTTATTGATTTACTTTCATTTCTTGAACTTAGACAACTATAATCCATGTAAAATATGGATCTCATCAATTTTTTTGAAAAATTGAGAATGAAAATTTAAGAAAAGATAAATATAAAATTGTTTTATTATATGGAAGTGGTGAATAAAAAAATGTGTGTTCAAGAATAAAACTGTATGTTCTTCTTTTGTTGAAATGGGATGAAATTCATAAAGTAATATTTTTTAAAAAAATTCGCAATATTCTGGGTGTGAGATTGGGTACTTAATACACGTGTGTTTAAGGAATTTTATATTTCTCAAGTCTCTCATCGGTAATAATCCAGTATTATTATCTTTTTATGATCTATATGGAGAATAAAATTAACTTATATATAGTTGATTTAAGCCTTTTAAAGCAGCCACTTTTAACATCCTCGTCACGGACCACGGGGTTAGAATTATGAATTTCAGATACCAAATATTATAATTTTATAAACTATGTAATTTTTAAATTTTTGAATAGATGAATATAAAATTATTATGTGTAAATATAAAAATATCAAAATTTTTCAAAAGAAGTGATGTTCCCAAAAGTACCGAAGTTCCGTTGGAGTGGAATATAACCGAGCCAAGCCAAGTTTTGATTAACAAAATAATTCAATAGAAATTATAAGAGCCTGATTTCAAATTGTAACAAAAAATTTAGTTTGTGTTCGGCTTAAATAAAAGAGTATAGCCTGTTGACATTTTTTCAACAAGAACTTAAAAGATTTATTTATTTATTTATTTGTGGAAAAGGGGCTGAAAATAGCACTACACATAAATTATTTTAGGAGAAGTAGATCCCATCATGTCTAACAAGACTAGGAATGAACATGAGCTTGGGGGACTCTAAAATTCATATGAGGCATTTGCGTTGAACAAGCTGAATGGTTAAGACTGGCTAAACAATCAGCCACCTTGTCCGCTTCTTTGTAGCAATGAGAAACTTTAACTAACCAATCTCTTTTTAGCAAGGATTGACTGGTAGAAATTAGGGGTAGCAATTTTTGATACCATATGATAATTCGATACATTTATTCGAGTTCGGATTGACACGCTAATCCGTTTAAAATTTTATATTAAATTTTTAATAATTTTATTTAAGAAATAAATAATATTTTAATCATAAATAGATATATATAATAAAGATATAAAATTATTAATTTAATAAAATAATAATAAAAATTTAAAATAGTATTTTATTAATAATTAAAAATATTTTTTATAAAAATAATAAGTAATTAAATTTGATAAATAATATTATAATATATATTTTATCAATTAAAATTATTAAATAAATTAAACAGGTGATCCGTGGATCGACACGAATGACACAATTAATAAATGAGTCGATCCGAATAATATAAATTGCCACCCCTAGTAGAAACAATGGGACTACATGGATAGGATTTTTCACATCCCTTAAGCACAAGAGCAACAGTTGTTACTGAATCTAACTCAAAATGCACTTTATGCTACCTTTTCTCCCACATGAGTTGTAAGCTAGTAAATAAACCTTATAATTCAGACATTAACATAGTGGAGGAACCAATCTAGTAGTAAAAGCCAAACAACCAAGCTCCTGAGCTATCCTTGAAGTGGCCTCCGCACCTCGCTAGATGTCTTTGCAAAGATCCATCAGTGTTACACTTTATCCAATCAGATGCTAGAGAGGACCATCAAATCATTGTCTCCATTTTTGCAAGCTTTCAACCTTTATTGTTGAGCACCATGGTGTAGGACTGTAGTTCTCTCATACAAATCTAGGCTGTAAAAAGAATATTATGAATGGTATTAGAGATGTCATGAAACACTAGTTTGTTACAGTTAAGCATTTGCCACACAATAAATCCAAATAGAATAGGCTAAGAATTGTAAGAGTGATTGCTTAAGTTATTTGTCAAGTTCCAACATATCCAGTCGTGTAAAAGAAGGAAGAAACACAGGCCAATGTTTTAAATGAATTGTAGTTAACCAGAGATTCTGAATGAGGGGGCAATCCCGAATCAAGTGTATGTTACTTTTGCTAGTACTTTCATATCTTATATAGTTGTCTAAGTCTATCATACATCTCATTAATCTCTAACTATTTGAGAGCACCCGATTCTTGGCTAGCAGCCATATAAATGTTCAAATTTTCTCTGGGTCGGGCCATTTCTAGATTTTCTTTAATAATGGATTTGTAGGATTGTTTACTACACTTAAGAGCATCTTATAAGCAAAAGTATTGAGAAATTCACACCTAGAGTATATTTCCATGTAAGTGTGTCAAGGTTATGATGTATATTAGTAGGTACAATGATTTAGATCTGTGTTAAAATATTTTAGGGTAATATTGAAGCCAGTTTAGCTAAGTCCCATTTGCTTGCAAGGTTAACGTAGGAGCCGATAGGGGTATTCATTTCCTAACTTGGAATTAAGATATGTGGGTACTAGTCCAATGCCTTGCAATTTGGTATCTATTCATCCTTCTAAAAATGGACACGCTATCTATCCTCTATGTTCCATCTTAAGCCTTGTAGAAAGTCCTTCCAAACATAGCAAATACCTTTCCATAGGTTAGATTGATTTTATTTCCTTTCAATGATAGGAATATGCCATACTCGTCCCACAGAACCTTCACCCAAATAGCTTCCTATGAAGGAAAAAGACCCCATGCTAGTTTCATGAGAAAAACATCATTACACTATTTAATTTCCTCACTTCCAATCCCCTAACATCCTTAGGGAGACTAATGGTTTCCTAAGCCACTAGGTGGATCTTATGTAAGCTTGCAGATAAGCCTTAAATGAATTTTTTTGCTCAAATGGTCTAATTGTGAGTAGGTTAAGATAGGCAATAGGCCTGTCTACGTGCAATATTAAGGTAATGCAAAAAGTATTGCCTTTGTTAAAGTAATTCAACTGGCCAATGAAAGAGTTTTTTCCTTCCATGAATTCAATCTTTAATTAATTTTATCCATTATAAAGTTAAATGTATGCTTGGAAACTCTTTTAAAATGAAGTGGTACCCTTAAATACTTTTCGAGGTCAACTATAGGAAGAAATCCCAATTTTTCACTAATATCCTTCAGTGGAGTGTGGTTAATATTTTTGGAGAAGTATATTCTAGTCTTGTCGACTCTTTGCCTCGAACTTCCATAAAAAGTATCCAAGTAGTAATTAATAACATCAAGATCCAAAGAAGCTTCGGGAAATAGAATAAGATCATATATGAATAATAGGTAGGATATTAGAATTCCATTTCCCCCTAAATGAATAGGCTTCCAAATTTTATGTTTGACTGCTACGTCAATAGAATAAGCAAGTTATTTTGTACAGAGCATAAAGAGGTAAGGGGATAGTGGGTTTTCTTGGCGAACTCCTTTATAAGGTTTGAAGTCATTTATGAGGTTGCCATTCTAGATAATTCTCATACTTATAGTGACACACAGGCCATAATGAGTTTTATAAAATGTTTGTCAAAACTAATTTCTCCCATAGCATTTTCCAAAAACTTCCAATCTAGTTTATCATATATTTTCTCAAGGTCCACTTTGATTGCTACGAACCCTTTCCTTCCTTTTTTTTTTGTCTTCATTGTATGTAGGACTTCTTAAGCCATTATAATATTATTTGAACTATGTCTTTTTTGTACAAAACTACTTTAACAAGGTGAGACTATATTCCCCATAATTAGTTTGAGCCGATGGGTGAGGATCTTTGTAAGTATCTTGTAGATGACATTACAAAAATTGATTGAGTGAAAGTCTTTTAGTTTTTAAAGACAAGTGCTTCCTTTACAAGATTATAGACATATTTGCCAATTATATGCCAATTGCTCTAGAAGAAATTAACTTGAAAACCATCACTTTAAGGGGCTTTGAAGGCACTCATATTAAAAATAATTGATTTGATTTCATCAGCCTTAAAATTATTTTGAATAGCCATAATGTCTTACTGCCGTAATAGGAAAAAATCTAACCAAGGGGTAAAGCTGGTTCACATTAGTATTAAATGAGAAAAAGTTAGAATAGAAACTTTGTACCATGTTTATCACATGCTTTGGATTCGTATGCCATATGTTGTCATCATCTTACAAAAAGTTCAATTTTATTTTATTTTTTTGACAATCTTTGATGTATGGAAATACTTTATATTTCTATTCCTATACAACAACCAATTACACCTAGATTTTTGGAACTAGATAAGCTCTTCTTGTAGAAGAATTTCATCATATTCTATCCAAAGTTTTTTGAAGGTATATAGAAAAGGATTATATTTCCTTTGTAAAGATCGATTAATTCCTTCTGGTCTGACCATTAACTTTTTCCTATGGAAAAAATGTTACTGAAAGTTTGTTTATTCCATGCTTTAACATCCTCTCTGAATTTGTAAAAAGCTTGGAATTAGTTTGTATAAGTCCTTTAAGCATTATGTACAATTGCTTGAAAAGTTTTGTCTGATAACTAAGCTATATGAAAGTGAAAGGTTTGCATTCCTTCCAATTTCTTTTCAACCTTTTGAAACTAAATGAAAATTGGACAGTGATAAGACTTCATAAAGAACAAATGAAAAATGAATGCTTCATGGTTTTCCAATCTCCATTCAATATTAACAAGAGCTTTATTGAGACATTCTCATAATTTACCTCCCTGCCATGTAAACTTAGGTCCTTTAAAGCCTAAGTCCATAAGATTATAATCTTGTAAATAGTTAAAAAAGTTACTCATATTATGAAAGTTAGGAAAGTTACCTCCTTATTTCTCCTTAGCTAGCAGGTAGGAGTTCCAATCTCCTAAAAGGAGCCATGATTTGGATATTGTAAGGGCTAGATGACCAAGCTTTCACCATAGTTCCATTCTTAAACTTTCATTTGGAGAGGCATAAATTGTTGTCAAGAATCTTGATTGAGTATTATTGAACAGGGAGTAAGCAACGTGGATAAATTAATGATGGACTCTGAGGACCAACATGTGGTAAGAGGAGGTCTTCTAAAGGATCTAGATTCCTCCGAGATAAACTTATGGATTACTTCTAGCTGCACCATTAAGGCCAATTTTCCTTATAACTTCATTAGCTTTACTACTGTTAATTTATGGTTCGATTATGATTAGAATGCCTAGTTAATTTTTATTTATTTAATGCCTAGCTTGGGATACAAAGTAGCATGCACTAACTATTCTACAATTCTAGTTAACTATATTCATAATATAAAGAGAAAAGGGAAAAATGCATGGCATAGAGTAGCCTTAAACAACATTATATTGACCATTATACATAGAAAATAAATACTCTAGATCTCCTTTAGAAAGGGATGTAACGTATATCTTCATTAACTGGGTTGCTTCATGTCAGAGCTTTTGGTGGACATAAGGTTTTTTTGGGCCTGTATAGATAGTACTAACACCATGTCATCCTGTACTTTCTCTATTTGAATGGGAAAGGGGCTTTTTGGATAATCTAACTTGTCAATTATTTTAGTTGTATTTTTATTTTTTAGTAAACAAGCTTGTTTATTTTTTACTATCTCTATTGTGATTGATAGGGACACTTAATCCCTCCTTTCCTTATAAGTCCATTGGGTCACATATCATTCCTCAAGATTAGCATTTTTTTATCCTAAAGTTAACTTGGACTTGTTGGTACTAGTTGAATTTTATTGTTTATTACGATCCCTATAAGTTATTATTTGCTCCCTGTTATCAACATTTATTATTGAATCAATCATGGCTTCATTAGCATCCTCACAGTCATAAGGAAATCGTCCTCATTTAATCCCATTAATGCATTATATCTAGAAATATTCAATCCATTACTACTTCTCAGACCATAATAAACTACTATTGCTTTTCCTTTCTAAAGTGCATCCGTGATTAACACTTGCCTTTTTGTCTAGGATCATGCTTTCCTAATTTATTTTTGAGGAATCATCTAGCCTCTAAACTCCTTCTTATCAGTAGCAATTTTTTCAGCCACTAGATTGACTTGCACTATACATCTATTTTCCTATTTTTCGGCATTGAGTTAGTAGTAGGACTACTACTTGGCTAAGTAGTAGAATTGATTATGAAGGAAGGACATATTTCTTTCTTATGATCGAAATGTTTATATGCAAAGCAAATTGAATGTAGGCCCTTATACCAAATAAGGAGTATTTTCTTTTGGATTGAAACTTTTGGAATAAGTTGTTTGCTTAAATCAATTTCAACATAAATTTGTGCAAACTAATTTATTTCTATAACAAAACCATTATCCTACTCTTTTGAATTATGTAAGTGAATTTGAGATATTTCAATTGTAGGCTTGGAACATGTATCTACACTACCAATTTTTAGAAATCATTAACAAAAAGGTCAAAATCTAGCACCAACATTGCATCACTAGATAGTCATTGGTAATCATTCATGGGCCATTTTCTAATGCATGAAAGTAATCTTCCTTTCTTAGAACCTGACCATATAGTAATCATTTTCGATATTAGTCATTTGGATTGCCTCCTTTAACATCCAGAGCTTCTCTAACCTTGACTTTAAAATTTTAATAACTACTTTCCGTCCTAATAAATTGATTATTAGAGATGTTTTCCATGGTTTGCACCATTCCTTAGATTCATCCTTGGAGACTTTCATGATTGGATATAAAGGATTTGGGTTCGAGTTAGGAAGATCCTTATCCTCCTCAACAATCTCCTAATCATCATCCATAAGGAAAACTTCATCATCAGAGATATTATTATGGAGGTCATTCACATTCAACAGCATAAGAGGAGTTATTTGTCTTCCTTACGACCTTCCTTTTCATCAATAGTCTTTGCTTTTATTTGAGTTGCTACTTTGCCCATCACCATGGTTGTGTTCTCCTTATCCTTCTTAGCTTTTTTGGTACTTCTTGCTAGTTGATCTAATTTCTCTCCAGTTAGTTCGTCAACCATTTAAAAGATTATATATATAAGCTACTCATAAATTAAAAGAATAAAGTAAAAATAAATTTTTCACTCTCTAATTATTAAATAAACTAAATTTTCTATTCAAACAAGATAAATTCAAATCACAATTATGATAATCAAAGCCAAATTGACTCATTCTTAAATTGCACTTGCTGAATAGCTTAAGTCCTATCCTAGGTTTTGCTATAAGTTAAAGTAATTCCAATCAATCATGTCATTTATTTTTCATTTAAATAATAAAATTATTAAAAATTTAACTTACTTGAAATTAATTTATGTATAAAATTGTACCAAATTTAATTTTAAATTAGTTGAATTCTACAAAATGTTTTATAAAATATTTAAAATAAGATATTGAATTTGTCATCATAATAGCATTTTCAAACAATGAATTATCCATTTTTTATGCATAATGAGAATATTGTGAGAAAGTTTTGAATATATATTTTTCTTTTCGTAAAAGAAAAATATATTAAAAAATAAATTTTATTTGTGTGATCTGTTAAGACAGGGTACCGACGAAATTTTACTAAATCCATTTAGCTACAATTGGTTAACTAAATACATTTAACAACTTCTATTTTGATGAGATTTTGTTAAATAGATATATCAAATGTTATTTCTCTATATACTTTTTAGGATAATTTTAAAGATATAATATATATCATATTATTAAATTTAAAAATATGATGCATAAAATTTTAAATTATAATTAAGAATAATATTAAAATTATACAAAATTTTAATATTTTATAATAGAGTATTCAAACTATCAAATAAATTTAATGCTTAAAATAAGAAATTATTCAAATGCTATTAATTTAATAGTGAACTTTAGTGCTAAATATTTTAATATTATCAAGCATATTTTTGTAAAAATTATTATGTAATTTAAGGTTATATATTTAATAAGTTATATTTAATATGCACATTAATATAAAAATTAATTTCTAACTTATTAAGCATTTAAGGCCAAATGATTTTGGTGTTAGTAAGAGTAGCAAGTCACTTAAACATATACAATGTTATGGGTTTGAACTTTAAACATGAATCTTGAGAGGAAAGTCTTAAATGGCAATATCATGTGCTTAATGCATCACTAAAAATATTGGTAAAATTAATTTATTAATATTTAGAAATATTTTAAATAATTTTTTCACATTTAATTATGGTAAAATGAGGTATCCTAGAGGTTTTGGGAAATATGCCTATATTACTATGTGAATTGTGATTAGGTAATGGTGTCAATCTATGCTAATATCACACAATAGTTGCAAATTAATTTATTATCAATGGTAGAACATCAAATTCTTTTTTCGGGATCAATCTATTAATCTTTCTCTTCAATCATTTGTTTTTGAAAAAATTTATGGTGCATTTTTTTTAATTTGCAATCTAAATTTATACAATTGAATTAATGAAGATAAATTAACTAATTTTAGAATAGTAATGAATGTCATTACAAATTAATTAAAATATAATTGTTGATTTTATGATGTAAATTTACATTAGCAAGAAAATGATATACCATAAACATTGCCTTATTTTCGAAACACAATAAGTGTATGATTAAATACACTAGCATTTTGTTAATGTAATGATATATGATGTTATTTTATTTATTTATTTTTTAGTCTTAGATTCAAATTTATAATCTCATATATAGATAAAATTTCTAATTTCATCCTTTAAATTGTAAGACATTGATAAAATAATTATTAAATTGTATAAAATTATAATTTTATCCCTAAATAATAGTTTGTATACATAATTTCATTCCTCATTTGCATTATTCAAGAACGAAAATTGTTTATATTGATTTGTACGGAGGGACAAAATTGTATGTACAAATTGACTATTATTTAAAAATGAAATTATAATTTTATATAATTCAATAATCATTTTGCCAACATCTTACAATTTTAAAAATAAAATTAGTAATTTTGTCATTTTGTATTAAATAACTTGTTACTTTTATCATGGAAAAAACATATTGGTAGAACTACAAATCTTGGTGGGTTCTAATAGGGAATCTATATTGATATATTTTGGAGTAAGAGATAATTGATGAGAAATTCTTTTATATTCTAATGATAATATATGTTCTTATTTTCACTCAATTAAAAGAAGTTAATTATAATTTTCAATCTCTTGAAAATTGAAAAATGCATTTTTTAATGCATGCGAATTTTACAAAGCTAACAATTAGTCACTTCTGGTTGGATGAAAATGATGACACATAGTATAATCCATATGTTAATGACAAGAAATTTCAATCAGAAATATGGGCTTTAACTTTCAAGAATGTTTAGTAATGTAGTTTTTTACTTTGAGAGGCCTTCCTCCTTTTGTTGTAGGTATTCTAGGTAGGTTAAGTTAAAGATTGTAGTGTCTTATTTATCATCTTAAAATGTAAAGAAATTTGATGGGATGCTTTCTACCATGTAGAATAGATCTTGTATTTTATTGGAATCAATCCCATGTGAGGATTTTCTACCATTATAGTTGATCAAAGTTGAAAGAAGTTTAAGTCTAACATTTTCTCCTAGTGAGTAAGGCATATAGCCATTCATTAAGTATATCAACAGTTGTTATCATAATTTAACTTTAAAATGCTATTTGAATCTGTTGAAGTAATTCATGTTGGTGAAATAAGGTTTAATTTTGTTATTTTTTCCCTTAATTCTTACATAAAATTCTAAGTTGTATAAAAAATGGTTATGTTTATTTTTTCTAATATAAAACAAATATAACTAATGTTAATATGAAAATTCATAATTTTTGATTGAATTAACTTGCCATTTAAAACCTAAAAAAAATTAGAATTTAATTCATTTGAAATTGAACTTACATTAAAACTTACAAACAATTTTATGCATGAATCCAATTCCAAATAAATTAATTTTTTTAAAGTTCTAAATGAGGGTTAAGCCGTGAAGGCTAATTGACTCCGTGAAGGCTAATTGACTATATAACTAACTTATAAACTAGCAATTGAGTTTATTGAAACTACTTCTATACAATATTATTACATTATTAAGTATCAAGAATAAGCATAATAACATCACCTCATAAAAATAGAATAGAAGCTTAAGATAATGAAGTTATATTTGAAGATAACAAGCATACATTGTTATGAAAAAGCATTATGTTTCTTAGTTTGATATGTGTTACATTTTGAGAAAATGGATAAAAGTAAAACATAATGCAATTAGCATTTAATACGAAACAATAACAACTCATAATTAAAATACTACGAAGGTGGTTAACCTAGTGGTAGTGCATCATCACTTTAACTTGGAGATCATGGATTTAACACAAGAAGATATTAATTTATGGTCGATTAAGGGGTTGAAGACTTTTAAGACTGTTAGCACTTTGGTAAGGTTACAGTAATGGGATCGCCTTTTAAGCAATAACTAACTCCAAATTTCTCAAAATCATTCTCTCTTCATATCTTTACTATTTTATAGATCTTTTAAAGGTATTTGCATGTCAAATATATTGTTATCTTCTTAATAATAATAAGAATTTCATTAATAAAATATGATCCTAAATGTAAACTTTTTTCCAACCAACACATACCTTTTTAGCTTTCAAATTGTTCTTTTCACTTCCTAAAGTAGAGGTAATATTTATTTCCATGTTATCTTTAGCCTTTACCATATCATTTTTTAAGGTCGAAACTTCCATGTCCTTGTTGTCTTTCTTGGTGACCAAAGTCTTTTCCTCTATATTACTATCCATTATACATATGTAAGGGAAAGTTAAATTTCATCATTTATTATTAGTACTTCACATATATAAGGACACTACAAAAGGAAGACACTATATATTTATGCTTAATATTATGTACAAACTATCATTTAATATATAAATAATAAAATTTGAGCTAACAAATCAATTTAAATAAGATTGCAACATTTATACATTTAAGTGATAACTTATGAGAAATAATAATTGTAATCAATATTAATCATTAACATAACTAATATGAAAATGAGAAATGTGAACAAAAATTAAATTTTATCCTTTTGTATATCCATTTTATTGTCTTCTCTTTTTTTTCTCTTTTGGTCCTTTCACTTTAGCGGCATCATCATTCATTTTGTGAGAATTCCCTTCTAAGGAATCTTCTTTCCTATATTTAGAATTCTCAGACTTTGTTTTCTATTCATTTGCAACTTCAAAAGTAACATTTAATTCCTTATCATTGTTTCCCAGTGAATCTTCTTTCTCTTTTTTTGACTTCTTAGTTGTCATTAAGTTTTTCTCTGGAATTTCTTTCTCTCTTGCAACAACAATATCTATTTTCTAATTACTCTTTTTTGATGAATCTTCTTTCTCTCTAAAATTTTTAGATGTTGATTTATTTTCTATTGTTGCTTGTTCTTTCATTTTTGTAACAACATTATCCAAAATCTACTCATTTTCTTTGATAAAAAGATTTTTTTTTGCCACTTTTAGACTTTTCAAACTTTCCTTTTGAAGTAATTTTCTCTTTCTTTTCTATCACATTAACATTTTCTTCATTTTTTTCAACATTATTTCCTCTTGCACATGCTTATTTTTAATTTTGTCTTTAACATTATTAGAGCCACCTACCTTTTTCACAATTTCACTTTATCTCTCTATTACCCTAGAAATAATTACATCATCATCAATATTGCTTTGTATAATTTTTGTCTTGATTTTTTTTCTTTTATTTGATTAGATAGTGGATATCTTACGTTTCAAGATAATGTTGTCACTAGCAAAATTTGCATACTTGGATTTCCTATAACCTATTTTTTAAATAGTATTTTTTATTGTTAAATGGATTAAAGGCGAAACAAAAAAATTAAGATAATGAAAGGAAATTATTGAAAGAGAAAGTGGAAGGGAAGATGAAATTCTTCCTTTACAATATATGGGATATATGAATGAAGGGAAATTATGTTTGTTGTTGTTGTTGTTGTAATGGTTTAATGGAAACTATGGTTTTAAAATGGTGTAATTTAGTGTCAAGAAACAAAATCATGTTTTTGATTATGTTATAAATTAGAATTTCAATTATAATCAACTAATTGCTATTAACGAAAAAGAAGTAAAAAATACAAGCATGGTTTTTTAGTTATAACTAAAAACCGCTTTATCAATGTGGCGTCTTTTTATTTTGCTGAGTTTTGTAACAATCAATAATTACATTTGTAGACTTTGGATCTTTGTTTGATTTCTTGAAATCAAGTTTTAAAAGCCAAAGCATATGTCAAATCAAAACCATTGATGAATCATGATTCAATAGTCAAATCATTAATCAAACCTATGTGTAAATATAACTTTTAGGAAAATATGATTTACCCCTTAAACTTTCATTCAATGACAAAAATTATACATAAATTTTATAAACTTCAAACATTACTTGGGGGTGCTTAATAAATAGGTTGAGCTAGATTAAGCTAAAATTTGCATGGGCCTAATCCATTTAGACTTTTTTTAAACAAGCCTATTTTGATTAGCTCAGTCTGGTTTGCAAGCTTGCATGCTAGACTTCTTTTTTAATAAAATTTTAATTTATATTTTATTTTTATTTTTATATTTATAAATTTTATTTTTATATTTTTATATTCAGCTTGTGGACTAGCCTAATCGATTTTGGCTCACATCCTATTAGGCTAAATCCATTAGCCCTACTAAAATTTTTTTAGTTCAATTTACAAAAAGCCTGCAAGCTTTGGACCCATTAAACATTCCTAACATTAGCTACCTAAACTCTCTAAAAATTTAAAATTGCTATTTCGTCTATTGAAAAATACGAAGAAAGCCAAGGGTTTGTGCTTAAAGCAACATAAATACTAAATTGTTAATTGCTAGATTTCCATTTTATTGATTTATAAAAATAATATATAGTTTATTAGCATAAGAAATAGCCAAGGGAAAATCTAAATGATCATTTTCCATTGGTTGTATGGTAGACTAGTAGTGGGACTCTAAGCAACATGAATGCCAATGAGGTTTGTACTTTGCTTTACATAATGCAACAATATTAGTTGTGGTTTAAAGATACATCTTGGTGGGGTTGAGATTATATGGTTTATCCTTATTGCTTTAATTAAATAATCGAATAGACATATAATATGTTAAGCATCAATTTTAATTTCTCTCTCCAAAATATTATTTTTTGATGTGTACACATCTTTGCACAACTAAAACTCTTATACGTGTCTTACATAAACCTTTTGTCTATGTGATTTATCTACGCATTATAAAATTTAAGAATGTTATGCATAAAATTTTAAAATCATAATTAAGTATAATTTTAAAATTATACAAAATTTTAATATTTTGTAATAAAGTATTCAAACTATTAACTAAATTTAAGTTCTATTTGTTTTGCCAAATAGCATTTTTTAGATAAAGATATCATTTGTATTTATCTTGATGGAGAAGTAACATACCACTAGTATGTGTAGTTTAAAAAAAATAATACATAGATTCATGATAGTGGAAGAAAGCAAATTTTTGTTTGAAATAAAGGAAATTGTTTTACCTAAATTCTTCATATCTTACACTAAATAAATAAAATATTTTTTATCTTAACCATTTTATAACTATATTTTATGAAAAATATTTTTTGTTGAAACAAATAAAACCCTAATTCTTAAAATAAGAAATTATTTAAATATTATAAATTTAATATTAAATTTTAGTGCTAAATATTATAACATTATCAAGCACATGTTGTAAAAATTATTATGTATATTTAACATATTACATTAAATTATAAGTTATATTTACTATGCATGCTGATAAATAAATAATTTTTTAACTTATTAAACATTCAAAGGCAATTGATTTTAGTGTTAATAAGAATAGGAAGTTACTAGAACGCATATAATGTTATGGATCTAAACTCCAAACCCAAATCTTGATGGGAAAGTCTTAATGGCAATATCAAATGCTTAATGCTCACCTAAAAATACTAACAAAATTAATCAATTGATATTTAAAAATATTTTAAATAATTTTCTTGTATTTAATTATGGTGAAATGAGGCATCCTAAAAGTTCTAGGAAGTGCGCCTATATTGCATATGTGAATAGTGATCAGATAATGGTGTCAACCTATATTGCCAATATCACACTGTAGTTGTAGACCAATTTATTGTCAATAACACAACATTAAAACCCTTTTTTTTGGATCAACATATAAACTTTTCTCTTTAATCATTTGATTCTAGAAAAATTAAGGTGTATTATTTTTATAGTGATATAAATTTATACTATTAATGAATATAATTTAACTAAGTTTAGAATAGTAATAAGTCTTACTAATTAAACATTGATTGAATCATAATTATTGATTTTATGGTGTAAATTTATGCCATAAAAAATGATATATCATAAACACTTGCTTTATTTCAAGATTTTAAAATGATATGACATGAAAAAAATTAATAATTTTTACCAACATCAAGAAAGTTTTAACAGTTTTTATTGATATGGCAACATATGAGCGGGTAATGATTTATAATGACAATGGATCAAATTTAGATTCTTGTTTCAAAATATACTAATTGTATGATTAAATACTTGTAATTGAAATTTTAGTAATGTAATGAGCTATGATGTTGTTTTAATTGTTTTGTCCCAGATTTAAATTTATAATTTTGTATATATAGATATAATTACCAATTTCATATATGAAATTGTAAGGGGTTAGCAAAATGGTCTTTGAATTATATAAAGTTAAATTTTGTCCCTAAATAATACTCCGTATATATAATTCCATCTCTCAATTATATTATTCAAGAATGAAATTGTCTGTAAGGATTTATATATAAGGATAACATTACATGTACGAATTATTATTTAGGGATGAAATTGTAACTTTATATAATTTAGAGATCATTTTATTAGCATTTTATAATTTCAAGAACAAAATTGATAATTTTATCATTATGTATTAAATAACTTATTATTCTTATCATGAAAAAAACATATCAACAGAAACTACAAATCTTAATACGGTCCAAAAAGATAAATGATGTCAAGTTATTAGGAACCTATATTGATATATTCTATATTAAGAAATAAATGATGAAAAATTCTTTTATATTTTGATGATAATATATATTTATATTATCACTTAATTAAAAAATGTAATTGCAATTATTAATATTTTAAAAATTGAAAAATACAAGGTGTATAGCCATTCATTAAAATGTACGTTAACTTGAAGATTATGATATTTCATTTATCACTGTAAATTATAAAAACAAAATTAAAAGGAATACTCCTTTACATAGAATGGATCTTGTATTTCATAGCACCTACCTCAAATGAAAATTTTCTACCATTATAGTTAGTCAAAGTTGAAAGAAGTCTGAGCCTGACATTTTTGTTGTAATGAGCCAGGCGTATAGCCATTCATTAAATGTATTAACAATTATTATCATAATTTGGCTTTAAAATGTCATTCAAAGTAATTCATGTTGGTGAAATAAAATACAAATTTTTTATTTTTTTATTCTTACACAGAATACTAACTTGTATAAAAATTGTAATGTTCATTTTTTAATATAAAAATAATATGACTAATACTAACATGAAAATTTTAAATTTTTTATTAAATTAACTTGTAGTTTATTACCTAAAAAAGATTGGAATTTAATTTATTTGAAATCAAACTCAAACAATTTTACGCATAAATCTAGTTGCAAATAAATTAAATTCATATTTTTCTAATTGAAAATATGACTAATTTGTAGTTAAGTTTGTTGAAGCCGATTCTATTAAATATCATTACATTGTTAAGTATCATGAACAAGCAGAATAACACCATCTTGCAAATATACAACAAAAGCTTATGACAATGATGATACATTCAGAGATAATAAGCACACATTGATAGGAAAAAGTGTCATGTTACAGAATCTAAGATATTTTACATTTTGATAGAATTAAAAAAAGTACAACACAATACAATTGGCATCTAATACAAGACAATATAACTCATAATTAAAATGGTGTTAATTGCAACACAATGTCACAACCAAGCACGTGTGAACTACATTCATTTGACTAAAGAACATACAATTAGGAAAAATTATGTATTATCTCCAAAATTCTCAAAATCATTCTATCTTCACATCTTCATTATTTAGTGGATTTTTTTGAGTGTATCTATATATCAAACATTGTTATATTATATTCTTTTCAACTATAATAAGAACTTTATTAATAATACATGATTCCAAATGTAAAATTTCTTCCAACCAATATATATCTTTTCAGCTTTCAATTTTTCTCTTCACTTTCAAAGGTAAAGATATTATTTATTTATATGTTATCTTTAGCCTCCACTATATCACTTTCTATGATTGAAACTTCTATGTCCTTATTGTTGTCTTTTTTAATGATCAAAGGCTCTTTCTTCATACTATTATCCACTATACAGATGCAATAGAGAGTCAAGTTTTATTATCAATTTTTAGTACTTTACATATATCGGGACAATATAAAAGAAAGATATTATATAGTTGCGCCTAATATAATATACAAACTATCATTTAGTGTATAAATAACAAAGTATAAGCTAACAATACCAATTTAAATAAGATTGCAACATTTATACAAGTAAATGGCAACTTATGAGAGAAATAAGTGCAACTAGTATTAATTGTTAATATAACTCGTATGAAAATGAGAAACATGAATAAACATTAAATTTCATCCTTTTGCTTACCTACTTCATTTTCTTCTCTTTTTTTCCTCTTCTAGTTCTTTCACCTCAACAACATCATCATTCACTTTATGAGAATTCTCTTCTAAGGAATTTTCTTGCCCACATTTAGAATCCTTAGACTTTGTTTTCTCTTCATTTGTGACTTCAAAAGTAACATTCAATTCCTCATCATACTTTTCTAATAATTCTTCTTTCTCTCCTTTTGACTTTTTACCCATCATTATGCTTTGCTTTAGAATTTTATTCTCTTCTATAATAATAATATCTACTTTTTGATCAGTCTTTTTCAATGAATCTTCTTTGCCTTTAAAATTTTCAAGTGTTGCTTTATTTTTCATTATTGCTTGTTCCTTCACTTCTGTAAGAACTTCGTTAAGAATTTGCTCATTTTCTTTAATCAAAAGATCTTTTTTGCCATCTCTGGACTTAAACTTTCCCTCTGAAGTAATTTCCTCGTTGCTTTCTATTACACCAACATTTCCTTCTCTTTTTTCCAACATCATTTTCTTTTGCACATATTTATTTTCAACTTTATCTTTAATATCATTAGAGTCAGTTACCTTTTTCACAATTTCACTTTCTTTCTGTACCACCCCAAGAATAATCACATCATCACCGATGTTGATTTTTATAATTTTTTATTGATTTTTTTTGTTTCATATGATTGGGTTATGGATGTTTTATATTTCAAGGCAATGTTTTTGCTAGCAACAACTACATGTTTGGATTTCCTACAACCCATTTTTCTAAATATTATTTAATTGTAAAATGGATTAAGGATGAAATAAAGAAATTGAGATACAAAAAGAAACTTATTGAAAAAGAAAGTGGAAAAGAAGGATGAAATTCTCCTTCTCTAATAAGAAAGGTTTATGAATGAAGAGAAAAATAAAATTGATTTTATATTTATTGTTGTTGTTATGGTTTAATAGAAGCATTGGTTTTAGAAGGGTGTAATTTGGTGTCAAAAACTAAAATCATATTTTTCATTATGTTATAAATTGAAATTTTAGTTATAATAAACTAATTATTATCAATGAAAAAGAGGTAAAAATACAGAGGTGGTTTGTTAGTTATAATTAGAAATTGCTTTGCTAATATGGCATCTTTTTGTTTTGCTAAGTTTTATAACAATCAATATTTACATTTTCAAACTTTTGATCTTTTTTTTAGTTTCTTGAAATCATGTTTTAAAACTCAAAGTATACATTAAATCAAAATCATTAACAAATCATGGTTCAATAGTCAAATCAAATCATTGATTAAACGTGTGTGACTATTGGGAAAATATAGTTTACCCCTTTAAACTTTCACTTAGTGACAAAAATAGAATATAAACTTTAAAAACATTACACATTACCTTCTTGAACTCTACAAAAAATTAAAAATTTTTGTTTCATGTTAGGTTTTTCTTATTAATTTTAGTGGGCACCCATATTTTCTTTTATAAATAACCCATCCCAAATTAATCTTGGATGTCATGTAGAAGGTTGTAAAAACATGAAGTAATATGGAATATGAGAACAAATGATGTACAAATAATGTGGAAGATAAGAATTAGTAATGTAATAGTGATGCAGAAGATATGAAAAAATAATTATTGCATTTAATAAAATTTGCTAGAAGCTTTCCATGAGACCTATAGATAGAGGTCTTGTGAGGGGTTCTAATCAATTAATTATTTTACGAGTGAGTAAGCTATAAGAAAGTAAGGAACTTGAACGTCTATGAATCTTTCAAGTTTGAATAAGTGTTCCATCCTATTTGGGTGAGATATTATAAGTAGCAACTAGTTTGCACTAAGAAAGGTAAATTATAATCCTATTTCTATTATAGTGGAAGATTTTATTAGACTAAGGTCTTGTAATTTTTTCCTTTTAATTTGGAGGATTTTTCACATTAAAATTATGTACCTCCATATATTTACTATCTATTTACTTTCTTACACATTTTAAATCACACAAGAGGAAAAAGGGTTTGCTCACACCATTCTTCAACTTTGCTTTTTCCTTAACATTTCATTAGTTAAAAAAGAAGAAAGAAAGAAAGCTTGGAACTTATGCTTTAAGCAATATGAATATTAAATGAAACTATTAACATAGATTTACATTTTATTAATCTATAAAAATAGCATATAATTAATAGGCATAAGAAGTAGTTAAGGGGAAGCTAAATGGTCATTTTGCACTTGTTGGTTAGTAGACTATTAATGGTATTCAAAACAATATAAATGCTAATGAGGTTTCTACTTTACTTTGTATAATGCAGCAATGCCATTTGTGACTTGAAGATACATCTTGGTTTGGTTAAGATTATATGGTTCATTCTCATTGCATTAATTAAATAATTGAATAGACGCAGAATATGTTAAAAATCAATTTTAATTTCTTTTCCAAGAATATTCTTTTTGGTATTTTACTCCTATTTGCACAATAAAATTTTTATAAGTGTCTTACATGAATGTTTTATCTATGTGATTTGTGTATACATTTAAATTTATGAATGTGATCAATAAAATTTTAAAATTATACAAAGTTTTAATATTTTATAATAAAGTATTCAAACTATTAATTAAATTTAACACTTAAAATGAGAAATTATTCAAATGTTATAAAGTTAATATTAAAATATATTGTTAAATATTCTAACATTATCAAGCACATGTTATACATATCACATTAAATTATAAGTTATATTTAATGCTCATGCTAATAAATAAATAAAATTTTAACTTGTTGAACATTCAAAGTCAATTGATTTTGGTGCTAATAAAACTACCAAGTGACTTAAACGCATGCAATGTTATCGGTCTGAACTCTAAACCCAAATGTTGATAGGAAAGTTTCAATGGCAATATCAAATGCTTAATGCTCCCTAAAAATACTTACAAAATCAATTAATTGATATTTAAAAATATTTTGAATAATTTTCTCCTATTTAATTATGGTAAAATGAGGCATCTTAAAGGTTCTTGGAAATATGCCTATATCGTATGAATTGTGATAAAATAATGATGTCAACCCATATTGCCAATATCACATTGTAATTGCAAATTAATTTATTATCAATGGCACAACATTAAAGTCCCTTTTTGGGATCAATCTATCAACCTTTTTTTTCAAACATTTGATTTTGGAAAATTAATGGTACATTATTTTTTTAATGGTATAAATTTATAATAATAATTAATTAATGAATTTGATTTAACTAATTTTAGAATAGAGTTCCATTGATTAAAAATTGATAAAATCATAATAATTGATTTTGTGGTGTAAATTTATACAACTTAAAAAAATGGTATACCATAAACATTTCTTTTGTTTTAAGAGTTTAAATTTGATCTCTTGTTGATACAAAATTTTTTATAACATTAGTAAATAAAAAGATAACATGACATGACAAAGTTAATAATTTTTACCAACATTAAAAATATTTTAATAATTTTTATTAATATGGGAATATATGGGTGGTTAATAACTAATAGTAGATCAAATTTAAATTCTTGTTTCAAAATTCATTATCTATTTGATTAGATAACTGTAACCAAAATTTTAGTAATGTAATGATATATGATGTTGTGTTATATTTTTTTTTTTTATCTAAGATTCAAATTTATAATTTTGTATATATGGACATAATTGCCAATTTCATCTATAAAATTGTAAAGCATTGGCAAAATGTATCTAAATTATCTAAAATTATAATTTCATTCCTAAATAATAGTTTATACATATAAATTTCTCCCTCAATTGTATTATTTAACGATAAAATTATTTATGTGAGTCTATATGAAAAGATGAAATAAAATGTATAGACAATTAATCTGAGACAAAATTGTATTTTTATGTAATTTAAGGATCATTTTGCCAACATCTCATCATTTAGACATAAAATTAATAATCAATTTTATCATTATGTATTAAATAACTTGTTACTCTTACCATGAAAAAAATATATTGATAGAAACTACAAATCTCAATAGATTCTAAAAAGATAAATGATGTTAAGTCATCGGGAATTTATATTGATATATTCTATATCGAGATAAATGATGAAAAATTCTTTTATATTCTAATGACAATATATGTTCTTATTTTCACTCAATTAAAAGAAGGTAATTGCAATTTTCAATATCTTGAAAATTAAAAAACTGCAACTTTTAATGTATATAAATTTTACAAAACTGGGAATTAGTTATTTTTGGTTAGATAAAAATAATAACACATTGTATAATCCATATGTTAATGACAAGGAATTTCAACTAGAAATATGAGCTCTAGGTTTTAGGAATGTTCAATAGTGTATTTTTTTATTCTAAGGGGCCTTCTTTCTTTTATGGTGGGAAATTCAAATAGGTGAAGTAGAAGATTATGGTAATTTATTTATCATTTTAAAATGTAAGAAAAAATATTAAAGGAAATGCTCTCTATCATGTAAAATAGATATTGTCTTTCATTGGGATCCATCCCATACGAAAAATTTCAATAATTATAGTTAATAAAAGTTGAAAGAAGTTTGAGACTGACATTTTATAGCTAGTCATTAAATATATTAAAAATTATTGTTAAAATTTGGCTTTAAAATGCCATTTGAATCTTTGTAAGTAATTCACATTAGCAAAATAAGATATAATTTTTCCTAATTCTTATATAGAATACTAATTTGTATAAAAAATTTCTATATTTATTTTTTTAATATAAAACAAATATTACTAATAATAACTTGAGAAATTCAAAATTTTGATTGCATTAACCCAGAAATTGGATTCACAAATAAATTTATGCATAAATCCAATTCTAAATAAATTAAATTCTTATTTTTTTTAGGTCTAAATGAGGGTTAAGCTTGAAAGGCCAATTGAAAATATGAATAACTTGCAGTTGAATTTATTGAAGCCATTTCTATTCAATATTATTTCATTATTGAGTATCAAGAACATGTACAATAACATTATCTTGCAAAAATACAACAAAAGCTTATAACAATGAAGTTACATTTGGAGATAACAAACATTCACCGTTAAGAAGAAGTATCATGTTGCATAATATAAGATGTTTACATTTTGATAGAATTAAGAAAAGTAAAACATAAAGCAACTGACATCTAACTTAAAATAACAATAGCTTATAATTAAAATGGTGTTAGTTGCAACACCATCTTACAAATGAGCATGTGTGAACTACATGCACGTGACCAAAGAGTACAGAATCAGGACAATTTATGATTAACTCCAAATTTATCAAAATCATCCTGTTTTCACCTCTTCACTATTTGGTGAATTTTCTTACTGTACCTGCATATCAAATATTGTTATATTGTTTTCCTCCCAACAATAATGAGAAATTTTTTATACAATTCCAAATGTAAACTTTCCTTCAACCAACACATACCTTTTCAACTTTTAAATCCTTTTCTTCATTATCAGAGGTAGAGACAACATTTATTTGTGTGTTATCTTTAGCCTCTACTATATCACTTTCTATGGTTGAAACTTCTAAGTCCTTATTATCACCTTTTTCGATGACCAAAGTTTCTTCCTCCATACTAGTCCACTATACATATATAATAGAAAGTTAAGTTTCATTATCTATCGTTAATACTTCACGTATATAAAGATACTACAAAAGAAAGACATTATATAGTTACATTCAATATAATGTAAAAACTATCATTTAGTGTATAAATAACAAAATATAAGTTAACAAAACTAATTTGCATAAGATTACAACATTTATATAATTAAGTGGTAATTTATGAGGAAAAGAATAAGTGTAACTAGTATTAATTGTTAATGTAACTAATATGAAAATGAGAAATGTGAACAAACATTTAATTTCATTCTTTTGCATACCTACTTCATTTTTTTCTCTTTTTTCCTTTTTTGATTCCTTCACTTCGGCAACATCATCATTCATTTTATGAGAATTCTCTTCTAAGGAATCTCTTTTCCCAGATTTAGAATCTTCAAATTTTGTTGTCTTTTCATTTGTGACTTCAAGAGTAACATTCAATTCCTCATCATTCTTTTCCAACAATTCTTTTTTTTCTTCTTCTAACTTCTTACCCATCATTATACTTTTCTCTAGGATTTCATTCTCTTTTATAATAACAATATCTAATTTTTGATCACTCTCTTTCAATGAATCTTTTTTTTCTTCAAAATTTTCAAGTGTTGCTTTGTTTTCCTTTATTGCTTGTTCTTTCACTTCTGTAACAACATCATTCAGAATTTGCTCATTTTCTTTGATTAAAAGATCTTCTTTGCAATCATCATATTTCTCAAACTTTCCTTCTAAAGTAATTTCCTCTTTCCTTTCCATTACACAAACATTCTTTTCACTCTTTTCCAACATCATTTCCTTTTGCACATACTCATTTTCAACTTTATCTTTAACATCATTAAAGCTACTAACCTTTTTCATAATTTTACTTTCTTTCTTTACCACCTCAGAAATAACCACATCATCATCTGTCTTGATTTCTTTTCTTTTATTTGATTGGATAATGGATGTCTTACGTTTCAAGACAATGTTTTTGCTATCGATATCTACATGTTTGGATTTTCCACAACCCATTTTTTAAATTTTGTTTTACTATAAAATGGGTCAAGGGTGAAACAAAGAAATTGAGATAGAGAAAGGAAATTATTGAAAGAGAAACTGAAAAAGAAAGATGAAATTATCCCTGTTTAATATGAGGGATTTATAAAGAGAAAAATAAAATTGATTTTATTTTTGTTGCTATTGTTATTATGGTTTGATGAAAACAATGGTTTTAACAAGTGCAATTTAGTGTCAAGAAACAAAACCATATTTTTCATTATGTTGTAAATTGGAATTTCAGTTATAATCAACTAATTGTTATTAATGGAAAAAAGGTAAAAATGTATGGGTGGTTTGTTAGTTATAACTAGAAATTGCTTTGCTAATATGACATCTTTTTGTTTTGCGAAGTTTTTTAACAATCAATACTTACATTTTTAGACTTCTGATCCTTTTTTGGTTTCTTAAAATCATGTTTTAAAAGTCAAGGCATGCATTAAATCAAAACTACTAATGAATCATGGCTCAACACTCAAATCATTGATCAAACACATGTGACCATATATAATTTTTGGGAAAATATAGTTTACCTTCTTAAAGTTTCACTTAATGATAAAAATAGTACATAAATTTGAAAATCTTACATATTACCTCCTTGAATTCTCAAAAAAATTAAAATTATTATTTCATGTTAAGTTGTCCTTCTTAATTTCAGTGGACATCCCTATTTTGGTTTTTTTTTAAATAACCTATTTCATATTAATCTCAAATGTCATCTAGAAGATATGGAAGATGAGAACAAATGATATACAAGTGATGTGGAAGATAAGAACTAGTGATGTAATTGTGATGTAGAAAATAAAAACAAATGAGTGTTGCATTTAATCGAATTTGCTAGAAGATTTGCATAAGACCTATAAATAGAGGTCTTATGATAAGTTATAATCAATCAATCATTTCATAAGTGAGTGCGCTACTAGAAAGTGAAGAATTAGAGAATTTATCAATATCTCAAGCTTGAAGGAGTGTTTCGTCTTATTTAGGTGAGATATTGTAGTAGCCACTAATTTGTTAGGAAAAATAAGATTAGAATAACACATAATGAAAATTAAATAAATCACATAGATAAACTTTTCCCACATATTCAATTAAATAAAGATTAATAAAAAAATTAAAAGACTAGTAATTTTTAATATGGAAAACCTTTCAATGTGATACTAAAAACTATGGAACCTAGTCTAGTAAAAACATCTACTAATAAATTAATGGATATAATATCTTCTTAAAAATTTTAGGGAATAACCGGTATATAAACTTTTTACCAAAATAGGTTGAATTCTTAATAAAATAATTATCACCAATTGCTGTATAAAAATAATCAATAGAGAAAAATAAAATTAATAGAAAAATATATATATTATATTCCCTAAATTATCAAGAATAACATACCTAAATCTAATATGAATCTGAGTAAATAAAGTGATAAACCTTTTGGCACAATTTTGCAAAATCCATGCGCTTTCTCTATGTTATCTCACATACTAAAGACTTGGCTGTTGCTCTTTCAAACCTTGTGCACATATAAAAGGTAATGCACCCTATTCATAACATGCCATCTTAAGTGTTTTATATACAAAGCCTTTATCTTGAATTTACAAGGCACACTACTTGCATGATAACTAAGGCTTTAAAGCCTTTTAAGTATATAAAAGCCATTTAAGGATTTCTCACTAACCACCACATAAGCCAAAATTGACTTTAGAAAGTTCTAATGTCCACTTAGGATTTTTCTATTTTTTTCCTTTTCCTTATTTATATGAAATAAAAAATATAAAAGATATTATAGGACCACTCAAAAGGAACTTACTAATAAATCTCCCTTTTTCAACTAAATGGGGAACATCACCATTCTAACTGTTGAATGACATGCTTCAAGTTCTTCTTTTGGTAAAGATTTAGTCAACATATTAGCACCATTGTGTTCTGTATGAACTTTCTCAAGTTCCAGTAACTTATTACTTACAATATCTCATATCCAATGATAACTAACATCAATATGCTTCAATCTTGCATAAAAAGTAGAATTCTTACTAAGGTGTATTATAGTTTGATTGTCACGAATAAAATATAATGGTCTTGCTTAAATCCAAATACTTGAAGAAATTTCTTTATCCATAGCAACTCTTTACACATTTCAATTATTATAACAAATTTTACCTTTGTTATTAAAAGAACAACATTTTTGGGATTTGGATTGCCATACCATAGCTTCCTTTATAAACTTAATCAAGTAATTAGAAGTAGACTTATGAGAATTAATATCCCTAACTATATTTGTATCAATAAAACTAATTAGTAATAGTTTTTTATCTCTAGAACATAATCTTAAATTAGTTGTACCTCAGAGGTATCTCATAATCCATTTTACAGTAATTTAATGCTTTTTACTTAGATTTGAGAGAAAATGACTTACTATACTAACGACATTAGCAATGTTAGGTCTAGCACATACCATGGCATATGTTAAAACTTCCATGTATCACCTTTTATCAAGCAAATTGGATGATATTCCTTTTTCAAGCCATGCTTAGAAAACACATAAGGGTCATATAACACATTAAGAATATCATCAACCAAAGTAAGATCACTTACATCATGGGCTCTTACTACATAAATTTCATAAAAAATTCTTAGCACTAAAATATTTCATTAAATTATATCCATGATTATGATCTTTTCTAGCAAACAATTTATTTAAATAACTTTTAGGTACAAACAACTTATTCTTCCTACACAAAAATCTATCATGCCTAAAAATGTCTCCAAAGACCATTTCCTCATAAGCATTAATATATGAAGCACAATCAACATGTAAAGGAATAACAAAATTATATGAAGGAGTAGTAAAATCATGTGAAGGAGTAGCAAAATTATAATAATTTATATACAAATTTTTAATGTTCTCAAAACCTAAAATTTTGTATGCAAAGTATTTTCATTATGCTCAAAATTAAACAATTTATTATATAGAGTAGAGATGACAGTGTCCTTCTAAAATAATATATTAACCATCACAATATTGTTACCTTGCTCCATTTAAGGTACTTTCCTTCTTAGACTTGGTGGCTTTTTCTTTTGAATTTTTAATTGATCTTCATACACTTGTTATGGGGTTAAAGTTTTAAAAGTTATTCTTCTCTTATTTATTTCAAAATTATAGGTGTTAAGGACTCTATCATAAGTTACTTTTTTATTAAAGTGCTAAGGTTTTCCAAGAAATAAATGACAAGCATTCATAAGAGCAACATCATATAGCATCTTATCTTAATATTTGCTAAGTGTAAAAGAAACCAATATATTCTTTGTTACATCTACTTTACTATTATCATTTAACTTTTACAACTTGTATGGAGTAGAGTATGGCAAGGTAAGCAAGTTCAATTTCTTTACTATATAAGTACTAGCAAAATTAGCACAACTTCTATTATTAATAATCACATTGCACATTTTACCTTTGATATTGAATTTAGTGTAAAAGATGTTCTCTTTTTATTTTCATTTTCTTCCTTAACTTGTCTTTCTAAGATTTTTTGAATATTTAAACCTTTCTTAATTAGATAATTAATAGCATGATAACTATGCTTTAAACACTTGAAGCACTTGTCATGATTATGCTTTTAATTCTTTTTGACATTGCCTTTTCTTTTTAATACTTCACTCTTAGGCTTTGATAAGAATTCCTCTTTGTGCTTAATAATGCCTTTGGATTCTTCTTTCTTGGGTTTGGATTAGGATTTGGTCTTGTACTTCTTATAGCCCTTATTTTCCTTTATTTCTCTTCTTTTTAATATTATTGAGACTTTAATCATCCTTGTCTCTGTTTTATTTATTATCTTCTCTTTTTTTATCTCTTGATCATCATCTTTTTTTCCATATTTTTTATCTCTTCTTTCATTTCTTCTTCCATCATCCTTTCTATCATTTTTCTTAAACTTATCATGACACTCTTTCTTTTTTACTCCTTTCATTTTTATTTTCAGTTTCTCATTCTTCTTCAATATATCTCTCATTTTGTCTTGTATCTCTTATTTCTCTTCTATCTCTTTGACTATGTTAGCTTTTTTTAGAATGGCCACTTTCAATCTTCTTAAGTTTTTCATTGATTTTTTTTTATTGATTGTAGCAAGTCCTTCAGCATGTACCTAACAACTTCTTTATCATCCCTATCGCTATTACCTCTTATTATCCTTAAAGAAAAGTTAATTGTAAGAAAAGGTCAAATAAAGGATAAGACCTTATGAAAGGATACTTCTCACTTGATTTAAACATATTTATTCTTGTGTTTGCACTCAAATTAGGCTTTTACCATCAAATAAGCTCACACATTCTTGCCTTTTCCATTTTTCACTTTTTTCCCTTTTATGGTTCTTTAAGAATTAAGGAGACATAACCAAATAAGATTCAACAAGTATAGGAATCAATTTCACTAATCAAGGTTCATATAGCTTAAAAAATCTAACAAGACATTTAGATAAATAACATAAAAAATAAATTAACTAATACTCAATAAGGAAAACTTTAAAGAAAGAGTACTAACCAGGACTTTAACATTAAAAATTAAACAATTTAAGAAAGAAGATAACAAGACTCTAAAGACAAGGACTCGACTAAAAAATTAAGTCAAGAATTACTCAATGACTCAAGGATTCCAAGACAACAAAATAAAAGCAAAATAAAATTAAAGAATAAGGCCAAATTGAAAAAAGAAGGAAATAAATACAAGACTCAAATCAAGTATTAGCATAAAAAAGACTCAAAAATTAAAATAATAAATCAAAAAGAATGACATAAAACATAAATTTTTGGAATGATTCAACAAGACAATGGAAATTGAATTAGAGTGAGAAATTTAAGTATGGAATTGAGCATTTAATAAGTAACAACCATTTTCATTTGCTTTTCACATTTTAAACAATTTTTCTTTTGATTTTTTTAATTAAACATTATTTCTCCGCAATACTTTTTTCTTGATTTACTTGTATTTTCCTACTTTTTTAGTCATTTTTTCTACTAATTCACTTTTGAATTATTTTTCCACTTTTATTTTACATTTTTTCTTTGAATCATACCCTCAAATTGATTATATAACACCTTTGTGTTAATAAAATAAAGGGTAGTAGATTACTATAATCAATTACCTCAATAAATGAGAGGTATTCAAATATAATAATTGTCCATCTCAATTTGTAATAAATTCTACCTTGAACTACTTGAAAATAAGTATTCAGTACTTAAGTTAATTTTCATACTTTTCAAGTAGTAATCAAGTATAAGATTCAAGTACCCTAAATTTGCTACTTTTTGACTTTTACTAATCTCATACAATACTCTCTTGTCACACATTCTTTTTTATTTTTAATTCTTGACACTAATTACTAATTAGCTTTTATACTTTTAAGAAATGGATATAAGGAAAAAATGACTAAACAACAATGAAATTGACTTAACATAACAATATACTATTGATAAATGCTAATTGGCAAAAACAAGAATGTCATAGTAAGATAAAGTGGATTGCTTTGAAAGACAAAACAAATGAAGACTTAATAAATTGATTTGGACATTTAGGACAAACAAAACCTTGACATAAATGGACAAACTTAATTAAACAAAATAGAGTATTGACACAATTGTAGACTCAAAACATAATAAAAGCAAATGACTAGCCAAATGAAAATAGCTAATAGATTAAAGATAAAATGGAATTAATTCAAATAATAATGAAATTGACCAAATTAAAGATAATTATAGCAAGGAACTAACTTAACAAATAGTAACAAGACTCAAATTGGACAAATATACACTTAACAAAATGAAATAAAATAAATTGATTCATAATAATTAAAAAATTATGAAATAATGTGACTTTTATTTAACTCAAGCAGATTAAGAATAGATAAACAAATTAATATGAAACAAAACAAGGCATATTCTTAGATATAATAACAAAATGCTAAGTTAGACAACACTTATAAAAAATAACAAATTAAATAGAAAACACAAAATGGAATTAAGATGCAATGTGTAGCAATAGAGTAAGATGAATTGTAATTAGCTTTAAATCACTAACAATACAAATTGAAATTAAGACAATTAAACAAAATCCAATTGAAGCAACTTGACACAAAATAGGAAATAGTGCAATGAATTCCAAACAAAATCAATGAAAAATAGCAGAATGAAATAACCAAATAGTCCAAAAAAATAAAGACATAAACTTGAATAAAGAGAATCCAAAGTTCCGATAACCAAATAATGTGAATCTAATTGATGGATCATCCTAAAATTTAGCAAAATAAATTGAAAGTAAAATGATAGTCATTCTATGCTCCGGAAAAGGAAGAATATGAGCAATAAATGATGAAGAACATGCCTCAAAGGATGAAAATTCTTTAATAAGTGAAGAAGAATCATGCTATAAGGATGAATCCTTGATTAGTGAAGATCAATGCCATAAAGGTTAACTCCTTTTGATAAGTTATAGATTCATTCAAGAACTCAAGAGAAAATACACTTTCATAAAAAAGCTTTAGTTAAATCTTAAATCACCAAATCTCTAATCTATTTTCTATGAGGAACATCCCCTTTATGTAGGCTATGAAGCCAACAAGTTAACTTGGATTAATTAAGCTTAACTGAGCTTAATTAGGGCTACAAGCTAATTAAATCACTTATATTGTTCAAAATAAAGTAATGAAACAATAGGCTAAAATACAAAGAAATAAAAAGCTTAAAAAGCCTAAGCAAAATAACATAATATAATAAAATGCAAACTAAGGCATAAAATGGTCAAAATAGTACCAATTAACTCAAATTATTCCTAAAATAGCATTCGTAAGCTCCAAGTTTGCTCCTTGAATTACATAATTAATCTTCTATGATAGATCTTTGTGATTGTCTCCCTAAAGATCGTACCAAAAATGCTCTCTACCATGTAAAATAGATTTTGTATTTTATTAAGACCTACCCTATATGAAGATTTTGTACCATTATAGTTAATTAAAGTTAAAAGAGGTTTGATCTTGATGTTTTCGTCATAGTGAACAAGACATATAACCATTCATTAAATACATTAACAATTGTTATCATAATTTGGCTTTAAAATGTCATTCAAATCTTTACAAGTAATTCATATTGGTGAAATAAGATACAATTTTTTCTCTAATTCTTACATAGAATACTAATTTGTACAAAAAAATTACTATGTTTATTTTTTCTAATATAAAAATAATATGACTAAAATTAACATAAAAAAATTAAATTTTTAATCAAATTAACTTGTCATTTATAATCTAAAAATTAGAATTTGATTTATTTAAATGCAGACTCAAACAATTATCCACATAAATTTAGCTTCAAATAAATTAAATTCTTATTTTTTTCTTTCAATTCTAAATAAAGGTTAAGCCATAAAGGCTAATTGAAAATATGACTAACTTGCAATTGAGTTTATTGAAGCCATTTCTATTCAATATCATTACATTATTAAGTATCAAGAACAAGTATAATAACATCATCTCATAAAAATATGATAAAATCTTATGACTATGAAGATATTTTCAGAGATAAAAAGCACACACTATTAGAAAAAAATCATATTATAAAATCAAATGTTTTATATTATGATAGGATTGAAAAATGTACAACACAATGCAATTGGCATCTCACACAAGACAACAACAATGTGTAATTAAAATGGAGTTCGTTGCAACATCATATTACAGTTAAGCATGTGTGAACTACATGCAAGTGACTAAAGAGCATAAAATCAGGACAATTTGTATATTAACTCTAAATTCTTTAAAATCATTATGTCTTCACATTTTCACTATTTGGTGGAATTTTTTAATGTACTTGCATATTAAACATTGTTATATTATTTTCTTCCCAATAATAATAAAAAAATTATTAATAATACATGATTTCAAATGCAAACTTTGTTCCAACCAATATAGGCCTTTTTAGCTTTTAAATCTTTCTCTTCACTTTTAGAGGTAATTTATTTATATGTTATCTTTAGCCTTTATTATATCACTTTCTATGGTTGAAAATTTTATGTCTTTGTTGTTTTCTTTTTCAATTACCAAAGTCTCTTCTTCCATACTACTATCCATAATACATATACAGTGGAAAGTTATATTTCATTATCTATTATTAGTACTTTGTATATATAAGGACACTAAAAAAAAGACATTATATAATTGTGCTTAATATAGTGTATAAACTATGATTCAATGTATAAATAACAAAATATAAGCTAACAAGAACAATTTAAATAAGATTGCAACATTTATGCAATTAAGAAATAACTTATGAGAAAAAAAAGTGTAACTACTATTATTTGTTAATGTAACTAATATGAAAATGAGAAACATGAACAAACATTCAATTTCATCCTTTTGCATACCTATTTCATGTTCTTATTTTTTTCCTCTTTTGGTTCCTTCACTTTGGCAACATTATCATTCACTTTATTAGAATTCTATTCTAAGGAATCTTTTTTCCACACTTGAATCTTCATATTTTATTTTCCCTTTATTTGTGGCTTCAAGAGTAATATTCAATTCCTCATTATTTTTTTCAATGATTCTTCTTTCTTTTCTTTTAACTTTTTACACATCATTATGTTTTTCTATATAATTTCATTCTTTTTTGTAATAACAATATCCATTTTTTGATCATTTTCTTTCAATGAATCTTTTTTATCTCTAAAATTTTCAAGTGTTGCTTTATTTTTCATTATTATTTGTTTTTTCAATTTTGTAACAACTTCATTCAAAATTTGCTCATTTTCTTTAATAAAAAGATCTTTGCCATTCTTAGACTTCTAAAACTTTCCCTTTGAATTAGTTTCCTCTTTCCTTTCCATAATACTAGCATTTTGCTCACCATTTTTCAAAATCATTTCCTCTTACACATGTATATTTTTAACTTCATCTTTTACATTATTAGAGCCACTTACATTTTTCACAATTTCATTTTCTTTCTACTGCCTAAGGAATAATCACATTATCATCATGTTACTTTTTATAATTTTTGTCTTCATTTTTTCACTATAACAAATTAACACTTGTGCTACAAATTATGCCATGAAAATTCAAAAATCGTGGCAATTATGTCATTTGTCATGAGAACAAAAAATTCAAATAAATATCCAAAAAAATTAAAAATTTTATGCCATGGGAAAACTTCACCTATGACAAAATATCATTTGTGCCATGAACAAAGTTATAGGAACACAATTTTCATGGCAAAGTATTACTTGTACTATGAAAATTTTTATTCATTTTGTACTACGAAAAAATTTTATTCGTGGCAAAATATCACTTGTGCTAAAAAACTAAGTTACAAGAACACATTCTTCGTAGTAAAGTATCACTTGTGTTATGAAAAAATTTTACTCGTGGCAAAGTATTATTTTTGCTACAAATTAAGTTATGAGAACACATTCTCTAAAGTAAAGTATCACTTGTGCCATAAATTAAGTTACAGATATGTATTTCTTGTGACAAAGTATCATTTATTCTATCAAATAAATAAAAAAAAATTATCTATAGCAAGATATTATTTATATCTTAAATTAATTCTATGAAAAAAAATCATAGTCAAATATATCATTTTTTGTAACTATATATATATATATATATATATATATATATATATATATATATATATATATATATATATATATATATATATTATTTATAATAAGTGCAATATGCTATAATATGGTAGATAATAAAAAATATAAATATTTATATATTAAAGATGTTTAACAAATAACTAATTCATCAATTGATCAACTAATTAGCCCCATCAATCAAAATAAAAAAGTTATAGAACTTAATATTTTTAATTAACTGATTCATAAAATATATGTAAAAAGATAGAATTATCTATAAATTATATAATTATGTACTTTTATTATTTTTTAAAATAATTAAAATAGGAGTTAAACTCGAAACCTTAAGATATGTAAGAAAGAATTCAATTGTTAAGCTTCTAAGTATTTTTATTTATATATATATCAAATTTAATATTTATTAGAATGTAACTATTTTTCATAAATAATAAATAATTATTTAATTTTTTATTAATTAAATTTATATAATAAAATTAATATACATTAATAAGAAAATTTCATAATATATTAAAGATTGTATTATATAATTATTCAATGAATTTAAATTCTATACATACTAAATTAAAAATTAATAGGATTTACATATACATATATATAATACATACATATATAACAATTTTTTCAATTCATTATTCAGTCCAATTGTTAAAATATCAATTAAAAAATCATTCAAGGTATAAAATACTATAAAAATTTATTTTTTATCGCATCACATTATTATTAAAAAATGTGTTAACAAGGAATATATATTATAAAAATACTAAAATTTTTATATTATATATAAATAGTATAATTTATGAGATAAGTTGTAATAAGTTTTATTATAGAAGTATGTAATAATGAATTTTATATTCATCACTATAATATTAACAAAACTTTAACTAAAAAATTGCAAATAATAGTTATGTAAAATTATGTATGATTTAACAATAATAAAATTATTATATTAAAAATTTTAAGCAAATTATATTTAAAAGAGTGATCTATATAAAATAGTCTAAATTTTCATTTTCATCCTTTATTAATTTCATTTCTCACATATTTTTGTAATAATTTCTTTCCTTTTGAATAATAATTTAATTAATTTATTTTATTCATTTATAATTTTATTGATAGGTTAATGACTTAATAAATGAAAGAATAAAATTTAAATATAAATAACACATGAGAGAAGAAATTAATATAAAAATCTATGAATGTTCGAATAATTTAACTTATATTTGTAAATAATAAAAATATATATTATTAATAAAAATTAAAATTAAATAATTTATAATAATTTAAATTTAAGTTATATTTAAAATATACATAATAGTTCAAAGTTATGATTTGTACGGATATTTATTTCATATAATTCAACCTTTATTGAAAGAATTTTATAAAATAATAAAAAATTACTTAAAAGATGTAAAAATTTTACTTTTATTTTGTAATAACTTAATTAATAATAATTAATGAAAAATATTAAAAAAATAATAAAATTAACTAATCAATTATTTATGAAAGATAAATTTAATATAACATATTTGTAAAAGATAAATTTGATATAAGCAAAATTAGTAACGAAATAAATGAGAATTTAGTTTATAAAAAATTAATTTTTAAAATAAAATTATAAAATATTTTAGTATTAATGTATTTTTATTATATATATTTATGTTATATTTTATTATATAATTAATGTCACATAAGTTTAGTTTTATTTTTAAAGTCAATCAGTTAATTAAAATTTTATACAGAATATATTATATTATAATACTAAAGAAGCAAACTAGTGCAATGATAAGGAATGTCATTCCTCAGCTTGGAGATTCAAGTTTGATTCTCGATAAATATAATTTATAAATTCTAGATAGATAGAGTTTCAATAATTTATCATAACTACATATGGGTTAAAAGTACTAACAGATTTCAACATATGTATAAATAAAATGATAGGATAATATTTGATTGAATTGGTTAAATAATTGATTTAATTTAAATATATAAAAATTATTTTAGCTAATTATATTAATTTTTTTAATTATTTTATTTTATTTTTTATCACGATTTTATTGATGACAATATGAGTTACTAACCATGGATATATCTTTCTTACCACATTTGTACTCTTGGTTAAAAGAATCTATTAGTCACAAGTAAACCCGTGGAAAAAAAAATCATTTATGCCATATAACCTTTTTTCCTGTGGCAATCTTTTTGCTAGTTTACTTGTGCCACAGGACCATTTAACCAGTATTTTCATAACTAAATAGTATAGTCACGGAAATTTTGATCTTGTGTCACGATTTTAACTGTGGCATAAGTATTAATTTATTGTAGTGTTTCTTTTATTTGATTGAATAATGAATGTCTTATGTTTTAAGATAATGTTTTTGCTATCAACATCTGCATGTTTGGATTTTTTATAAACCATTTTTTAAATATTATTTTACTGTAAAATTTATTTAAGGTGAAGCAAAGAAATTAAGATAGAGAAAGAAAATTATTAAAAGAGAAAGTGGAAAGGAAGGATGAAGTTTTCCTTATCTAATATGAGGAATTTATGAATGAAAAAAATATAAAATTAATTTTAAATTTGTTGTTGTTATGGTTTGACAAAAACAATGTTTTAAAAGGGTGTAATTTGGTGTCAAGAAACAAAATCATATTTTTCATTGTGTTATAAATTGAAATTTTAGTTATAATTAACTAATTATTATTAATGAAAAAGAGGTAAAAATGTAAAAATGATTTATTAGTTACAACTAGAAATTGCTTTGCTAATATGACATTTTTTTATTTTGCCAAGTTTTATAACAATCAATATTCACATTTTTAAACTTTTGATCTTATTTTGGTTTCTTGAAATCTTGTTTTAAAAGTCAAAGCATATATTAAATTAAAACCATTGTAACTAGATATAATTCTGGGAACCCTTTAACTTTTACTTAGTGATAGAAAAAGTATACAAACTTTAAAATCTTACATATTACCTCCTTAAACACTAAAAACAATTAAAATTATTAGTTCATGTTAGGTTGTCCCTCTTGATTTTGGTAGGCACCCATATTTTAGTCCTTTTGTAAATAGCCCATCCTATATTAATCATGAATGTCATTTAGAAGATTATAGAAAGATGAACTAATGCAAAAGATAAGAAAGAGTGATGTGTAAGTGATGTAGAGAAGATAAGAACTAATGATATAATAGTGATACAGAAGATAGGAGCAAATAAGTATTGTATTTAATGAAATATGCTAGAAACTTTTCATGAGACTTATAAATAGAGGCTTACGATGGGTTATAATCAACTAATCATTCCACAAATGAGTGAGTTATTAGAAAGTGAGAAAATTGATAATTTATTCAATCTCTCAAGTTTGAATGAGTGTTCGATCCTATTTAAATAAATATTGTAAGGAGCTTCTAGTTTGCACTAGGAAAGATAAATTGTTCTTACTTTTTTTGTAGTAAAAGATTTTATTGGATTAAGGTCTTCTATTTTTTTTCCTTTGATTTGGAGGGTTTTCCATGTCAAAAATTATGCATATCCATTTATGTACTATTTATTTACTTTTTTGCTTATTTTAAATCATACAAAAAGGGAAAAGGGTTTACTTCTAACATTCTTTAGCTCTGCTTTTTCCAAACATTTCATCAGTTGAAAAAAAAAGGAGAAAGCCAAGGGTTTATGCTTAAAGCAATATGAATACTAAATGAAATTGTTAATGTTAGATTTACATTTTATTGATCTATAAAATTGACATACAATTGACAGATGCAAAAAGTAGCTAAAGGAAAGCTAAATGGCCGTTTTCTACTCGTGTATGGCAAACTGGTAATGGCATTCAAAGCAAAATGAATGCCAAAGATGTTTGTACTCTTTTGCATAATGCATGAGTATCAACTGTGGCTTGAAGATACATAATGGCGGGATTGAGATTATATAACTCATCCTAATTGTTTTAACTAAATAATTGAAATGACCTAGAATGCATTAAGCATCAATTTTAATTTCTCTCCTTAGAATATTGTTTTTTTTTTTTAAGTTTTCTTATCTTTACATAACTAAAACTTTCATATGTATCTTATGTAAACATTTTGTCTAGATGATTTATGTACACACTATTAAATTTGCAAATGTGATGCATAAAATTTTATAAACATAATTAAGTATAATTTTAAAATTATACAAATTTTAAATATTTTATAATATATTATTCAAACTATCAACTAAATTTCATGCTTAAAATAAGAAATTATTTAAATCTTGTAAACTTAATGTTAAAATTTAGTGCTAATATTTTAACATTGTTAAGCACATGTTGTAAACTTATTAAGTATATTTAACTTATTACATTAAATTACAAGTTAAATTTAATATGCATGCTAATAAATAAATCAATTTTTAACTTATTAGACATCCAAAGGCAATCAATTTTAGTATTAGTAAGAGTAGCAAGTCACTTTAATGCATACAATGTTATGGGTCTCAACTCTAAACCCAAATCTTGATAGGAAATTCTAAATGACTATATCTAATGCTTAATACTCAATTATTAATATTGACAAACATAATTAATTGATATTCAAAAATTTTTTGAATAATTTTATCATGTTTAATTATAGTGAAATGAGGCATCATAAAGGTCCTGGCAAGTATACCTATATTGTACATGTGAATTGTGGTCAAATAATGGTATTGACCCATATTACCAATATCACACTATAGTTATAAGTCAATTTACTATCAATGGCACAACATTAAAGCCTTTTTTTTTTTTTTGGATCAATCTATCAACCTTTCTTTTCAATCATTTAACTCTGGAGAAATTAATGGTGCATTATTTTTTTAATAATATAACTTTATACTAGTAATAAATTAATGAATATGACTTAACTAATTTTAGAATAGTGATGAGTCCCACTAAAAATTGATTAACTGATAGTAATTGGTTTTATGGTGTAAATTTACACCACAAAAAATGATGTACTATAAATAATGTATTTGTTTCAAAACACATGAATTGTATGATTAGATATGCATGATTGAAATTTTAATAATATGATGATATGTAATGTTGTAGTAATGTAATGATTTGTAATGTTGTTTTAATTTTTTATCTTAAATTTAAATTTATGAGTTGGTACATAGATATAATGACTAATTTTGTCTTTGAAATGTGAGGCTTTGATAAAATGGTCTCTAACTTATGTAGGGTTATAATTTCATCCATAAATAATAAGATTTACAAATAATTTAGTCCCACAATCATATTATTTCAAAATGAAATTATTTGTATAAATTTATATAGAGAGATAAAATTATGTATATAAACTATTACTTTGAGATAAAATTTCAACTTTATATAATTTAAGGATCATTTTGTTTGCCTTTGATAATTTCAAGAATGAAATTTATAATTTTATCATTATGTATTAAATGACTAGTTACTGTTATCACGAGAAAAACATATCAACAAAAATTGAAAATCTTAGTAAATTCTAAAGAGATAAATGGCATTAAGTTGTGGGGAACCTATATTGATATATTTTGTATCAAGAGATAATCAATGAAAAATTCTTTTATATTTGATGATAATAAATGTTTTTATTCTCACTTAATTAAAAGAAAGTAATAGCAATTTTCAAGCTCTTAAAAATTGAAAAATGCAATTTTTAATGCATGTGAATTTTACAAAACTAACAAATATTTATTTCTAATTGGACAAAAATAATGACACATAGTATAATCCATATGTCAATGACAAGGAATTTCAACTAGAAATATAGGTTGTAGATTTCAACAATGTTTGGTAGTGTAAGGTTTGTTTGTTTACTATTTTTAAAAATAATTTTTTATTTTTATTTTAAAATATAGAACAACTTGTTTGGAAACCTACTTTTATAATTTATTTTTAAAAATTATAAATCTAAATGTGTAACCTAAAAATAAAAAATGAAAATAATTTTTAGATATTTTTTAACTTGCTTTCTTAATATCAATTTTGTAATTAAATATAATATTTTCTTATTTATAATATTGACCACCTATATTCTTTATTTTCCTTTGATTTAAAAATTATTTTTTAAAATTAGTTTCTAAAAATAATTTTTGAAAATTTAAAAATAAAAACACATCTGAATACACTTATAGTTTTTCACTTTGAAACCCCCCCCCCGACTTTCACTCTGAGGACTTAGTGTAGGTTAAGTTGAAGATTGTGGTGTTTCATTTACTACTTTAAAATGTAATATATATATATATATATATATATATATATATATATAGAGTTAAAAAAAAGTTTGTTTGAGTCTGATGTTTTTGTCGCAATGAGTAAGGCTCATAGCAATTCATTAAGTACATGAACAATTGTTATCACAATTTCGCTTTAAAATGTCATTTACATCTTTATAAGTAATTCATGCTGGTGAGGTACAATACAATTTTTTTGTCTTTTATTTTACTTTTTTTTATTCTTACATAAAATTCTAACTTGTACAAAAAATTGCAACATTCCTTTTTTTCTAATATAAAAAAATGGTAAATGCTAACATAAAAAAATAAAAACTTTCCATTGAATTAATCCCTTGTTTAAAATCTAAAAAAATAGAATTTAATTCATTTGAAATTGGACTCATAAATAATTTTACATAGAAGTCCAATTTTAAAGAAATCAAATTCTTATTTTTTTTAAGTTCTAAATAAGGTTAAAGCCTTAAAGGCTAACTGAATATATGACTAACTTGCAAACTAATAATTAGGTTTATTGATACTATTCTCATTCAATATCAGCATATTGTTGAGTATCAAGAACAAGCACAATAACATCTTCTTATAAAAAAACAACGAAAGCTTATGACAATCAAGTTACAATTAGAGATAACAAGTACACGCTATTAAGAAGAGGCTTCATGTTGCAAAAATTCGAATATGTTACATTAAGAAAAGTAAAACACGATACAGTTGGCATTGATCATAAGACAATAATAGCTCATAATTAAAGTAGTGTTATTTGCACAACCATGTTACAACCAAACACATGTGAACCACAAGCATATGACTAAAGAATACATGATTAGGATAATTTAAGTATTAACTTCAAATTTCTTGAAATCATCTCTTTTCATATCTTCACTATTTGGTGGATATTTTGAATACACTTGCATATCAAACTTTGTTATATTGTTTTCAACCTAACAATAATAAGAATTTTATTAATAAAATATGATTTCAAATACAAACTTTTTTCCAATCAACACATACTTTTTTAGCTTTCAAATCCTTCTCTTCATTTTTAGAGGTAAAGATAAGATTTATTTATGTGTTGTCTTTAACTGTTTTTACATTTTTTCACTTTTTATGGTTGAAATTTCCATGTCCTTGTTTTCATCTTTTTCAGTGACCAAAATCCCTTCCTCTATACTACTCTCTACTATACTATATAAAGGAACGTTAAGTTTCATTATCTATTATTAGTACTTCACATATATGTGGACACTACAAAAGGAAGATACATAGTTGCACTTAATATTATAAAAAAATTATCATTCGGTGTACAAATAACAAAATTTCAGCTAACAAAATAAGATTGCAACATTTATGCAAATAAGTGATAACTTATGGCCCAAGCAAAAGAAATATGTTTTTTAATAAATAACATTATCTATTATAACATCGATTCTTATTTTATAATTGATGCTTAATATTATTAAATAGGATGATGTCATTGTATTAAAGAAAATAATTTTTTTTACTTGACCAACATCTAATACAAACATGGACATTAGTTTTTTGTATTAACCTATGTAGAAACTTAGCCCTTGGTGTGAATTGAAAATTAAAAGTTTAAAGTATAGCATGAATTGAAAATAAAAAAAATAAAATATGACATTATTTGTAAATTTCATTCCGAAATTCTTCTAATCTTAAAACAATTCCTTATCTAATGAGGTATGCATTCCTTTCCTTCCATTTTTAAAATGCTTTTCTCAAATTTTATTCTTTTTCTTATTAATTATCTTGTAGGATCAAAACTACATTAGCCTATGGCTAAAGATGTGAGATTCAGCACTCACTGAAAAAATACAAAATATAAATGTAAGGACTTTTTAACTTTTATGTTTATTCTTGTAATTTGGTTTTTGGTTTCCTAATAGATTTTATTTTGTTGCTATTGTTTTGATGTAATATTTATAAGTTTGTACAAGAAAAAAATTAATCTCATGCATTTCTTTTAGCATTTTATGGTGTTATATGCTATTTATTCATATGAAAATATGTAATATCATACACCAAATTTTCATAAAAGTTCATTGTATTAGTACATATTATATTTAAGAAACTATTATAGAGATTGCAAACCCCATATATCAAATAATAAGTATCAAGACAAATTTAGCGAATACCTATTTTTAATAAAGGTATTGAATATAATCTTTCAACATTTTAATCTTTTATTATTCAATTTATTCTTTGAATTTGTTTAAATTGGAATTTTTTAGAGTCATAAGCTCTATTTTAGTCATAGATAAAGGGAACTAAAGAAAACTAGAAGGTAAGAAATATAAGGATGAGGTTAAATTTTAAGACAAGGAGTAAAGACTCAAGTTTGAGGTTTAGGTGAGTAGGATGTGCAACGTTGATAGTTTGAAAACAAATAATGTTTAATATTGTTTCCTACGATGAAAGAAAAATAAATGATGTCGGCTATCTTTAATAAAAAATTGATGTTATTGTTAAATTTTATGATAGCTTCAAAATCAACGTAAAAAACATATATATACAATGACACTCAATTAAATGTCAGTTGATTTTTAACATATAATCCTCTGAATACCTAACGTCAATAAACTATTCTATAGTAGTGATGTAAACAACTAATATTAAATATCTAGTTTTACCAAACATCATTATTAAAATACTTAATGCTATGAATTGCTTGAATCATCTAATATAATTAAATATTAGTTAATAGTTAATTGAACAAGTTAACTGTAAATATTATTAATTAATTATCAAATAAAGCCAAAACTTAAAATTAGAGGGTGCACTAAAGTAATTTCCTTTAAAATTTAAATTGTGTGTTACATGTCAATATGTAAATAAAAAAGTAATAAAAATTTGATGTAGGTTTGCCCTTGATTCCATAGATAGGAACATGATCAACTTAGAATGCCCTATCCTGCATTCCAAGAACCCATAATCGCGTAATGTGTGAAATGCTTTAAGGGAAACATGTAACGAGAATTCAAGTATTTAAGACACAAAATCATCCGTAACATTTTTATGGGAATTCTTTGCAATATTCAAACTTGTAGAAAATATATGCTTAGTATCAATTTTATCAAAATAGCTTAATATAAAATGAGAACATGAAAAATATACATGCAATGACTAGTCTAGCATGGCATCTTACTCATCACCATGTGTACTTGGCATCCGTACATTAAGGTTTACCCTTAAGCTCAAAAGGAAAGGTTTTAAATGAGTAAGCTAGCCTGGGTTTGTGCAAACTTCAAATTGTTACAGACCGGCTCATTTAAACCACGAGAAAATAAACCTATTAGTGTTACCTCAACTTTAGTCGATGGAAGTTTCGAACCAACCTTCGGATTGGTTCATTTTTAAAAGTCTAATAAAGTAATTTTTCTTCAACTTTAATTTTAAACTCGTTTGTTTCTTCTATTCTATCTAATTGTTCAAGTGATTTAAATGTCACCTTAAAAAGCACATAGTTTTTGTAAATTAACACATTCACATCATTACATATGGTTATAATGATACATCTACTTTTATTATCAACATTGGCCTTTTATTCTTCCTTTATTTATTTATTTTTTTACATACTTATTTTTTCCTTCTTCGTAGGAAGATGAAAAGTATGTGTCAAGTTGTATATCAAGTTAAGAATAGTAGTGTGAGTACGAGTCATTTGCAAGGTTTTATAGAAGAAAATAGAACACACCTTAATTAGTTTAAAATCCAAGTAACATATAATGGTTAATGAATTCAGATGACATTGGCAAGAAAAGCTCTAATGATGATCTCGGTACCTATTCTTGAGAATGAAAATACATAAAGGGTGTATAGTATAAAAAATTTGACACCTTAAAAATCTATATATATATATATATTCACAATTGAAATAAAGTTAAGTAGTTCATTTTCAAGTAAAAATTTCAATTTTAATCAAAGAAAATATGTAATTATATAGTATATGTTATAGATCAAATACATTAAAGTAAACATTAAAAATCACATACTTCTCAATTTGTCTTATCAAATAGGTTTTATCCCATAACCAACATGCAATAGAAAACCTTACCTAATATAGACAAACATAGCATGTTAGTACCCTATTCATAGGGCAATAGATTGAAATATTATGTGGCTAATGACTAATAAAAATGATTAAAAAATTGCCTTGTTTTTCTCTTTTACCATCTTTATAAATACAAGGAACTAAGATGACTAAGTAAGATAGTTTATATGATTTGCATATCATGTTGTTTCTTGTATAAGTTTTAATATTGTGTTCACTTCTCTATGATATAATAATTTTTGCATGAAACAATGTAAAGCTCAAAAGAGAAAAACTCAAAGAAATCAAGCTAATGATATGTAGGCCTTCAAACTTTTACCAAAACTCATAAAGGGGATAATATACAAATTGAAACCAAAAATAAATATTTTAAAGAATTTCTTAATCCCATTTTTTAGGTTATGCCAATTTACATATACTTTAATGTAGAATGTGTATGTGATTTATTTCTACCAATCACATAATCAAAGTCATATAAGAGTAAAATTGTCATAAAAAATGGAAAATTTACCATGAAATCAAGTCATAAATAATAATATGTATAATAATGGGATAACTAACCTTGACTCAAACTCCTTTCCATAATCATTACAAATATTGCTAACATTATTTGATTTTACCTTATTTAAGAAACAATTAGAAATTAGATAGGATATAGCATATAAGACAAGCATATTTGCAAGATATAAAAAAAGCATATCATAAATATAATTTTAAATATATACAATAAACAAGTTTATCCCCTAATAATTATGCTTTAACATTAGATGACAATAACTCTTGTCCGTATTTCAACGATATAAAACTAGCAAAATAGTTTACAATGTTTCAGGTTAAAGAAATCATAAACCAAATAATATAGCATAAGTGATACAACCATAAATAATGAGGGAACAGGAAGCTTGTTTACCTCAGGATGGTGCATATATCCTTATCCTTGATGAAGAAGACCTTTAATTTTGTTTAATACTTAAAACCCTAGTTAAAATTTTAACATAATGAAAGAAGAAGCAGCTTGGCAAACTATTCCAGTTTAACAAATTAGTGATTTTAAGCTGTGCATAGATCCTTATTCTTTTTGAATTGAAACTTTAACAATTTAAGAATGCGAAAAAAAGATTATTAGATTTTAGGATTTTTTTTTATAAAAAGGGTCTCTATGATTTTGGATTTAGTAGCAAAGCTGGGTTCGAGGTAGGTCTTATGTTGAGTTTAGTTAGGTTAGATAAGGATTTAAGATTAGGTTGGGCCTTTTTTTTTTTCAATGAGTTTAGTTTGGACCAACCTGTGTTTATATCACATAATCTTGTTCAAATTGTGGTCCATACAAATTAACCCATTTAACCTATAATTAAAAATGAACTCATTTCCACAAGGCTTGATTTATGTAGATCTATAGGGCAAAATGGACTAGTTTATAGGTTACGACTCATTTAACACCTGCACTCAAGAGGTAAATGGATGACTAGGAGAGAAAGGAACAATTAGAGTGTCCTGATCTATAAAAAGAAAAGCCATAGGTGTGAATTACATGAACTTAATGAGTAGAGATTTCCATCATTCATCAAACAAAAGGTGGAAATCACAAAGTCATTTAAGCATATTCAAATATATATATATATATATATATATATATATATATATATATGTATGTATGTATGTATGTATGTATGTATGTATGTATAAAAAGTATTTTAACATTCGGTTTGAAAAGTGACAATAATTATGAAAAACTCTTAATCATACATCACTTATATATTCACTGGAAACCATAGTCCTCATTAGTTAGGATCCAAGAAACTTAGAAATATTAAGTGTGTGACCTCTTAATCGCACTTTAACCAGTTCTTATACCCTTTCAAGCATAATTTAACCATTTTTTATGCCCTCTCAAGCATAAATTTTTATTTCATAATCAATAGGTCCATGGACCACTATTAATATTTAACCTTCCTTACTCCTTTAGTCATTTATATGGACTTTACTAACTGCACCTGATTATTCCCTTAATTTAGTTGTTTAAAAATCCAAGAAAGCATTTGTAAAGTCATTTTCATATCATATGCATATATCTTTTCTCATCATCAATTATACTAAGAGTTCTATCATCAAGGCATGGTTATATTGTCACCAAATTCCTTGAGAAAAAGGGTTCAATCATACATTCAATAATCATAAAAAAATTATGATTAATTTCTCATTATAATAAGTATACTTGAAATTTTATTCCAAAGAAGAAGTCAATTTGAGCAAACTTTCAAAATCAATTATATACATTAATATATCATTTTCCATAAAAAAGTTATTAGATAGTAGTAAAAATTTTCACTCATTTTGGAAGAGAGTGTTCTCTTCTACTAAAACTATGTAACCAAGGTTTTAGGTGGTATAACCTCTAATCAGGCCATTTAACAATAAATATAAATCAATCAAATATTATTTAAACTATAATTAAGAAGGAAATTCATCACGAAGGCATGGATAAAAAGGTTTACCTAAGCAATGTTAGAAATTCTTGGATTGGATTGTGGGATTTAGGATTCAAGCCTTTGTTAAGTCAAATGTATGCAAACGAAGTAAAATTAACTTAAGGTATAAGGGAAATTCAAATTCTATAAGAGAAATTAAAGAAATTTTGCTAAAAATTGAAAGTGAACTAAGGCAAGTGGCGTTGAGCCAAAATCTTCTTCTAATTCATGCTTTAAAGCTAGGTAGCAATTAGACTTTAAAAGGACATTAAGAAAGATGAAAGGTTTGATATGGATTTGAAAAAAGTGAATTGAGGAATCTTTAAAGAAAATTAAGAGAGAAAGGCTAAGGTTTCAGGTTTGATGATAGAAAATGAGAGGAAGTTAAGTTTAAAGTGGTTTGGACATGCATTAAGAATCCTTTTAAGGCTTAAAATACTAGTTTAAACCATATCAATTGACTATTAGCCCTATAATAGTCAATTCTTGACTTAGAACAAAGTAGCCCATTTTTAGGGGCTAATAATTGATTATTAAGGGCTAATAGTCAATAATTGGTCTAAATTAGGTGAATTTTGCATTTCCAGAGGCTAATAGTCAATTGTTATACCTCTAATAGTATAATAATAGACTATTAGAAAACAACAATATTTGTCTCACTTTAAGAAGTCAAAACTTCCTTATTTTATATTTGTTTTAGGAAAATCACCTATCATTAGAAAGGAAGTGAGTTCACTTTCAAATAACACTAGTTTTATACTAATAATTTATGTAGATTTTAAGATAACAGATAAAGGTAAGAATTTATAGATTGTGAAAAACTAAAATTTTAAACTTAAATTATAAAGGTCATAAATCATTCATATTTTGCCATTTTAAGTAAATGTCTGGCCCATAGAAATTTCTTTAAGTTTATTTTCATATGAAACAAGTTTCATGAAAAATAAGCTTTTTGTTTTTGAGTTATTCATAAAAGATCATTCAAAAGTCAAAAACTAAAATGTTTAAAAGTGTAAGTTTCTTACCTTAAACTAACTTAATGACTAGTAAATCAATTAAGGAACTTTAAAACGATTTTAGGCTATTACAATTAACAATAAAACAAGAACAAAGAACAATTGTGAGAAAAAATAAGAAAAGAGAAATGGTGTAAAAAATGAAAAAGAATAGAAAGAATCCATTAATATATAACTTGAGATTATTAAAATACCTTTTTCAAATAAGTTGATTTTAGAAGGAATGTGAGTTTTTTTTATCTATGTAAAAATGTTAAGGTTTTTAAGCTTTAGTTAAAAGTGTGGAAGTTAGCAATCTCCATATATATAAATATAAAAATTATTCTTTTAACTAAAAATCTATTTTAGTCCTTGTAAGATTGAATTTTTATTAATTTTATCCATAATTAAAAGTTTGTATTAATTTAATCCTTGTAAAATTAAAAATCCTTAAATTTTAGTCCTTTGATATAGTAATTCAATATTTCATGTCATATAGATAAGACTAAAATTCGAAGATTTTTAATTTTATAGGAACTAAATTGATATAAACTTTTAATTAAAATAAAATTGATAAAATATAATCTTATAAGGACTAAAATAAGTTTTTAATTTTGTTTTTTCTATTAATTTTGTGATTAAAAAACAAGTATATGATCCTAATTTACTACTTAAATTATACTAGTTTCCTAATCAGACTAATATAATGAAAAAGATTATAAGTTTTAAAAATTTAAATAATCACTACTATAAAATTATAGATAAATTTTGGGGGTTCAAAAGATTACACATCAATTTTTTATTGATTTATTATTAAGTGTCATCATATGTTAGTTTTAATATTGATTCTATAATTGTTGTAAAAATTAACAAAAACATCAATTATTATATTGAAAACAACTGACTTCATTACTTTTCAATTTTTATAGCGAAATAACATTACATGTCAGTCTTTTTATAAATAACCAACTTGTAATGTCTATAATACTTCTTTAATTTCTTTAAATAATTGATGTGATGTGTTATTTCCTTTCTTATTCCTAATCTTTTCACCTTGTTCTTTCTTCCTTGATTCTCCTTATTCCCTCTACATTCTTCCTTAAGAATTCTATTTCTTCTTTAAGAATACCTTAATCAGAAATAGAAATTAATATCTCTTATGGCACTATGGAATCCTAATTCAAACAATTTTAAAGAATAAATTAATGAACAAAATATTGAAAATGATGAAAAGTTATAGCCTATACCCTAATCAAATATAGGTGCTTTGTTAAATCTATATTGATACTTGTTACTTAATATGTAAGGTTTGCACTTCCTAGAAAGCCATTCTTAAATCCAATATAAGCAAATACAATAAATATCTATTAAAATTTGATGTATGATATTATATATTTTATATAAATAAATAATTGATAATAGTATCAAATGCCAAAAAAGATGAATAACTTAAATTTCTTACCCATACAAACTTGTAAAAGTTACATCAAAATGATAGGTAACAAAATATGATTGATTATGAAGATAGAAACTAAATCATAAGAACAAATACAAGAATTAAACAAATCTTTACATTTATATTTTGTGTTTTTTAAGAAGTATTAAACCTTACATATTTTGTGATAAGCTAATATAACTTTGACCTTGCAAAATAATTTTAAGGTTAAAATGTGAGTATAAGCACAAAATTAAAGACCAATATCTTAAGGTTGGAAGGTGAGCATGCTCTTTTAAATAGAAAATCATTTTTAAAGTTGAAAGAGCTTAGGATGAAATTTATAAATAATACTATGCTTTACTCTTTTTATTTTCAACTAATACCATATTTTACCCTTTTTTTAGTTTCAAATCACATCAAAGGTCGAGTTTCCATATCAATTACTAAAAAACATTGAAGTGTTAAGGTAACTTAGGTAAGACACATCGAATATTAGGCATTAATTAAGTTTAAAAAAACATTATTGTCAATAATAAGATGATATCATTTTATTAAATAATTTTTAATGTCGATTGTTAAATAAAAATTGATATCATAATACTTTAATAGCGATCAATTAAAAAAATCAATATATTTTGTTTAGCATATTTCTTCCATACACTTTGAAACAACAATTTTAAAAATTAAGTACAAACTTTATAAAAACACTAGCATGATTTTTTGAATTGATCAATTTTTTTTAATTCAACTTACTATAAATGAAATCAATAGCACTAAAATTCTCTTTTGCATTTTGGCATTTTTTCATATCATTATATTGACATATTCACCGATATATACATATTATTACATCAACTTACAATTAAATAGATACAAGTAGTATTATATTGATTATAAATGTAGAAATAAATGAAAAAGGAGATAATCTATTGTAAAAATATATTTGACTACCTTATTTATTTTTATATCATTACATTAACATATACACCAAAAATACTATAATTTATAATAAATATATATTTAAAAAGGATAATACATTTAGAATTATTCTTTGGTCATAATTTCATTTTTTTGTATATTGCTTAAGGGCTTTTAAGTTGAAAAGTGTAGTTTGTCATATTATAAGGCTAGAAAAGGTTTTGGAATCCATTAAAAATCTATATGAAAATGTAAAAACAAGTTATTGTTTTTCCTTCCACAGACTTATGCTTACACTTCGGCTATGAACACAAGTATTCTATAAAACATGTTCGGTATAATAATACATGCAATATGTGAAACTTAAGAAATTAGAGGAGGTAAGTCCTTTGACAATAATTGCAGTATCTCTAAATATACCTTTTGAGATGAAAAGTGAACTATTTTCATATTTAACCTAAACTTTATAATTAGATAAATTGGCAAGGCGAGTGAGATTTACAAGCTATATGCAAAACCTTAGACATTAATTATTAATAAAAACCTAACATATTAGGTTTGGATCATATCTGAAGAAAATAGTATTTGTTATACCTTAATATGTTAATGAAATGCTTAACCTATGTGTAAGATTTTGACATGAACTGTCATGATAATTGAAATGGCTTCTAATGATGGTTATTTATAAAATTGATGTCTTAAATTTTTGTAGTTTCCTAGATGCCATTCATTTAGATGTTGGTTAAGTCCAAAATCAATATTATAAGTTTTCATAATGTCTCATAACTATATAAATGCCATCATTTTTTTACATTGAATAAGCCTAAAATCAATGTGTTTAAGTTTGTTTTTTTTTTAATAAAGATGTTTAAAGTATCTCTGTATGTCTGGTCTATAAATAATTGATGTTATAAGCTTTTTAAACATTAGTAATATGAGAAAATTGACATTGTGTTTTGCATTAAAATTGGAAATATAAAGAGAAAGTTATTTTTTAACTATTTAAAATAAAAAGTTATTAATGTTTTGATGTCTTGTATTTGGTAAACTTTACGATTCAAATGCTAATTATACAAATTTAACATAAAATTTAATTATCATTAAATAATTTATTGTGAATACATATAGACAAGTAAAAAGAAAATAATTTTACAATTTTATTATGACATTTTACTACTTTCAAATCTTATTGGAAATATATAAGGACAACAAAATGATCATAAAAACTTCACTAAAACTACAACATGACATCAAAATTAATATGTTTTACAATGTAAAGCTTGAACTAATTTACAAACCTTTCTATCTAAATCATTAACACAGATTCCTATGTGTTGAATAAAGCTCTATTTTATTGCACATTTACCAATATTCAACAATATTTTAAAGATATCTATAAGACATTAGCCTTTATTACTAACTCTAGAATTTAGGTAGAATTTAAAGATAACTCATTAATTTGTACAACAAATTTTGAAGATCTATTAGTCCGTTTCAACTTCACATTCATTCCTTAATTTTAAACAATGGATGGATTGATTGAAGTTTACTAAGGGCACTTTAAAATGTGCTGCAAGAATAGGTAACTAGTTCCATTCTTCCACCTAAATGCTCAAGTTGAATAATGAATGTAAAGGTATCATAGAGATGTCTCAAATGGAGAGTGGATGAGAAATTTATAGGTAGTCAAAAAAACCTTATATGTCAATTATTTTAACAAAATCAATGTCTTAATCATGCTCCTTTCTAGGAAAGTTTGTGACTAGCATATTATTATACTTCAGTTATGTACAAAACTGGCATGTAAACTTTTTACAATAAATATCTTTAAATAATTTTAAACTAGTGAATCACTTTAAGATATCGATTTTGTTAACAATCGGCATTATAACAATCAAATTGCAAATTTATATAGAAAGTTATTTGTGTTTTGATGTCTTATATTTGATACACTATACAAACCAAATGTCGAATATGCAAATTTATGGTAAAATTTAATTGTCATTGAATTACAAAAGTATAATTAGATGAGAAAAGAGATAGATAATTCTGCAATTTTATATTGACATTTTATTTTTTTTCCAAATCATTACATTTATATATATTCCATAAAATAACCAACACAACATAGATCATCAATACATATTTAGAACATAATCCATTATGTATCTAAATAAACCCTAAATCTAAAATAAAAATCCTTGTTCCTAATTTTCATGTGCTAAAGAAAGTTGATTTATTTTCCTCAAGTTAAAGTGCTCCATAGGATTTTACAAACATTAACCATCCATTCCTTGTTCTAAAGTACTCCGTAAAATAAAAGGACAACATACCCATCCTCGCCACACATTTAAAAATACTTTAAATCTTCTGGGAGCATTCCATTTAACCACAATTATCTTTTGCTCTCAATATTTAAGAACAAAAGATATCCATTGAGAGCAAAAGATATTCATAGTTAGATAGGATGCTTCCATAAGATTCAAAACATTTTTAAATATGAAGCATAAGTGGATATGTTATCCTTTTATGCTATCTAAACACAAAAAGGAGTGAGATAAAAAATTTATAAACAGTATGAGAAATAATAGAGGTCAATTATTAACATGAAATTGACGTTGTATATATCACCATTTTTCAAAGTCAACTAGTGTTTGCTATACCTTTAAACATTGATGTCATCTGAAACTAACATGTAAACATCTTATATCTTTCAACAAGACATTTTAGATATTTTTTAAACGATGGTTATGTAGAAAATCAATGTCTCGAGTTTTTGTAATTTAACTTTAGATGTCAATTAAATTTAAAACCAATGTCATAAGTTTGCCACTAATTTAAAAAATGTCACCATGTTCAAATATATATCAATTATAATTAATATATGTTATTTGAAATCTTCTTATAATTTCAAAGATGCTACCATATCAAAATGAACATTGGTGAAAATGAAAATTAACTTCTTTTAGAAATTTTGTAATAATGCATGCAAATCCAATTTCCCATGATTTTCAATGTATAATTTAATTGTAGAGGAACAAGAACTAATATGATTTAACTAAAAGTGGTAGAAAACTATGGCGCATCATTGATAGGGTGGTGAACAGGCACACCATCAAATTAATAGTTCATATGCTATTGTGTGATGTATCATAGGAAATTATCAACTCAATGTATAACTGGATCTAATAGTGTATCATGCACCATTATACAAATAGTGCACCACAAACTGTCTTACAAAAATAAGAAAGAAGAATAAATAAAGTTAACAACAAAGATCTTCATAACCCCAAAAATGGAGAAATTATTTTCTCCTAATATTTATTTGCACAAGAATTATTAGATGGCTTTAAAGATTTAAACTACAAGTTTTAAATTCTCAGTCAAGAAAATAGAAAATGATAGAAGTTGCAATTAATAGGAATTTTAATGTGCATCTCATATTACTTTATAGTAGAAAAATTATATTGCAACAAACCACAGCCTTATAGCTTACAAAGGAGTTTATAACAATTAGCTAATCATTTAAATACATTAATAGTTTATTTGGATGGAGGAAAATTAAAGGGGGAAGAAAAGGAAGGTTATTTATTACCTTTTGCTTTGATTAAGAATTTTATTTAAGGAAAGGAAGAAAATAAGAATTCATGATTAATCTTTCAAAGTCTTTCACTCTTCAATATTTTGTATCTTTCTGAATTTGAAGAATTTACAAGGTTATGTACTTAATTTACTATTTTAACCTTTTTTATTCTTTAATTTATATTTATGTTTACACTTTCTAAATTTCATTATTATTTTCATTAAAATAAATAAAATATTATTTATATTTTTTGAAAGATATTTAATGCATAAAAATATATATTATAATTATAAATTTTTTTAATAAGTAAAATTATTTTTTATTGATAATAATTAGACCTAACAATTATAATCTATGCTTATTTGCACATATATATATTTGTTTTTATTTAGGGTGGATGCAAATTAGGTCATTTTTTACATTATCAAATAAAGGTTATATTAGGTTAACTCATGATAATTTTTTCATAAATATTTTTATTAATAATTATAAAATTATTGAATGTTGACTTACCATATTTTTTTCATAAAGAATTTTTTTAGAGAGAAACTATTTTATAGGAAAAATTTGGATAAACATATTTAAAAAAAATTAATTATGGAAAACTCGTTAATAAATTAACTTTTTAAAATAGGTAAAATTGTAAGATTACATGCTAATTAGTTATATATTTTAGTTAAACTCTTCATTATCCCTCTTTATATAATTTTGGACATTCAAATAAGAGAAAAGAAAGTTATGACTAACATTTCATTTCATTCCTCCACTCCATCCTCTTTTATTCTTTTTCCTCCTAACATGCCATAATGGTATGTTTGGGAGTTACAAAGGGAAAGGAAAGAAATAAGGAGAATGAAGGGGAGGGGAAAGGAAGAAAATGGAGAATTAAATCATAACTTTCCTTCGATTTGTTTATAGATATATTTGATAGATAGCTTTTAGCTAGTTAGACTTTTTTTGGTTAGTTGACCCCATAAATCAACCATTTTAGTATTTAGTAATCAGTTGTTTCAAACAGCTGATTGCCTCTAATCAATTATTTTTTAAAACATCGAAGCATCCAATAATTTGCTTCAACTATTAGTCGATGAATTTATACAAAAGATTGAATTACCCCTGATGAAATTTCCTATTTCCTGTTTTATCCTTCAGTTGTTTCATGTTTCTTGGTTTGCTTCAGCTATTGTTTTTTGATTTGGAAATCATGGCGAGCTTAAAGGTAAACGCCATGAAAATGTTATGAAAGTGTTGCATCCTATGTTTTCCCATAATAGGTTCTAAAAATGTAATTTTTTTTCTTTAAATGATCCATTGCCATGGAAAACATATAAAAATTAAGTATTTATTTTATAAAAATAAATAATTATAATTATTAATTTCTTAAAAAATTTAATAACTATAAGATTATATTAATTTAAATTTAAAAAATATATAATATATAACAAATTATAATGATATATTATTTATAAAAAATTTAATTTGCTAAATAATTTAAAATATTAAAATATTATTAAAATAAAAAATATTTAAATAACTCATAAAATATAATTGTATCCTTATTTATCATTTTACATATAAATAGTAAATTATAAATAATTAATTCTACTAAACATTCTTATTCAAATAATTAATACAATCACATGATTAAATCAACTATCAACTAATAGCCTTATTTGGCAAATAATTGATTTGTAGCAGTTAATTGATTCAATTAACTATTAGTTGATAGTTGATGATATTAACTGATTTAACTAATCGATTGCATTAGTTGTTTGAATAGTTATCAATTAATACAATTAACTGGTCAAATTAGTTATTAACTAATGGTCTGATTTGGCAAATAGCTAATTTGTAACAATTAGCTGATTCAATTAACTATTAGTTAATAGTTAATGATATTAGTTGATTTAACTAACTGATTATATTAATTATTTAAATAAGAATATTTAGTAAAATTAATTATTTATAATTAGTTATCTGAATATAAAATGACATATAAGAACATGAGTGTATTTTATGAGTTATTTGAATTTTTTTATTTTAATATTTTAAATTTTATATATTAGTTAATATATTAAATTTTCTTATAAATAATATATTGTTATAATTTATTATTAAATTATTAGATATATTATAAATAATATAGTATTATATATTAAATATTTTTTAAAATTAAATTAATATGACTTTTATGATTACTAAATTTTTAGAAATTTTTTAGGAAGGATAAAATGAAAAATATACAAATTTATTAGGGGTAATTTAGTTATTTATGCTAATCAGCTAATGCAAAACACTAACCCCTTTAACTTTTTGAATTTTAACATTTTAAAGGCAATCAATTGATTAAATTAACTAATTATCAAATGCCAAACTCAACTGATTATCAAGTCAATTAGTTAATTTTGGTCAAATTAATTAAATGTCAATGAAAAAGTTGATTACCAAATATCTCCAACAACTAATTAAATTAATTAACTACTATAATTATCAACTAATTATTAAACAATGCCTATATGTCCAAAATTATATGCAAAAGGATAATAGAGGGTTTAACTAAAATATATAATTTATTAGTATGTAATTTATAATTTTACCCATTTTGAAAAATTAATTTATTAATGATTTTTTATTAAAGAATATTTTAAAAAATATGCTTATCTAATTTTTTATAAAATATTTTTTTTGAAAAAATTATCCATGAAAAATGATATGATAAATTAATATACAATGATATTACAATTATTATGAAAAAGGTTTAAAAAAATTATCATAAGTTAACTTAACATGACTTTTACTTGACAATGTAATAAATGACCAAACTTAAATTTATCTTAAAATCGATATATATGAGTCAAAATAGGATGAATGTATATGGGTAAATAAATATGAGTTATAATTATCTAATTATTATTGAAAATAAAAAATATAGTTTTATTTTTTACTAAAATTTTTTCTGTTATAATATGTATTTTTTATAAATTAGACACCTTTCAAAAAAATGTAAATAATATTATTTATTTTAATAAAAATAATAATGATGAAATACTAAAAATAAAAATATAAATTAAAGAATAAAATCAAAATATTAATCTAAGTACATAAGCTTCCAAATTTCTCTAATTTGAAAGAATACAAAATATTGAAGAGCGAAAAGATTTAGAAAGTTAATCATAAACTCTTATTACCTTCCTCTCTTTAAGTAAAACTTCCAAATAAGAGAAAGGATAGTACATAACCTTTCCTCTCCATCTCCTTCTTTCCATTTAAACAAACCATAATGATATGTTTAGAAGTTAGGAAGGGAAAGGAAGTGAAAGGAAGGTAAAGGATGAAAATAAAGGATTAAGTTATAACTTTCTTTAACCTTATTTGAATATTCAAAATTACATAACTTTCTTTACCTTATTTAGATTAAGTTATAACTTTCTTTACCCATTTTAAAAATTAATTTATTAATGAGTTTTTTATGATTAATTTTTTTTTAAAAAATGTCTATCCAAATTTATTCTATGAAATATTTTCTCCTTCTAGAAAAATTCTTTATGAAAAGTGATATGATAAGTTAATATACAATAATATTATAATTGTCATTAAAAAAATTTGATGAAAAAATTATTATGAGTTGATTAAATATGACCTTTATTTAATAATGTAAAAAAGGAGCCAATTTATATTTACCATAAAACCAATATGTATGTATTAAAATAAGAATGAATGTATATGTGTAAATAAATATCAATCACAACTATAAGATTTAATTATTATTAATGATAAAAAACATAACTTTATGTTTTTTATTAGAAAAAATTCACAATTATGTTTTTTTACATGTAATATATCTTTTTTCTTATTTGAATGAAAATAATAAAATATTGAAAATGCAAATATAAATATAAATTAATGGATAAAATGAGAGGACAAAATAATAAATTAAATAGATAACCTTCCAAATCCTCTAAATCTAGAGGGATACAAAATATTGAAGAGTAGAATGTTTAGAAAGTTAGCCATAATCTAGAGGGATACAAAATATTAAAGAACAAAATGAAGGATAAATGCTATTCTTTCCCTTATTTGGGAGTTTTGCTTAAGGAAGGAAAGGAAATAGGAATTTATAACTAAACCTTCAAAACCTTCTACTACTTAATGTTTTGTATCCCTCCAGATCAGAGGGATTTAGAAGATTATTTATTTAATTTACTATTTTGACCCTATGTTATTCATTAATTTATATTTATATTATATTTTTAGTATTTAATTATTATTATTTTTACTCTAATAAAAAATATTGTTTACATTTTTTTGAAAGGAATATAACTTGTAAAGATACATATTATAATTATAAAAAATTTCTAATAAAAAATAAAATTATCTTTTTTATTTTTGATAATAATTAAATCCAATAATTATGACTTATATTTATTTATTTATACACATTCATTCTTATTTTGATCTATATATGTTAGCTTTAAGGTGAATGTGAGTTGAATCATTTTTTACATTATCAAATAAGAGTCATATAATTTTTTCTTCCACCTTTTCCAAAGTAATTATAATATTATTACATATTGAATTATGATATCATTTTTCATAGAGAATTTTTTTAGAGAGAAAAATATTTTATAGAAAAAACTTGAATAAACATATTTTTTAATTATAAAAAATTCCTTAATAAATTATTTTTTAAATAGGTAAAATTATAAAATTATATACTAATTAATTATATATTTTGATCTAACCCTTCATTATCTCTTCTCATATAATTTTGAACATCTAAATAAAGGGAATAAAAATTATGAATTAATTCTCCATTCTTTTCCCTCCATTCTCTCCTAGAGTCTTCCTATTCTTTCCCCTCTTGACTCTTAGGTAGCATTTGATTCGCAGGATATTTTTAATATTTCTAGAAATGTTTTACAAAAATATTATATTCTCAAGTTTAGTTTAAATTTTGAAAAAAAAATAGGATTGTCACATTTTCAATAATATTTTTAGTTCAACTTCCTCCCAAAATATTTCTATGGGGAGATATAGGAATCTTAGATTGTTATGAGATAGGAATGTTAATACTAAAATAAAAAGATAAGATTATCCTCATATTTAATTCTTTTTTTATTTATCACTTTATTAAATAATTTATAACTTAAACTAGAAAATAATTATTATTTTATTTTTAAAATATTTTTATTATTAAAAAATATAATAACATTAATTTTTTAACTATAATGATTTCTATTATTTTTCCTAATGTTTGAAAGATTATTTTAATATAATTATATATAGAAATGATTTCTTTCATTTAAAAATAACACAATAGGCTTAGAGTTTCTTTAAAAAAAGATATATTTATACATAAAAATATAAAATAAAAATATTTTTATATTAGAGAATAAATTATAATATAAAATTTAATATTAGTATGAAATATAATTGTAAAAATAATCTAGCCATAAAAATTTATAATTTTGTAAAAAAGAGAAATACAAAGTATATTTAATATTATGATAATAACTTATAGAAACTATGCTCGCTTTATTTTAAAAATTAATTTAATAATAATAAAATGTAAAATATTAAAATATAATAAGGTGTAAAATATTTTTATAAATATATATATAATTTAATAAATTTTTAGATGTTAAATATTAAAATTTAATTTTTTAGGTGTTGAAATTTTTTTAATTTTTTATGTGATTTTAAATAAAAATATAATTTACTATATTATATTTTATAATAAAAAAATTTGATAAGAGTATTTTTGAAACAATCTCAAGATTTTCAAAAATATCAAATATGAACTAAATATAATAATATAACATATCTAGAAATATTGTAAAATATTTTTAAGAAAATTTATAGTGAATCAAATATAACAATGTTACATTCCTATTAATTAAATTTTTAATAATCACATTATTAGAAATATATATTTTCCTAAAAATGTAAGATTTTACCGATTCCAACTTAACCGTAAATATATCGAAAGTCTTTTGGTGATTATTACTAGCTTTGTACTTAATGCTTGTCTCTTTGTTGTTTTACTTGTTTGTTTGCAGGTCAGCTATGGTGTCTAATTTTATCTCATTTTGTGCTCCACAGTTTGCTTCCTATGCTCTGTAAAGTTGTAATTGTTTCCGGTGAAACATCAAAACAAAAATACTATTTCTAATTTTGGGAAAAATATAGACTTTAATTGAAAAATAAATATATGACTTTTGGATTTTGCTTCAGACACGATTTTGTATAAAGTTCCAATTGTTTAAGATAAAAGGTTGCAATTTTTTTTTAACAAAAAATTTAACAATTACAACAATCATACTTACATATAAGAATATTAAAATATTTTATAAAAAATTACAATATTTTATTTAAAAAATTAATACTACCTTTTCAATTTTTTTAGTGAGAAATTTGAATTGAGTAGGAATGATAACTAGCTTTCCAATTCCTGTGATGTACGGATATCTATCATTTTTGTAACAGAAGAATAAAAATGATAAATATACAATGGAAAAATTGTAAAAGTTTTAAAATTTAATTTATTATATTTATTTTACAATTATATATTTAAATTTGTAAATAATAAAATTTTGAAATGTAATAGAAAAGTTAAAAATATAATATGTAATTAAATAATTCAATTAGATTAGATTTTTATCTTATTTAAAATATTTTTATAAAAAAATTTATTACATTCATATTATTTAGTAATATTAATGTCAAAGTTATAATGAATAATAATAAATAGGAAAATATAGAAAATACATACAGTGAAGCAAATAAAAAGGATAGAAATAATATGTGAACTATAATGATCGTCTCTTTGTTGTTTTACTTGTTTCTATGGTATCTAATTTTATCTCATTTTGTAGTCGACAGTTTGCTTCCTATGCCATGTAAAGTTGTAATTGTTTCCGGTGAAACATCAAAACAAAAATACTATTTCTAATTTTGGGAAAAATATAGACTTTAATTGAAAAATAAATATATGACTTTTAGATTTGGGTTCAGACACGATTTTGGATAAAGTTCCAATTGTTTAAGATAAAAGGTTGCAATTTTTTTTAACAAAAAATTTAACAATTACAACAATCATACTTACATATAAGAATATCAAAATATTTTATAAAAAATTACAATCTTTTATTTAAAAAATTAATACTGCCTTTTCCATTTTTTAGCGAGAAATTTGAAATGGGTACGAATGATAACTAGCTTTTCAATTCCTGGGATGTACGGATATCTATAATTTTTGTAACAGAAGAATAAGAATTATAAATATACAGTGGACAAATTGTAAAAGTTTCAAAATTTAATTTATTATATTTATTTTGAAATTATATATTTAAATTTATAAATAATAAAATTTTGAAATGTAATACAAAAGTTAAAAATATAATATGTAATTAAATAATTCAATTAGATTAGATTTTTATCTTATTTAAAATATTTTTATAAAAAATTTTATTACATTCATATTATTTAGTAATATTAATGTCAAATTTATAATGAATAATAATAAATAGGAAAATATAGAAAATACATATAGTGAAGCAAATAAAAGGATAGAAATAATATGTCAACTATAAAAAATATAGTACTTGAAGATTGATATAAAATATTGATAAAATTTAAATAATAAATTTAATTTTAGTTTATAAATATTTTTATTAAAAAGTAAAACATTTATTTATATAATTCAATTAGTATCTCTAAATTAAAATTTAAGTTATTTAAAATAAGTTTTATAATATATATATATATATATATATACCTTTTAATGACATCAGCATTAAAGTTATGGATAATAGAAATGGATAAAAAAGAAAATGCACTGTAACCAACAAAAAGAAGAGAAATAATATGTAAGTTATAAAATAATATAAGAGTTAAAAATAAAATAAATAATTAAGTAATTTAATTAAATTAAATCTTTAACTTGTTTAAAATAAAAAATTAAAGAATAAATTTTATCATATTGCAAGTACACTTCTTAGTGACATTAGGAACAAATAATGAGTGATATTAAAAAAAGATAGGAGGAAAAATACATAATAAAATAAATAAAAATAAGATGATGTGTCTCAAATGTGAAGTAATATAAAAGTTAAAAATATAATATGTACTTAAGTGAATTAATTACATTAAATCCTTAACTTATTTAAAATGTTTTTATAATAAAAAATATATCATATTTTATCAATATTATTTAGCAATATTAGTATATGAAGTTTAAAATTTATTTATCAACAGTATAAAATATTTTACATTATTATTGAATAAGAAGAAGATATTTCATTAAAAAAAGTAATTATAATTAGATTTTTTAATTAACAACAATAAAAAAGTTTTACTAATTTTTTTTGTTAATATGACAACACATTAGTGAGTAATAGTATAAATTTAATTTATACTAATAGTAAATGAAATTTAAAATCCAGCGTATGAGTTACAATAGCATAAGTGAACATTAGAAAAAATAATGATAAGAAGTAAAACAATGCATGAGTTGTAAAACCTTAATAAAATCTCAATTAATTTAAAATGTAACACTTAAAAAATAACATCAAAATAATATTCATAAAATTTAAATAAATAAATTTAATTTTAATTTTATATATTTTATTAAATAATATAATATATAATTAATTATTTCAACTAAGATTTTTATATTAAAATTTAAATTTATCTAAAATATTTTTACAAAAAAAATTAAATACACCATTTTATACCTATTGGATTGCATATTATTTGGACTTAAGTGATAAACAGTAAAACATACATTAAAATCAAAATTATGTCATAGAACATAAACAAAAAGAAGATAGATAATTGGTGAACTATCCAATAATATAAAAGTTAGAAATAGAAAATATAATCAAGTGATATTGAATTAAAATTTTAATTTGTAAAAGACGTAAAAATTAAAAAATAAAGAAAAATATAGAAGTTTGAGTAGGAAATTTAAAATTAAAGGAGGCGGAGGAAGTGACACATAGGATGAAAACAAACCCATCTTTGATGGTTAGAAAGGGAAAATAATATACGTATATTTCTTACTAATATTAGTGTATGAATTTTAAATAATAGGAGTAAATATGAAAAAAATATATCCAATAAAGTAGATAAAATGAAGAGAAATGATGTGTGAACTTTAAGGTAATATAAGAGTTAAATAAAATATTTAGTTAATTAATTCAACTAAATTAAATTTTCAACTTATTTAACATATTTTTAAAATAAAAAATGTATAGTATTATATTTATCTTACTCACTGTGAGTTGTAAATATAAGGAGTGATTGTAAAAAGAATGTGTAGTAAAATAAATAGTAAAAGAATTTGTGAATCGTAAAATTTTCTCAAAATCTGAATTGATATATATTTTATTTTAAACATAATATTTAAAAATTGATATAAAAATATTGATAATTTATTAAATAATAGAATATATATATAATTAATTATTTTGATTAATATTTTCCATATTAAAAATTTAAATTATTTAAAATATATTATAATAAAATTAAATATATTGTGTTATATTTACATAACAATTGACATTAATATCTAAATTGTAAACAATATTAGTGGACATAAAAAAGAATTAAAAAAGAAAATATAAAAAATCAAATAAAAAGAAGTGAAACAACGAGTGAGTTGTAAAGAACATAAGAGTTCAAAATATATTATGTAGTTAAGTAAATGATTTATTTAAATTATTTTTATAATAAGAATAAAATATATATTTCTTAGCAATATCAGCATATGAACGGTGAATAACAAAAGTTATATGAAAAAGGAAAAGAAGAAAAATTATTTCATGGAGCCAACGAAAAGAACAGGTACAATAGGTGAGTTAACAAAGTAATATAAAAGTTAAAAATATAATATAAAATTAAATAATTTAATTAAATTAAAATTTTAATTTATCAAAATATTTTATAATAAAAATAAAAATATATTATATTATATTCATATTATTAAGTAACAGCAACATCCGATTTGCAAAAATCATGAATAAGCATAAAAAAATAATGAATTGGATAAAAATAATATGTATATAATTTAAGGGGTAATAGAGCAAATAAAAAAATAAAAATTATTTTATAATTTGAAAAGTAATGATAGGATATAAAGAAATTTAATTAAATTAAATCTTTAATTTATTAAAAATATTTTATTGTAAACTAAAAATGTATTTTGTTATATCTACAATACATAGTGATATTGACATATCAAAAATGTATTTAAGAGGAATGAACATAGAAAATATATAATAAAGTAAATAATATATATACAGTGGAATAATCGTGTAAATGATAAAAATAAAATAAAACCTTATTTTAGTTGTTTAGTATTGATAAAATATATCATGTTATTTTTATATTATTTAATGATATTAAAATTTCTAAAATATATATAAGAAGAATGAACATAAAAAATATATAACAAAATAAATAATATATATGACAGAGTAATAATGTAAACGATAAAAAAATGAAAATTTGTATCAGAATTTGAAATAAAAAATTAAAAAAATAAAAGAAAATGATTGCTGCTTGGAGTTTTGGAAGGAAGATAAAAGGGTAAAAGAAGAAGAAATTAACAGATATTCTAATTACCAGGTAGTCACTGGTGCATTACGTAAACAAATATTTATTTTAATAATATAATATTATAATTATATATTAATTATTTATAAAGAAATTTAGATAAAAAATTAATTAATATATAATTAATAGTTCTAATAAAAAAACTCATCTCTCCAATAATTTTATTCAAGATAATTAATTTTGAATTCAAGCATTATATTAATTAGACACTATTTTTTAATATAATTATTATCATTAATATTAATATTTAATAATATAATTTGCAATAAGAATAGACTTTTTATAATGGTAGTATATTTTTTATTTACTATATTAAACCATAAAATAAAAATTTGAAAGTAGTAATTTTATATTATGGATGAATATTTATTTTAATAATATAATATTATAATTATATAGCCAACAACTTAAAAAAAGTAATTTTTATAGCTTCAAGATATTTGAAAGAGAAAATATTTAATAAAATAAAAATTGACAAAAATTTAAGAGAGAAAAAAAACTCATCTCTTCACTCATTTTGCTTAACATTCAAATACGTAATTGATTTTAAATTTATTTTATCAAAAAAATTGATTTTGAATTCAAACATTGCATTAATTAAATTTTATTTTTTAAGATAATTATTATCGTTAATATTAATATTTAATAATATAATTTATGTTAAGAATATATATTTTCTTAATGGTAATATATTTTTTATTTATCATATTTTAGCATAAAACAAGTTTTTAAAGTTAATAGTAATAATTTTCTATTACAAATGACTTATTAAAATTCATAAATTATGACATATATGTTAACTAAAATTCAATATTTTGATATCAAATATTTTATATTTTTAAATTCACATAGAAAAGAGAAATAACTTTTGACTAAAAAATATCAATGATGAACTCATATTTAGTATCTTCTAAAAGTTGCATTATAATAAATTCCTTTCTCATAATATAATTACAAAAATAAAATAGTAAATAAATAAAAAGTGTGTAGTGAGTAACAAATCTTTAGAAGAAGAATTGATCAACCCCTTAGTCAAGATTTAAAAAAATATATTAAGGATATGGAGGAGGAAAAAGGGTGAGAAAAATTATATAATTATGTAGGAACATAATATTAAAAAAAAAGAAATGATTAATTAGTTTGTGAAATGGAAAAATAAATTTGTAATTACTATAGTGATAATCCACTAAATGAAAATAAACTATTGATATATTTAGTGATAGATGTCACTCAATATTAAATTTAAACTTTCTTTGATATGTATAAGTAAGGTTGTTTATTTGTTTATAAAAATAAAGGATAATTTTATCAAATAAAGATAAAGAGAAAGTATATTATAAATAAAAGTTTACAAATTTTAAATTAGATATAAGATAAAGATAAAGATAAAAAAATTTCTAATCAAATCAAATGAAGATAAAAAAAAATTCAAATGAAATTAGATGAAAATAGGGACAAAATTATTTTCAAATTTCAAAATAGAAAATACTGTATTTGTTAATCTCAATATTGTCATACAAATCTAAAGTAATAAAAAATAATATATTTATATATATTGTTAAGTACAAATTTATAAATTTTATAATTAATAATTTATATGCTAACAAGTCAATTCCCCTTCTTCTATAATTTCCTTTAAAATTGTATTTTTTTGTTAAATAGTATGAAATAATAAAAAAATTTACCGAATGAAATAAATTATATAAAAAATATATATTTTTACAATTTTACATATCAAGAATCTATTAAGCTAATGAGAATTGAAGTTACAAATTTTTTCTTGAAAAGTAGAAATCTAGTGAAATAAAGTACTCAAAAAAAAGAATAATTAAACTATAATAATAGTACAAAAAAGAAGAAAAAAAATCATAAATATAAATTTATATGATAGTAACTTTAGATAAGTAATTGTAAAAGGTTGAAAGTGATAAGAGAGAATACTTATGGATATTGAATATGAAGATGAAAACTCTTATTTCAGGAAAGATCATAATTTTAAAGTGATTAAAAGTAGAAAGAGAAAAGAAATAAAATTTAAATATAATTTGGAGAGTTTTTTTATAAGAATGAAATAATTTTTATGAAAATAAAATAATTAGATAGTTGTAAATTTATATATATAAAAGATGAAAATGAAAATTCTTATTTCAGATAAAATGACAATTTTGGAGTGACCGAGGATGGAAATAGAAAAGAAATAAAATATAAATATAATTTAGGAAGATTTTACATTTATTATTTATTATTGGTGACTAATAAATATAAAAAAAATATTTTTTTATTTTATAATTTATCTTTCAAGTGGAGAAGAAATGATAAATTAATTTTTTATTGAAAAAAATGACAAAATAATATATAGAAAATTATGAGAATAATATTTACCATAATAAGAAATAAAAAATATCACAACTAATATGTAATATAAAAATAAGAAAATAAAAGCTTGTTTTAATTATTTAATATTAAAAGGCCGTCTTGCGGACCAAATTGGCCATCCTCTCATGGACTCACTCTATCTTTGCACAAGTATAGGATCGGATATGGACCGGCAATTTTAAATGCATTGTGGTTGCATGCACCATTTTTTCCACGCAATATCTTAATTAGCCTTACCTTCCCCATTTGACCCTTGAAAGAAAATTTAATTAGCTTACAAGTAAAATACCAACATATTTGCATCACTTTTATCCCGTTATCCGCTCATACTTTAGATCCTATTTGCAACATAGTATGTGAATGTGAGAAGCCCATAAGTACATACTATTCAACCGTAATAAATGCTTGGTACATTTATTAAATAAGGTAATTTAATCTAATTAAATTATTTTATTCTGTTGATATATTATAAAATTATCATTTTCTTGTGACATGATATGAATTGATATTGACAGAATAAATTGTAATTTTTTTCCTTTTTATTCTTAATTTCAAACAATAATCTTATAAAATAGAGTAGAAAGTTATTAATGAATAGTGAGTTATGAATTGACAATTGATTACTATCCGCTATCATTGACTATGGCCAACTGCCATGTATTGCTATTGGTCACAGTTAGCTCTTGCCTTTTGCTATTGATTACAACCACCTCCACCCACGGTCTTGACCATTATCTGCTATTAGACATGTAAAATGGGGTGGGCAGTGCAAGCTTGCCTGCATATGCCCACAAAAAATAAGGAAAAAATTTGTCAAGTCCTCAGTATGTGCAAGTAGTTTGCACTATTAATTTTTTTTATTTTTAAGAATGATTAAATTACTAAATATATATATACAAGAATTAGAGATCAAACTGAAAGGAAGGTATTTTTAAAGAACATTGGATGGATAGGATTAAAAAAAATCTATTTTTTGTAAATTATAATTAGGCAATTAGATTCTTCTTTTATTTTATATCATGGGCTAGTCAAATAAAATTAAAAAAATTATATTAGGCCATTAAATATTCGATTAAGAATTGGATGGGATTAAAAAAATCTTCAAATATTTGGAGGATTACCAAAAATCTTATTAGAAAAAAAAATTAAGCCCATGGCAAGTTTGCACTAGTGTGAATTTACCTGTATAAGCTCCTTAAAAAATATAAGCTCAAAATAAGGAAGTCCAGCTCACCCTTTGACCACGGGTTGCTCATATTACTTGCAAACTTTCTAGCTGTTTTACATACCTAAATGCTATCGTTGATTGTCGCAAAACATTGCTAGATGGCACCATTGATTACCATCCATTAAAATTGATCATATCTTGCTATCACTTTTTGTTATTAACTACTGCCTATTGCCTATTACCACTCACCATCGTTGTTACAACCCTCGACACTCGTTATCATTAGTTACCATTTTTTCAAAAATATATAATTTTGGGAATAAATTGTTATCTAAATCTATTTTTGCCTAAACAAATATTTTTTAATGCTATCATATTATAATTATATGATAACAAATACTCAATTGTATAATTTTAGATTATCATTTTTTTATACAATTATGTATCAAATATTAAATAATATTATATTTTATTATTTTAATATCCTTTCCTGTACTTTCAAATTAACTTATTTTATTCTATCTTATATTATTATGTTGTCCTAATAGGCTCTACAAATTAACTATTTATTGATATACAAATATATAAATATTGATTGCTTTATTAACATATTACTTATCCAATATAATTTTATAGTTTTTCACTGTTTGTCCATAAAAATGATTTTGAATTTGTATATAAATTTTACATATAATAATTATAAAAAATTATAATTCTATCATAAAAAATTGTATTTTTATGAAAAGTTATAATATTTAAGGAAAATAATTGTAATTTTTTCTATCTCCCCTTCCCTTGTTTAAGGTCACTACTGCTAGCCCTCGGTAATAAATATATAAAAAAATTATAATTCTATCATATAAAGTTGAAAAAAAATAATTGTATTTTTATGTAATATTTAATGAAAACAATTTTAATTTTATGTACATCACTTTCCCTTATTGAGGGCTGTTAATCACTAGTAATAATAAGTGCTTTGTTCAAAGAATTCTTGAAATAATAGCGATTCTTTTTAAATTTAAAATTAATTTATATCCATTTAAAACAAATGAGAAAAGCGGGTAGCCAGTCTCTAAAATAACAAAAAAATAAGATTATATATCAAAAGATAAATTTTAATGAAAAAATTAAAAAATATGCATCAATAAAATTCTTTTTATTATGAAAATATTAAACAGTTAGAGAATGATAAAAGAAAGAGATGAAAGAGATGAAGGAGAAATATCAGGAAGAGAAAGAAATATAAAGGGGAGGAGAATATTTCATTCAACTGTATACAAAATAATTTGTGCAACCCATATTTATAGAACAAATTAATCAAATATTGTAATCTCATAATGATAATTTATAAATAGAATTGATCACAATTGGGGATATAATTGATCATAATTGGAACCTAATAATATGATCATAATTGGAGATATAATTGATCATAATTGAATTCTAATAATTGATTATAATTGAAAATATAATATTTGACCTGTGGATATCCACATTTAATAATTATTCATAACATTTCCCCTTGGATGTCCATCCAATACGCAATAGAATACTGCTTCATTATAAACCTTGCTAGAAAAAACCCAGTGGGACAAAAATCATAGCGAAGGAAAAAATAGTACAGTGCGTATTAACTTTCCCTCATGACGATATCAATTAAGATTTTTCAGTTAAAGAACTCTAATAGTATAAACTAACTTTTCAAATACCGCGGTAGAATGTGTCTTAATAAATAAATTCACTAGATTATTATTTGTAAATAAATAGCCTGTTTGAGATCAAGCTTTGTGTAAATCAGATAAATATCCAATATCTACATAACTTATGAGCTATGGTTTAAATCCATTTGCACATAATAAGCTCATATCAATAGTATCTTGGAGGTATTGAAAGACATGTTTAATCCCATTTCAGTGTCTTTAAGTTGGAGAGGAACTAAATCTTGCTAACTAGCTCACAACAAAAGCTATATTAGGTCTTGTATTGTTAGCAAGATACATCAATACACCAATAGCACTAAGATATGGTACTTTAGGACCAAGAATCCTTTTCATTATCCTTTCGAGATAAAAAAAATATCCTTTTTCACATTAAGTGACCAAACAACCCTTAGGATGCTCAATGTATATGCCTTATCCATGTAAAATCTTTCAAGGACATTTTATGCATAAGTTATTGATGTATAAAAATTTCATCTTTTAAATGTTCGATCTGCAGGTCAAGGTAGAACTTTATTTTTTCAAGATCTTTTATTTCAAATTCTTTCTTCAAATAATCAACTGCCTTTTGAATCTTTTTAAGAGTTCCAATAATATTCAAATCATCAATATATACAATAATGATGGCAAATTTAAAATTTATTTGCTTTATGAAAATACATGGACATATTTGATTATTATTATACCTTTCCTTTAACAAGTATTCACTAAGATGATTATACCACATTCATCTAGACTGCTTTAAACCATACAAAGATTTTGTAATTTAATTGAATAAAGTTCCCAGGACTTTTACATGCTTTAGGCATTTTAAATCCTTCTAAGATTTTCATATAGACGTCATAATCAAGTAAGCCATATAAATAGGCTGTAACAACATCCATAAGATGCATATCAAGTTTTTCATGTACTACCAGACTAATGAGATAACAAAATGTGATTGCATCCACCACAGAAGAATAAGTGAACTCATAATTAATTCCAAGTCTTTGTATAAAACCTTAGACAACAAGTCGTGTTTTATATCTTACAACTTTATTCTTCTCATTTCATTTACACATAAATACCCTTTTGTACCTAAAGGGTATTACACCTTTAGATGTTTGGACTACAGGTCTAAAAACTTTACGTTTTTCAAGTGAATTCAATTCTACTTGAATTACGTCTTTCTATTTTAGTCAATCATATCTACATCGATAGATGATCCTCATTATCATTCATAATATTAAGTACTACATTATATGCAAAATTGTTGTCGATAATAATTTCTTTACGGTTCAATTTTTCCCCCATAAAGATATAGTTTATTAAGATCTTTTTATTTTGATCTTCTTTATCATTTTTAGGTACCTAAACTTCTTTTGAAGTTATATTGTTTCTTATGTCTCTAGACTCTTTAAGAGTATCTATTTCTTTAATGGGCTCGTCTTCAATAATTGCTCCTTTTCTTTTGCAGGGATTTTTATCTATTGAACCTATTAGTCTACCATGCTTTTAGCATGCCTTAAACTCATTAACTTTCTCATTGATGGATTATCCTTTAGGGATATCAATCCTTATTGGAGCATTAACAGCTGGTATATGTGACTTAGTCACTCTCTCTAGGTCAATGAAAGCATCTGACAGTTGATTATCTTTTGAGCTTCAAGTTCACATTACTTTGTGTGAAAATCAATATTTTGCAAAGTATTCCATGTAATTTCTTTGACTAGCTGCTTTGGGAAAACTGATTCATCAAAATGAAAATTGACAAAACATGCTGTAAATAAATTCTTAATCACTGGTTCAAGATATTTTATAATAGAGGGGGAATTATACCCAACATATATTCCCAATCTCCTTTGAGGTCCCATCTTAGTATGTTATGGTGGAGTTATTGAAACATATACTGCACATTTAAAAATTTTAAGATGGGAAATATTTGGCTCCTGACCAGAAGCCAATTGTAAAGGGGAGTATTTATGGTAACTAGTTGGTTTAATGCGTACAAGTGCTATTGCATGTAGAATTGCATGTCTCCAAGCAGAAATAGGGAGTTTTATTCTCATAAGTATAGGTCTTGCTATTAATTGAAGTCGTTTAATAAATGATTTAGTTAAGCCATTTTGTGTATGAACATGATGTTCAACATGAGCTATAGGATGTTCAACATTCATTCTTATTGACATGCAATAGTTGTTAAAAGTTTTAGAAAGGAATTCACCAGCATTATCAAGACGAATAGACTTGATAGGGTAATCTAGAAATTGTGCTCTTAATTGAATAATTTAAGCAAGTAATCTCGTAAAAGCCAGATTACGAGTTAATAGTAAACATACATAAGACCATCTACTGGATGCATCTATTAATACCATAAAATATCTAAATGGTTCACATGGTAAGTGAATAAGCCCACATATATCACCTTGTATACATTCTAGAAATGTTGGAGATTCAGTTCTAACTTTAGCTGGTGATGGATTAATAATCAATTTACTCAGAGAACATGCAACGCATGAGAATTCTTTAAATTGAAAAATCTTCAGGTTTCTTAATAAGTGCCTATATGAATTCTCAATAATTTTCTTCATCATTAGTGATCTGGAATGCCCTAATCATTCATGCTAAATAGTAATTTTTTTTTGAAATAATAAGCTTCTGATTTATTATAACATGTGTTTCAATTGTACTAATATATATGTAGTACAAACTAGATGAAAGAACAGGTAATTTTTTAAGTATGCATTTGTTACTTGAGATCATACCAGTGATAGAAAGATATTCAATGTTTACTTCATTAGTTGTCTCGATATGAAATCCATTTTGATGGATATTATTAAAACTTAATAAGTTTTTATGAGACTTAATAAAATATAATGCATTATCAATGTTAATTTTGTTTCTCCATATAACAAAATATTAGCTCTTTCGGAGCCTTCAATTAAATTTATAGTACTAGATATAGTATTAACATTGGCCTTTTGCATTACTAAATAAGAAAAGTAGAATTTTACATGCAATAAATAGTAAATATCATTAACCCAATGAGTCATATATATTATGACTTATCTTTAGTATCTCCATCTATAATTCTGCTTGATTCAACAGTGCACTATTTTATGCTATACTATAATTTAAAACCTTTCAGTAATCATATAATATCTCCTAAGAAAGAGGTTGTGACACATTTAAGTAAAATTGGCTACTATTAGAGTGATATCATGGCAACCATATAAGAACAAACCATAATAAGGTGTATATTTACATATCTAGATATTATGATTACTTATATAAATAAATTTTGAGTAACCTGATATAGAATAAAATGATAGATATTATAGAAATGTTCTTAAAATTGACTAATGAAAAAGACCATTAAAACAAAACTAGTTTATAAGTATATGCATAATAGGCATAAATTAAATGTCTTAATGCAATAAGGATACTTTGTCAATCAAATTTTCAAAAAAAATAGGGTGGAGGCCAAACATTGTATTTAGTAATTTTTTTTTTATAAAAACTTCTTAACAGTTTTGAGATAAGTATACTTATAGAAAATTAAGTAGACAATAGACAATTACAAGCATTCTTCAAGAAAATCAATTCAAATCCCTTTTCACATGCAAAACTTATCTTTCTTATATGTATATATTTAAGCAATTCTTGGTAAAGGTCAACAAAATGCTTTGAAGTACGACAGGTACAAGACTAATGATCTTTGCCATCACATATGTTCTTGTTGTTTTACCTACCTTTTTTATCATTCTTTTCTTCATTTTTTCCACTTCTGGTGGATTGAGTTTTTGATATAAGAAACATGATTACGACTACATCTAAGGCTATAAGTTTGTTAATAAGTAAAATGGTCGCGTGTTATTGCATTCACTTCAGAGAATGGAGCAAAGTTAGTTAAATGGGGCTCATAAAAAATTTATTATTTTATTTAGTCATAAGGAGATAAGAAATTAATTCTCAATATTTCTTGGAACCTTTTTTCTTAATATTGCTACTACAAGAGCAAATTGGATGCATGAAAGTGGAGAATTTTTTTTTATCATATATTTCTTTTAAACTATTACAAAGAATAAGTGAATCTTTTATTGTAAGGTAAAATTTTTTTTTCATAATATCAAGAGTCACAAATCAAGATTTGTAAGATCAGCCATAATACTATTATGGTCATGTAAAAATGAATGAGAAAATTTTCAATATAATAGAGATTGAATATTAAAGAAATTATTAATCATATAATTATTAATCCAATCTTCTATTTCATTCTCAATCTATATGGTGATCAAACATTACAAAAATTATCAAATTTATGAAAGTGTGCTTCAGTTTATATGTATATTTATACACCGATTGCTTCTAGATAATTCTTTTCCTTTTTTCAAACTAAGTTTCTTGAATATTTGCATTCATCTTTACATAAAACTAAACCTTATAATGTAAGTAAATTTTCTTTCTATATCAACATAACATATATTATATTTTTTTCCATATAGTAATTTTTCAATCATGAGATAATAACATAATCAAGAATTTACCACATATCCACAATTGTGTACCATATATATATATATATATATATATATATATATATATATATATATATATATATATATATATATATATATATAATACTCACACATTTTATAAAACTAACATGCCTTTCAAAATAGATAAAAAAAAATCCATTCATTTAGCATTTAGGAATAAATATTCCAATGTATAATATGTCATATGAATTGTTCTTTTTCTCAATTTAATTCATTATTTATTTGTATTTCTACACATCATATTCAATATTTTGTAACTATTATTTCTTTGAGAAAAACTTTAAAATCATTATAGAAATTAAAATCAAAATATGAAGGAAATAAGAAAGAAGAATGTGATGAGATGGAAAGATTACTATATTAACATAAAATAATAAGATTAAGTAAAATAATTTATACTTGGAAGAAATTACTTTAGTGGATTAGAGCCTAGTACTGATAACGTGTTATGAAAATATTAAACAGTTAGGGAATGATAAAAGAAAGAGATGAAGGAGAAATATCAGGATGAGAAAGAAATATAAGGGGAAAAAGAATATTTCATTCAACTGTATGCAAAATGATTTGTACAACCTATATTTTTAAGGCAAATTAATCAAATATTGTAATCTCATAATGATAATTCATAAATAGAATTGATCACAATTGGGGATATAATTGATCATAATTGGAATATAATAATATAATCATAATTGAAGATATAATTGATCATAATTGAATCCTAATAATTGATCATAATTGGAAATACAACATTTGACCTATGAACATTCACATTTAATAATTATTCATAACACTTTTACGATTATATCAAAACATTTTTCTTTTTATGGATGTAACATACAAAATCATAATTTATTTTGTTTGATTTATTAGCAAAAGAACACTATATTTAAATTGTATATTCCGAATGGCCACTAGCCAAAGTATCAATAGTTCAATTGAGGTTTTTTACGGATGAACAATGCTAAAACTATAGAAGATATACATGAATAAATTGTAACTTTTCTCCAAAAATTTATGAACGATGGATTTTTTACGTAAGTTTCTTAAACTAATATATATATGTATGTATGTATATATGTATATATATATGTATGTATATATGTATGTATACATATATATGTATATATATGTACATATATATGTATATATATAATACCATAAAGAAACACTAATTTTTCTATTCCCCATCAATGAGTGGCACACTAATGTGATATATAATTTTGTGATTCCCATAGAAGCTTACCAACTGTCTGTCAAAATGGCCATAACTAATGCTTGTCCTTGTTAGTTTCCCTCCTCCATCTCTCACACTTTGTTTGGTTGGGGTGAAGAGGGAAGAGAAAAGAAAATTAGGGCAGAAATGAGGGGAGAAAAGGTAATTTTCTCCTGTTTGGATGCTAGAGAAAATAGGAAAGAAGAGAAAAAAAACTGTACAGTAATGTGAGACCCACAACATTTTTGTCTACTCAGCTAAGGGGAGAAATGGGAAGAAAATGTTGTATTTCTTGCAAGCTTGGATTGGAATTGTTGCGGCACGTACGGAGGAGCTGCGGCGGACTGAAGCATCGTAATTGGACAGACCATCCACCGTGAAGTCGCCGGCGACGTTCCTGCGAGGTGAGCTTTTCATCGCCAGTCATCCCCTGTTTTTGCTTTCTGCATTGCTGTTGGTTGGAAGTTGCTCTGTCCAATTTCTTCAGCCGCGTCCTGCTATGGTGGCCAGCTGTCGGAGACAAAGAAGAAGCTGTAGGCGAGAGGAAGACGGCGCCAATCTGGAGTTGCAGACCTCGATTTGCTGCAAGGGAGCACGAGTTCTGTCTGACTTGCTTACCGGGTCGGGCATGGAATCAAATCGGGGTCCAACCTGACCTGGTTTGACTAGGTCAAACAGACTCGGATATTTTTTTTTAAAAAAATATTTTTAAATTTATTTTTTAAAAATAATAATGTTTATATTTTACATTAATTATTTAATTATCTTTAAGTTACTTAAATTTGGATGATTATAATAAATTTGTAAATGTCAACCAAAAATTGATGATTTAGAATTATAATTAATTAATTATTTTAATTATAATTAACTTAATATTTAAAATTTTAATATTATTTTAGTATAATAAATATTCTTGTATCAATTTCATATCATTTCAAACAATATTAATTTATTTTATCTATTTTCTTTCTCTCCTATTTTTTTCTCTATCCAAACACACCTATTTTCTCCTCCATTTTCTTTTTTCCTCCATTTTCTCTTACAACCAAACAATCCTGAATAAAATAACTTCTCTCCTATTTTCTTTTTCCTCCATTTTTTCTTACAATCAAACAAAGTCTCAATTCCCATTCGCTGATCTCACGGCGATATCCTTTCTCTCACTACTCAAGTCTCTGCCATTCCTACCTTCGCCACACCTTGTCCTCTCTCTCTCTCTCTCTCTCACATCCCAGCTTGGTAACATACTATTTTTCTATTCTTCTCCTTATCAATTTCTTCAGCAAAGAATTTTTAAGTATTTCCCATTAAAAAATTCAGATAAAGGGCTCTGCCTACTTTTGAACACAATGGCTGCTTTATCCTTTCAGGGTCGAGACAGACAAAGCAAACAAATCTTCCCAAATCAGGAAACTCCTCCCGTTTGCCTTCCCATCCTCTCCTCTTCCAAGGGAGAGAAAGTGAAAGAGAGCATTCTGCAAATTCCTCTCTTCAGGAACTCATGGAAGGCTTTACCAATGACCGTCTTGATTTTGGGAAGATGGGTTATGGGTATTTCTTCATTTTCGCAATTCTTTCTTGTTTCCGTTGGTTTAGCTACCTAGTTTGCATTTTAATTGATGATTTTTTGCATGTGTTTGATAGGTGCAAGCATTATAGAAGAAGATGCAAGATTAGAGCTCCCTGTTGCAACGAGATCTACTCCTGCCGGCATTGTCATAATGAGGCAGTGGTATTTCTCTGTCTTTTCCTTCATCTTCATATGTATTCAACTCAAAGATTATGCCTTTGTGCCCTTTATTGATATGAGTTGTTGTTATTTCCTCATTTCTGTTTTATTAGAGCATGTTGAGGAATCTTAATGATCGCCACGAACTCGTTCGGCAAGATGTTAAACAAGTAGGATGATGATCCTGGATTTGTTTTCCCGCGTTATCTTTTTTGGCTATGAAAATATTATGTTAGGAGATGTTGAGATTCATGCACTTTTTATGATTGATTTCTGTTTCAGGTTGTTTGTGCAGTTTGTGACGCAGAGCAACCTGTATGTATTTTTTTTTCCCAGTTTGATCTAGAACTTAAGATTTATGTTTCGATCATTATAAGGTTTCTGTGCTGTTTTCCCCTTATCCTTTTATTCTTTTTGGTTAAAGGTGGCTCAAGTTTGTACAAACTGTGGTGTCAGAATGGGAGAATTTTTCTGCGATATCTGCAAATTCTTCGATGATGATGTAATGAGCTATTGAATGAATCTGCAGCGTTCGATTTAGTTTTAGCTCTTTAATATTATTGATATACTTTGAATCTGTTTCTCATTTCTTTGGGTGAATCAGACAAAAAAAAAAAATAAAAATCTTGCGCACAATTATGGTTTTTGATTTCTGTTCACTTATACTCACCATTTTCTCTATGATGTGGATTGGTGTTCCCACATTACGCAGACAGGTAAACAACAGTTTCATTGTGATGAGTGTGGAATCTGCAGGTGAGTTGGCTGTGGTTTAGTAGGTCTCTTCCACTATGTTCTCATTTCAGCTACTTGGAATCATGACATAAAATAAAACTTATATGGTGATGTAATTTATGACATTGGAAACAGAATTGGTGGTCGTGAGAATTTTTTCCACTGCAACAAGTGCGGTATGTATTCATCTCTGCACTAACATTATGGCATTATTGTTGCTCTGACATGAAAATTGTTTCCGTCAAGTGATTTTGTGCTGCAAGTAGTTCATTTACATCTGATAATAGATTCAATTTCTGTATACATTCAAAGAAGACATACTGTGGTTGGAACCTACTCTTCACATGTTTAGAGTTACATGTAGTTCTATTTGTGCTTTCTACTATGTTCCTGGCGATGCAATGCAACTAACTGTTAGTCTTTTACCAACTGGCTGATCATATGCAATGTTTTGCTGGAAGCCTTTTTGTTTTCTAGACCACAAGGGCAATTAATTTGTGAATTGTTATAAAGTTTTCTTTGTGCTGTAACCTAAAATTTCCTTTTCTTCTGGGAAATCACTTTATTATTCCCACAAACATAAGGGCAGAGCATATATCACTGAACAACGTTTTCTAGGAATATTTTCCTTTTCATTCCTCTGCAGTGGTTATTTCCTTTATTGCATTCAACTTGTGTTTGTTTTTTGAAGAGTAGATCACTCAACATATTTTTTTAAGTATCTCTGTAATGATGAATGTTTTGGATGCTGCAGGATCTTGTTATTCAGTTGGTTTGCGTGATAACCATTTGTGTGTGGAGAACTCCATGAGGCATCACTGCCCCATCTGTTATGAGGTTTGTGGCCCTTCACTTTGGATCAGGTTTTTAACAATTAAAGAAGGAATTTCAATTTTTCTTTGATCAGAATTTTCTGATGTGAGTCATAATGTTTGTATAGTACCTTTTTGACTCGCTGGCAGACACTATCGTGATGAAATGTGGCCACACAATGCATTATGAGTGTTACCATGAGATGAGAAAGCGTGACAAGTGAGTATTTCAGCGATTTGATCAATTTGGTTATAAAAATTTGCTTTTTGCATAAGAAACAACACTTGGATTTGGAACCATGGTTCAGGTACTGTTGCCCCATATGCTTCAAATCAGTTGTTGACATGTCTAATACATGGAAGAGAATTGATGAAGAGGTAGTCTGTTCATTTAAAGCAGATAGATGCTGACACTTGATTTCTGGGTTTTTTATGGCAAAATTTTATTTGTTCAAGTATATTACTCAATCAAACATTCAACTTCTATAATGAACTCTCCCTCATCTATTTATTTATTTGTTTTTATTTTGTATCTCAGATTGAAGCAACTGTCATGCCTGAAGATTACCGGGACAGGAAGGTAAGTATATTCAATTAAATAGTTGTTTTATGCCTGCTATTTATTTCCATTTATCTGAGGTTTCTCAAGGAGTTTTGTGAAAACCTACTGTGGATGATCTGTCTTGTCTAACTGAAAAACTCCATTCATTAAAGATAATACAGAAGAAAGAAAAATATCTGTCTAAATTTCACATAATAAGAATGCTAACTGATATTTTGGATATGACATCTAAAGCTATAAATTTTGGATATGTTGAAGTAATAAAAAGATAGCTGATCTCACTTACTGGGATAAAGCTTTATTATTATTGTTGTTGAAGTAATAAAGAGAAGAACCCTTTTGCATATTGTATATATCATAAAAAATGGTATGTGTGCCAAAAGTGAGATTTGAATAATATTAGGATCTTTTCTCATTTTTGATACATATAACATTGCTGATACGTCATTGCTCTTTTGAAGATTCACGCCATTATGCATAATTTCATTCGATTAACCTAGGCAAAAATAATTGCAGATTTGGATACTATGTAATGATTGCAATGACACCACTGAAGTTTACTTCCACGTTATTGGACACAAATGCGGCCACTGTAGATCATATAATACCCGTGCAATTGCTCCTCCGGTTCTTCCTCAATGAGCAGATTATTATAGCTCCGTGTTGCCCGGCAGGGAGTTAAAAAGGTCGTTGTATTGTTAGATTGTTCTTATTGATGTGATTCAACATCAAGATTCAAAGTATGTAATGTGCCATAGGAACCATTTCATAGGTTATTCTTCCTCCACATTTGGAGTTAGTGGATTCAGCGACTGAGTGATTTGTTTACTATAAACATTTGTATACCTGGGGGAAAACAGTTTCCCCATTATGAGTTCTTGCAGCTATGTCTGCAAGTTATATGTATGTATTGGTCAATTGTGATTGTTATTGAATTCAGTCAATTATTGTGATTCTTTTCCTTTCCCTTTGCGGGCATCTATCAGCCAGCTGAAGATGCGCTATAAATTTATGTGGAAAATAGATCTAACTCATTTAAGTAAATTGTGATTCGTCTTTTTTCTGTTAGATCTTAAGGTCCATTTTTTTTAGCACTAATCGATCATCGATTCAATATTCTACTAATAATTGAAGGTTTTTTGAGGGTCTTTTTTTCCCTTGACACATCGGTTTTAGAGGGATTTTTTTCTTCCAAAATATCATCTTTCTTAAGTTATATCCTTTGACTACTTTTTTTTCTTTAATTTTTGTATCGTTGTTTTTGTGAAATTTTTTTAGACCTTATTTAGATACTCAGATGTAAGTTGATATATCTATGTTTTATTTTTATTTTTTTAATTTTATGCATTTATTCTTACTTTAAAATTTTTAATTTTTTAATTATTATATTACTTTACTTTTTATGTGTTATTTTTCTTTCTTTTCTCTAATTCATTATATAATTTTATTTTTTTATTTTTATCAATTATATTACTTTATAATAATGCATTATTCTTTTTTACTCTTATCTATTTTATTGCATATTTTTATATTCATTTTTATTATTTATAATTCTTACAATAATATTATTGAATAATATAAGTATAATATAATATAATTTATTTATTATTATTGTTGTTGTCATTATTATTATTATAAAAGTATTTAAATAAAATAAGGATTTAATTTAATTAAACTAATTAATCATACATTTTATTTTTTAACTTCTTTTTTCACAAAAATTACATTCTCTCTTCTTTGTTTGTTCTATTGCATATTTTTGTTTTTCCTTTTCTCCTTATTTATATTTTAGACCCTAATATTATTATTGTTATTATAAAAGTATTTTAAAGAAGTTAGATTTAATCTACTAGATTATGTTGCAATCGATTTGTTTAGAGAGTATTACCAAACAAAAGTCCTAAAAACATCCTTATTCTCTTGGATCCTTGGCAAAGGCCAAACCAAAAAGAGTTATTAGAAACAATAAAATTGCAAATGACATACTAAGCCTTTTTCTTTCGTACATGGATCACAAGTGAACCTATTAGGACACTTAAGAGTTACTACCGCCATTTATTGTGGGAAAATTTTATAGCATACCACTAATATAGTGGTGTACTGGTCATTATCAGATTTGATCATTAATTAGGCGTACGAAATTTAACTTTTTAGAAGAGTAAACATAATCAATGGTTAGATCTAGTAATATATCGATACACTATTAAATAGTAGTATACCATGGCCTCTCCCCAAATTTCTCCATCTGACCATTTAGCACTGTTGCACCAATCAGGCCTTTTCCTCTTACATTCCCCCTCTCTTATTCACTCTTGCTCCTACTCTTTCAAGTTACTTACTCTTTGATTTTTGATCGGTTATTGCTATGAAGATTTTCAACATGTTATTTGGGTCCTTCACCACCTTTTAGTGGAGTAAATGAGATGATAAGAGGGTTTGGAAAATGATGTTTTAATCAATTTTTAATTAATTTATCTTATTTTAACTATTTGATTTGATTAACTAACTATTTTTAATGTTTAACAATTAGTTGATTTAAATGATCAATTGATTTTTAATTAGTTAATTTCAAAATGTATGGATCCTTAGTATTTTCAATTAGCTAGTGTATGAAAATCTTGCAAAAAGATAGTTTCCTCCTAAATAATATACTTATTTTTCACCTTTGTCATAACTTGCCTGATCGTGACAGGTGTAGAATTCATTTTCTGATTTCCATAAGCTTATTTAGTCCTACTTTGATATTATTACATGCATACTATAAAATAAATTACCTTTTTATAATTATTATCAAAATATCTATATTTTTATTTTCAAATTTATGTCTAAATTATCATAAGCTTTTACCATTTCTTATAAGGCTCAAAACATACTAATTATAATGAAACACTAACTATAATTGCAAAATATGCTTTAAAAAAAATTCCACTTCTAAATTACTTATAATGGTTGGGGAGCTATAACATGCAAACTTTAAAAAATATTTTAAATAAAATTAATGAGTGATAAACTTAGTAAGCAAATAAGTTACTTAACAAAATATAAACAACCATACATAACAATTTTTATAGTATTTATGCATTCAAATATAGTTATTCTCAACCATAGCTACATTTCTATCTTGTACCACACATGACCTTTGTTTATTAATGATAGCATACGTTAACCAATAAGAAAATACAAGATAATTCTCATTTAATCCACATTCATCAAGTAACACAGACATTCAATAATTTCAAAATAACCTATAACACATAATCATAGATATTAGGTAATATCAAATGACTCTAATGTCAAAGATTACTCTCATCCTACCTATTTAATCAACCTACCCACCATTCTTCCTACCTGTTCCTCATGAGCGCTTAGGCAAGATATGATGTATGATATAACATGAGTACTTGGCATGAGATATGAGGTGACAATCCATGTCACTTATTAGAACTACTCCATCCCTTATAAGAAGGAACCTTTAGATGGAAAGTCATACTTCATCACTGTTTACAAATGAGAGTTTTCAAACCTTGATTCTTAATGCCTATACAAAGAAAATCTAAGTTCAAGTACCATGCACACATAAAAATAAAAGCAATAAAACCATTTTATAACTTCCAAGCTCTACCTTATTCCTTTTTGACATTTTTTAAATTCAATGCAATTTCACAACATTAAATGATTCTCGTTTCAATTCATCATCAATACTTAACATACATCATCATTTCATTCAATACATAGTTCCATTGGGATTTTCATCTCAATTCAAATCACATTTGCAATTAAGAAATAATTATTTACAGTTATACAACAATTCACGTATGTGCATACATTTCCAACCACATTTAGGATTTTAACATTAGCATGCACATACACACATATACACACAATCTTATTCAATCACTGTAAAAAATACTTTCATACATATTCATGTTCATCATAAATCATTGCTATTATTCAAGATTATATCAAACATCATATTCACAATCTAATTTCACTATCATACTTCCCAACAATTAAAGTTAACTATTATTAAGCAATATCATCATAACCAATATATATATAATTAAAAAATAATCTTGTATATTATTTCATAAACATTTTTTTGAAAAAAACTTGGGTGGTACTCAAGTACAGTATCCAAATATGGGGCTTTAGAATCAAAGTTTAAAGCTCATATTTCAATATTTCATTCGAGTATAACCGTTCAGAGATTACTTGATTTTATGGTGCTTAAGTATGGCTCCAAGAGCACAAGTTCTAAGGTTATACTTAAATATTGTAATCAAGTATTGCCAATTAGAGACGAATCCCAAGTCTGACATTTGAATATAGTGTATGAATATAGCCTTTTATATATGAATTTTAAGCTTACATTCAAGTACAGTACTTGAATATACTTTTAGAATTTCCAAAAATTCATATGATTTTGCAGAACTAACTTTCCAAATTTACTCTCCTAACTTATGAACAACATTTCTATCTCTTCAATTCATATACAAGCATTAAACAACAATATTTTTCAACTAAAAATAATAAGCAATCTTTCAATTAACAAGATTCAAGTTTCAAATCATCAAAACATCTTTTAATCATCTAATAACTAAGCCAAAAAATTAGAATTGCATTTCTAGTAATTAAGTGAATTATCAATTTATTTAGAAATGGAGCAGATTTGAGAGAAGGAGGAATAAAGATTGATTACCCTAAATAATACAAAAATTGAGGAAATTTCAGCTTAAATCCCTAAAACTCTTATTCCAATAAAACCCAAGAAGACTTTCCACACAAAATCACAAACTATTAAGAAATCACTTACTTAAGAATGAGTTGACAATGTTTTCTTGAGATTGCTTAACTTAATCTGGCTAGAAAAATTAAAAAAGTTGGAATAAGAAAGCATGAAAAAGAGGATTAGGTTAGTCAATCTCTCTAGAACAAAAAATGGGATTTAATTGGCCTTTGTGGAAGATATAAGGTGGTTATAGATAATTTAAAGGTAGATTCATAATTTTTAAGTGCCAAAAGGATAAAATAAAAAAAATTACCCTAAATCTCTTTTTATACACACTAATTTAGATTTAAATTCATAACAATCTTAATTTAATTTATTTATTTATTTTCATTTTTATCTTAAAACTTTATTTTCCTTAATCAAACTCTCACCTTAAACATACTTATAACAACTAATTAATTGCCACAAGTATATGAATATTAATAAAATTGATTATAATATATGCTACTTCTTTATAGGTGTGACAACCTTCTTCCTTGCTAAAAAGCCCTCAATAACCCGCACTCTCTTTGCCTCTAGTCTTGTGTGCAAAAAATAATAAATACGTTTCATAAAATTTAAAAAAGATAAAAAGATAGTTTTGAGAACGAACAAAAGTGATTTATTTTTTAGCAAATGAAAAATGATTAACACTTTAGACCTTAAATAAAGGCAATAATTTTGGACATTAAAGTGAACAAAAGTAACTATCCCATAAAACTGACTCCACACAATTTATAACCAATTATAATATAATTATAATTTTGAAACATAATTGGTTATGAAATAATAAAAATCACATTAGTGAAACTTAAACCCACTCTTATTTTACTAATTAGGAAACAATTCTCATTGGATAAAATTACCTTGCTAACAATTTTTATTTCATTAATAAGTTGTTGGTTTAGTAGAAAGTATATTAGTATGAAGTAGATTTTAGTTATTAATAGACAAATATTCAAAATTTGGGGAATACATTCCTTGAGAGGGGATAAATTCATTAATACTTTAATTACTAAAGTGGTTATCTATCTCATTTGATGATTTAAAAAAATAATTTGCTAATTTTGGTGCCACATGCAATTAATTTCTAATTGTAAATTCAATTATATGCTTTTTTAAGAATTAATAATTTTTTTTATAATGATTGGATTTGTATGCTTCACAACTAGCATATTAATTATATGATAAAAAAATGAAAATCAATTATAGCATTCATGCATCGATTTGCCGATTTGATTTTTTTTCTCTTGAAAAAGGAATATCATACCATTAAGTAGAAGAAACAAGTCTAAGCATACAGTTGCCTATTGTATCATTCAACTAGAACAAAATAGCTCTCGTATAGGTATCACACATAATCTTCAAATCATTATAAAAATAGATAGCATTTTTTGCAACAAAGTTTGCCATAACATTTTCTTCTCTATATATATGGCTAATGGTGTATTGTCCACACTCATGTAACACATCTTTACATTCTTCATACAAGCTATGAATGGAAGAAAGAAGTAAGGAATTAGTACTTTAGAGAGCATGAACAATAGATAAAGCATTCAACTCAATAGAAATTAGGAATAAACCCCTATTAAGATACTTTTAATTCCTATTGAACTCCTAATTATCCATTCTCCTTTTCAATTTCTAATTATAGCTGAACATGAAGCTAGCCTTAGGTTACCTTTAGCTAACCTATTAGTATTTAACTTATATCATCCATTAGGAAGAGGGTTCCATTTCACCTTTTTAGCTAGCTACTAAATAAGCATTTGCTGAGGTTTCTTAATAGCCCAAAATTTTATTACCCTACTTAATGTCATATATTTTTAAATTAGTTTCCCTTTAGTTGTTTTGGAAAATATTTTTACTTCTACTCAATCAAAGATTCCATAAACCAAGAGTAAACACAGTTGCCCACGGAATGCTTAGATTAAGACTTATAGCAAAAGAAATGAGGTTAGGTTTCAACTGGTCCATAAAATCTAGATTAAAAAAAATTCTGACAAGAGCTAGGACATGGAAGTTTATCCCATAAATTCATAGCAACATTACATTCTCTAAGAATATGACTAATTGAGTCAATACTTGTATTATATAATGAGCAACTTGGAGGAACATCTAACCCTCTTTTAATTAGAAAGTTCCTAATGATGTTTTTATTCAAAATAACAAACCATATAAAAATATAAATTTTAAGCAATGTTGGAATCTTCCAAATCTAATTGAAATTCATACCAATTAAAGGATTTTTTATCATGTTTCAAAAAATTATACATACTTTTACTAGTACACACACCAAATTTTGATAAGCTTGAGCTTAATTTATCACCCTTGCCCATTAAATTGAAAGGAATACTTATAGTGGAAACTTGAATTTTTTTTTAGGAAGAACATGAAAGACTTTTAAAATTCCAAGTCCCATTACATAAAATATCCTAACAGTAAGTTATAATTCTCCTTAAGATAAATGACTCTAAATAAGATTTCTTAAAAGGGGTAAAATCAACTCAATAATCATGCTAAACACTAATTTTCTCTCTTGTACCCACTACCTACTTTAACCTAGCCTTGATGATATTTGAAGTGGATCTCAGAGTTTTCTAATTATGAAAGCAATTTTTATTTCTTTTAACATTTCTATTATCCCTAATAGAAAAATATTTCTTCCTCAACACCTGAACCTTACAATCTTGAAGAAAATTTTAAGCAAGTTTATATTGATCCCTTTAATTAATTGTTTCAACATTAATATTAGACTAAATACCTCTTTTAGTCTTTAAGAAATTGCCTTTGTATAAATTTCATTCCATAAAGAACATAAGTATCATTTTGGTCTCCAATTGATGATTTAGGGTAATATTTTAGTTTTTATAAAAAAATAAATGTTAAAAAATTAATTAAATTAATAATTTGGTATTATTGTTTATGATTTACCCTCCCCACTTTTTGCATTATTAATAGATTACCTTTGTATCAATTTCATCCCTTAAAGAGCATAAATATCATTTTGGTGCTTGATTAATAAATTAATGTAATATTTTGGTTCTTCCATCAAAATAAATATTAAAAATTAATAAGATTAATAATTTGGTTATATTATTTCTAGTTTACCCAATTTTTAGACTTCTAAATAATGAATTATAAATGATTTAGTATTGTTTTTCCTTTTATCTTTCTTCTTAAAAGGAGAAATTTATAACTCTTGCCATATTTTTATAAAATTAAAAATTTTTAAAAGCAAAAAACTAAAAAAAATATATAAGAAAATCTTCTTCCTTTACTAAAATCAAAGAATAATAACAAGAGAACTTGCAAACTAAAGGAACGCAAGTTAATCCATTGATTTTAAATTAGGAAAATTAACGAGAAAATAAGTCTTCCAAAATTTAAAATAAATGGGCTAGCTTCTCCTCCCTCAATTTGCAGTTTTTCCCTTAATTTTTTTATTTGAATATAAAAATAAATTATCCTTTTATCTTAATTTTGACCTTTCATTTTTACAACTTTTTAATTTTATAAAAATATATAAAAAGTTATAAAATTTCTTTATTATGGTAAAGAGATAAAAAGAGTAATAATGATAAAGCATCTATATATCATCCATCATTTGGGAGGGTAAAGATTGGATAATAAAGAAAGTACGGAGATGTTAAAAGAAAGAATAATAATGATAAATTGTTAATTTCATTAATTTTTTAATATTTATTTTAATAGAGAGACAAAAATATTACATTAAGTCATCAATTGAGATCAAAATGATACTTACATTTTTTTTAGGATTGAAATTGATATAAAAAATTGTAAATAATAAAAAAATAAAGAGGAGTAAAATAGAAATAATAATGTCAAATTATTAACTTTATTAATTTTTTAATATTTATTTGGTAGAATGGCTAAAATATTATACCAAATTATATGTGAACGATTAAAATAATACTTACATTGTTTAAAGAATGAAATTAATATAAGGTAAAGAATAAAATATGTGTTTAGTCGTTAATATTAAATAACCCATTATATAATTCACACTCGTGACAACATATGTCAAAAACGTTGACAACTCAAACGAATTATAATTATTTTTTAATCTTGTAGCACTTTATGAAGTAATTAAACAAGACCAAAGAAATATTTTTAGTCCATTTGTTGGGATGTATGTTGGGCTTCAACTTATAATTTCTTCCAGGGTTGATGTACTTAGCCACCCAATCCGATTAATTACGTCATGGAGTTGACACCCATCTGCCGGTTTTGGGATGAACTCAACCAACATAACATGGAATGTTGTTATTGGCATTTGATTAATAGAATTCTACATTTTTTAGAATTTTAATATTTTTAATGTGATTTTTAAGAATATGATATTATTATATTTAATTCATATAAAAATATTTTTAAAAATATTATAATATTATATTTTAATTAATTTATATATTTTTAAAAATATTATTAAATTATAAATAATATCTTCATAAAAAATTAAATACTCAACAATAATAAATAGTTGATAAAAGGTAATCAACAGTATTTTTGATGATGAATGATACCTAACAAAAGTTATTAGAGATGAGAGATAACGACAACGATAATTATTTGTGATACGTGATAATTAACGGTAATTACTAATAACGAGTGATGAGTAACGGTGTTATCAAAAGTGGGTGGTGATCAATAAATGTCATTGGCAATGAGTAACAATAACAACAATCATTTATTATGAATGGTAGTTGTCAGTAATTATTTACAATAAATGATAACTAATAATAATAGGTGACTATAGCAATTATCAACGATGGTAGTAGCAAGCAATGAGTTATGAAAAGTAATAAGTAATGATGATAAATGATAACTAGTAGTAGTTAATTGTAATATGTGGTGGTGAAATAATGAGTTAATAATAATAAAGTTTTAATAGAAAAGTGGATAAAATAATTTATTTATATTATTAAAATATTCTCATATGATAAAAATGTAAGATAACTCTCTTTTTATGAGAATATTTTGAGAGAATATTAAATTAAAAATATTTTTATAAAAGTTATACTAAATATTAAAATTTTATATTTTAAAAATATTTATTAAAATATAAAAAAATTCTGTGAACTAAACATTACTTAAAAAATTTTCTTTTATATTGGAATTGGCGCGATTTGCAAATTTAGAACGTGATTCCACGGTACATATGTGGCGGATTTAAATTCAGAATGTCATGCATGTTAATTGATTTGTCACTTAATCAATGCAGAGTCATAAATTTTTACCTGAGATGACCAAGTATCACAATTCTTTGTAAAATATATATAATTTTTAAGTTTTTAAAAGAGTCATTCTAAAATTATTGTAAATAAAAATAATGATACCAAAACTTTAAGGCCTTTACCCGCCTCACTTGACTTTATCGTTGGCCATAACAAAACAAGAAAATAATATAAATATGAAAAAAAAATTCTAATTAAATTTCCTTGAATAATTTTTTAACACTTCTAAATTAATCACCTGTCAAAAAGATAGCTAAAGAAAACGACACTTGTTATCAAATAAAACTACTAAAATTACTAGCCCATTGCTTAGATGAGAAGAAAATAAGGAAGAAAGAAAAAAATTTAAATTAAAAAAATTTAATCACAAATTTTACTTTTAATATTTTTTTCTTTCTATCCAAATAAAAATTTTTTAAAAATTTCTTCTTTTTCTATTTTCTTCCATCCTATCCAAACAAAACCTAAGTGAATTATTGATGAGAGTAGAATAGTTTGTATCCTGAATTGTGGATGTATTAAATTCAAATCATTGTGTGAGTACGACCCCTGCAAGGAAGAACAATACTGGTAAATGGAACGTGCAAGACACTAAATATGACTCCGGCGAGGAAAAACAATACTACTAAATGGAACGTGCAAGAAACTAAACATATATATTTGCATCCAGCGGCCGGTCCGGAAACAATAATCTGTGACGACATATATGTAAAAATTAAATTTAAATTATTATTAAAAAATTTATATAATACATATATAAATATTTTTAATATTTCTCTCATTACATATATATTAATATTCATATGTATAATAAGTAAAAATTTAAATATTTTAATTTTTATTAAAGTAAATTTTTTTTCTTATTGCAGATACATATGAGACAACATTGTATAAATTATAGAGACAAAATATAAAATATTGTATATATATTATTTTTTTTTGGGAGAAATCGACCCCGCAATACATCAAATAGATCCGGCCCTCTTTCTACCTAGACCAGTTACAAAGTAGATACACTAGTTTATTCATAAAAAAGGGTGTATGCATAAATTTTAAATTTTAAATTAGGTATTGCCGTATTACGGGTAATTCAATAATGCAATCTTATTCGATGCAACTTGATATACTTTGCTTCTCGTCATATTTAAATTTCAAATCTAAACTTTATGTATAAATATCAAGTAAATTATATTACATACCAAATCTTGTAAAATGGTTAGTGGAAAATGCTTAAAAATAGTGGTAGATTGAACTAATTCTACTAATATTGTTGCAACCGTTGGGAAAATAACAACCACATGAAAAAGAATAATAAAAAGTAATGACAACCACTATACAAGCATTTGAAATTTTCATAAAAGAATTTCATTATTTTATATAGAAGTTAATTTTGATGATTTTTATGTAATTTTTTTTTAATATGTAACAAGGATTACAAAAAAATACATATTTAAAATTTTTATCTGTGCCTCTAATGATTTGTTTGATTCTCTTAATTTTTCCAATTTTTATTTAAACTTTTTTACTTATTTAATTTTGATGCAATTGTGTTCTAGAATAGGTGTACTCCAAGTGTTTTGTCAGCACTGCATTTAATTCTTCTATGAACATATGACTTTTTTGTGTTTCATAATTCACATTCAAGATTTAGAATTTTTATGTTCTAAGAATTAGCTTTTGGGACCTTTTTTGCATTTGTTTGTGGTATGCATATATTGAGAATTAATTTTTGTTCATTAATTAATAACTGCTATTGAAGTAGTTTTCTCACCATATAAATGCAATTTCTTGCTTGCACAATTAGTTTTACACATACTATTGTGAGTTGAATTGTTCTTAAAAAGTTACCAAATTGAAGATAATAAGTAGGAAATAAGTTTAGGATCTTTTATCTTGAGGAAAAAATGTCATATAAAGATTGAATGGTGATATTGTAAGATGTTACTTCATCAATTTAGTTATGAATTGTGTGAAACCATCTTTCACGATATATTTTGTTCCTATGCATTTTTTTAAACTTTAAACATATATAGGAAAAACTTCCTCTAATGTATGGTAGATAGATAATTGGTTACTTTAGGTTTGTATATTAGTATTTACGATTTACTTTTGTTAGTTGTATGAACTTTCAAGTTTTGGGTATAGACCTTGAGATTGCTTTTGTATTTTGACTTAATATGATGTGTTATCTGGTTTGAATAATAGATTGTATATGATTAATAGATTAGGCATAGATTGGAGATTATCCAATAACTCTAAAACAATGAGACATTTTGAGTCATATAGTTGTCATCAACTAAATTAATATTATATACTTGGAAAAAATATGTAAAACAAAATTGTGATTTAACGACCTTAAACTACTAAACTTAAAGTATAAATTTTTTTGAGTCATATAGTTGTCATCAACAAAATTTTTTTAGAAAACTTTCAATAAGATTTTTATAAAAGATGAAGAAGTTAGGTATGTTTATAGCCTTCCCAAAATTAAGATAAGCAAATCTAACTAACTCAATAGGAAATCAGTATAATGTTCCCCTTATCTATTTTCATGACAAACAAGAGGTTTAAAATATTCTATATACACGAAACTGTGCTACCAAAATACCATCAATAAGTCCCCATGAATGTTAGCTTTGAGGAGATGGTGGTGAAGGCTCAACCTGGGAATTTGTAAAATAAAATAAGAAGGAATGAGTATGGGATTCAATGAGTGAATAATTTATAAGAATAACAATAAATTTACAATAACTTACCCATCAGACTATCTTCCTTTAAGCAATCATGTCATAATTAAACATATTAGAAACCAAGAACCAAATTCAATGTACATGATCATTTCATTTTTTTTTAATGTTTTATATGCGAACACTCAAGAATAACTATAATTAAGTCACCTTTTATTAGAAATAATAAGTAAAGAATAGAATACAATCATCATCCTTTTGTCTTCTAGGTTAACCTTATATCCTCCACAAGTTTTTCATCCTTATTCCTCTAGGGTTTGCCTTATACCCTTCACAAGCATGTCACCAGAAATTTTTCATCCAGTATTCACAATATCACCTGATCATATTCCTCATTTTTATTCCACTCATGGCATGTTTTACAGTGTAATTTTAGACATTAGAGCTCAAGCTCTATCCAATACAATCATAATTTAATTCAATATACATCACAATATTTATCAGTATCATCATACCATTTTGTATGGCTACAAGCCTTTACACATATCATAGCTCTTATGCTATATTTCATCATAAACCACTATATCTTTAGTGCTTAAAGACTAAATATCCATGTTAAGCCATTATAAGGCATGAAAACATAAAATAGTTTAAATATGGGGTATTATATGATGACCATAATTTTGACCTATAAGTGATATCTTAGGAATAACTCAAAAAATATAAATGCATTATGTATGAAACTCTTTTCATATGAAAGCAAGTTAAATCACCTTTCCATAGACTACTCATTTTCCCAAATTAAATAAGTTTTGAAAGAATTATGTCTTTTTGAAGTTAGACATAAAAGTTCTCTTTTCTGAATTTCAGAATTTATGACCTTTACTTTCTATTTTAATGATATCTCAAAACATATATATGATTTTGATTTGAAACTAACTCCATTTGAAAGTAGACTCAATTAGCTTTAAAATGTAGGTGGTTTGTTTAAAACGGACATAAGATGAAGGAGTTATACCTTTTCAAAGTTGGCATAAAATTCTGTGGTCGATGAATTAATTGGTCAACATAGTTTTCACCTCTAGACCCTTGGAATCAATTGATGAATTAATTCATCAACCCCTGAACCCCCAAAATTAATTGGTTATTCGATTCTACAGCCTAATTTCGCCTTTGAACCCCTAGAATTAATTAGTGAATCAATTCACATATGAAAAACTCAATTTTTTATAAAATTTTTACTGTACAACCAATCTAAAACACCTCATAAACACAAATAATGCACATCAAACCCAAGTATAATCGTCAATACACTTATCTAACATCTTATATCATCTATTTTCATCATTTATTACTTCTATAACATCATAATAAATTAAAATTAAGCAAAGTTATAAATTAACCCATATTTCACGTATATCATCATATAACCTTAAAATTCATAAATTTAGCTAGATTATTCACTCACCTTATATGGAAGAGGATGTTAGAAGACTAATTTAATGATTTTCAACCCTAATCAAATCAAAATTCATAGATTCCATAGTTAGAGCTCAAAGTGCTCCACAAAATCAAATAAACTTCATCAATAAAAAAGAAATGGGAGGAATTCTTAATGAAAGTATTATTCTTACCTTGATTGGAGGAAGAAATCAACAAGATTTGGACTCTTCTTGCTTGATTAAGAGAATGGTGAGAGAAATTCTTGTAAAGAAAGATGGAAGAGTAGGAAGAATGAGGAGAATGAAGAGAATATAGGGCTTATGGCTGAAATAGGAAAAAATAATACCCTAGGGGCATTTTTAGAAAACATTCCTAAACCTCTTTCATACTCATATACGCACTTATATTAGTGTATAAATTTACACCTCAAGATTTTAATAAACTTTCCCTAATAAAATTTCACTTGAATCATATTTTTACATTCTTACTTTTATTAATTCTATTTAATTTCCTATTTCACACATAATATTCTCAATTTACTTAAATTTTCCAATTCCCTTAACTCCTTCAACCTCATATCATAATTTCTAATTTATTAATAATTATGGAGAGTATAATATATGTATACTTTCATTGAAAAGGTTTTATTCTTTCTAAACTATATTTTTATTTTTAAATCTTAATGATACTAATTATAATCATGATGATCAAGTATCTCATCAAATATCTCATGCATTCTAAATATTATTGCTATGTATATAAAAAATTTTGCCACTTTAAATTCTTACATTCCTATAATTTTTTTTCATATAAAATTTCAAGTTTGTTTCTTTTTCATTCATCTTGACTAGAATTATTACGAATCAAAGCAATTCTCATTGCCACACCATTAAGATACATTTTTTTGAAAATGTTTTGTTCTTCTACATTATATTCTTATTTTTATTTTTTAATCTATGTTTATTCAAAACCAATATATTTTCTTCAAAAAGATTTTGCTTCTCCATATTGATTTTTTTCTACTATTGTTAATCTTATAATGAAAAAAGTCTTAATTTTATTGTTAGCTTTTGGACCTTTCATCCATTTTTTAATGTTTCTACTTTTCATTACATTAAGTTTGAGTTTTTTTTTAGAAATAATAATAATTTACTATACCCATTCCAAGATACATACTAATATATATATCTTGCATATGAATTGAAAAAATTGTTATGTTACCATAATCTATTTTATATTATTGTTGTGCGTTTAAAATTATTTTTTCTATCACATATTATTATTTTGTTTCATACCCTATTTTGGTGATATATTGAAGTTTGAATGTTGTGATGGTTCTTACATAATTTTCTATTTAGTATTTGTTTTAGTATTGTATTAACTCTTCATTTTTTTGTTAAAATTTTTTTATTTCTATTCAAATATTCAAAGGGCTCAATATGGTCCTTAAATTTCATATTTTACTTTGCAAAATTGAAATTGGTTAATAATGTAAAATTTGTAATCCTAAGTCTATGTTAAAAAATGCATAAATCTTATTATTAGTATGGTATTATTGTCAATCATTTTATAATTTGCTATGTTCCTTTCTTCTTTTTTTGAAAATTTAATCTAATTATTACATAATAATTTAAATTTTTATTTTATTTTCGAACACCAAAATGGCAAGAAAAATCACGTCTCTTTTAGAATTTATGCTAGACATACAAATTTCAAAGATACAAGTAAGAATTATTAGATTGTGGAAAGTTATAAAAAAAACTCAAATACTAAATATGGAAGTATAAAAATGATTCTCTTGAATAAAGAGGTAATATGAATATATCTCTATTATATTAACCTATTTACTAATACTAATTGATCAATATTAACTATAATATTTTTAATAATTCTCCAAGATCTGAAAATCACTGTGATGTTTCTATATTTCATACTTGACTTGTGTGTTACAAATCTTGAGAAAAATGACTTGTTGGTTGTTGAAATGTCTTTTAGGATTCAGAAGCAAAGAATCTGATATTGGTGTTTGTATTGATAGCGGAGATAATGGATGCATGTTTGCTTTTCATGTATATATATGAACCTAGTTTCCATTCTCTCTGAAAGAATGAATGAATGAATTTGGCATTTTTAGATATATAGATAGAAGTTATGCTTGAATGTTTGCTTTTCACGTGTATATGGGGATCGTTAGCACACATTGCTTTTTGGGTACTAAAGTGATATAGACATGAGATACCCTTCCTCTCATACCCATTCTTATTGCCACCGTAGTACTGACCATTGTAATTCTTGTTGTAGCCATTGTTACTGTAGTAGTTATTTCCATGCAGATCTTCATTGTTGTAATTGTTTCTGTACATTTCTGCATTATTGTAATTATTGTTGGTGTATAGGTTGGTCTTAGGGTAGCCAGTCTGGAATTCTTCTTCATTTAGGAATGTGATGCTTGATGTATGTACGGTGCTGTAATTTTCATTCAATATAATAGTTAAATCTTTTCTCTCAATTAAGATTTTGATATATGATCCACATTTGGTGGAAATTTTGCCATCTACTGTTGACAGTAACATGATGAGAAAATGCAGTCTTGTGACTCTTCCACTGAGTGTGTTGTTCCATGTTCTAGTAAATATTAGTCTCTTTTGATTGTACATAGTGTCATCTTAATTGCCATGTTCTGTATTTTACCCTTTTATGATTCACTAAGTTGTTGTAATGTGACAATAATTTGATGTTTGTTTTAGCTCCCTATAGTGTCCTTTTGGCATCAAGCACATTCCTATCCTTGAGGAGCATTTTCTCAGTTATCTGTTGAAACACAAGCAACATCAACAGTACCTATCTTCCCTCAAAGGATCATAGCACATCCAACAAATTATCTGTCTTTATTTTGAGTAAGGTATGCCAAATTATTCTGTGCAAGAAATAAACAATAAGTGAAGCATTACTAGTTTATATGGTCTTGTCATCGCTTATATTCATATTCCCCTCCATGCAGTATTTTTATCGAATATAAAAGAATCAAACTTTAGGTGAAAAACAATCCTTCCAAACCAGAAGCCATTTCTTTTTCTGTCATAAATATAATACAAATTTACCAAAAATAAATAAATATAATACCACAAAGGGAAGGCAAGCACAAATCCACTATTAGTGCAGATGTAACACTAGAAGCCTAGTTCACAAGTGGAGGCACACTAAGGTCTCAGTACTAGTGAGTGCCTCCCAGTATTTTTCTTTACTTTAGACGTAGTGGGACAGAGTATTTAGCTAGGTCCAATGAGTGCAAAATATTACGACTCAAGGACAGGTCAATATCCTTCCTCTATCTTTTAAAGATATCTAGCCATACAAAAGATAGGTTGTTTCTTGGAAACTTTTTGTAATTTCGGTATTATTATGGTGCAATGTTCTTATTAGGACTTTAGTTTTTATTTGGGGTCTAAAGAATACTATTTAACAATGGCATTTAACAATAGATCCCCAATAATACTACATAAAAACAACCCCCCCAAGGATTCCTTCCATAACCATTTAACAATGGCATCCCAAGTGACACCAATCCCGAATAGAATCACATTTAGAAAATCTCCTATTTTTGGAATAAAGCATAATATCATGATCATTGCCCATCCCTAGCAATGTACTCAAAATTAACATTGATGCATTTCCAATCACCATCCCAAGTAGGAAAAAGTTGAAAATCGTTCCCTTTTTCTTCTACTTGAATAGATATGGACAAATCTTAGATTGGTTAGGAGAAGGAATGCAGTGGGGTACAAAGAAGGAAGTTTATTGATTTTGCATTTGAACAAGCATCCGTTGGGGGGAGAATCCCATGCACTTGTTGGTCCTGTAAATCGAAGAAATGGTTGGCTAGAGTTGAAGCATTTGACCACCTAAGCAAAAAGCAATTTTCGACTGACTGCTCTAGATGGATTTGGCATGAGAAAGATTGCATACCTAGAGCATCTTATAATATTGCACATATAACAGAAACTCGTCATCAATCCATAGAAACACCATAAAATTCCATAGAAGACATGTTCAATGATGGATTTGGATTAGGTTGTCTTCAATATGATAGTGAGCCAAACACAACTCATGAAAATATAATCAATAATGAAGAAGTGCCAAGTGGTTGGATGGACTCGGCTTTTGAATTTTATAAGCTACTCGATGATGGAAATGAAGCACTTTATGATGGGTGCATGAAGTACTCCATGTTATCTTTTTTGTTAAATTTATACCATATAAAGGGCATTTGTGGCATGACCAATGAAGCCATGACAATGATTTTAGAACTTCTAAAAGATGCCTTAGTGCATGCTAAGATCCCTAGTTCTTTCTATGAAGCCAAGAAGACAATCACAAACTTGAGCTCAAATCCACTAAAATACATGCTTATTCTAATGATTGTATATTGTATTAGAAGGAGGATGAAAATACGGAGACGAGTAAGAGATGTGACACATTGAGATGGAATGAAAGTGTCATACAGTAAAAAAAGAAAAAGGCTGCAAAAATTTTGCATTACTTTTCATTTAAACATAAGTTATAGCTACCATTTATACCCATCAAGATAGTGAAGCTTATAAGATGGCATGTAAGTGGAAGTAGTGAAGATGGCATGTTCAAGCATCCAAGAGATTCTGAAGTAATAAAGATATTTAATGCAACTTACTTTAGATTTGCATTGGATCCTTGTAGTGTTCGTTTTGATTTGACAAGTGATGGTTTCAATTCTTTTGAAAACATGAGTACCAATCACAACATTTAGCTTGTGATTCTAATACTGATTTGGATGTGCATGAAGCCAACTTCACTCTTCCAATGATCATTTCAAGTTTGAAAATACCAAGAAATGATATTGATGTCTACTTGCAACCTTTAATAAAGGAGTTCTAGACACATATAATGTCTCCATGCATGAAACATTCAAAATACAACTAGCATTGATGTGGACAATAAGTGACTTTTTCGAACTTGATACCTTTGGACTAGCTTAGCCACGTTGTAACTTTGATGTGAATCCATTACTAGAACCACATCCTAAATTTGGACTTATAAGGGTTTACTTTGATAGGAGACAAGAGTTTAGGAACCGCCTAAAATTATTATTAGGCATTGAAATAATGAAACAGGTTGAAGATATTGACGTTACATTTGGAAAGTCAATTGGAGGGGATGCTAGAAGGAAGCTAGTTTAGCCCAAAAATTGAATAGTTGACTTGTAACAATGGAAGAAGTTCAGTTGCTTTCATTTTCCATATTGGGAGACTAATATATTGTGTTATAATCTTGATGTTATGCATATTGAAGAAAAAATATAGGTGACAATATCATTTACACCTTGTTGAATGATAGTGTGCAGTCAAAAGACCATTTAAAAGCTCAGAAAGACTTTAAGGCAATGAGAAGAAGAGAGGAGCTCTAGCTTGATGAGAATGGAAAATACTAACCATGCTTGTTTACACTAGGGGTGTGCAACAAATGGGTTCAGTTGATTACAGTTCAAAAAACACTTATCTGTTTTTAAACGAATTAAAAATTAATGTTTCCATAACCAAGCATATGAATTACCAAACCGTTCTAAATTGAAGTTTTTGGTTAAAGTCAAGCGGCAATGGCCTAATTCAGTCTGCACACATTATTTAAAAAGTCTAATTCTAATTTAATCAATTTCAGTATTTCTCTTACATCGCCACTCACTCACTTGTCATTTTTATGAAGTAAAAAAATCCCTATTCCCTAAACATTTAGCAACATATTTCTCCATTAAATCATACTAAGCCTGGTTACAAAAGCTACCCAACATTTAAAATGAACTAATTTTGAATTGAAAAATTGTTGAACCGGTTGAAGCTTTGAGATGTACTATATGTTACTGGGGGTTCTTCCTTTTGATGGCGAGAAATTTGAGGAGATTGAGTTGGAGCCACTTCTCAAATGCCAAATGAGAAAGAGAAGCCAACTAACCTCTAGATGACAAGGCTTAATCTTACTGGAATCATTAACATTGTTGAAGTAATCATCAGCCTCATCATCCATGGAAGAGTGTTATGGGAGAGGGATTAGGAGTCTGCATATTTACTTTTATAGGCACTGTATAAATGGACTGAACTTAATTGCCTTAATTATTTCAGTTAGTTATGGGTCTATACGGTTATTATATTTTAAACTCATAACCAACTATAATACATCGAACTTTTTTATATTTCCCCAATTTAAACCATTTGCAATTTTGAATTGATATAACCTGACTGACTTGGAAATGGTTCGATTGATTTATATTGGTTGAGAACATTTTACTCATCACTAGTTTGTACTAACAAATTGATGCATTTTTTAAATGTTTAAAGAATATTAAGATATCTGATGGTTATTCAAGCAACATCTCTATGTATGTTGATCTAAATGTAGATTTTTTGGGTTGAAAAGTCATGACTGTCTTATACAATAGTTAGTAATTATTGCTATATGTCATGTGTTGCTAGACAAGATAACTGCTGCATTAGTTGAGTTAAGCTCATTTTTTAAATAAATATAGAGTAAAGTTATGAACTCTTTGGATCTCAACCAAGTACAAAATCATATTGTTGTCATGCAATGTTCCCTTGAAATGTTGATCCCCCCATCATTCTTCACCGTTATGGTTTATTTGCGTGTGCATCTGGTTGATGAACTATGTTTAGGAGGTTCAGTTCGGTACCATTTGATGTGTCTCATTGAGAGGTATTATGATATTCTTGCCGTTCAATTAAATATTTAATTCCAACTTAATCTAATATCTTCTGATACAAGTAATTAGTTTTGCCAACACTGGTAATTTCTGAAAATAAAGAGAAGTAGACTGTGTTATAAACACTAAGCGGAATTTGTAGTGATGTTCACATTGTCTGAGGTTTTTGTTGTTGTAATCTATGCGTTAGATTAGTGGTTTAGCCATCTAGCCCTATGTTAAGCCTATTTTTTTCTCCTAAATTAGTGGATTGTGTATTCTTGTTTAATCGTAACACTTTACACCAATATATGTGCAATCTTACTTCTTCATAACGTCTATACAATTGACCGCAGCTTTGCGTAGCAAATGAGCTAATTCGAACCTTCATAGAATCATAAACTAGCGATATGTTTATGGTACTCTCACTGCAATGCATCCGTGGCTTTTCATTGAAAATATATGCAGATGTGATGGCTAGTTAGAATTATGATCTTAGATCATGAGCTTTTATATTATCTAAGTTGACTAAATATCCACCTTCAGCAGACATGCCTTGTTTTATCTGTATTATAAAATCAACATTTTTATCTCTACGTTTGAGATGACGTTGGGTACCTATCCCAATTCTTCAGCACCTTCAAATTTGTCCTCAAATTTGGCAGAAATTTATCTTGTTTCTATTTAATTTTCATTGCTTATTTGGTTAATATTTTAATATTTTCACGCACTTTGTTGATGTTTTTATATTTTAGCAATTAGAATTTGGGTTACAAGAAGGCTTGTTTAAATTTTTAAATGCTTATTGTATGGGTAAAACATTGAATCCACTTTTTTTCTTATCGTAGGATGGTGTTGGATGCACTACACAAGCATCCCAAGGTCAAAATTCACCGATGAGGAGGTCAGAATATCTGCCGCTTTTTCTAACTCTTGCCATATGTGATTAGTTTTTCTGATGTTGGAAAATTTTGCAAGTATAACAAGTTTGTAAATATTTTAGTTACCAATGGATCTTTTTTTTTTTTTTTGTGAACAGAAAATGCTATTTCAACATTCTATAATTAATGAAATATTTCCTTCAACATTATTGGATGTGTCTTAAATTTTTTTCCTATTTTATGGTGCAGGAAAAAGTAAATTTATAAAACACCTAATTATTCTTCAGCATTATTAAATATGATTATTAAAAAAAAAGAATAACTACTAGATATAATTATAGTGCCTAGAATATATTTTTTTAAAATCCTTATCTAATTGAAGGCGATTTCTAACTGCCTTCATATTCTGAAAGTAAAAAATTAAAAATGGAATGGAGGCCATATATTTTTCTTAAAAAAAAATTGAAACCACCTTCGTATACTAGTTTAAAAAAATTGAAAACGATATAGCAGCAGTTACGAGCCGGCGGCATTCTCTAAAAGCAAAATTTGGGAAAATATTTGGCAGCGGTGGTTTGGAACCGCTGCCATGTTGTAATAGAAACTGCAATGATTAAGCCGAACTATCGCCAACCACAAGTGGGCGGCCGGGTTTTTGGCAGTTAGCCTAATCGTTGCCTAGGACAGTGGCAGGAGTTTAAATGGCGGCAAAAACATATGCCAGAGTATCCTCCATCATTATTGTTTTTTTGCGGTGAGCACGGGAGTAGAGATTATTCCATGTAGGTGCAAAAAACAATTTCTTTCCAATATTCCATGGATCAAGGAAAGCTTCATGTTCAATATTCAACAGCTTAGGCAGTAGCATAGATATAAAATTCTTGCTCTATTTACCCCCATTGCACGTTTCTTTGTTTGTGTCATTGTATGTTTTTAAATTTCTTTTTAATGTACACTTCATATGCAATTACTGCTTTTTCATTTGCATTTTCATATGCAATTAATTGAAACATTACTCCAGATATAATGTTAAACTACCATGTTTACTTGTTAAATGCTTATTTAATAATATGAAAATTCTGACAACTTGTTTAACTCTTCATCTATGAGACGTCTTCCATTAAATGTAGAAAGACAACATATAACATAATATATATGCTTTTAATGAATTCTTATTTTATAAAAAAATTATATATGATAACATAATTTTAATTATCTTATTACCAATTTTAATCATCTTATTACCAAAAAAAAAATCTAAGCCATATTTTGTCACGACTTAATTTTAACGTATTATGAATGGTGTAAAAATATTTAATTAGTGTAGATCTATTAACTAAATATTTTTATAAGTCTTGACACTCTGACTTTTTTATCACTACTACTATTATACATATAGTAGAAAAAAAATACTCGTAGTTATATAAGTATTGAAATACAAATTGATATGTGTAATAAAAGAAACATGTACATAAGTTTAGAAAGTTTATGAAATATGCAAATATGAGTATATACATGACATTTTGAGGAAGAATATTTCTTGCCAAATAAATCAAACTATCTCATACTATTCTTTTGGCATGCTTTTACAAAGTGAGAAAAGAATTTGACACATGTGTCAATTCATCTCATTGAGACCATGATCAGTATTTATAAAAGAAATAACACACACAAGTTTGAGTAATAAAAATTATTCAGTGAATGACTATTTCCTCCATTTTTTTAAAGAGTTTTCACTTTAATAGGTTAAATATATATCGATATATTTAAATATTCATCAGATAATAAATTATTGATAATATATTCTTTAAAATGATATTTATTCAAATTATTAAGTTAAATGGCTACATTTGATATTCAAGTTTTTTCTTTGTAACTTCGGTCTTGCCTTATACCCCCTCCTCCTTTTTATAACTTCGGTCCTACCTTAACGTTATACCCCTCCTCTTAGGAATAAGTTGTGTGAAAATTACATATTTTCTCCATATATAACAAATAAGTATCAAGCCATCATAAGCATTAACCAAGATGGGATATTGTAGGCATCAATCATATTGGGATATCATAGGCATTAACTATATTGGAACACTATAAGTATCAATCAAATATTTCATTATCATATATCATAGGTATAGTTAAAATATCAACTTAGCCATAAGTGTTTTATTTGTGATTTTAACAACAAATATAATATATGATTATTTCAAGACTAAAAGCTATTTGAATAATAAGTGTATGATATTAATTCAAAACATACTTTACCAATCCAAAAGCTTTGTTAGATTATAAAAAGGTATTCATAACTAAATCTCACTTTCACCACTTAAATTTATTTTAACTTTTACTAAAAATTTATCTAAGACCCTTGACATCTTATAACACATTATAAATTATCAAATGTTAATTATCTTACACCATTATGATTCTTTAGTATTGTTTGCACAGAAATGAAATCACATTCTCAAAACAGGGCCAACATAAAGTATCATGTAATAGAAGGGTTTTTTTAATATTCAAACCACTTCTATAAATTATCAAATTTTGGTATAACATCCCTAACATATTATATAATGAATAACTCAATTGTTGTATAATTAATTTTCATGAATTTCACCATACACCAAAAGTATGAACTTAAAGTTATGATATTTGGATAGCATGGGAGTTGTCATAACAAATTTATCATTTGGACAATTAAATTAATTTCAATTATTACCAAATTTTGATACAAACTTGATAACATCCTAAATAACATATCTTATGAGTTTCATAATTTTTCTTAATAATTTAATAGTTCAAAATTTTCTAAACTCGAGACTACGCAGATAGGGTCTAGAATTAATATTACATTAGAGCACTTAAAATAGTATATTTTGTTGGATAATTAGATGAGTTTCAAATATCACCAAATTTGGTTGTGAGTTTCCTAACATGTGGAAGCGTGAGTATACCAATTTTCATAATTTTTATCTATCATTTGGTTGCCCAGAGATCCTAAGAATAGAAGCAAATTTGCCAACATCTTATTTTGACTTTATTTCTCCTAGGCTCTTAAAATATTCACCTTTTAAATTTAAAAAATTTTCCAAAAATTTTCAAAATTTTTCCTATATATTTTATCATCATTTATGATATTTAAACATCAAAGTTTATGATTAAAACAATTTTTAAGCATGATTTGGAGAGGGCAACAAAAATATATTAATAAATCCCCTTAACAAAATTCTATTTTTAAACTTTTCTATGATCATCTTACAATCGATTTTGGTGAAACTTCTTTCACTAATGTTATTAACCTAATAACATCTAATATCATTAAATAACATTTAAAAAGAGCACAAAAGAACCATCTCTTCATACATGTCACACATAAAATCACGACAATATTATCATAAATCACCATTTTCATCACTTTTCTTAGGAAAACTCTAAAGAAAAGCGGTAGTTGCCACTTACCTTGAATTTTTTAAACCTTCTAATATACTTAATACTCACTAGAGGCAGTTGAAATCCAACCAAAATTATAAACACTATTTTAGAAAATTTAAAGAAGAATTTCCCATGAAAATATGAAGAAAAAAAGAAGAAAGCATATTTACTTTGCAAAATTTTGAAGAAATTAATTAGGGGATTTTTGAAATAATTGGAGAAGTTGAAAACCTTGGTGAAGTGACTTAAAGACTCCTAGTTTTCTAGCTAAAAGGAGTAGAAAGTCTTTAATTTGCTTATTATTATTTATTAATTTTTAAGAAAATCTTTGGACATTTGGCTAGCCAATTTTGACATCCATGCATACCTTCAAATTAGAAAATGATGACCCAAACACCCAATAAAAATAAGCCATCATGAAAGACAAAAATGAGTTATTACAACTTAGCCTCTAGTTTTGTCTTTTTTTTTCATTTAGGTCCTTGGTTTCTTTTAGAAACTTGGACCTATGTTTTTGGGCCCAATAAATCATATTAAGCCTCTAAAAATTAGGCCAAATCAATTCAATAATAATAAAAATTAATTATTTAAAAACATAAAAGGGTTTATAATATATTAATCTTAATTTTTTTATTTTCTTTGGATATTTGCCTTTAAAATTTTAAATATTTTTTGGACTTTATTTCTGAACTTCCATACACATTTTGGGTCCAAAAATTTTGATTTAGTTAAGCCCAAGAATTTTCAAATTAATTTGTTTAATTTTTAACTCAATTTCTCACTTTTTTTTATTTATCAAATTTTATAATTTTAGCAAATTCCTATGTGAATTTTTCTAAACTTATTATTGGATTTTTAATTAGATTTTAATATATTTTATTTTCCAATAAATTTTTCATAAAAATTTTAATCAAGCTCACATTAAAATTACTCATACGATTCTCTTGAATTTTATTCGATTTTCCTATTGAATTTTCTTATACGAGTTTTTTTTTAATATAATACCTATTTGAAAATTTTAATTCACTTAAAATATTTTCTAAATAAGATTCTTATGAGATATTACAGATTTAATAGAAGAAATATTTGCTCTCACAGAAAAGATTTTTCTTCTAAAAATATGACTAAGAAATCAATCATTTGAAAATTTTAAGTGTAATATTTACTCATAAACTTCTCAAGTAATTATATAATATAATTGAACATAATTTTCATTTATATTTAAATATAAAAATATTATAGATATAATATATAGCACATAATCCTTGAAAGAAAAAATATTATATTCAAACTTTGATATCTAAAAATATATTTGCAAACATAAGAAATAAAAATTGACCTCAATTTTGGAATACCTTTGTTAAAATAATGGAAAGAAAGAGAAACGGTGTGAGAAGTCATGAAATACTTGACAAAATCATAAGTGACGTATACTTAGTTTAAATTATACCATTTGAAAATTGATAAAAAGAAAATAGAAAATATTTAAAGAAATGAATTTGATTTTAATTTTTAAATATTTTATATTAAAATAGAATATAAAATTAATTAATTCAAATGATATTTTCTGCATTAAAGTTTTAACCTATTTAAAACATTTTATAATAAAAAATAATACCATATTATATTTTAGTACTATTTATTGATATTTGTGTATAAGTTGTAAATATAAGAGTGAACATTAAAAAATAAAAGTAAAAACATGCAATATGGAAAATAGAAAAAAATATGTGAGTTATAAAATAATAAAAGTTAAAAATAAAATATATAATTAAATAATTCAATTAAATTAAAATTTTAACTTATTTAAAATATTGTAATAAAAATAAGATATATTGCGTTGCATCTATATTACCTATTGACATTGATATTCAAATTATATATAATAAAAGTGAACATAAAAGGGAAAAAAAGAAGAAAACTAAAAACTTACAATGAAATAGATAAATAGAAATGAAACATATTACTACAAAATTGTTATATAATGTCAATTATTTAACCAATTCCATGTCAATTATCCATTAATATATATATGGATGTTATTGTATGTCTAGTATATTCAATATTGGTTCTTAGACCAATATTGAATACATGTAATGGCGTCAATTTTTTGACAAGAAAATTGATATATTTAGTTTGTAGATATTGTTAAATAATTGAGACAAGATGTTAGTTTTCTTCTTTTTTTTAGTTTAATTATCAATTTTATTATTTATATCAAATATTGATTCATAAATCACAGTTGAAAATTGACTTTTTTCTTATATTAAATTTCACATAATATGTTAGTTCCTGTTAAATAAGCAGCATGTAATGTAAGATAGGACAATGATTTTATAAAATAACTAATATGATTTACTAATTTTTTTATCCATTAGAATTCTTTTAAATCATACTACTCATAGAGCAATATTCAAACCTAACTATAGAACCCAACATATCATATTATTATATAAGTAGTACGATAGTAGTGCTTAAGTATTATCTCAATGTTTCTATAGTAAAAAATAATATTTCAAATACAATAAACACTAGATGATAATAATTTTATATATTTAATTGAGTCCAAATAGTTGAAAACATATAATATGTTTATATTGCTAAATTTGGAAATAATACCTTTAAATATACAAAAGGAAGTTATATTGTGTTTCAACAATATAGTCATTGATAAAAATTCTTATGAATCTTATTTTAGAAAAAGAAGGGCATAAGCACATCAAAATTGATGTTATAAATACAATATTAATATAATATGTTTCTATTGAAGAAAAATTTATTACCTTTCTTGTGTTATTGAACTTTGGTGGTCTTATGTGTTATTTGTATAATGTTCATGCCATCTTGGCCTTTTTTTTTATAAAAATACTTATTGATTTATTTTTGAAGGTAAGAAATATGTTTTTTTTTTCTAAGAAATCCACACCACCTAAAAAACCCTAAATAATGAAATAAAAAATATAGAATCCAAGCAAATTAACATAATACACAATAAATAGTCATTCTTTAGAGAAAAAATGAGATGTTCCAATGGACCTTAATATTAAGAAGAAGACGTCAACAAGAGTGACCAAATGGTTGAAATTGAGCTAAGGTAATCTTTTGTATGAAAAAAAAGCAAGAGACTTCTTGCTTATAAAAGAAAACCAATTAGTTATTCTTTTTATAAGGTACTATGAATTTTATAAAGAAGATGCTCTTGCTTTATAATCTACATATTGGCACTGTAATAGGCTTCTTTTGTATTTTAACTCCTACCTTTGTTTTCATAAGTTTTGAAGAAAGAAAAATGATGTTATTTTAATATTCTACATTGCTTATACATTAAAATTGGCATTGTATGTATTGATGTTAATCATTAATAAACTATTGATGTTATTTTCTTATTTTTGTCAAATTATTATTTTTTATTGTTTGATTATGAGTAAGGCATAATTTTATTTTTTCACATTAGGTATTTTTAGAAACTTGATATTATACAGTATTCATGTTAGTTATTATCAAACAACCAACTTGGTTTCTTAGTTTTTTTTTTTAATTACTATTATTATTGCTTAAAAGCAAATTTTCAAACTTATTACATAAATAGCAAGGTAGATATACTTATTAATACAAAAGAGCATTATCTTATAAGCAACATTAAATCATGCAATAATATTTATAAATAACTTTAATAATGCATATAAATATATATATATATATATATATATATATATATATATATATATATATATATAAACATAAGTAAATGCATTAAATCTTATAATCGCATGCATATATGCATTTTCATTTACAATTAAAATCATTAAGTTATACATTTAACAACCTTCTTAAGCCAATGCTTATCTCCTTCTCAATACACATGTAGCCCATTTCTCCTGCAAAGTTGTTATATCTTCTTTACTGTAAGGCATTGTGTTTCTTTGGTAGAACTACATGTTTACATGCAAAACTCGATAAGAAAGCAAAACTACATATTTTTGTATAAGTATTTACCTAACTAAAATTCAAATGAATTACCTTATTAGGCCCTTTTGTTCCTTGTTAAAGTTGTTATATCTTTTTTATTGCAAGGCACTATGTTTCTTTGAAAAAACTACATATCTAGATGCAAAACTTGATAAGAAAATAGAATTACATGTTTTTGTATAAGTATTTACCTAACTAAAATTCAAATGAATTATCTTATCGTGCCTTTGATTCCTCTTTATATGCATAACTATGTTTGTCATATATTTCATTATGAAGTAGTCATACTCAACATCGTCTTTTGTATGAAGCACTATAACAAACTAATCTAAAATAATATCAATTTCATGTAATAATGATCAATCTCTATATAAGGTACTCAAACATACACAAAAATGTGACTTTTACTTGCACCTATTGGATGGTGCCCATTTTGTTTGCATTGCCTTTCTTATAATGTACATTCATTGCCTTGATGAGTATTACCTTCCAACCCAAGCACAATTTATGTCCTAACAAGTTAAGCTAGTAGATCATTTTATTCTTTAAATAAATAACAGTTAGTATTTAGTGGTACCTATAACATTATAAATATTAACGTAAGACAGTTGAGGAAAAAATATAACTAAAAATGAATTAATTATCTTTGCACTCATATACCATTCATGGTGTGGTACCATGTAGTATTATCACTTTTTGTTCATTAACATAACCTTATCTATGTACTTGTACTAAACTCTAATGTTGTGCTTAGCTCTTAATTATGATTTGAGTTTAGAAAATTATAAAAGGAATCGAATTTTCTATCCTCAATGAAATAGAGTAATTACTTATTATTTTGAAAACATATAAGCATCAAATTTATAATGTTTAATATGTGCACAAATTTAAGAAAAACTTGAAGGGAAAATGCTTGATCTAAGTCTCCATACTGATAACATTTATCTCTTTCATACTTAAAAGTTGCAAGATAAGATCCTTGGATAAAATAATATTATATTCATGTTTCACAATGTTAAAGCTCATAAACAATGAAATGAGATCATCATTTGAGATCTCTTATGCAACGGATCAAAACTTCTTTTAAGATATGTTAACCTTTGTCGAAAATAAGCTATCAAATACTTTGATTCTTTAGACATACCATCCTTGTCCTTGTCCATATCTAGCAACTTTTTATCAATTTTTTTCTATAGAGATACCTAAAAATGAGCTAAAAAAATGAAAATTAACCATATTATTTTATTTAACCATAAATAATAAAATAAAATGATAAAAAATCTCACCTCTGTAAAGAATAAAATTAAAGCCTTTGGTTAAACTAAGCAAGTACCAATTGTTTAGGCCATCATGGTCATATAATTTATTGGTAATGGCATCTTAATCATGCCATCCTAGAGAACATCTGCCATAATCTTACATTGATCCTCTACCAATGTAATAGTATGGGGCATGTAGTCTAGGAAAATTTTATCCTTCACCACCTACTTAATAAATGGTCTTATAATCATAAATACAAATCTATATCCACTTTATAATGATAAATAAGCTAGTTAATCAGCATTAATGTAAAATTACAGCATTGTTAAAGAGTACTTAGTAATAAAGAGTAAAATAACAAGAATTTATCTATGGTAACTGGGTGAAAGAGTCGAAGTCAACTAGCAAGTAGCTGTTTTACTGTGGCATATAGATTAACATGTATACCTTTTCATCTTTTTTCAAGCAATGGTTGTTATCTTGCCCTCTTGTTGAAGCATGGTCACCACATTTTGCACCATGTCACTCCTTAGATTCTCTCTCATCTCATTCATAAGCTTTATGACATCTTTATTCAATAGTCTTTCATTGCAAAGACATTTTCAAGCTCTTTTGAAATGGGCCTTAGGGCTAATTGATCTTCTAGAACTTTTCATAGTTTGAGATACTCTTGAGTTCTTAAGGTAGTAATTAAGATGTTCATCCTCCTTTCTGACTAAAACTCTCTTTTGATGGCTTGTTGCATAAGCTCATTTTAACACAATATAATCAAATATGATTAGTCATGTATTGGTAATTAAATATCACATTTTGTATTTTACAAATAAAATAACAACATCACTTATAATTCACTAGGCAACTAACTAACTCTATTTTATCGTGAACTCGCTCTTCTTATTGACTTTGCCTTTTACATACTAATCATGTCGTGGGATGGGGGCAATAGAGGCAGATGTTTAATTGCCAAGTTCAAAAGCTTTTTTAAAAGCTTGAGTCTTTTCCTTAATGAACTTTTCTTTAAGGTTCCCTCAATGAGATAAGTTATACTTATAGACATTTTTTGATTAATTTACCTTATTCTTTGCATATAGGATATAGGACCTATTAACAAAAAATAAAATAAAATAAAATAAAATAAATGATGAGAATATGTTATTCACTATCAATAGTGAAAGAAAGATAATAATATTGAAATGGACGCATTTACTTAGAAATCATCCGAGTGGTATATTTTCATAAACTTTTTCCAAATTTGGGTGTTAATCCATTAATATTTTTCAAAGGGAGCTCCTACCTTCTTCCTAATGGGTTGATCTACTCCTTTGCTAATTTGTTCTTATAATCCTTCCACCTTTTACTTGCCACCATTAGGATGTGGTCTTTATACTCCTTGAGCATATTGAAGGTAGCTTGTAAGCCATCGTTAGGATATAGTCTTTATACTCCTTGAGGATACTGAAAGTAGCTTAGAAGGTAACCCAAATGAGTGACAAATATGATTAATAATTCAAAAAGGTTGTCATACACATATGAAAATTGAAATGGAGATGGGTATCAAGGTTCCTCACTAATATATCATCATAGATGGCATTCTTGTTGTCAAGTTGCATTTAGTGTCATTTCCTTGTAATAATGGACACCTTGATGCGTATCAAGCAACTAGTTTAGTTGTTGAATATAGTTCCATCAAACCCATATGCCTAGCCCTTGTTTGTAAAGTTTAATCTATACTTTTTCCCTTTAGTATGCTTAAGGATAAAGTCCCTTATAATTATGGGATTCCTACGCCCTTTTCTTTTTTGACCACCTTTACCAAAATCAATTGAATCCATATTGCTTTTATTTATAGAGTTTTAACAAAAGCAATACAAATATTTAACTTATATGCTAAGTTACATCTGATAAACAATGAAGAACTTACATGTGATACTTAAATAACAATGAATGATTATATATTATTTTATCACATTCAAATTGATTTTAGAACAAATCTTTACCTACAATAAATTAATATTTTCAAAAATAGTAATCAAGCAATTAAGCCAAACCAATATAAAAAGTTGGTAAAAAAAATATAACATCCAAACAAAAATAACATTTTCAAAAATATAAGTGTATAATAAGACATATATTTAGGTATATTAACTTTTTATGTTAAATAATGCTTTTAAATTATATAAACAACAATTAAAGAGTAATTTAAAAATAAAAAATGAAAGTTTTTCAATTATATACAACAATGCTACCTATTTAATCTTGAAAATCACAATCAAAATATAAAATATTCATAAAGCATAAGAGAACTAGGGAAAATACCTCAAATAGATAATAGTATATGCTCAAAGATAGGAGAAGCTTAATACCACACAATCACTGAACAAATGTTAAAGAAAATTAAGAGGTGAGCATGAAAAATGCAAAGCAAATCATCGCATGAAACAAGTTTATCTATGATTCTAAAAGATAAAGATGATTTATATGCTAATGACATCACTTTTAATGTCAGTTATTAATAAACAATTGATATCTATATATTTTCATGTTGGTTTTCACTAAAACTAACATTTAATGTTTTATACATAATTACAAAAATATCACTCATGCAAATTTTAAACATATACTGCATATAAGAACTAACATCTAATGTTTGAGACTTTTTCAAACTTAATGGCTTGCCTTCATTTTTTAGGTTGGTTTTTTAAACAACCTAGGGGTAAGTTTTTTTTTTTTTTCCTAAATCTATTTTTTGAGCCAACTTGCTAATAATCAATGTAGAATAGATATTATGATCTTATAACATCAATTATTAAATAGAGTAAATATGAGAAGTTGCTTATATTTTCAAAAATATCACTGCGTCATTATATTTATCAATTTTTACTTTAACTGATATTAATATAGTGATATTGTATTGTAATTCTGTAGTAATTATAGTTCGTGAATTGCAAATCCTTACCAAATTCCTAAGTAATTTATTTTTAATTTGAAATATAACAAATAAAAAATAATATTAGGAAAATACTAAAAAACTTAAATAAAAAAATTGATTTGATATTTGAAATTTTTATTAAATAATAGGGGTATGTAATTAATTCTTTCAATATTAAAATTTTAACTTGTATTATATATTTTTATAAATAAATTAAATATATATTATTATATTTATACTACTTAATAGTGACATAGAAAATAAAAAAATGTAATGAAAAATAAAAAAAATAATTGATGAGTTATAAGTAATATAAATAGTCAAATAATTCAATTAAATTAAACCTTGAACTTAGGTAGAATATTTTTATAAGAAAAATAAATTTTATTACTTAGTAATATTAGTATCTAAATTACAAATAATAAGAGCGGATATGAAGGGGAAAAAAAGGAAATAAAGAATGCAAGTGATTAAATAAAAGAAAGTGAAACATGTATAAAAATTATAAAGTTATACAACTTAAAAAATTGAATATGCAATTAGTCAACTTAATTTAACTAAAATTTTAACTTACTTAAAATATTTTATTATCATTAAGTTAGGGGTCTAGATCCTCTTCAATAATTATTGCAATTCTTGAATTTAACTATTCAAATAAATGGAATCCTTGTATTTTCATAAGGTTCACACCAATCAACAGGTGATGTTGCACCTGGAGCTACAGTCACCGGAAGGGACCTAAATCCATTAAGATGGTTCAAGAGCAGGAAATCTTGCATCTGATCAAGAAATTCTCCCATAGTTTGATCATACCAGATGATGAAGGGCCAACAAGTTAGGAAGTATTTTGGTTCAATCTATTTGTGGTGACTTAAGCCCAATTATTCTGCACAGAAAGTGGCACTATTTTATAGTCCTAAATGGGATTGATTTTGGTGAACACAAGGGGTCATTTTGATTTTTCACCTTGTCAAAGAGTTGAATAAAGAAAATAGATAATGAATTATTGTTTTGTGATTGATTCAAGCACAAGGCACATAATGTTTGTCAGAGGATGCTGATCCATTTCTTGAAATAAAGATCCATTAAAATGACAATTTATTACAAATTCTTAAATACATATAAATGTATCACATGGAATCAAATATAAATCAACATGTAAAATAATTAACTAATAGTACTTAAATATAGTTCCACGTGTCAATTTCTAAGAATTTCTCCAGCAACATGGACTGAATAGCTCTTTTTTTATCTCTTGCTAAAAGACTGGAACACAATTTGTCACACATTTCCGATTAAATAAAAGAAATAGTAGATAATTGCTTTGATAAGCCAACTTTTCTAAATCAAATATACTAAATTTTCCGGTGAAGGTCCAAAACACGAATCACCACCAGCGAGAAGAATGCTAGTGATCCGACGAGAGATATAAGAATGGAAGCAGCAACTTTGTCACAAAATTTCCCAAACACATTGCACACCTTGTTCCATAGCACGTGTGAGTTCCCGCGGTACCCAACAATGCCGACCGCCGCCGCGGCTCCGTTGGCGGAGAACAGCAGCGCAACCATTGCTCCGTCGATGATGATGATCAATGAAGCCAAGCCTTTGATCTTGCCTCTACTTGCAAGAGAAAGCAAGAGGGAGAGTGCTGCATATGCGCATGCTATTGCATTTGCCACCACAAAATAGCTGCCATACACACAGAAATATTGTACATTATATTATATGAATAATTGCTACCAATTTGCCAGGAACTTGTGTATAATTTTGTTTTTTTTTTTTTTTTACTCACCCTGATTTGGTTTACGCTTTATTACGTATGTAATAACAGATTTTGACTCAAATATTTAAAGGGTCAAATAATTTAGTAAAAAAAAATTTAATTTTTTTACAAAATTACATGATATTAATATATTATTTATAAATTTTGGGTGTCTCCTAGTGTATGTATGGTTTAATTTTTTTTAGGACAAACTGTCTTCATATACCCTAATATTTAGTCTAAGTACACGTGTGTTCTATTTTACAAAATACAAAATGCACATGTATTGGAAAAAAAATACACTCATCATATTTATTTTTCTATACAAAAAAGGTGGGCATAACTTTAAAATGAAAATAATAAAAATAAAAGCATATTTTTTGAAAATTAAAAGTGCAAATATCATTAGCTAAAATTAAAAAAGAAAAAGAGAAGTGCATCATTAAAAAAAAAAAAAACTGCCTTACTATTGATGAAATTAGAGGAAAATTTTTTACTCTCATAATTAGTCTAATTAAATTCCAACACAAATGCTCTACTAAGAGTATAGTGGTATTATATATATAATATTGACATTTAATTAATTATTTTATCAACTAAGAATGGGTCAAAGTCCCAAAGGAGGTTGCAAGTATAAATGCAAACGGCCATTGTAGCCGACCTATTGATGTTTCTAGACAATGAAGATGGAAGGCAGCTACGCAATTAATATTTTAAACCATAGGATAAGGTCCCATAATAACTGAATTTCCATCCTTGCATGTTCTTCCATCGTCTTCTTTCTCGTGCGTGAAAGAGACAAATGTGGAGGTTTTTTTTTTTCCTTATAATTTTATTACACATAGAGAAAATTAATTTTATTAAACATTGATAAAAAAAATAATTCATCATGTAATATTTTGGGAAAAGGTTTAATAAATTGTTGTTCTTATTCTATTTGAAAAAAAAATGAAAAACTATGGAAGACAAGAATGGCGAGTAGAATAGTTTGGGTATAGATAAAAAGACCCTATATATATTGATTTAGAGTAGTCGAGATCAAGTTGAAAAAACCTTACACTTAGTATATTAATAATACATATTTAATTAACAAATAATTTTATATTTGTTTTATCCATATTTATACCCTGTCCACACTCACTAAGACAAATAAAAAAAATATTGTACTAAACCTAAAATAAACACATAAATCATTACGAAAAATTAGCCCCACAAGCAACAAACTCAACATTGGTTTTCGTATCTAATTTTGCAGCCACGCAACCATTAGTATTACCCAATACCCCTTGGTAGGGAACACACTGTACCATATTCCTCGAATAAGGAAAAAGTGTTTACTCCAAAAAGAGACATGGAAATAAAAGATAAGATTCGTGAGATCTACTATGTGTTTCACCTCTTATTTCTATATTTTCCCTTTCGAAGTAAGTATTTTTTTTTTTTAACTTGAGAAGTAAAATAATATTTTTTTTTCACCAATTGAATATACACAAGCCAAATTGAGTAGAACTTTGAACTAGTTGAAATTGAATCATAATTTATATTCAAATAAATTTAAATCTTTTGTTCAAATTAAGAATGGGAACGTTTCTATGAGATTTGATAATTTATTTGATTTAATTAGATAAATCAAAATCTTAAATAAATAAATTTAAATTTAAATGAATTAAATCATCTTGTATTATTGATTTATTAACTTAGTTCATTTAGTTTAAAATTATATAAAAATTATTTAAATTAATTTAAATACTATAATATTTATATGTAACATCATAATTTATTTCATGAATATTATTAAGATATATTTATAAATATAACTTATTCATCAAATTAGTAACAAATTAAGTTTGGTTAATTATCTAACATACAAACAATGCTTCAGGTCCAAGTTCAAATCATTTAATTGATAATCTTGAGTTATCAAATTAATTTTCAAATCATTTCATAAATTTAAAGGTTGTTTGATTCACTTTAATAGTATGAAATATTCTATTTTTTTTTCGAAAAATAGAAAAAGAATGAATTATTTAATTAGTTATTATCTTATAAATTGGAGGAAATAGAAAGTCCTATTTCTCATAAAATATGAGAAATCACTTACTCGTCTCCTCTTAAGCAAGTTCTATTTTCTATATTATTAATAAATATAATGATAAAATTATCCTTATTAAATTTAAATAATAATAATTAAAATTTATTAATTTATATTACAATAATATTGAAGATATAATAATTATTTTATTAGTATTTTTTAAGATATTTAAAGTTAAATTAAGTAAAACATAAGAAATTACTTCTTAGAAAGTGTTATTTCCTATGTATTAATCAAATAATTTTGAATATTTTCTAAAAAATTCATATAAAAATTTATTTCTGCGAAAATTCAATTTTTCGTGAGAAGATATTTTCTATATGAACTAAACGACTCCTGATAATCCTAACTCATCAAATCATTTCATAAATATTATTAAGATATATTTATAAATTAACTTACTCATCGAATTAATAATAAATTAAATTTGGTTAATTATCTAACATACAAACAAACCTTCAAGTACAAGTTCAAATCAATTTAATTGAGAAACCTAACTCATCAAACTAATTTTCAAACTAAATCACAAATAATTTACGATCTAATTTGGCTTATTTTCAACCCTTACCCGAACTTCACAAATTAAAAATGGGAAGTAATTAAAATTAACCATTAATTAAGATGGGGAGAAAACTCACACAAAGGCGGACAAATATTGCCATTTAGCAGTAACAGGGAGATGGAGAGGAGGCAAGGACTCTGAAAGCTCCACTGAAACAACCTTAGTCTGCTTATCCATTCCCAGAACTATGGCTGCCACAAGAGTCAGAGCAAATGCCAGAACCCTCAAAACCAAACCACAAACACCATTTGGCTGCACAGGCTTTGCCTCCACTGCTTGATTCCTTCCTTTGTTGCTCTCCAATGATCCTTCCATTCCATTCATGGCAGTAAAATAGCTAGTTTTCACTTTTCTCTTCTGACAAGACAAGAGCACATGTAAGTTTATGTCACTATTTTATTGTCAGGGGATATGTTTGCAAAAGAGGCTGGAGAACAGGGTCTTAAATAGAGAGATGAGATAAGCAAAAAAAAAATTGCAACATCAGTTGTCTTGATTTTTTTGGTATTGGTTGGCGACAATTAATGTTTGTATGATTTTTCAGTCCCATATTTTTATCCATATTCTTAGAAGAAGTGGCAATTAAAATTTTAATCCTATCATAATGGAATATGCTCCCACGTCCAATTGAACGTGGGTGTAGCATTTTTTATTATTATTATTATTTACATCACATATACTTACCTTTATTTGCAATAGGAGCAATTAAATAATCCCTTCTAATAAAATCACTTTCAAAAATTAAACTTAAAATTGTTTACTAAATGTGAAATATTTTGGACTTTGTTTACTTCCACCAAACCAACAAGTGGGCGTGGCATTTTTATTAGTTACTATTATATACTTTAAGACTTGAATTAAGTTTGTTTCATTTGTTGAAACGTATTAAATAAATAACAATCAAAATTGAATAAATCAAGATTCTATTCTATTTGTTGAAATTTATATATTTTGATTAAAAGATTATGATAATTAAATATTAGGGAGAGACTTCCATGCATGGCTGCACCACTAGATGTGCGGTGATGATGCCTCGTACTATTTCTTGGAAACGTAGAAAAAGAGTGGCCCTGATGGACGAAAAATTTAGCAAATCGCCCCTTCATTATAGATGCTTCACGTTCTTACTGATCCTTTGTTTTGCTGTTCAATGTTTATTATGCCATCAATAAATTTCTTTCCTAACCTCAAATAAATAATTAAATAATGTGTGTATATATATATTTTAAAAACATGGCAAAGATAAATATTTTTCAAATTTCAATTGTAGGATTGTGACGCGTAACTATGAAATAGGCTATTACTTTTCAATTAGCATTGTTTCTATGACAACTAATTATTTTTTAATAATAAAACCTTTCATAATATTATAATAATCATGATATAATTATTTTTATATTAAATTATTTTGATAAAAATATAATATTTTTATTATAAAAATAATTTAAATAAGTTAATAATTCAATATAAAATATATATCAATTGAAGTAGTCAATTAATATTTTATATATTTAAATGTAATTCATTATTAATGTAAAGTATTTTACACTATCAATGAATTGGAAGATGCTATGTAATTAGAAAATTAAAATTAATTAATAAAATTTATTTATAATAAATAATTTTAATATTTTTTAATAATATAATAATACATAAATGGATAATAGTATAAAACTCATTTACACTAATATTCTATTTATTAATAAAATTATTTAAAAAATAAATTTCAAGCTTTTTAAAATTTTTAAAAAATAATTATATTACTTATTGATATTTCATTTAAACTTTAAATATCATGAGTGAAAAAAAAAGAAAATAATATAATAGAGTAGTTAAAGATAACAAACATAGGATATGAATTGTGAAATTTTAATGAAATTTTAATTAATGTATTTTTAATTTAAAATATAGTACTTGTAATTTGAAATAAAAATATATAAAAAAATTTAAATAAATAAATTTAATTTAATTTTTTAAATTTTAATTTTGAAAATAATCTTACTTAACCAAATGCACCAAGTTAAATTTTATATTTTGTTAGAATTATATCTTTAAATTTCATATTTTAGCCAATCATCTCTTAATTTTTTCTATTTTTTTGTCCCCCAACTCATTTTCTTTACCATCACCTAACTAATATGTAATATGCAATTTGAACCATTCATTTGGTAATGCAAGATTATACTATTGAAAGTCTTAATCATCATCACAAATTTAATAAAATAAATAAAAAGAGGTGAAATAGTGTGTAAATTATAAAATTATTGACAAAATTTGAATTGATATATATTTAATTTGAAATGTGAGACTTAAAAATTGATGACAAGAAAATATTTTTAATTTTAAATTAATAAATTTTATATTAATTTTTAAATTTTAATTAAATGATGAAATATTTATTTAATTCATAATTTGAATATATAGTGAAATAATTTAATTGAATTAAAATTTTAATTTATTTAATATATTTTTTAATAAATAAAATATATCATATTTTATATATATTTCTTAGTGATATTAGCATTTGAAATCTATAGAATAGAAATGTAAAAAAAATTAATTAAGCAAATAAAAAGAAATAAAAGATGTGTGAGAGTTATAAATAATAAAAAATAAAAATTGAATACGTAATTAAGTAATTTAATAAAATTAAAACTTTAATTTATTTAAAATAAAAATAAAATATATCATATTAATTTATACTATTTAGTGAAGCTATTATTTGAGTTATAAATAACAAGGTTGAATATGAAAAAATAAAAAAATGTAATGGGATAAATAAAAAAATATATAGTATATAAACTCTAAAGTAATAAGATTTAAATATAAAATATATAATTAATTAGTTTAATTAAAATAATCATCAACTTATTTAAAATATTTTTATATTAAAAAAATTATTATATTATGCCATATTTATATTCTCTAATAATATTATCATTTGAAAAATAGGAAAAAAAAAGCAACAAATTAGATTAAAGAAAAAATAATGCATTAATTATAAAAGTAACATAAAATTAAAAAAATATAAATATGAAACTGGAAGTGTGTGTGTGTATAAGGTAGTTAAAGAGTTAAAAGACATGATTTAAATTTTTATAATAAGAATAAGTGCATAAATTAGAAATAGAGTTTAGTTGAAGAATTAAAGTAGAGTACTAAAAATCATGCAAGGGCCGACACATAAACATATATATATATATATATATATATATATATTTATTTATTTATTTTGAGATTAGGAAAGAAATTCATTGATGGCATAAAAAATACCAGGCAGCAAAGTAAACGATGGGCAGCAAGGTGAAACATCAATAATAAAGGGGTGATTTGTTGAATTTTTCTTCCGTCCGGACCATCTTCTTTTTATGTTTTCAATGAATGGTACGAAGTCATCATCACCGCACATCTAGTGAAGCATTCATGCACCACTTTGTCAGTGGTACATGTTGGTCTTCTCCTAACGGTGGATAGAAAAAATGACTTCAACTTTAAAATAAAAATATTATTTTTATTCAATTTTTTATATTTAATATTAAATAAATATAATGTTATATTCTTATCACTCTTGTGCTCTGTGCCGACATAAGTGGACCTACGGGTCATGCCTTATAAATGCATAAGGTAAATTTTAATTGCACGTATTCCTATAATTTTTATAAAAAGATTCAAATCTTTCAAAATTTTACATTGGAAATGGTAAATTTTATATAAATTTTGAAAAAAAAATTATGCAACTTAATTTGAATGATAAATTGCATCATTTTGTATACCTATTGCTATTACATTATAAATTCCTTAAACGTTTATAATTTTTTTAGAAAAATTACGAATCTTATAAAAAAAATTATAACTTTTACTATTTTTATTTTAAACTTCAGGGGAAAATGTATACATATGTATAACAAATTTAATCATATATTAAATTTATTTTGTCAAATTTTATATATTATATAATAATATATTAATAATTAAATTTAAAAATATATTAATATTTCGTATTAATAATATATTATAAAATTTTCTGTTATAAATCTCACGGAATTTTAAATACAAATGGGCATTGTCCATTAAAATAGATGTGATATATTTTCATAAAAATGGCCCTATCACGTGGTGAAGGTCATGCGATGGTGATGTGATTGTTTAGTTACAAGCGAGCTCCATGTTAATCAACCCTCTTTGATCGACGCAGGGAGAAAAGTTAGTTATCCAGTCATTTATGTTTATATTATACTAGGTTCTAAACTCGGAATTAAAGATACATTTTAAAAAATAAAGAATAATATTATAATTTTAAATAAAAAATAAATAATGAATAGTTATAAATTTTTAAAAAAATTAATTTATTATTTTATATTAAATTTTTAATTTTAAATGTTCTCATCAAGATTTATAATATTATATTTTTATCTTTTAAAATATAAAATACAAATTCCAATTCATAAATCTATACCGTGCCCGAGTTGTAAATTTATTTTTATTTATTTACATGAATAAAATTTTAAAAAAATATAAAATTATCGAAATTTAATTTATTGTATTTATGAAAGATAATGATAATTTTAAATTATTTAAGTTATACTTAATGAAAGAGATATTAATTCTTTTAAAAAATTTATTGAAAATTCAGATCTAAACACATAAAATTTTGAAATATTTCATATGTTCTTAAAGCTTTTGAATTGCACATTTTTATTGCAGGGTTTGCTTATCAGTAAATTATGTAGTATAATTGAATATGACTTACATTTATATTTAAATATAAAATTATTATAAGTATAATATATTACATAATAAAAATTTAGAAAAGAAACTACAACCATGAGCATAAGTATATTATTCACTCATATTTATTTTTAGGAGAGAAAAATTTTGTGGTAATAATATCAATAAAACAGAGGATGTGAGTATCTTAACTTTTGAATATAAAGAGTAAGGTTTCTATTACAAGTTTTGCTTTCAAACCTTGAATGTGGGCTTTTAAAGAAAAGAAATTATATTTAAACTTCGATGTCCATAAAAAAATACCTGCAAAATGAAAAGAATTGAAGTTTGATCTCAATTTTAGAATTCTTTTATTAAAAGAATGAATTTAATTTATTTTGTAAGGCATATTAACAAAAGATAAATTAAAATTTTCTAAAATAAAATTTTTATAAATTTTTAATTGATCATAATATATTTAATTTGAAATATAGCATTTAAAAATTAATATTAAGAAAATATTAACAAAAGTTGTATAAATAAATTTTATTTAATTCTTAAATATTTTTATTAGTAGGGAAGTTTTAAATTATTTATAATTTTTATAATAAAAATAAAATATATTATATTATATTTATATTACTTAGTAATTATCGTATCTAAACTATAAATAATAAGAGTAAATTTGAAAAAAATGAAAATATGAAAAAAGAAAAATGCGTGAAGTGTAATGTAATTAGAGTTTACAAATAAAATATGCAATTAGTATTTAACTTACTTAAATAGAATATGTAATTAAATATGTAATTAAATTAAATACTTAACTTACATAAATCATATTATTTAAATAGTAAATAACAAGAATGAAAAAGGTAAAAGAATTGAAAAACGTACAATAGAATAGATTAAAGGAAGTGAAATTTCGTGTGGATTGTAAAATTTTGACAAAATATAATTGATGTATATTTATTTTGAAATATAATATTTGAAAATTCATATCAAGAAAATATTAACAATATTTAAATAAATAAATTAATTTAATTCTAATTTTTAAATATTCTATTAAACATAAAATAATAAAATAATAAATTTAATTAATATTTTTAAAGTAAAATTTTATAATAAAAATAAAATACATTGTATCATATATATGCTACTTAATAAAATTAGAGTATAATAGTAAACGACTGGTGTGAACACTAAAAAAAAATTGAAATGTAATAAATAAAAAGAATAGAAACAATTTGTGATAAGTTATTAGTGTTAAGAGTTAAAAATAAAATATGTAATTAAAAAATTCAATTAAATTAAATCATTAACTTACATAAAACATTTTTATAATGAAAATATATTGCATTATAATCATATTATTCAATAATATTATCATTTGAGCTATAAATAATAGGAGAAAACAAGAAAAAGGAAAAATATATAATAAAATAATTAAATGAAGTGAAATAGAATGTGACCTACAAAACATTTGCAAAAAATTGATTTGTATTTATTTTGAAATATAATACTTAAAAATTTATATCAATATAATAATGATAAATTTTAAATAAATAATATTATATTTTTTAATATTTTTATTATAAAATACAATGTATAATTAACTGATTCAATTATAATTTGTATATTAAATTTTAATGTATTTTAGCTATAATAAAACTAATATATATCTTTTTGTATATATCAATAATATTTAGTGATATTACCTTTTAGATTATAAATAGTAAGAGTAGATATAAAGAGGATAAAAATAAAAAATATGTAATGAAATAAATAAAAATAAGAGAAATAATGTGTGTCATAAATTAATAAAAGTTGAAAATAAAATATGTAATTATATAACTTAATTAAATTAAAGATTTAACTTATTTACAATATTTTTATAAAAAATAAAATATTTTATTTATATCTATATTATTTAATGATATTGGCTATGAGTTGTAAACAATATGTATGGACTTAAAAAAAATGAAAAACATGCGACAATACAAATAAAAAAAATATAAACAATGCATAAATTATAAAATAATAAGAGTTAAAAATAAATTAATTAATTAAATTAAATTATATCTTTAACATACGAAACATATTTCTGTAATAAAAAATTAAAAATGTTAAAATAAGATTTGGCAAAAAAAATTATCTATACTAATAGAAAAAGTATTGAGAAGGGATGGACAGTGAACTCCACTTTTTTGTTTCAAAAATACTCTGTATTTACATGTTTTAAATTTTAAGAAAATAAAGAATAATTTTAATTCAGTTTTTAGATTTTAAAATTTTAATATAATTCCATTTTTTAAATCTTAAATTCATATATCAAAATTTTTAAAAAATTATTTACATGAAGTTAGTTTTAACCATTGTAATTAATATTTAAAAAATAAAAATAATTCGACCCCCTTTATTTATAAAAAATAGAAATAATTTAAACATTCTTTACATTTGAAATTATTAAAATAAGTACAAATCTTATATCATAAAATTTAAAAATTATGGCACTACTGCCAAGCACGTTATATACTTTTCACTAACATATAACTATTCAAACGTTAACAAGCAAATTTTTATTTTTAATTTTTTAAATAAAAAGAAAACTTTTAAATACGTGTGAAAGTATATGTGAAAAGGTTAGTAAAAACGGGATAGATTCAGCCAGAGAGTAGTTACATTTTGAATTTAAGTAAAATTTTAATTTTTATGAGAATTAAAATTTATACTATTTAAATTTTAATAAAAATTAAAATTTATTCAAATTTAAAACTATAAGAATAAAATTAATATAAATTTTATTTTAAAAATTAAATTAATATAGATTAAAAATGTCAAAGATTAAAATAAAATTCCAGCGTATTTTGCAAAGGACCACTGCTCTGACAATGAAAATGATAGGATGGGGTACAAGAATTTAGGACAGGGTCGGATAGGAATGCGAGCACATGCATGACAAAGAGGTTTTCAGCATTGACGTGACATTCTCCCCTTTCCAAGAACGGAAGGAATAGATATAAAGTTTTTATTTTAAATTATAAATTTTTATGAAAATATAATATAATAAATTTTAAAATAAAAGTTATAACTTTATATATTAAAAAATAAAAGAAGATGAAAAAAAAAAAGAGGGTCTAAATCCGATTTTTAATCATATAAATAAATCAATTAGAAGTGGATTAATTTATAAAATGAAGGAAATATAATATATTGGTATGTAATAAGAAGCCTGTATCTAAATTACCTTGTTAAGTTAAATGCATTCATTACAATCAACAACCAAATTTTTTTGGATAAATGATGCTATTTTTAAATTTTAAACTATTTATATTTGTAACTTTTTATATTTAAAAATATATACCTACTGATAGTGGCCATATACGGCATAAAAAATAAAAGAAAAAGGAAATGGAAATATTCGGAATAAGAAAAGTAGTAGAAAGGTAATGTATATTTTTAAAAGGGGAAATATAAATAAGTCTTTTAAAATACAGCAATATCATAAATTTTTTTAAAAATTTTAAAACTTACAAATAATTTTTCAAATTTTTTAAAAAATAAAAATATTGATAATGTAATTTAAAAATGAAAAAAGCTTATAAGTCACTCCTAATTATTTTCAATTATTTTAAATATGAATTCAGTCAATTTCTGAATGAATTTTCTTTTAAAATTAATTATTAACAACAAAATTAAATTTATAATATATTTATAATATAATTGAAGGCAAGTATTTTGAATAAATTATTACTAAAATTCAACTATTTCAAAACAAATTCCAAACTTCAATAGTTTTATTGTATTAAAAACATAATTAAAAGTTGGTTCATTTTTATATTTTTGTTACTTCCTTTGATTAAAATTAAATTCTTTTAAAACTTTATAGAATTATTTATAAATTTTATAATTTCATGAAAATTATGCAATAAGAGAATTTATTTTAGAAGAATTATTTGCATTGTGTCCTTTTAAAAATAGAAAATTGAAGAAATATAAATATAATTATACTAAATTTAAAAGACATAAACATAATTTGATCAATTTTTTTTCACGGAAAGATATTTGTAATGAAAAGTATAATTACGCTAAATTCAATATATACTTTTAATTAAAAATATAAATATAACAAGACTGAACTATAAAAATAGTAAATATAATTTGATCAATATTTTTTACAAGTAAATTTTATGTTGTTTTTATTTTTTTAAATTTAAGATGGTGTAATAAATTCAAAAATTTTAAATTAAAATTATTTAATTATATTTTTAATAATTATAATTAAATAAATTTAAATTTAAGAAAAATTTATGGTATACTATTGACTTAATGATGTATTAATACACTTTAAAATTATATTATATATTAGGTTTATTTTTATTCAAATACAACATATTATACAATAATAAATTAATGATCAAATCTGATAATACATTGATACATACTACATTATATTCATCCCCTAAATTATTTTATTACTTTAACCTTTTGTTTGGACAAGAAAAAAATAAAGAGGAAAAAAGTAAAAATTTTTAAATGTAAAATGAAAAGATATTAAAGAAAAAATTTTTAATTTGAAATTAATTATAAAATTTTAACTACATATTTTATTTTTCTCTTTTTTTATTGAAATAAAAAAAATTTCCCTATTTTCTTTTTTTAAATTCAAATAGAGCCTAAATTTTGAGTAACATAATAATCACCTCCATTATAACAAGTTTAAGAAGTTTCCTACAAGTAAAAGTGTACATGAACTGGGTCGGGCTGATCGAGTCGAATTATATAAAATTCAAGGCCTAAACTCAGTCCACCTTATTTATATTTTAAAAAAATTTGGCCTGACCTGACTTGATCTTTTAAATGAAAAGCTTGAAAGCCTGGAAAAATAATTATTTAGTAAAAATAAATTTTTAAAATTAAAAATTATACATTTAAAGAGATAATATGATATTTAAATATATAAAATATTTAATTATATTAAAAATAATTATATATAATTATTTTTTTAATATATAATTATATTATTAAAAATAAATTAATATAATCAGGTTGAACCTATCTAACTTTTTTATTTTAGCTTGAGCCCAATCCAATTATTAATCAGGCTATAAAAAAAATCCTAACAAGCTTATTGACTAAAACAAAAAAGTTCAAATCTTATATTTTTTTCGAGCTAAACTCATCAGGTCGGGCAAGTTGCTAGCCCATATACACTTCTCCCTGCAAGAATGAACAATAACCAAGTTTCTTTGGTTAAAGAAAGAATTGCAAAAAAAAAAAAAGAGGATATTCTTCAGCGATTATCAAGAAAGTTAAAAGAAATCATGAATAGAATGGGAATCATCTAGTTCCTAATAGAATCCCTTCAATACTAGTAAGAGTTCAAAGAAAACTGAATTTCATACTAAGATTCTTTAATTGGATAACTTCCTAGAGCCTACTAGCAAGCATTTTTTTAGGGTAAAGATGCGAGAATGGACTGGCTAACAAATGAAGATACAAATAAGGAACCTCCAGAAAAGTATGAAATTAGAGTCTAACTATCAAAAAAGGCTAGAGACAAAAATGGAAGACTTCTTTGATTATAAAAATTTATAGAAAAAGTGTAGGATTCAATTATCTTGAATGGAAATTAAAATCTCTATGGCAACCAAAAGGTTTGTTAGAAATTATAGGCCTCAAGCAAGGTTATTTTATAACTAGATTTGCTTTTAAAGAAGATTTACAAAATATTTTAAAAAAAGATCCATGTTTTGTTACTGGGCATTTCCTTATAATTAGTAGATGAAGCCTAGACTTCAAAATATCTTAAGCAACTTTATGATCAATAGCTATTTAAGTTTGTCTTCTTGGTCTAGTAATGGAATATTATGATCCTTTAATGCTTATGGAGATCACCTCCAAAATAAGACTTATTTTGAGAATTGACGTAAATACAATAGCAAAAACGAGAGAAACGTATGCAAGGCTTTATATTCAACTTGATTTAGATGAACCTCTTCCATATCAAATAGGATATTCAATATGAAAGCCTTCATTTCTTTTGCCAAACCTGTGGTACCATTACAAAAAAAGCTTAAGTATGTATTTGTAACAAAAATACTTGTCAAGATAGTCCATTGGGACATAATGATTCTTTAGATAACATCCTCTAACCCTAAATAAATACTCTAGTTTCAAACATGAAAGATAATAATATTAAAAAGGTTGGTCGATTGTCTCATCAAGAAGGAATAAACCAAAGTCTAATAAAAGGACACGAGTCAAGAATAGCCAAAATGGGAAGTTTGATTTAGTATCAAATCAAGTAAGGAATATATTGGGAAAAAGCCCAACCAAAACTATTAAAGATAAAGAATCTTAGGTTCCTAAAAAATTATTTATCCTTTCTTAGAGTTTAGTCACTTTTAATTAAGGGACTATGATAGAAGACATTTCTAATACTTAGAATAATTTATCAATTATCCAATAAAATAAAGATTCAAGAAACTTGTCCTTGCAAGATCAAAACACTATAATAGTGTTGGGTTTAAATACTACTAAAGTAGTGACAAAGGAACTACAATAAAAATATATTGTTAAACAAGCTAGTGGTAGTTTTACAAACCATGAATCCATAATTCCCTTGAAGGAAAAATTATGCCAATATGATGGTAAATTAGAGGGAATGGTTAAGCAGAGAAAGAAAGGAATGAAGGTTAAGGAATTCTCACCCTCAACTTCCTACCTAGAATAAAATAAAAGTTAGTGTCAACATGCCACAAATTCATTATCAACAATTGGAAAATTAGGAAATAGTATTCAAAAGAAAACTAATGTTGATCGACAAAAGAATGCTAGGAAATAACCTTTTGAATCATCTCAAATATCTATATTAGACAAATCCAGGGCTAAAAAGTGCCTAGTCCAATCCAATTTTAGTGACAGTAGTTAAAAACCTGCAAGATCTCCCAATTTTAATAACAAAAAAGGTAGCAATAATTATCTTAGGACTTCAAATGCACCTAGGTGCCTAAGCTTTACTCAAACTAGGATTGAAGCCATCATATCAACTATCTCAAGCACAAGCCTTAGCAGAATCTTTGAACTTAAAACAAGGGATAAGGATGTAAATAAAGGTGGAGAGACTAAATCAGTTCTAGTTTTTAACAAATATGGTGATATGGGTAACTAAAGCAGAGCATACATATTCATGCTAAGCAAAATAATATTCACATTCAATCTAGACTTAACAACAATCCTCAATACAATCATACTAATAACTTATCACTCAATATTATTAGAGCTGTTAGAGATAAACACATTGAACAACCCCAGAATGCTAAATGATCTTTAGATTAGAAAAAGCCCTCCAGTTATTCTTGATAAGGCTAGGATAAATTGTTTTATTCCTAAGGATTTCAAGATGAGAATACTACTTTTGAATTGTAAAGGAAATTCAAAACCTTCTCTTAGAACCTTTATTTGAGATTTAATTTCTCAATATTTTCCAAATATGCTTATTTCAATAAAAACTCATCTATCTAGAGAAAGAGCTTCAATGATTTGTACTACTCTCCTATTTGATCATTATGTTATGACTGACACTATTGGACACTTAAAGGGTATTTGGGTTCTTTGGAAAGCTGATAAAATGGAATGTTAGGCTTTAAATGTGACTGAACAAGAGATTCATATTATTATTCAAGTACTCTCTTAAAACTCTCTTTAATTACTTTCTACTATCTTTGGTAGCCTCAAACTTAAGGAAAAAAAATTCTTTGAAAAATCTTAGTCATTTAGCTAAAGTTCATAATCTCACTTAGTGCATCCTAGGAGATTTTAATGATATCCTTTATAGTCATGAAAAATTGGATGGAAGTCCTCTAAATTAACATAAAGCTAATTTATTTAGAAATTATCGTAATGACTGTAAAATGGTTGATTTAGGATTTAAAAGACCTCTTTTTACATGGTCTAATCTTTAGAACCTTCTATCTAATTCAATGTAGGGTAGATATGATATATTCTAATGTTGATTGGATTCTTATGTTTTCTAACTATGTTGTCTATCATTTTCATGAGACCATCTTAGACTATTGTCCAATTCTTTTAAACATTTTCTAAGATTCAAATTGTAAGCTCCTTAAACCTTATAAATTGGAGTCTATGTGATTTTCTCATCCTTCTTTTCTAGATTTAGTAGAGCAATATTGGTAACATTAACCTTAATATATCCCAAATTATCAACAATTTCATAGATGCTGTTAAGACTTATAATAATTTTATTTTTGGGAATATTTTCTTTAGAAAGAAATGTCTTTTAACTTATCTTAGAGGTGTTGAAGCCAAGCTGCCTATTAATCCTAATGTTGATTTATTGAAGCTCAAAAGAGAGTTAAAGAAGGAGTACCAAGAAGTCTTAAATTATGAAGAAGAGTTTTAGTTTATGAAATCCAAACTTTGTAGGTTTTTGGAAGGTAACAAGAACACTCATTTCTTTCATGTCACTACAGTTGTCAAAAGGAGATTTAATACTATTAGTAATCTTAAAAATGATGCTAGCATTTAGGTTCATGATCACCACTAACTTATTGATATGATTAGGAATTTTTATCAAAGTCTTTTCATCTCTGATCATATTCTTGACCAATCCACTATTCCTTAAGAGATGAACTAGCCCTATTATCTTCCTACTGGTGCTAAAAGCATTTTATGTTCTATTCCTACTAAAGATGAATTTAGAAGAGCTTTATTTACTCGAAAAGCTAATAAATGTCTAAAGCTAAATGGTTTGAATCCAAGATTCTTTCAAAAATTTTAAGAGAGTATTAAATGTCAAGTTCTTAAAACCATACATGAAATTTTCAATTTTGGTGTGATCCTTTTCATTTTGAATGGTACTTTACTAGTACTTATTCCTAGAATTAAATCTCCATTCTTTTAAGCAACTTAGCCCTATTAGCCTTTGCACTACTATTTATAAGATTTTATCTAAGGTTATAGTTACTAGACTAAAACCTTTTTTGAATGATCTTGTATCCTCCTTCCAAGATGTGCTTATTCTAAAGAAGCATGCTATTAATAATGTCATTTTGGCTTAAAAAGTTTATTATTGTGATAAGCAAAAGAAAGGTAAAGAAGGATTATGATAATAAAGATTGATATCAAGAAAGCCTATGATAGGATTTAATGGGGTTTTGTGGTGTATGTTTTTAATTTGTTTCACTTTCTAATACATCTTAAAAATCTTATCATGAACTATATCACTTCAGCCTTTATTTCTATTATATTTAATAGAGGTAAAATACAAGCATTTCAACCTTCAAGAGGGTTAAGATAAGGTGATCCTCCATCTCCCTACATATTTATCTTGTATATGGAGTTTTTAAGTTACTTAATAAACTATGAAGTGAATGAAAGAAGATGGAAACCTATTGCTATGTCTAGGAATGGTTTAAGTATTTCTCATCTACTTTTTGTTAACGATATTATTTTAATCTCTAAAGTAAACTAGTCAAATGCTTAATTTATTAATTCTATTTTAAAGACCTTTTTAAATATCTTTTGTTTGAAAGTGAATCAAAGGAAATCTAGAATTTTTGTTTTCCAATAACATTAATCATTTGGTTAGAAAAGAAATTAAGGAGATCCTAAGCATTAAAAGCACAAACAAGCTTGACCCTTATTAGGGTATTGCTCTCCATGCTTCCATTAAGAAAGACTCTTACAATCTAGTATTGGATAAATTAAAGGCCAAATCAAAGGGTGGAAGTCATAATTCCTAAATCTAGTAAGGAGACAAGTTTTAGTGAAATCTGTTTTTGAGAGTATATCTTTTCATTTTATGCAATGTTCTTTCTTGCCTACTAAAATGTGTAAGAAAATTGATTAGATTTCAAGAAACTTAAAATTACAAAACTAGTGAGAGAAAGGGGGTTGGGAATTGAACAAACCTATGTCGGGAACCTTATTGTTCTTACCAAATTAAATTGAAGTTTCTTAAATGACAGAGACAAACCTTAGACATCTTCCCTATATCAAAAATAGGTATATAATAGAACTAAACCTAGAGCTAAAATCTCTTCTATTTGGCATAGAATGAAAAAAGCTTATTCATATTCCCACTAAGGTCTGAGGTGGATTCTTGTTAATGGGAAAAATATAATTTCTAGTCTAATAACAAGATAGGTCTAGATGCTTTAAGAAATCAATTTATTGGTCTTTTAAACAAGGATTAAGAAAGATGGCTTGTTGTTGACTTTATTCTTAGTCTTGGTGTTTGGAATGAAAAGCTTGTATCTTATCTTTTTGGAAAGGAAATCCTCCTCACTATTCTATCTACTTTTGTTCTTTCCGACCCTAATGGTAACGATAGCCTATTGTGGAATTTTTCTAAAAATGGTCAATTTAATATAGCAGCTACTTATGCTATAATTGATAAGAACTTCAGAAAAATAGAAGAGCATAAGATTATTAATTTGAACTAGATTTGGAAATTTTCCATTCCCTCTAAAAATCAAATGTTGATATGGCTTCTAATATATAATAGCATTAAAAATAATTCAATGTTGAATACAAGAGGCTTGAGTGTGGATCTAGTTTGTGTCATCTATAATCAATTAGAAGAATCACAATCTCATTTGTTTCAAGATTATGAGTTCATTAGAAAATTTTGAAGATCTATTTGTTCTTCCAATGTTAGTATTGCTAATATATCTATTGATTTTAAGAAATGGATTAAACTTAACTGTAAGTGTAAGACTAATTTTTTTGGAAGCTCACTCTTTTGGAATCTAGTTTTTGCTTCAATCTTGTGTATCTGGATCCTGAGAAATCATATTAAGCACAATCAAATTGACAATAAAAAAAGTTTATTCTTCTCCAACAATTGCCTACTAGAGTAAAAGGTCAAGCAGCAAAAACATTTGTAGCATCACTGCTACTCTTGGTATGTATAGGAAGTTTATGTTTCTAGTGAAACGGAAGTCACATGCTTTTCTCTTAATATGGATGGATCTATAAGTAGCAAATCCAAATTTGCAGGTGTTAGGGGTTTAATCAAAAACATTTCGCATAGTGAGTCATTGGATTTTTCAAAAGGTTTTATGTGTTATCTCTAGCTTGTTAACTAAAATTTGAGCCTTTACTGAAAAGTTGAAAATAGTCATAAATTGAAATATTAATTACCTAAATATCAAATTAGATACTCTAGTTATTGTTAATTTGATGAAAGGTAATTTAAAAATCAATACTTATATTGATGCTTTAATTATTAAATATAGACACCAAACCATAAAAATCTCAACCAAATATACAAAGAAATTAATAAATTGCTAATCGCTTGATCAGGAAAAGCCAGAAACAACAATTAAATTTTTCTATATTTTACAGTTCTCCAATGGACATTAGCCTCTTGTTAAATGATGACTCTTCTTGGGTCTATTTTCTTGGATTCATCCCTTGTAACATGAGAGATTTTGGTGTTGGTTAGTTTGTTTGTCTCTCCTGCTTCGCCTGAGACATGAGTAATGGGTTGGGAATGTGAGTTAAGCAAGATTTTGACACATTTCTGAAATTTCAGGCTAATGGTCAAATCAATAAATAAGCGCCATTCTCTGACGTTACGTATTGCCATTTGCCAGAAGTCGGATCACGCCACCCGGTTTCCTCATCCATATATACGGTTCAATAAATTTTAGCCCTAACGTGGCATTTCTTTGGAAATACGTCAAGCGGAGGTAAGATTTGGCATTTTTTTAACTGGCATAAGCAGGAACGATAACTAATTCCTAAACTAATGCTCTTTTTACACAATTTTCCTATCTAATGTGTGATTATTATTTTTTAATTTGGATCGAAATACAATAAGAAAAGATAAATAAAAATTTTAAATTTAAATTAATAAAAAATAACAATAATAAAACTTTTAAATTTTAAATTAATTAAAAAATTATATTCATATATCTTTATTTTTAAAATTTCTCTCCTTTTTTATTTGAATAACAAAAGGAGAGAAAATTTTAAACAAAAAAGTTCTTCCATTCCTTTTTCTACTCATTCAGATAAGGCGTAAGTTAGGGGTGTAGTTGGTGACACCGACGTCCCCTAAATGGGAAACGTTGGGCCTCCCAACACCTTCCTAAATTGTTGCAGGGAGGCTTAGGTGACCCAACGTCTCCTAGGAGACTTTCTGTTTAAAAGAAATTATTATTTTTATAAATTATTATTACATATTTATGTGTAATTTAACAAAACTATTAAAATTTTATTATTAAGATTTCTTAAATAAATAATTGTGATGTATTTTATCTAGTAAAAAATTTATATATATATTATGTATATAATCTTTATTTCTTATAATTTTTAATTTAATTTGATATTCACTGCCTCATAAAATCTCACATTCCATTAAAGATTTATTTTTTACAGTTTGACTTGTAATTATTAAACAGAGAGTGTTAAATATAATTTTTTGAGAATAAATAAATTTTAAATGAATATCAAAATATAAAAAACAAAAATTATATGTAATATATGTGAACTTTATGTTAAATTTTGAGTAAAAAATAATTTAAATACATAAAATATCAATAATTAAAATATATAAATAAATTATAATATTCAAAAGTACATATAAATTGACAAAAAGAGTAAAATATCGAGCAAGAAAAATGTAGAAAGAGACGTCGGCGTCACCAACGCCTCCCAGCAATTCCGCTGTTGCAGGAAAGCGTGGGGTGGCCCAATGTCTCCCCTCATTTTTGGATAAAAAAAAATTGTTACCTAAATTGAGAAAATGCTTAAAAAGAACGTTAGGTTGGGAATCAGTTACCATTCCTACATTATGCAAGTTAAAAAGCTGTAAGATTTCCGTTTGTTTCAAATTTAAAAATAAAATATTTTTAAAAAATATTCACATTTTAATCTGATGTAGCTCGAAAATGTTGTCCTGGAAAAGTTGAAAGACTAGTGTTATATATTTCCATGATTGAAATATTCTAGTAAGATAAATAAATTATATTTTTCATCACTCTATTCACAATTCAATTTATTACCGCATATTATAATTGATTATTATTTATTATCATTGATTATTATCTATCATTATTACTTTTTATTAGCCTTATCATTTATTACTTTTAATTACCATCAGTTGTTATTTATTATCAATAATTACTACCAATAATTATCTATTAGTAATTATCCCCAAGCCACTTGTTACCGTCATTCTTTGGACCACTCAATTTTTAATAGCAATATTTTTAATAATTTAATAATTTGTAAAAATATATCAATGAACATACTTTAATTTTTAGAGATGATTATAATATATTATTGATATAATAAATGTATCGATGCATTTTTAGATTTAATTATTAATATATTATTATATTATATATTAAATTTAATTTTTATAAAAAATAAGTTTAATATATAATTAAATTTATTTTTTAAAAATTAAATTTAATATATTATATAATAATATATTAATATTTAAATTTAATAATATACTAATAAATAATTATATAAGTGATACACCATAATTCTCTATATTAAATTTATTTTTTATAAAAATTAAATTTAATATATAGCATAATAATATATTAATATTTAAATTTAATAATATACTAATAAATTATTATATAAGTGGTACACCATAATTCTCTACAATAGAGCGTTGGGCTTTGGAATGATTTGATTTGAAGTATTGAGAAACGTATACGGAAGATAACTGATTGTGTGAGGGAGTAATGATTGATTTTATTGGGTAAAGCCTAATCGTTTTATGATTTAATGTGTTAAGTAGAGGTACACTGGAATGAATTCAATTATTAAAACTGAGCCAATCTTTGAAGGAATGGACTGTTTAGGATATTATGCAATACTATACTATATATACCGAGATTTGAAAATAAAATTTAAATGTAAATTAAAAGTTATTATTAAATATAAAATAATTTTCTTAATAATAATAGATGTGATAATTTATTTAATATATATAAAATTTAATATTTAAACTTCACAAAAGATAAAAATTTTAAAATAATATTATGCCTCGTTCTACAGTATAACAATCAATATTGAAGTATCAGGTTGTTTTGTCGTTAAAGTGTGTTTCGTTCTCAAGAGAGAGAGAGAGAGAGAATTATGTTTCGTTCTATTTCTTTTTCAAAAGAAACCAAAGGGCTCCGAGAAAGCGGTAATTAACGAGTTATAAACGAAGACCATGCGTGTATGGCCAGTGACTGCCGGTTCCGACTACAATCCTAAATTCAACGGTTCTAAAATTCAAAATTTTTCCGCTTCATATATTGACACCAGATTCGAGCAAGATTGGTTCGAGTCATTATTCTTTAATTTTAGGCATGCTATGGTACGTTATGTCGGTATGGACATCAGATACGTGTGTGACATAATGATTTGTGGGATTTTTTGGGGTAAAAAAATGCAACACTTTAATTCAATTCTTTTCTAATGGCGGGTTCTTTCTTGGTACACTGGCAGAATTATTGGCAGACCTCTAATAAGCAGATAATAATAAGCAAAACTAAAATATTAAATGTAAAAATAATTGGCAATTCACATATAAAATGCTTTACAACAAAACCTGGACTCTTGTTCTCAAGTACATCACAGAAAGAATTACAAAAAATTGTTTGAAGAAAGTGGAGAATGGTAGCAGAGTGTTGTAAATATGCTAATAGAATACTAAGATTTATATGTAGAGTATGTTCATATGTACTTGAATAGCAATTTTGGCCAAAGATAAAAAAGTGCTTTTACCTTCGCACTTATCATATTTATACTATAAGGGTGGCTACTATAAGTTACATGTGTTTGTGTTGGTTATTAGTCATCCACATGGAGAATAGTTTTTTCCCTTATCCATATTCATACATTGCCTTGCTATAATTGCTTCATGAGCAATGTGTGACACTAGTACTATCGACTTCGGGCAAGCTCATGACCATACTTTAGGGACACATGTTTGACCGCCTTACCAAATAGGTTCCATCAAGAGTGGTTTCCTTAAAAGCCTAGTTTTATACTGTGAAAATATAGATTCCTTCAACATGAGGAGAGACCTATTAAACCAAACTAATCTAACTTCGGCCAACTTTGCTTTTTGCCTTCTTGGTCGAAAAGCTTAAACAGGAGTATTAGAGACTCCCGTAGTTTAAGTACTTTGAACTTAAAGTTGAAAAAGAATTAAACTAATTTGAACTTAAAGTTGAAAAAGAGCTAAACTAACTTTCCTCACCTACTTTTGATTTTTGAATCATGTTGAAAAAATGGAAATAAGTAAGGTGCTTGTTTGCCATGAGTAAAAAAAGAACAAGGTTTGACTCATGGGTTTTTAACCAGTAGACTTGCTCAAATTGTTGGAAAAAGTTAAAGGGTTCTTCACTTGAATGACATCATTCCATTATGTTGATTTCTCCACTTCTCCTAATGACTGTCTTCTTAAGTTTGTTTTCAATACATGTAGCGCATCAAGAATCATTTGTGCATTGACTATCATGTCTCTCTACATGAGCCATTATGTAGCCACTTGAAAAGGTTAAATTTTTGCATCTTTCCAATGCATAATCAATGTAATTTGTAGCCTTCATTATGACTCTCTCTTAATGGCATGGATAGCATTGAAGCATTTCTATGCCTTTAAATAGACCAACTTATTTTCAATTTTCACTCTTTTCTTGTTTCCAATACTTTAGCATTTCCATCCTACTCTCATCACCATCTTTTCTATTCCTTGTTGTCCACCTTGTTCGTCTACAACTTCTATCATGGCAACTTAGTATAATTCCTGTAATCAATCCGCTCTTTCTACAAATTTTGTCAAAGTCACTGATTCATCCTACAAAACTCTCAAATTTTGAAATTGCAAGTACTGTTCAAATTACCTAACTTTATTGTTAAGAATAGTGAACCACCATGTTCCTATCTAGGTCCCCTTATTTCTTCTCCTAAACTCTACTTTCCTCTTTGGTATTAGGCCTTTCTTCACCAAAGGCTCAATCCCTACCTTCCTTTTAGTAAATAAAGACAATAGAACCTTTTGTAATTTTCTTTATCATTTAATTAACTTTTTAGTAAACTATGTTTCATGGCTCGACTGCATACAGTAGTAGAAAGATAAATTTTGGAAATCTATAGGCATATTTAAAGTTATTAAGCTTTCCAAGCTCCTTCATTAAGGCCATTTCTCCTATGTTTGGTGTTGTTATCATGTTCTAGTCATCTTTGGCTAACTCTCTTCATGTCCTTTATGGTTTCAAAAGCTTATCTGTTTTTGAAGTTTTATCCATTACATGTCTAAGTTCAATAAAAGAGATTGTATCTCCTTATCTTTTGCTTTTGATCCAAACATGCAAAACCTTAGTTTTAGTCATCTTAAAGAATTTAGCTTACAACACTTTTCTTAACACTTATAAAGGAGAAGATACTTTGGTTATGGGTGATGTTGAATATATTGCATTCTTGACTTACTACTTATATAAACACCTATATTGTTTTCCATCTCAAAAAATTTCATCTTCTCTAGTCTTTTTAGCCGTAATCCTCCATAAAGGCCAACTACTAGCCTTAGCTCTTTCTATTTTAGCCTATCTATTTAACAATGTCAATTTAATTGCCAAACATCTTGAACAAAACAAATCACTTTCAAAACTTAGGGGTCCACTTTAGGTTTTTCAATTAATGTTGACAACTATTTTTAAGAATGATTTCGAGTTAATTAAGAAAACTCTTATTAAAGACATGGTAGAAGGTATTTGGCTAGATCGATGTAAATTAGTATGGAATCTTAGGTCAAAGTCTCTCAAGGAGTTATTTGAGCATTTCTTTCTTGACTTTTATACTTACTCTTATTGGGATCGGGAGCCAAACAGATGCAATGAAATTAACCGATCCCAGCCAATAGATCCATGCAAAATGTTAGATTAGGATAGGGATTCATTCAATACCTTCCAGATGACTCAGGAACTCGTTCGTTAATCACCTTTTTGACTTCCTTTCTACCGAAAACTCTGAGGTATCCACACGAACCAACAGATTACCAATGAACGTCCACATGAACACTGGTTGGAATTGTTCTTCTTAGCCTCGTAGTGCTAGCTACACCTCTTCAAGGGTTATGATCAAGGAGGGGTGATAGGATTTTTCTATGCTTTGAGGATGCGTGAATAATAATCCTATATTATTACCCAACAAACCTATTTAAATAGGTGCATAGAAAATCCTAACTAATTAGGCTTTGCTCCATGTATAATTATAAGCTTATTATTAGGTTTATTATTGGGCCTTATAATTATAACATGGAATTCCTAAATATTAAGCCCAAACAATTTAGTCCATTAATTCTAAATCCACTAGGTTTTAAGTATGCGACCCTACAGACTCTCATTATATTAGCAATGATCATTAATTATATTAATAATCATAAACAATGAGCGGTGTCTAGTAACACATCATTATTATCTAAGTAATAAGAAAGTCAATGATTCGACTAAATCTTTACACGTGATCATCATTTATGTCCTTTTGTCCTAAACATTTAGATTGAGCACGATATAATTGACATCCCATGTCAATTCATCTAAGTATGGCCATGCATTTTTTCAGTTTTAATTAATCAAGAGGCCCACAAATGTTACTCCTGTTATATAGGAGGGACAAATTTCATCTTGATTACACAAACTCCTCCGCATGATATGTGACATATCCAATAACTACCATTACATTCACTCAACCATAAGTGATATAGAATAGTATCAAAATATGAAACTCATATGTAGGGAACCTTAGAGATCTCAAGTCAAAGGACCATCATAATAATGATCACTAAGAATCACTCATGACACTTATATAACTATCCATGTAGTGTTCATAGGATGGGTTAGTCCAGTATACAAGTTCTCTGACTTGTACTCATGTGTAGACTTGATATCTCATATAAGTCACCACACATGCTAGTCTTAACATATCAAGCAACTCAATCCACAATAATATATGACTAGGGATATTTAAGAATACAATTATTCTAAGGTTATTATCATAATTAAATATACTACACAGATAATATATATATATATATATATATATATATATATATAAATATGATAATTGAAATTTTTATTAAAATAACACGATTCAAATTTACAATCATCAGTATGATTAGTTTTAGGGCATATACACCAACAACTCTGCTATTCACCTTATGATAACATTTAACCTTATTTACTCTCATTTTATAGGTGTCAAATGGTTTAAGTTGCCATCTAATCCAACTGATTCTCAAAGTGTCTAAATCTAGTTGAAATTTTTATACCCTTAATTATTTTTAACCACTTTTCCTTATAAGCATGCCTCGTCTTCTTTCATGCTAGATACCCTTGCTTACTAGTTTGTCCTTATCCAAGGTCATCCCTAATTGACAACTTTGAATTGTATAATTATTCACCATGTCATGCCTATACCCATTCATTTAGGGATCGATGGTTCAACCATATCAATAAGTTTTTCAACATAACCATTAGCCAAAAGTTTACTCATATTACTTTTGCACAGAAAATAAAAGCTTTGAAAAAATAGTAGATATGTATTACGATGAAATTATAACATTTAAAAAATATTATGGAGTTGAATATGATTATAAATATATAAACTTTATACTTTAAGAGTCCAAGGAGACTTTAAAAAAGAAAAGGTAAGCTCATGATTCCTCTTTCCAAAAGAAATTTTTTAATGCCTTTCTAAGAGATCACAATTTTGAATTAACTTTAGTCAAACCTCCATTTTAACCAAAATTAGTATATTTGTCTTGTACCCCTAAACTTTTAAAATATTAATTTAATTCTTAAAAAGGTAATTCGGTAAATATACAAATAATAAGGAAAGTTATGAAAAAGGTCAAGATAGGTAACTATAAAAAATGGAATTTGAATATAAAGATAAGTGTAACTTAATTAATTATAATGATATGTGAAGTCATAATTTAAATAAGGTGTGTAGGAAAAGTTTAGGATCATAACTTCTAAATTACCTTTAAAAATTTTATGAATTACCAAAATGTCCTTAAATTTTGTAAAAGGCAAAAAAAGGGCCAATCCTTTCCTATTTTTTTTCTTTCTCAACCAAGGGATCCGATTCCCTTCCTCTCTTCTCACTATTTAAATCTTCAGTTTCAATCTCAAGCCCTTATTTAGGAAAAATTGAATTCATTTTTCTATTAAGACATTAGTCTCACTTTCTACTAAGGTACTTTTTTTTTAAAATAAGATTTTAGGGTTGATGTTCTTAGGAGATAAAATTAGGGATTTCAAATAGTAATTTGGTATTTAGTATAATAGGACCAATGGATTGCACTAGCTATTACCTTCTTCTTTCTTCCTTAATCAAGGTAAGTAAATAATCTACTTACCTCCTAAAGAATTCTTTGTTCACTATCTGTTAATTCATTAATTAGTGTTCTTTAAGTTTAATGGCTAAATTGAATTATAATGATGACTATGTGATAGCTTTGAACTATGTTGAGTTGAAATAAGTTGCTTAATGTTGTAAAGAATCATGTTTGCAAGCTTATGTAATTACATGTGAAAATTAATGAACTTAGTTCGCTATTTTTTGTATTTTCATAAGAATTTTCTAGAAATTCCAAATGGTACTCAAGTGCTGCTATAAGTATGAACTTAAGAGGTAATATTTGAGTACCTTACTCGAGTACCAAGCATGGTTGCACTTTTTACCTTCTAGCATTCAAGTATAGTACTTGAATACCTTGAATGCTAGCCTATTTGGATTAAGCCTTGTATTCAAGTCCTATATTTAAATATTTATATGACCCTTTGGCATCCTTTTGTGGTATTTGAGTCCTATCCTCTAATACCTATGAGTTATACCACTAATTTACTATGAGAGGAGGCTAAACGAATGTAATACTACATTATATTTGTATTAATTAAAACTATATACCTATGAATGCTTATTAGTTTATTATTTGAATAAGAGTATGGATACAACGGAATGTATAACCTTATAGTTGCAATATATGATTGAATGAACACAGCTTTCATATGAATTGAAGTTATTGAATCAAGTTATACCGAATCTGGAGAATGGTTTATAATTGGTAGAATTTCTAGAAAGGACAAGTTTAGGATTGCAACTAATGTCTAGAAGGACAAGATTAGGATTGTTACTAATGTTAGAAGATATAAGATGGGTTCATTATCATTGATTATATATTATGCAACATGCTTGACATTTGTTAGTTTTAACTAAATTTATTTGTCATGATAATTGATAACTTTTAACTATGCAATATATATATGTATGTAGCTTGTAGGTAAATTATCTATTTATTGGCATGTCAAGTCTTATTGCATTTCTTTGAATAAAAAAAGGTTTTCAAGTGATCAAGGTGAAGTTTCACACTATAACCATAATTAAAAGTTAAGAAAAGCAAAATAGATATTAACTAGGCTATCTTGGGAAAACTTGTAAATATAAGATACATGTTATTTAAACATTAATGTAAATATTATCTTAATAAGTATAAATATAATAGTTTTTAATTAAATAAATTAGTAGATGGAACATCTTAGTAAATATTATGCAATGATACTAGAACAAGATTAGATAAGTTAATGGTTACTAGTAACAGTAATCTTATCGATCACGACCAAGTAAGTCGTGATAAAGTTAGTATTAGAGTATGATTTTAGAAATTATATAGGAAATGAGCTAGGAAAGGATGAGTAGGATAAGAGTCTGACTACTTAATTAAGTGTTGGATGAAACTACATCAATGATATATATGCACCTAAGAACACTACCACCAATACTATTTTGAGAGACCCTAAGTTTATGAACAAGTGGTAGTGGATCTTTTTTTAAGAATAATTATAAGAATAATTGCATATAGGAATGTCTAGTTATACAAAACTAAATATTTGAATTTTCTTTTTGAAGTAGTTTATGGCAAATTCAAAAAGTCATAGAAGTAGCTATCCTAAAGATGATGAATCATCTAGAAGGTTGCAGGCTTGTAATAGTACTTATAGGGGTAATGATGAACAAAATATACCTTCGTAAGCTATTATTTTCCATTAGCAACTTCTATCTAATGTGGCTTAAATTCTTCACTAGGAGAAAAAGTAAAAACAATTATCAGGATCAAGAAGATTAAATCTTCAATTAACAGAAAGAAAAAAAACTCCAAATAAAACTATTCTTGCTAGCAAACTCTTAATTATTTATAAGTTTAATAAACTAAAGCCTCTTTGTTTCTCTAACCCTAACTTTGACATTGATCACTATCAATTTCTTACTTAAATTAAGTGTTGTTGCAAAATAGTGACCCATTTTAATTCTATGATGATAGAACTTGACTAAAAGATATTGCTTACTTTTGGTTTACTAGCATAATAGAAGATCAAGATCCTTCTTTACCACCTTTGATGCATTTTGGCTTTCAAAAATGTTTCTTGATCAATTCCAACTTATTAATTTTGGAGAAGCTAAAATTTATGCATTTAAGAATTTGAAACCAGATTAAATGTTATTAAATGAATATATGGCTTAGTTCTTTCATTTATCTCGTTATGTAGGACATTTAATTCCTAGTGAAAGAGTAAAAGTTCAAAAGTTTTCTTATTGTTTTTAAGGCCATTTCCTTAATGTTACTTATGTCACAAAGGATACCATTTTTCAACATATTATTAATTAAGTGTTAAAAGCAAAGTTTAGGCTTAAAAATCAAGATGAAAAGAGGGCGCAATCTAGTAGAAAGTGAAATGGATTTGAAAGACCTAGTTAGTTATTTAATGTTAAAGGAATGCCTCCATCTTAATATCTTTAATATGATAAAAGTCAACTTATTTCATCTTTTCATCCTAGTAGTGCCTTTAGTGCATCTTTTAAAGGAAAAGGTTAATACTCTTCATCAAATTCCTTATTTCTTGGTGCTATGCTAATTTTGGTAGGGAAAGTGTCTCAAAACAAAAGTAATTTCCCAAAGGAGTAGCCTAGGTGTATTCATTGTGGTAATAAACATGTGAGCTTATGTAATTTGGTGAATATACTCTGTTTCCAATTTGGATAGTGAGGCCATAAGCAAAAAGATTGCCTAAAAACCCTTCCAAGCTTCAACATAAATTATCCAACTTCTCCACGAGACCCAATCACTAGTTAACTAGTTCTTTTAAGACCCCAAACATCGTGAAGCTTTAGTAGTAGTGGTAATGCTAAAGGGAGAAATCAATTGGGAAACCATGCTAAAGTCTATACCTTGACCTATCATGAGGCACAGGTTTCTAATGTCATTATTATAGGTATAATTTCTATTAATAATTTTTTTTTACTTATGTTTTGATAGATCTCAAAGGAATGCATTCTTTTGTTTTTATGAAATCTATTGCATTGCTAAACTAGCCTCTTTGTAATTTGTCAAATCCATTATTTGTATCAACACTATTAAATAAAACCTTCATAGCTACTCAGGTCGTAGGAAGTTATCCTATGCGCATAATTAAATTATACCAATAAATTTGATTCTTTTGGAAATGGTAGATTATGATATTATCTTAAGTATTGATTAGTTATCAAAATATAGAGCTTAGATGGATTATTTTAATAAAATAGTTTCTTTTATTGTAAAAGAAATTCCTTCTTTTACTGTTCAAGGAAAAAAAATTTAATGTCATTGGAATTATCTCTAACTTCAAGGCTTAAAATTTTATTTGTAATAGATACTCTATCTATTTTGCTGTTATTCAAAATCTCAACTATCCTCTTCTTAATATAAAAAATCTCCTAGATGTATTTCTAAAATATCTATCAAGTCTACTTCTAAATCATGAAATCAAATTCAATATTGACAACACTTTTAACATTCATTCTATCTCTATTCCTCTTTATCGGATGGTTCCAATTAATTTAAAAGATTTGAAACAGTAGTTATAAAAGCTAATCAACAAAGGTTTCATTTATCCTAGCTCATCTCCTTGAGTTCCGCCTATTTTATTTGTGAAAAAAAAAGATGGAACTTTATGACTATGTATTGATTACTGATAATTAAACAAAGTTACCATAAAAAATAAATACCCTTTGCCTTAATTTGATAACTTGTAGGGCTATCAAATGAGCTTTGACCCCCGAACCAACCCACCCTATTCCATGGATTTACATGAATTTGGACTAATAGATAGGAGCTTATTTTTTATTATAGGTTAAATAAGTCGTTCCATATAAGTTATGATCTAGACAAGTTTATGTCGCACAAACATAGGTCAATACACAAGTTGACTTTGTTTGGGAAAAAGAAGCCTAATAGATTTAAAACCATCACCCCAACCTAAAAACCATTCTAAGTTACCTTAACTTGGACCTAACCTAAAAATAGCCCTAATTAGACCTAACCAGCCTAAATTGAACTCTCTAATCTTGAGTCCTATCCTGTGTGACTGTGTCCTCTATTTCACTATGTGTTTCAAACTTTCTTTAGTATTCTTTTTAAAATTTCTTTTTTCCTTTACTGGTTTGCTAAAGTTTTAATTTTTTAGAAGAAAATTATGATTATGCTTTGCTAATATGTTAATTGAATCAATCTTTCATCAATTCATCTATTAATTGCTAACCTATTACTGGTGAGTCCTATTAGTAACTTGGGTTAGGGTTTCTAATTTCTAACATTATGCTCTGATCGTAAAGTAGTAAAGGTATGGGGTAAGCCAATAAGGGTAGGTGGTAAGTCTAGTGACTGTGGTTTGCAATTATTGATGAAGTGAGGAGGCCCAAAGCTATTAGGGTTTCTGTTCAGACTTTGGATCGTGAAGTAGTGAAAGCATTGGGCAAGCCAGAGAGAGCAAGTGATGAATACAGTTATAAAGCTTTTGGCATTCGAATTCCTTACTTTTGAATAGGATAAGGTGACAACTCTAGCTTTAGTACACTAAACACAGCAACGTATATCTCTGCCTCTCTAGTTTAGTACTTCGTACTTGGTAACCAACACATAAATTCTAATTTTTCATAGCTGAGGTGTTTTTTTGTTCAACTTTTTACCTAAAGTAAAAATGGATTTCTAGTTCACGCTAAGTTTTGTTGCTAGCCTTAAAGTTGATACTTGATAAGTCGATTTTATATTGTTATTATGCTTTCATAGATGATTTAAGATTTTCTATTCTATATATTATGCATTAATATGACAACATGAGATAAATCATGATATTTCATAGGTATTTTAAATTACAATCTTTGGTTAATCAATTATATGGTAAAGACTAAAAAGTAATTCTACGAAAAGCTTTATCTCTTGAAAGATTAATTCTTTGTATTGAAATTATTATTTTTTTAACTATATCTAAATTGAATTCAAAATAAGTGATCAAGTTAAAAAAAGAAAAAGGAAAAATCAATAAAAATTCTTGATACTACTTTTTTAACTTCTCTTTCTATTTCTTTTTCAGGTCTTCTTATCTAAGTTTTAATTTACAACATCTTTCAATATTTTAACAAAATGTTAAATTTTTCATCTTTAATTTTAAATTAAAAAGGAAATTACTAGATTGAAAATTTAAAATCACAAGGTTACTGCTTATTGATTTGTATAGGTTTTAGTGTTAATTTATTGTTCACTAATTAATCCCTTCAAGATATTTTTTAATTTATTGTTTGTGTTACTATTTGTATTAGTATAAATGTTAATTGTGTGTTAACATGAGTTTATAATAGTCTTAAATAATGGAATCACAATCTACATATCAAAATGTTAGATAGGAACATCATGGTGAAAATGATATACATCATGATATTGGGGGAGCAATAATGAAACTGAAAATATTAATATTATTAATGGCAATACTCATGCTTCTGAAAATCAACTTGAACAACTTGAAGATAATGAAGGCCATAAAAGAAAGAAAACAACATTGGATGTGTAGATTTATTAAGAGAATATAGGAATATATGAAAATGGTAAACATCAGGATAAATGTAAGTGTTGTAATACTTTAATCATGGGAAGTGGAACCCAAGCTAGTACCTTAAATCTTGCCTATCATGCTCAAAAACATAAAAAAGTTAGAAAGTTAAAGCAAACTATGATGCTAAAAATCTTATTGAATAATCATGGTAAACTAAGAAGTAGAAATTGATTAATAAATTTTTAAAAATAAAGTAACATTGGCAATCATAAAACACAATCTCTTTTTTAACTTTATTAAATATGATGGAATTAGGGATGTCTTGAAATATTTAAACCCTAATACGAAAATAATTTCTAGAAACACAACTACATCTATAGAAGGAGTGAAAGATGAATTAGCAAAAATTTTGGATAGAATGTGTCCTATTTTTTACTTATGGACTTTTTACACTCAAAAAGGCTATATTTGTTTAACTGTCAACTTTATTGATTTTAATTAGAAGTTAAGTAGTCAAATCTTAGCTTTTTATAGCATGTCACCTTCATACACAGGATATGAATTTTCAAGAAAAATAATGGAACTCTTATATGAATAGAGGATAAATAAAAAGATTTTTCACTTTTACTTTGGTAATGTTTCTACAAATAACAATATGCAATCATATTTGAAAGAATAAATTTGTTTAAAATAAAGCTTGTTATGTGATGGTGAATTCTTTCATATAAGATATCTTGCACGTTTCCAAATTTTATTATTCAAGATGGGTTGAAAGTGACCTCTAGTGCCATTGTTAAAATTAAAAAAAGCATCAAGTATGTTAAGGCTTTAAAGGAAAGAATGAAAAGCTTTCAGAAAAATGTCCAAAATTTATCAGTTAATAGAGGTATGAAATTATGCTTAAATATGCCTATTAGATGAAATTTTACTTTTCTCATACTTAATAGTACTTTAAAATATAATAAGCATTTATCTGCTTTGGGTTGTTGATAAGAACAATAAGTATCATCCATCTAGTATGAAGTAGGTAAAGGGTGAAAAAATGTGTAAATTTTTTAGATCCTTTCTATAAGATGATGAATTTGATATCTGGTTTAAGTTTTTCAATTGCAAACCTATATTTCACTTAAATTTGAAAAATTGAATGCCTTCTATTAGATAATTTAAAGAATGAAGATGGAACCATAAGAGAGATGAATGCTAACATAAAAGTTAAATTTGATAAATATTAGAGTGAATATAATATTTTGCTTATTATGGAAACTATATTTGATCTAAGAATTAAATTTTCTTTGTTGAAGTTTTGCTACAATAATTTTGACCCTATAACTTGTGAAGAAGAAATTAAATTTGCAAGATAAAAGCTTTTTCAATTCTATAAAGCATATCCTAAGCATTCAAGCCTAAGCTTCTAAAGAACCTAATCTTTTAGTGTTATTTCCATGTTATCCTTTAGAAGTTCAAGTACAAATAATAGACCAAAAAGACTTTTCACTAAAATTTTTTCACTTTTAATTCTAATTTGTTGCTTATAAATATAATTCAATGCTTTTATACAATTTATTACACTTGATTATTTTTATTTTCTAATTGTATGATTTTTTTACTAGAATTTTAAGGCCTTTAACTCTCAAATTGTTACAAGAGCTAGAAAATCTCAATTGGAGCTTTATTTGGAAGAGCCAAAGCTTGAATTTGCTCATTATAAAGACCTAGATGTTCTAGATTAGTGGAAAGTGTACCAGAATAGATTTCTAGATATAGCCATTATGGCTTGCAACTTGTTAAGTATGCCAATTACCACAGTGACATCTGACTTAACATTTAGTATTAGAGAATGTATGCTAAATAAGTATGGAAGTTACCTCCTTCTAAGTAAAGATCATCTAGGATAGATTGAAAACTACAAAGTTTCATAAAAAATCATATGCAAATAAAAGAAAAAAGGAATCGAAGTTTTAGGTAAGAGATCTTGTATTTTTGAAAGTCTTACTAATCAAAAGAACAATGTGGTTTGGCAAAAAAACCAAACTTACTCCATAATATATCAATCCATTTCCAATTATCTAGCATTGTGGAGCAATTACCTATTACCTCGAATGGCTAAGTGAATTGTGTTTTATGCATATAGTATTTCACATCTTAATGCTATAGAAATATCTACCTAATCCTTCTCATGTCATTAAATACAAATCACTCTAGCTAGATCTAAAATAATCATTTAAGGAATGACTAGTTGAAATCCTAAATCATCAAATTTGCAATTTTTGATTCAAAATAATTCCTTGTATAAAAATCCATTAAGAAAAACATGGAGTAAAAGAAGCTACCTAGGAGCTTAAAGTTGAAATGAGAAAGAAGTATCCTTATCTCTTTGACAAGCTCTATAATTAAATATCTTATTCCTTACTGATAGTAAATCTCTAAGAATTTGAAGATGATTTTTTTGAAGGGAAAAGAACTGTTATACCCCTAAATTTTAAAATCTTGATTTAATTCTTAAAACTTACCACAATAATGGGGTGAATATACAAATAATGAGAAAAGTTGTGAAAAGATTTAGGATAAATAATTAATTATAAAAAATAAAGTTTGAATATAAAGATAAGTGTAACTTGATTAATTATAATGATATGCGAAGTCGGAACTCAAATGGAGTGTGTAGAAAAAGTTTAGGATTATAACTTTTTAAGTTATCCTTGAAAGTCTTATGAATTATCAAACTACCCTTAAATTTCATAAAAAGCCAAAAAAAGACAAACCTTTTCCTTTTTTTTTCTCAACTAAGGGACTCAATTCCCTTCTTTTCTTCTCACCATTTAATCCTTCAATTTCAATCTCAAGCCCTAATCCAAGGAAGAATTGAATTCATCCTTCTATTAAGACATTAGTCTCACTTACTACTAAGGTACTTTCGCTTTAAAATAAGATTTGAAGGTTGAGGTTCTTATGAAATAAAATTATAGATTTCAAGTACTAATTTGGTATTTAATATAATAGGACTAGTAGATGACATTAGCTATTACCTTCTCTTTTTTCCTAAATCAAGGAAAGTAAATAATCTACTTTCTTCTTAAAGAATTCTTTATTTAGTATCTATTAATTCATTAATTAGTGCTCTTTGAGTTTAGTAGTTAAATTGAATTATAATGAGAGAAAGATGCAAAAAAATCCCTTCAACTATGGGATGGTTAGATTTTATCCCTTGAATTATAAAAATTTGGATTTTACCTTCACCATTACTAAGATAATGGAATCTGTCAGAAAAATTACTGCTATCATATTTTACTTACCAGCAGTTAAAAATCGTCATTGTATTTTCTTATTTGCTAGTGGTTTATGAACTGCTACTAAGTAATGGGATATGGTGTCAGTTTTAACTGCCACTAAGTGTACAAAATTGTCGCTAAGTACAAAGAACTGTCACTAAGTGTTATAGCCATTAACTTGAAAATGATGAAGGTAAAATCCAAGTTTTATATTGTTACAAGGCGTAAAATCCAAGTGTTATATTGTTACGGGGCGTAAAATCCAAGTTTTCATAATTTAAAAAGGTAAAATCTAACCACCATATAGTTGAAAGAGGTTTTTTGCATTTTTCCCTTACAATGATATGCATGTGATTAGTTTGAACTGTCTTAAGCTAAAATAAGTTACTTGATGTCATAAAGAATTATGTTTGCAAGATTATTTGATTGTATATTGAAAAGTAATGAAGTTTAGCTGACCATTTTTTGCATTTTCACATGGATTTTTTGGAAATTCTACATAGTACTTAAGTATTGCCTTAAGCATGAACTCAAGAGGCAATATATTAGTACCTTACTTAAGTACCAAGGATGGTTGTGCTTTCTACCTTCTCGTATTTAAGTATAATACTTGAATACTGCCCTTTTGGGATCAAATCTTATATTTAAATCCTATAGTTGAATATCTGTTTGACCCTTTAGCATTTTGTTATGGTGTTCGAGTTTTGTACTCAAGTACCCATGAGTTATACCACTAATTTTCTATGAGAGGAGGCTAAACAAATGTAATGCTACACTACATTTATATTAATTGAAATTATGTACTTATGAATGTTTATTGGTTAATTATTTAAATAAGTGTATAGATGTTATAGAATGTATAACCTTATAGTTGCAATGTGTGATTGAATGAACATAGCTTTGATATGAATTGAAGTTATTGTATTAAACTATATCGTATCTAAAAAATGATTTATGATTCATAGAAATTCTAAAAAGGATAAGGTTAGGATTATAACTAATGTTAGGAGACACAAGGTGGGTTCACTATCATTAATTATATATTATATGCCATACTTAATGTTTGTTAGTGTTAACTAAGTTTATTTGTCATGATAATTAATAGCTTTTAATTATGCAATATATACAGGTATATAGCTTGTAGGTTAATTATCTGTTTACTAAGACTTTGAGTCTCATTGCCTTTCTTTGGAAAAAATGTTTTTAGGTGATTACAATGAAGCTCTATAACCTCCATCGGTAGTCCAAGAATAATGTTATAACATGTATAGCCATAATTAAAAGTTAAAAAAAAGCAAAATAAATGTTTAGTTGGCTTTTTTACGAAAACTTCTAAATATGAAATACATGTTTTTTGAACACTAATGTAAATATTATCTTAATAAGTATAAATGCAGTAGTTTTTAATTAAATGTGAACATCCTAGTAAATATTATATGATGATATTATAGTAAAATTAGACAAGTTAGTAGTTACTGGTAACAATAACCATGCTGGTCACAACTAGGTGGTATTTTACCTAATCTTCCTTATAACTTATCCAAATATATAAAACTAAAGAAATTAAATAAACACACCTGAAGTGATTGTTATGCATTTTTTCCCTTATACCTCTAATATAATAGCTAAGTTGGTTGAAACCTAACCTTAAGGCACAATTGTTTAACTATTAGGTAACTTTGAGCCTTTTCCTTATGATCCTTATTATTATCACTTACCAATTTAAAATATTATTTTTTTGTTAAAGGTTTGACTATAGCTTTGGCCATATCCTCAGGTATTATAACAAACCAAAATTTGCTAATTAAGAGGCTAAACTTTGAAGAAGTGAAATGAAATATTCTTGGAGGAAGATAAGGTTAAAGTTCAACCTTAGAAAAGAAAATGTTCTAAGAAGAGTAAGTTGAACACAACTAGCAATCAATTGGTTGAGAAGAAGGCATCAAACCTTTAACTAAGGAGAATTAGATTGAAAATTTTAACCACTCATTGTTTGTCTTTATTAATAACTTCGATCAATACCTAAAGTTAGGTTTAAGTATCCCAAGGTTAAGTCTTAACTCAATCAAAGGAGTCTCTCACATCTCAACCTACTAAGCTATACTTCTTTTACTTTTTAACTTTGCTATTTCTTTACTTTCTCTCTTTTCTTAATATTGTATATCTTTTCGAGTGATTGAATAATTGCAAGACATTTTAAGAACTGAATTTGAGCGAACTATTTCAACTTACATCTAAACATCCCTGATTTGGCCTGAAGGTTCCAGTGGTTCAAACATAATAACAAATAGTAAAGACCTCTTTACAATTATCATAAAGACTTTTATTTTAGTACCAGAAGTTTAAGTGGTTTAACCCTAACAACAATTAGCAAAGAACCCTTCTATGACTACTAGTAGAACTCTTTCTATTGAATTAGCTTAAGATGTGCAAATGCAACTCCTTACAAATCATAGCAGTGACTATAAGTAGTTGGATGTTAGGTACAATTTGCTAAAACAATCTTCTAACCATAAGGATGAAAGTGATGAAGACTGCTTCACTATATTGTAATATCTTATTTCTAGTGGTAATCATTCAACTTCATCTATTCAAGTGATTAAGTATCGTACTTCAAATTGATATAGAGAAGATTTTAAAATTATTGTGACTATACTAAAAGAAATTCTCTGCAATGATTTAGGCATTTTATTAGAAGATACGGAGAGTTAAGAAAAGTTTAAGTAAAGTATGAGACTATTGAAAAATATTATGAAATCGAACTTCTTAATCCAAATAGGCTTTAAGTCTTATATCCTTAACTTGGCAAAGAAATTCCATTTTTCATTAATAGGCCTAAGAAAATTTTTGGCTATAAAAAGAGCTTATTAATCGCTCCACTAGCATAAATAAAACCTAATAGATTTTTGAAAATTTGGTAAGTAACATCAAAAAGTTCTTATTAATAAGTCAAGTTTGCACTGGCAAGATTGAAGATAACTCTAAGCAGATTTGGATTGTAAATAAAAAAAATCCTAACTCTTGTAAGAACTAAAACAATTTGAAGAAGCTTAACTAACTTTAAAGTTTGAATTACATGCCACAAAGTTAGAAGTGCAAGATCTTTACCAAAAAGGCAAGAACGCAATGAAAGACTATAAGTTAATTGATTTAAGATATCTACAATTGAAGGGAAGCATAAGGCCATGTTTGATCTAATAACTTCAATTGTAGTAAAATGGAAAAATTTTAAGGCTAATTTTAATTTTCCTTTTAAGAATTTGTAAATCTATTTCTTCGGCCAATTTTGTTGTAATTTTAGGATATTTAAAGTCATGTTTTGGCTACTATTTACTATTGAATATTTTAGTTGTATTTCAGCTTTTATATTAATCATTATTTTTTATGGAAGCTTTATATACTCCATATTTCATACATGTTTGGCTTGTATGGTTTTAAATATTTGTCATTAATAATTTTGCCCTCGTCATCTTCCATATTTTTAATCTTATAATTATTTTCATCTAAAAGTCAATGGTTATAAATAGTCATCCCCAATGGGGTGACCATTTCTAGTAGTTTAACTGTACTTGCTTTGGCAAAATGACTTTTCAAACTAACTAGCCTTAGAAAAATTTCTCTTCCTTAACATTTTTTTTTGTAAAGTTCGACCAACTTTTCTTTATTATGTACCAAAGCATCCAAAATATCCCAACATACCTTATTTAAATCTTCTAATTTATTAAGCATCATGTTGTAATAATTACTTTATAGCAATTCACCTTACTTTTGCACCATCAAAGCTTCCATGATCACTTCAATTAGTAGCAATGCATTATATCCAAACATTGGTTCATAAGAAGTGATCCTAATTGAAACCCATGGCAAATTTTGAATTGTCAAAAGTGTATTTTCAAGCATACAATGCTAATTTCTAGGACTTTAGCTAATATATTTCTTAATCAAATTAATGATCAGTTTATTAACAACTTCAACTTGTCCATTAGCTTAGGGATAGTAAAAAGTAAATGTCAACATCTTAATTCCCTTTAGCTTGGCATAATGTTTAACCTTTTGTTCTATGAATAGAATCTTGTGATCTATTATTATTATTGGTTCATGTAATCCAAATCTACATATTAATTTATTTTCCATAAAATCAATAACATTTGATTGCTAGATCTTTTTAAACACTATTATCTCAACTTACTTAGTAAAGTAGCCTATAGTCGTTAACATGAAATAATGGCCCTTAGTTGATAGAGGATATATTTTTTTAATTATATCTATGATCCAATCTTTAAATGACTAATGTTTAATTATGTATTTTTGTTTAATAGCTAGTAATCTTTGAATTTGCCTATGTTCTTGACATTTTTTTACAACATTTGGCATAACTTATACAATATTTAATCATTTTTTACTAATAAAATCCTTGCATAATTAACATATTTTATTCCTATTCTAGCCTAATGAGCTTGATATATTCCTCTATAGACTTCTGCTAAGGCCGAAATAACTTTAAATTTACTCAAACATTTAAGCAATTGACTTTCGAAGCCTTATTTCGATAAATCACCAACTAAAAAGTGCAAACTTCAAAGCTTTCACTCTAATAATTTGATGAATGACATTATTAAATGGACTATTAAGATATTCTATTAATGGAGTTCTCCAACCCACATTATTAACACATGTATATAGTACTTTTTTGCCTTTACTAGCTTAAGCTATGCTTGGTTTGCGATTAATTTTGCTAACTTGGAATTGGTGATCTTATCCTAAAGTTATTTAAGTTAAAGCATTAGCCTTGTAATTTTTTATTATAGGAATATGTTTAATTATCACATCATTGAACTTATATAGTAATTTGGTCAAAATGGCCAAGTATTTAACATTATTAGAATTCACACACTTGTATTCCTATGAAATTTGCTTAATAATTGATCATGAGTCCTCATATTGGCTTTATTATTCAAGCACTTCACATCTAATAAAAATAAAAATTTGACTGGTTAATTTTGTAGCATTATAATTAATATCCCAACATTAGCATCATAACCTATTTAAAGGTACCGATTGCGCTTAGGCATTAAAATGCTATTTTTTACACATATTTTTCAAATATGTATACCTAATATAACCAATGTTACTATCCCTTAAGCTTACTATCACATGCGTCAAAGCCAAATCATTTAACATACTTATAATCGGCATAATTTACTATTCTTTTTCATTACATGTACTACATTTGAATTCTACTTTGTATACCTTATAGTCTTGATAAATTTTAGCTTTTGTAGCTTTTCAATTTCTTCCTTGATTTTTAATACAAGCTTTGATACAAAGTGCTAAGGTGGTTGTTTATAGGACTGAAACCTATCTTTAATTAACAATCTACGTTTGAACAATTCCCTACTCAATCATGTTATCACATCATAATTGTAGACAAAACAGTCTTTATACTTTTTAAAAATGTTAACTATTTGCCCTCTTATATCCTTTGGCAAAATCATACCAATGAAAGCTGGCTTTTTATCATCTTTGGTCACTCAGTGAACTTCTTGTAGTAGATCTTAAGCTTCAATTTTCTTAATGTCCTCTTTCATTAGTAATTCATGGAATCTAAAAGGATTGTCACCGTTTATAGAATCAGAAACTTTAATTTTAGGTTGCTTAATAACATAGGCTGATAAGCAAGCAAGTTGTTATTAATTCATTGAAGTCACAAATCAATCTAATTATTTTAGCTTTTGGGATTAGTTTAAAACTTGATATCTCTAATATACACAAAAGGTGGAGCTTCCATGTCCTTGGGGGACCATGATCCCTTCGAAGTTTTTCTAAAAATTTTTTAAAATATATACATAATTTTATTTTATGAGAATTTTTTTATGAATTTAGACCCTTTTAAAAATAAAACAAATATGTGAAATAATATAATGAGTAAAGATGTTAATACTTAACTGGATAGATTCAAATTTAAAATTAATTGTTTGTATAATTTATTAAAATTAAATTAAATATTAAATTAAGTAAAAATTCACTAAATTCATTTGGTAACTAAATACATTTAGAGCTCCTCTTGTCTTAGAAACATTTTATTGAATAAATATATTCAACATTATCTCTATTTTTAGAATAATAATTAAATATAATATATACAATGTCATTTAAGAATTCAATATGTATAATTTATTAGTTCATATTAATGATAATTTTGAAATTTTATAAGATTTTAATATTTCATAATAAAATTATCATGATCCAAACCCAATTATAATTAGCATGGATCCTACTACCTAGTTTTGACTAACCTTGACACTAATTATATTAATTCTACTAATGAAAATCTTTCTATTTTTAGGGTGGCTAAAATTCACTTTTAAGTTTTAAAGAAAAATAAACAAACCCTCCTCTATTTTTAAGCATTTTCTAAGGGTCACTCATCCTAATTTATAAAACTTGTATTTCATGTAACTTAACAACCATAAAAAATACACATACAAATATTCACAATTCATGTTTTCATATCTAACCAATCACAAGAGCCTTTTCATGGTTAATCACCTAATCACAATATCATATAAAAAATAGATGATTGCATACACTTACCTTATAACTCCTAAACTAACCTTATAGCTTTCATGCCTTTCTATCATTGTTTCCTTCATGCCAACCTTACCCGCCTCTATATTAGGACACTATCAACTCATAGTCACATCACTTCCAATCACATTTTCCTATATCGCATCTCAACACATATTCATATGTTAATTTAGAATTTCATCATGATTCTCATAATCATTTTAGATGCAACTCATATCAAGATACAATTCATTCTACCATAGTTTCATAATATTCCAATCACAATCACACTTCAATACATAAAATACCATAATGTTATATAGTAATCTTATGCCTTTCATATGTGGTCATAACCTCATCATAAGCATAAGTTCTCTCTCTCTCTCTTTCTTCCATACACACACACACATCACAATTAAACAATAACCCATATGATGCCTTAATAGCATCATTCATCAATAGATAATCAATAACATTACGTACATAATCATTTATGATACATGTCATAGGAAATCACAAAGAAAGTAGCTACATGATAATTCACAAGGAATGAAACACTTCTCACATAAAGAATACTATATAGCTTCACAAAACAACCAATATTTATAACAAAAACTTGTAAAGTAATAAAAAGACATTTTTAAAATAGATATACACTCATTAAGAGATGCTTATCCACTCTTAAAATTCCTAAGATATCTATGATCCTCTTTTTCCTTTTTTTTTCTATTCAATCATTTTGAAAAGATAATTCATAAATACATTGAAAATATATGTTTCATGCTTAACAATCCCCATTCTAGGTTCCATTCTTATTGCTTTATGACTCCCTACATTTATACTTTAATAGTTCTAATCCTATCTTAAGATAATTAAAAATCAAATTTCATATATTTAGGCTTTTCTTAATTCAAGTTCAAATTATTTAAGATATTAAGTTGTAATACTATAGGAATATCCTAATCAAGTTATTTTAATATCCTATAGGATAAAAAATCTTATTTTAGAGAGGCATTACCAAGAATCCATATGTATTAATGGGTTTTTCTTTAATCGACCTAAAATATAAGAAATAGTGGAGTTTGATAGCATAGGCATGCTCATCATTGGCAATAAAAAGGGACTAAACACTAGCTAAATGAAGAGAAATAACAATTCTCTACAACAAAATTGATGTTGTGCTTTATAGCTTTCTTGTGCCATTAGCAATAGTAATTGACCAATTACAGAAGAAGCAATGATAATAACTTTCTAACTAGCAAGGTGTGATATAAATTTGGAAAGGAAGGAGAAGGAGAAAGTGGTTGTTAAAGAAAAGAAAAGAAAAGGAGAGAAAAAAAGTAGAGAGAAATGATACTAGAAAAATAAAGAAAGAAATAGAGGAATTATAAAAGGAGCTTTGGAATTTTATTTAATGCTTCTTGCACCATGAGAGCTCATTTCCTTTACAAAATCTCAAACATTCCATTTCAATTTAAAATCAAATATAGCCATTTTTTTGCTTTTAAGAATCCATTTTTATAAAACTCCTTTTTTCCAATCTCATTTAAAATTCCATTTTAAATATTTCCATACTTTAATATCCTTAGTAAAATAATAAGGTTTTTTTTTTAAATATGATTTCAAGGTATCATAAAAACTTTCAAACTATTAGTTAAATTCAATATTTAAAATAAGAAATTATTCAAACATTATAATAACTTTAGTATTTAATAAATTTAACACTTAAAACCTATTGCTAAATGCTTTAGTATTATTGAACACTTCCTAAGTATCATTCTATTTTCTTATTTTTTAAAAAAGTAAGAAAAATAAAAATAAATTAATAAAAAAATAAAAAAGAGAAATAGTGTAAAAATAATGTTCATTATCATATTTTTTATTGTTATTTATTTAAAATAATTATTAAATATATTAAAACTGATTTAAGCTCAATTAAATTTGTGTAATTATAGTCAAGTTCAAACTTAAATTTTGCAAATTTAATAAGAATAAATAAATATTTGATTTGACTTGCTCTATTTACGATTCTAATTTTGAACCTAATTAAAAAAAAAATTAACCATCATTCTGGTCCCCTCTAAAATATCCTCCACCTTTTGCCCTTGAGTATATAAATCTTGATTATTACATGATCAATATGGTCATTAATATGCAAAGGCTAAACATTAGGATTATATACTTTGAAATTAACATTACATTATTACACATAGCATGGACTACCATCATCCTCCATACATTTGATCGTCGCATCTTCCTTCTAAATGTGCATTTTTTAACACAAAATGGAAAGGACCACTCCAACTACGTGTATCCAATCTCTTCCTATTAATCAATTGTAATTAACTTTTGATAGCACTATAACAAACAATGTAGGTCTTGTTACTAAGCTAACCTTTAAGTTGACAATATCATTCCCTCAGAGGTTGACATACTTCCACTAAAATTAGTTACTATAGTGTTAGATGGCATGAGATCTTTCAATTGCTTTCTTAGTTGAACAAGCTTAACATTAGCATGAGATTTATAGCTACTCCACCCTTAACCAATATTCTATTTAATGGCCACCCATTCAAATGCACTTCAACATGTATAAGTCTAAAATAATTTCTCATTTGCTTAGTTGCTCTCTCAAATTCTCTAACTACTTCTTTATTAAATTCTACCATTGTAGCTATTGAATTATCTTTAAAATCTTCTTTATTTTTACCTACTTTGGCAGAAACCAAGAGTAGTCATAAAATTGTAAAAACATCCATATCAAGGTTCAATTTTTAACCTTGAGTCTTGATTTGGGAGAAAATATTCTTTTTCTTCTCCTTTTCCTTTTCAGTACCACTTGATTCTTTTAGGCCTAAAGGTATTCTTTGAAGGCTTTTTTTCTCATTCCTTCTGTAGGTAGCTTACTTTTATATTTTGCCCTTTTTAGGTTTTTGTAGGTTAATATCTTTTATATTGAGGGTTATACCATTTATTTCTATCTTTTTTTAACTTTAATTTCCATGTCTACCTCTCTTTATTATGATAAGGTTCATTATTTACCTATTAACCTTCATGATGATCTACCTTCAACTTTTAGGTATCAATTCAAATTTTAGTCGATTGGTTGTATTCCAACTTGTGAAATACATATTTTTCTTTTTCATTCTGGCTCTTGAACTCTTTAACCTTCTTCAAAGTCTCCCTTCATTCATCAGTTAACTTCTAAACTTTAAGGTCAATTCTATCTTTCAACCATTTACCATACATCACCACCTTTAATATATTGTAATATTTCTTGCATTGAAGGCATATCTTTAGTACTCCTGCTTTACAATAGATCCTTTTAATATAGTAGGTGTTCAATTTTCCTTCATATAGGTACACCACGAGAAAGAATGGCATATCCAATAGATCATTATACTTATAATAAGCCATCATGTTAACCTTAATGTTAAACAAGTCAAAGTTATCCTCTAGCTCCTCATAGTTAAACCTAATTGGAAAAGAGGTTATTATTGACTAACATCTCTTTGTCCTTATCAATAAATTTTTGCTTTCCTTATTTAATGGCTTTCTTAACCATTTTCCTAAAATAAATATAATTGCTGACAATATGGCTAAACATATAATAAAACTTGTAATATTTTCTATCTATTATTTATTCTTTTGATAGAAATCTATGACCTTTTAATAATTTTATTTATTTATCTTTTAATAAAAGGTTAAATACCTAACCAACCTTGTTTATGTCAAAAGAATAATTCTTTTTATTAACATGGTCTATATCAATAAAAAGCATTTGTAAATAAAGTTAGATTTAAGTTAGGCCACATGGACCTCATTATCATTATCTTTTCCAACTTTGCCTCTTTTGATGTAGGCTACTTCTACCTTTTTAAATTTAGTTTTTCTTATTTTTTTTAAATTTTTTTCCTTCTGCATTTGTTTTATTTATCATACTTTTTTAGCTAATTATGCAATGTTAATGTATTTTGATTAACTAACTTCTTATAGATGGCAAATCAAACCTTGCCACTAGTATTTTGGTCATCTTACTCTCAACAATTTAGGTAAAATAATGACTTTAAGCCTACTAAAAGTAAAATAAATAGTCTTCATCTAACTCCATTGGGCTTTTAACAAATTTATTAGGTTAGTCAAACTCATTGCAATCTCTTCTTAGTAGATTAGTTATAGAAGATTATTTCAATTTAGGCCCATATATGCACTGAGTCGAGTATCAAGAAAATACAATTTAGCTAAAGGATAAAGGAAAATGCCTTAATTTTAAAATTTTATTTTTGGCCAACTTTTTACATTTAAATATAAACTAAATTATATGTTTAATGGTCAATTGATCATCTTCACCAAATAATATAATGAATTTTGGCATTTTAAATCCTCTTAGCATTTTAACTTATTGTACCCATTTTGGAAAAGCCCTTTAATAATTTAGGTATGTACCTTAACCTCCTAACTAATTTAATAATCGTTTAATAATAAATTATATATTTTGGTTCTAACCTAGATTAGGGTGAACATTATATTAATTTGTTTTAGTTCGACTATTGTGCATTATCTCATACATCTCTATTCTAGTATCTATTCAACCAAGCCCAATTTGCCTATCCACGATTCCTTACAAGTCTCACATGGCCATATTCCAATCTTTCAACCTCATTATATTTGATTTCAGGTTTAGTTTTGGTCTTTTCACTTTCTGAATCTTACTTATCATTGATATTATGCTACTCTTTTTAAAGTCTAACTTATTCGAGCTTAGCCAATAGTCGTATCCTTAGTAATTAGCTTTAATATGGTAGCCATTTGTTATGAGAGCATATGTATTATTTCATGGTTACTCTCATTCATTTATTGTTTAAGCATGACTAAATGATGAAGAGTAAGCAAGTGACTGTTATTATCTTCAATAACTTCCATAGGTTATGCATTTACTCTTTTAACTTGAAAATTTTAGCCATTATGCAATTAAATAATGGTATAATTTTACCTTTTATGGTTGTGGCTTGTTAATAATTTCAATAATCTTTTCTTGAAATAAAAGGTTTTCATGAGTAGTTCTAGGGGTGGAAGTTACATTTGTATTTATAATGATTATACCATTGTTTAATTGCATAAACAAAAAGATGAACCTTATATCTTAATTGAATCCTATCAAACATGCCAATTTAATTATGGTAAAAAAATGTAATACTTTAATTTGAATCTTTTTTAATAGCGGATTCTTTCTAGACACACTAGTAAAGTTTTGAGTAGACCTTTATTAAGCAAATCAAGAAGTAATACAAATAAGTGAAAATAAAGCACAAAATGCAAAAATAACTAGCAATTCATATAAAATGCTTTACAATAAAGTACAACAAAGCAACTAAATATAATTTATTTATTGTTGCTTGTTGAAGCCATCTAAAGGTGTATCAATACTGTAGGATGCAAACTTTAGCATTGGAAACCTAGACTCCTATTCTGAAGGACAACATAAAAAGAATTATAAGAAAGCTGCTTAAAGAACATGAAGGATGGCAACACAGTGCTGTAAGTATGCTAGTAATATTAGGATCAGGAGCCAAACAAACACAGCAGAATAAATTGATCCCAACTAACGGATCCATGTAAAACGTTAAATTAGAATAAGAATCCATTCAATACCTTTAATGATAACTCAAGAACTCAGTCGTTGATCACCTCTTCAGCTTTCTTTTGGCCGAAGACTCCGAGGTATCCATACAAACCCGTGAATCACCGATAAACGTCCACACGAATACCAGTTGGAATTGTTTTTCTTTACCTCGTAGTGCTAACTATGCCTCTTCAAGAATTTTTGATTAAGGAGAGGTGTTAGGATTTTTTATGCTTGGAATGGATGAATAATCTCTATTATTACCTAACAAGTCTATTTAAATAGGTGCATAGAAAATCCTAACTAATTGGGCTTTATTTCATGTATAATTATGGGCTTATTATTGATCCTTATAATATGGAATTTTCAAATATTAGGCTCAAACAATTTAGTTCATTAATTCTAAATTCACTAACCTCTAAGTGTGCAACCCTACAGGCTCTTATTACGTTAGCAATGATAATTAATTATATTAATGATCATAAATAATGAATAGTGTCTAGCAACACATCATTGTTACCTAAGTAATGAGAAAGTCGGTGATTTGACTAAACCTTTCGTGATCATCATCCATGTCCTCTTGTCTTAAACATCTAGATTGAGCACAAGACATGGACCATGTCATTCCTATATAGCCCAATCTTAAAGTTTCTTGATTCCTAAGTAAGCTAACTGAAATAAATATAATTGACATCCCATGTGGGATGTCAATTTATTTGAGCATGGCCATGCATTTTCTCAGCTTTACTTAATCAAGGGGCCCACAGATGTTACTCCTGTTACATAGGAGGGATAAATTTCATCTTGATCACATAAATTCCTCCGCATGATATGTGACATATCCAATAACTATCCTTGCATTCACTCAACCATGAGTGACATAGAATAATATCAAAATATGAAACTCACATGTAAGGAACCTTGGCAATCTCAGGTCAAACGACTATCATAATAATGATCATTAAAAATCACTCATGACACTTATATAACAATCCATGTAGTGTTCTTAGGATGGGTCGGTCTAGTATACAAGTTCTCTAACTTGAACTCATGTGTAAACTTAATGTTCATATAAGTCACAACACATGCTAATCTTAATATATCAAAGCAACCTAATCCACAATGATATATGACTAAGGACATCTAAGAATATAATTATTCTAAGATTATTATTATAATTAAATATATTACGCAGATAATATATATAAATATAATAATTGAAATTACCATTAAAATAATACGATTCAAATTTATAATCATCAATATGATTAGTTTTAGGGCATATATACTAACAAGTAGAATGCTAGGATTTGGATACAAAGTGCATTGATGTGTTTTTAAATAGCAATTTTGGCCAAATATTAAAAAAATCCTTTTGTCTTTGCACTTATCTTATTTATACTACAAGGGTTATGGTTACTTAATGGCAGTTACTATAAGTTATACATGTTCATTATGGTTATTTATCATCCATATGGAGAGCAATTTTTTTCCTTCTATCTATGTTTGTATGTTGCCTTGTTACAACTGTTCCATGGACAATTTATGACACTAGTACTATTAGCTTCAATTAAGCTTATAATTATCCTTAAGAGACACATGTTCAACCACCTTCCATCATAAGTGGTTTCCTTGACAGCATGGCTTTCCACTATGAAGATACAAGTTCTTTTGACTTAAGGAGAGATGTATCAAACTAACCTAATCTGACTTCAGCCACTCTTACCTTTTTATCTCCTTAGTAAAAATCTTAAACAAGGGATTAACGTAGATAAATATAATGAGTGCATTAAAATAGTATTAAGTTCATTATAAGAATAAATTCATTATGTCTAAGGTGTGATGATATGCACTACCACATCATTTTTTTTAGTAATGTCTAGAAACATTGAAAATTTGTTAAAAAGATGACATGGTTTTGCCACATTATCATTTGTGACATCCTCATACATTGCAAAAAATGACATGGCAATGCCACATCGTCATTACTATGTTAACATTTTTCTGATATCTTGGAGCATCAGAAATGATGCCATAGACATTGAAAAAAAACTTATGACAAATGAAATAACGATGCTTGTTAGACATTAGGAATCTATTGGAAACAACTTATTTTTTAATGCCAAAAACTAATGTTTTTCTTGTATTCGTTTACTTTGGCTCACATGTCATATATCTACATATATATAATCTCCATAAATTAAAAAATTTTGAGATAAATTTTCATCATTATGTTAGGATTTAAATACTTATTTTACTCCTCATAAGACAAAATTTTTATTAATTTTATCCCTCACTAAGAATTAGTGTCAATTTAATTATTGAAATTTTATTTCACCTCAAAATTTAATTCTTCTGTAGTTAGGGAATAAAAAAAATTAATGGTTGAATTGAGTTAGTATTGTTAAGCTTTTATATGATCATTAAATGCTAATATGACCCTACTGATGAAGGAATCGAATTTAAGACAAAATCAATTATAAAGGATTAAATTGATATCAACTTAAAAAAAAAAAAGATAAAAGAGAAAATTGATAGAAATTTTGTGGTACGGAATTCAAAGTAAATGTTTAGTTTATAATTATGCTAGTGCGATTTTAAAGCAAATGGCCTTCATACATAGGGTTTATAATATTCAATCCACCATGATGGACCCCGCAAATTGATCTCGGAGCCCACGAGGAAATTTTCCACTAATTTTTGAATTGAACCGTGGCACACAATTATTAAATCATTATGATTAATTCAATGGTGTAGATTTACGCAATTAAAAAAATTTAAATAAAATTTTTTACATGTTTATAAAATTCTCCAATCAAAATATATATGTTAATTATTTTATTTAAAAAAATAACGAACATATTAATAATTATTATAATTATTAAATTATAATTATTAATAGTATTTAAATAAAATAGTTACATGTATATATGTTATGATATAATTAGAGATCTTTATGGGAAGTACATATAAAATTTTACCTACCTTTTTTCCTAAAAAAATGGAACATAATAATCATTTCCCAAATTTAAATATCATTGCAATAATAAAAACATTTTTCTTACACAAGTCTTCACACAACTAGATCAAGCTGTAGTAATTTTTTAATGGATTCTTAAACGCAAATATATGAAGAAAAATCTTGAATATTATGTTTAAAGTAGTTGAATCTTAGCTCACTAACTTTAAAAAGTTGGAATTGAGTACTTAAATTATATAAGATACCGAAGTTGGAGGTGGTATTCATTTTTTTTATTTAATCAACTATTTTATTTTATTACATAACTTTTCATGAACTTTTTAATAAGTATCACAATATTTTTAAAGATTTAAATTTGATTAATATGTCAATGTGAATTAATCTTACACTTTTATTTATTGATATGTTGTTATTCCAATAAAATACTGCAAAATTTTTTCATTATTATTAAAAAATTTAATTATTAGTATTTTTCTTAATGATGTATATTTTTTATTTATGATAATATAAAATATTTAATACAATAATAAATCAAATTTAAATTCTCTCATTAAATATTAATTTGTCAAGTGATTTTTTCATCTAATTTTCAACTCATTTCTTTTCCTGTATTTTCCCTGGTGCAAGTAGGTAACTCTTTTTATTCCAAAGTCCATGTGGGCAACTAAAAAGGTGGGGAAGCAAGATTGGGTCATATCACATGTTTCCAAGTCTAAGTTGGGCCTCGCTTTTTTTATTACAAACAAGGTTGGGGCCTGTATTGGGCTTCAAACATCGTCCCCCGCACCCATTATGCAAGGCGTGACGTCAATGAAAAGTATTTTTATTCCCAAAACAAATAATGACACGAAAAATATAAAAAAAAGGTTAATTACAGGTTTGGTTGTTACCATATAAATTAATCACATTTAATATATTTAAATAGAAAATTGCATCTTGGTTTTTATATCACAACCTAATCCGATTGTGATCAGTGTAAATTTCGATACTAGATTTTCACAAGCCTTAATACTATTTGCTTTAATTTATCTAACAGAAATTTTCGTATTTCTAGGAGGGCTTGAAATTCACTTTAAATTTAAAAAAAAATGAATAAAATCTTTCCTATTTTTAAATACTTCCCAAGGGTCACTTGCTCCAAATCAAGAAACCTGTGAATTTTTTTTAGATACGACGGCAACATTAACATACACAATCTCAAAATATATGTACACATATAAATAATTCAACATATCATATGAATTAACAAATCTCAATCCTTAATGTTGATTCTAATCCTAACTATTAAATCTTTTAACAAAGTAATTCTTGATTCTCCATAGATGCAATGAGGCTTGAAGACACTTTTCTTAACTTGAAAATATTGACATAAAATGAAATGAGTTATAAGAATAAAATGAGCATATATCTACCATTACCTTGCAGAAGATTAGCTTTATGTATACATACATAACAGTCACAAACTAATCATTTTTTAAATTAGAAACCAATAATAAACCCTTTTTCCTTGGATTTTTAAATTATACAAAACCAAGTCTTAAATTAAGTATGCACTTGCACATAACTAGATTCCATATCTCACATCGCTAACTATAATAAACTCAACTACTCATTGGTATATAATATCCTTACAATATCACACATTACTCATTCCAATGGTCATCACATTTATAAGTAGCCATTAAGGCGCAACCACAATCGAATCTATACAATCACATCAAGATCTTACAACTAGATCAAATAGTAATATCCAATTATAAATAAATTTTCAATATCATATTACTTCACATATTCATTTATAATAAACATACTTGCTTCCAAATTTTTTATTTTCAAGTCAATTTTATATCCTTTACAATTGTTTACCAGGAATTTCTCATCTGACTTTTATATTATCACCCTATCACAATTCACAATTTCTAATGCCACTCATAGCATGATTCACAAATAATATACACGTGAGAGCTCAACTCTCATATTGCAAATGTCTATAAAAATTCTAATATAAAGTAACTAATTCATCATGAGTGATATCAAAATATGTAATGGTAGATCTATATCCATAACAATGTCATCATGTTCACCCATAGGGTCATATCATACAAATATCAATTAATTTATAGTCTAAAGCACCACTGCCATGCTTTCTAAGCATGTCCATTTAACATTCATTCAAACAAATAATTGGTTTTATACCATAAATATTAATTCCACATTCACCTAAATAGATAACTATTTCCTGATCACAGATAACATCCCCATATCATATATATACAAGGATAACTTAATAATAATGTATGTTATACAAGTGTACCTTAAAGAAATCATATATGGAAGTATGTATATATTATATATCATCCATAAGTATATAAATTATAACACTTAATCATCACTTAATTAAAATATTTGAGTAGGATATATACTTATCTAATATCACTCATCCATTCTTGGCCATCCACTTTTGGAAGTTCTAAAACATTTACTCTCATTTTTTCACCCTTTATTCCTATTTCACAATTTATAAAGATAAATTTATTTATAAGTAGATAAACATTCCTTATTTTCTTTCCTATTTATCTTAATTATAATTTCAAACCATGATATACTAACGATAACTCATAAAATTGACATAGGCTTATATGTATAATGATTTTTTTTGTATCAAACTTATACAAGCAAAAATATTAAAATGTAACACTCCTAATAAACTTTATCCACATTACTTTATCAGTTTAGATCATCACTTCCTTATATTTTGAAAATTATTGTAAAGAAATCAAAGGCTTCCATGAATGAGGGTTTCCTCAAATCAAGCTCTAAACACCAAAATGTTACAACTTTATGCTATGAGAATATTCCATTATTATTATTTTATGAAACTATACGCTTGCTTTTCCATATTCCTACATGTATATCAAGAGATTATAATATATCTATATATATTCACATCACTATATACTTGCTATTTTAACATTCTACAACATAAAATCATATTTTCTTCAAGCCATCATTATTTATTTAGAGTTCATATCTTAGATCAAACTTGAATCTTTCAAAATATTAAAATGTAATGTTCCACATTTACTTTGATCATATTATTCTAGTATTTTTCATCTTAAAAATCCTATCTTTGAAGCTAACACCATGTTATCAAAGACATGTGCAGGTGAGTTTTTCTGAATGGATTAAATTATCATCAAAATAAGGACTTTGCATAGAAAAATCCCTCACCTCTTAATCACAAGGCAAGTTATTGCCCCGTCCCTATGATTCGCATACTGCCCCGCCTAGTCCTTATGATTCGCACACCTTTGTTAGGAAACATTGCCGATAAGATTAGGCAATAACAAATCAATTGCATACTGCCCCACCACGTCCTTAATCACAAGGCAAGTTGTTGCCCCGTCCTTATGATTTGCAGGATACTAATGATTCATAGATAAATTTGAAAAAATTAAAAAAAATTTAAAATTTATAAATTTTAAATGCATACATAATTAACATTTAATATTCAATGTAATATAATAATATTAATTTAAAATTATACATAATTTATCTAACTAATCTTAAATTTAAGAGAAAATAATTAAAAAAATATTAATTAAAAATAATTAATATAAATATTTTTAATTATGAAATTAGTAAAATAAGTTTATAATAATATATATTTTTAGTAGAATATAAAAAATAAAAAAATTATTATTTAGGAGCAAGTTAAAGCATCACACGGTAATATCATATTGCCCTACATAATTGCTTCAAATTAAAAACTTACCTCATACTTTGTCGAATAAGGTAAATATTTATACTAAATTCATGCCCTATAGGGCAAAATTTGAAATTCATTTTTTTTGCCATCCCTAGTCGTTATAGGAATGCTAGAATTTGCCAGAAAGCTTAAAGAACTCTAAGCTCTATTGCTACTTTCCACAACTCTAGTAGCTCTTCCTTATAACAACAGCTCAAGATAGTCGCGAGTAAAGAAGGGACACTGGAGATAACATGTGGGAGCTCATCAACGATGGGATGGCATTAGACACTAGTAGATTAGAAAAGAACTGTCACTCCCCTACTATTGTCCAACTACGATCTACAGTTTCCTAGTGACAAACGAACACACAGATGGCCAAAGGAAGAGCTTCAATATCTAGTAATAGCTCAACTAAATAAAGATTGAAGTGGGATGGCCAAAGTAACCCTTATCCAAAATGCTATTGGCTTCACTCCTTTTTGAGTTCCTGTTATAGTGTCATAAGCTATACTTTGGTGGAGAGATGTGTAAGGTAACAATTAGCTCACAATGGTGGCACCAACGGTCAGGAAAAGGACGAGATGATGATTGAAGAAAGGAAAGGGAGAGAGGAGAGAGTTTAAGAACGATAGGAAAAAAGGAAGAGAGAGAGAAAGAGAACTGAGTAATAAGGGAGGAGAGAGGAGGAAGTCGGTAAAAATAAAGGGAAAGGATGCTATGTCGACATAGTAAAAAAAAATAAAGAAGGGAGAGAGGGAAAAATGTAAGAAAAAAGTGTTGAGGGTTATTTTCCAATACTTCCCAGTGTAAGATAAACTTATCCCTATCCTAAATCATATCCACTCATCTTTAAAAAAAACTCAATTTTATAAAATCTTATTTAAAATTCTTAAAAATAAATATCTTAACTCCATTATTTTCAATCTTTCTTAATATATATAAACATATATATTTGTAATAACTTGATAAATTTGAAAGTTCTAAAATAAATATTTTAATCCCCCTTAATTCCTAAAAAATAATTTATCATATCAATTGCAAACAAATTATTTCATAAATTCTTGTGACTCATGCTCACTAGAACCATTTCAATTTGTGAGGACTTTCTTGCAAAAATCATTTTAAGCTAGTGTTGAATCAATAATAGCCATATAAAAATAAATATATTTCAAATAATATTATCAATATCATTTTAATATTCTAGAACTTTTAAAAAGGAAGAAATTTAAAACTAAGTATTAACCAAATAAATAAATATTCAAAAGTGTTAAAATTTATAAAACTTTAAATATTAACCTAGGATGTTACATCCTAATTATAGAAATTTAATCAAATTGATACTTTCCATGAAATTGAAGATAAAAAGGGGGGTTTTAATAGGAATGTTGAGATTTAACGAAGTTTCAAGTTGATAATTATTAAAAAGAAAATTTGTGAAATTTATCTTTTCAAGTGAGAAAAATATATGAATCACGTGAGTCGTTTAAAGGTGTGAAAACATCTTCAATTTAATTGTCAATATTATAAAACTTAGGAAAATTCTAAGACGCACCAGTGTATGATGCACCAGTGTCTGAAAATCATTAAATTTCATTCAACCTACGCAGTACTACACAATTCAAAAAATCTGGACCTTTAAAAGAGACTGGTGCACCATACAATTGGTGCACCGAAGTCTCTCCCTAAAACTTATAAATTTTCCTTCTAATGATTGTTAGCTTCAAGCCTTTTTACAATTTAATCTATCAATTAAAACTTTATGTCTTCAATTTAACAAAAATTACAATTTTAAATTTAACTTGATAAAATTTATATGTTAGAAAGGTTGAAATAGAAGTTTATGTTTGAAGAAAAATAAATGTGATTAATTTGTATAATGAAAATAAAAAGCTCATAATTACTTTATGAAAAAAAGGTTGTATTCAAAATTTATACTTACCAGAGATTAGATTATTAATGAATTTTTCCCGTTTCAATGAATGATATTTCTAAGATCTCAACCCCTCCTTGTTGACAAATAAAATTCACATGGGATTAATATAGTTTTTCACTAAGTTAACACCAGAGCAGTTACCACTCTATGTAACGCATCAGATGAGATGTAAGATTACATGAGTTTTCTTTTTCTTTTTAATAGATTACAAGAATATTAATTTGTTTATAACAAATTCTTAATTATATTTTATATATGATCTTAAAATCCAGCCCACTTGGTTTAATTGATAAGACCGGGATCTGGATTTCTTACCGAATCGAGTCATTTTCAATACTCGAAAATTTGGTTAGCCCGAATTGAATTGAAAAAAGGGGGCCAAGTCCTACAACTTAGACATTCGTTTGGGACCATGGGTTTTCATCACATGAATGAATCGCAATCAGAGCGGTTTTCAAGGCAAATTTTAAAAGGTTGTTTATGGTATATTATTAACATAATGGTATATTGATATATTATTAAATTTAATTATTAATATATCAGTATATAATATATTAAATTTAATTTTAAAAAAAATAAATTTAATGTATAATCAAATTTAATGATATATCAATATATTATTGCATAAGTGGTATAATGTTTCTTTTGGTCGTAGATATGTTCTACTTCATTTGGAATTATTGTAATCATCATCTCAATGTGATGATGATATTAGTGATTATTTGACTTATTTTAATTAATATATAAATTTATTTATATATAAAATAATTATAAAATTTAATTTAAATTTGTGTTTTCCAATATTGTTATATATAAATATAATAATTTTATTGGAAAAAACTCAAATAACCAAACATTACCTATACAATTTTAAAACGAAGCTGTGAAACCTTTAATTTTTCTTAGGGTGATCAAATATTTTTAAGTAGTTCTTAACCAATTAATTAAACTCGAAGTTAGTCTACTAAGAGCGGTTAATATATTATTATCAATTAAAAATAGAAAAAAATTTATAAATTTTCTAACCACAATTAACCGACACTAATCAAAATATATATTAATTTTTTAGTTGAAAGTTCATATTTAAAGTTTCATTAATTATTTTTATAATTTAATACTTGATTACTTTTTATTATAGTTATATTTATGAAATTATAATGTTAATATGTGTTTATAAACTAATTTTAACCATTAAATCAATTTGCTTTGGCATTTTTGAAAGAAAAATTCCAAATTTTAAACCGACTGAAACTGAAATTAATTGATTGAAAATAAATTTATTAGTTAAATTCAGTTAAGGTTATGCAATCTATTAATTTTGATTAAAAAAATATTTTACGGTTAAGAACGGTCAATTAAAGAAATAATCTTAACCATCATTAACCAACTGATGATCACTCTTAGGTTTTCTTATATTTAAGTTGTAATAACATTCTTAAAACATTTAAATTGAGAAAATATGCAAAAAATATATACATATTGCATATTGCATGTTTTCATACTATATGAAATTTGTGTATTTTAACTTTAATATTAAAATAGGTTTAATTTAATATGTCCCTTCTCATCAAATTTATTGTGTATTGATCAACATAAATACAACTTCAATGTTTATTTATTATATTTGTGTTTTAAAAATGCATTTATGTGTGTGTGTGTGTGTGTATGCTTACCAATTAAACAGACTTGACATTAACCCAATCATCTTATTAGGTTAATGGTTAGGCTAAGTTCTAAAACATTGATTTTATGTATGTAATTACATGTATGAAATATTTAAAAGAGGATTGTATGATATTTTATTATAAATTAATACATTATTTCTATATATTGAAATTGGTTGAAGTCTATTAGGTTAGCTTTTTTTGCTTACAAACTTTAGCGAACTAGGATTACCATTATGACAATCCATTTAAATGCGAGTTGAATTTGACTTGATTCGTGTGACTTATGGTCTGCATAGGCCAACCTACTAACAACTCGATTTAGTCCATTTTTTTCAATTTTTTGTTTCTTAATTTTTATGTAGACCCAATTTTCAATCTATACAAAGTCATATGCCTTGCTTTTAATTTTAGTTATGTAGAACTATGTTATAAATTATTTATAAATAATATTTTTATTTTATAGATATTTTATAACTTATAATTTGTACATATAATAATTTTTAAGATTATATATAGATTTTAAATATATTATAACTTAAATGGATATGTGATAATTTAGAATAATTTAAAAAAATTATTATTTAAAAGTTTAAAATTTTAAAATATTTTAAAATTAAAAAAAATCTCACTAGCCTGTGAGTACTAGACTAAAACTTCCAATTTAGAGGCTCATAAAAGATGCAAGTTGACCTAGCCTAATCTACATAACAACTAGTCCATGGGAATGAGCCATCCTAACCCATTCAACAGTTTTAATTATTTCTCATACATTTAATGGTTTATTCTTTTTCTAATTAGTTTATTATAGGTCATTTTTTAAAATAACATAATAGATGTCACAAGTTATTTAATATATAATATTTTAAATTGAAACTCAAGACATTAAAGAGGAGCAAAATCTCAAAACAATATTAAATATTATTGTACTATTAAAAATAATACCATACATAACTTTCTTAAATATATCAAATGAACCTAAGGGTACATTTACTTTAGTTGTTCTCTATTTTGATTTTCATTGAAAATAAAAATATCATTTTTAATTTCTAAAAAATAGAGTCTTTATTTTCAAAATTTTAGAAAATAACAAAAAAATTCTCTATTTTCATATTTATAGAATGATTATTTGGAATTATATAAATATATTATAATAAACTATTATTTATTTTCATTTACCAATAACTCTTACCCTCGAAATTGTCACTATTATTACCTCCATCATTACCACCATTCCCACTTCCATCATGGCCTAGGTCACTACTATCATCTTCTTGACTTTTACTATTCCTACGATAACCATTATTATTTTTACTTTTACTATTATTGTCCCCTTTACTTTCATACTTCTTATTATTATTATTACTACCATTTCTATTATCATAATCACTAACACCACTCTCTCTACCACCTTTTTCATCGCCACCACCAACTCCACCTTAATTATCAATGCCACCATCATGATCTCCATATCATCATTGCTCTTAATCCTACCACCTCCACTTTTATTTTTATAGTCACCATCACCTTTGCTATTCACAACACTATTGTTACTACAATTATCCATCATCAATCATCAATATTTAAATTTCCAACCATCCCATGACCATTATTTAATGTCAAGATCGAAATAAAAATTATAATTGAATAAACATCAATCGTTCTTTAAAAATAATAAAAGTTATTTTAAAGATTAGAAAATAAAAATAAAAAATATTTTTATAAACCAAGTGCAATCTAGAACTCTCTCATCTCATCTCATCTCGTTTAAACAGCAGAGGATGAACAAATTGGGGTGCCACGGTATCACAGCAATTTTAAGTAAGTTCTTGTTAGATCTTTAATTTACAGGCCCAACATCGTTATTAATGCCTTTGGTCATAAGTTGCTTTTGATTAGGACAACCAAAAGAGAGTTCCATCGACAACCTTAGCGATGTACGTAGTGATATTTATCCTTGGGGCTTATTTCATTTTAGTATCTTAAATTCAAATGGAATGAATGCAGCATGTTGTGTGCATATATTAGCTTGAATGTGTGACTTCTACCATCACAGATAGATTAAGAGAGTTGTGGGATTTAGAAAAAATATCTTTCATAAAAATATAATTATTTATAAAGTAGTAAAAAAGATGTAAAATAATTTATATATTTAATATTAAATATAAGAGATACGTTGAAAAGTAACTTTTCTTTTCAAAAAATAAGTAATTTTTCTATTGATATAATTTTAAATATTATTTTTTTAATTACAAAATATGAAAATATATGATATTTTCATTTATGTATTAAAAAAATATAATTTCTCTACTATAAACATTTTCTAAAAATTAGAATCTTACATATATTGATCTAGTCAAGAAAAATCATTGAGTTGGCTCCAGCACATGTTTGCAATTTTTTGCTTCACTCGGACGGAGTAGACTGATGCATAAACTATGATTCCGGGTTGATGTTTTCTTTGTTTCATGTCCCAATCCTTTACCTAAACCCAAGCTATCATATTCATCCAGCACACGCATATTGTATCCCACCATTAGTGTGTTGTTAAGTGTAATGATAGCAGTTTTTTTCTAATGTCTCATGCAATTTCAGATAATGAGATAATGCAATTAGGTTACGTTTTGAAATTATTGAATATTACAAACTTAGCTATATTTTAATATACCATAATGCAAATTATATAAATATATAACCAATTATCCAGTAAAAAAAAAATAATGAAAAACTACTTAGGGCTTGTTTGTATATCATTAAATAACTGTTTATCAATAAATTTGAATGTATATCATAATTTTATGTTTCTTACAACTATTAATAATAATTGAATTCTTTGGAGATAATTGATATTAAATGTTTTTTATGAGAAAAAATATCATTAAATAATAAATTATTTTTTAAGATTTAGTTCTTAATATTAAAGAATTTTACATTAATTACTATTTATTAACAAAATTAATTATTATTAAAAATTATATTCGATAAAAATTAATTTATATATTATAATTAATTGTTTCCATGATGGCAATTTAATTTATGTACTGTTATTTCAGGTTTTCAACTGGAAGACAAGCCCCCGGGATCTACTCAGAAATCAGTTGGCAATGTCTTATTGGTTGTAAACTGACCAAATCAAGCAAAAGATTCAAAATGGCATATTCCAGTTGCATGACAAATCACTCCAGGTTCCTTGTTTGGCACGCATATTTATCATTTGAATGATTTAGAACGTTACACCATAGTTTTTCTATGGGCTAAACACAATATTTTAAGGTTTTCTTTTTGAACGAAAATAATTTTTATAAAAATATAATTATAAAATATTAATTTAATAGGAAATAATTTATATATTTATGCAAAATGTAAAAAGTTAGTGAAAGATGATCCTCTTCAAGAGTAAATTATTTTCTTTTATTATAATAATTTTAGATATCATTTCTTTTAATTATAAAAAATATATGCACATAATATTTTTTATGAAAATTTTCTTTCAAAAGATAAATGGAATCGTAATCTTTTATTTATAAATACATAATTATTATAATTTTCAAAATTTATAATTAGTAATACTAATTTTATGTTTATGTTTTTATTTTTATTATAATTATTTATTTCTTCTGTCACTCCTAATATTGAAATAATTGGTAAAAAATTAATATAACAAAAATTAAATATATATTTGATTATTAATATGAGATTTAAGAATTTACTTTAATATTTTTATTTATTTTAATGTTGTAAATATAGAAAGATAAATAATTATAATAAAAATAAAATAAAAAATAATAATATTAATTATAAAATTAATTATTATATTTATTCTATTCAATTTGAGCGGAAATTCAACCTTTTACGATTTCCTCCTCGTAGAAATATCAAGGTACCAAAATTCTTTTGAGTTTTAACGATGTTACACATGTATTTTTCTAATTCTAAAATTCATATTTTCTTCTTCTTTAAAAAAATTCATATACTTTTTGAAACATAAGAAAATATTATATTTAAACTCAAATTTAAAATTTTTATTAATAAAATGATAATTATATATTTAAATCAAACAATCCAAAATATTCTAAGTTTTTGAGTCAAATATATATATAATTAAAGTATAATGATTATAAAATCATTACACTTACAACAAAATTAGATTTTTTTTGTCTCTTATGTTTTTGTCATTTAAGCTCAATTAAAAACTTGTCTTTAATTACAAATTATCTAGAATATCTCTCATATTTATAAATTTCAACATTATACTTATATTTTCTCACTATTTGTCAATAAAATTTTCAAATTTCAATTTAAATAAAGTATTTTTTATATTTTTAGAAGAGATTTAAGTGGATTTCAAAATTAAATAAAAGGCGCGCGTAATTTTATTAATACTCAAGCGAGGCGAAAGTATATTTTTTTTTGGGGCTTATAATTTTGGTCATTTTAAAATACGAATTAACCAAATCTGGTCCCTTAATTAAAAAAAATAATGATTTTAAGTTCTGTAAAATTAAAATTGTAATAATTTTATTTCAATTTTGAATCTTTCATTTAAATATTACTTGAAATGCATATTTTCATGTAGCGACCAGCGAGCAGGCAAGTTTTGAAGTGTCCTTTTTTATTATGCAGGATCACCTCCAAATTGAAAAAAAAAAAATATATCTACGTTGGCAATTATTATGGCATAAATTAAAACAACACAGGTTTCTACCTTCTCTTATTGAAAATGATGCCACATATAACTCAAAATCGGTGAGTCGCATGTGCATTTTCATTAGCAATTAAACAAAAGATACATACTTGGTACATTTAAATATTACAAAGATGAAAATCATTCAATTTGTAATTTTTGTGAATTAAAATATATTTAAACCGCATATTTATATACTCTTATTATAATAGGTTCCTTGTTCTCGCTGATAAAAATAACTCTCAAATAAAAATGATCGGGTTACGTGGAGTTCTAGGGTAGGAGTTAAAACTAGTGCGTTGGGTGCTATAGCTTATGTGGTAACATCCAATTAAAAGCTAACGTACAAGAAACAATCTAAACCATTTTTTTATTATAATCATGTCTTGTTTAACCTGTAAAGTAATCGTGTTTTTAAAATTTTTATTTAAAGTGTAAAACAATTAAAATTTCAAAGATAAAAAGCATCAACTTAAAAGTTTCGAATATTATTCATCTTAATAGATGGAAATGTTTGCATTCGTTGTTGCTTTCTCCTATAATACCATTACAAAGTCATAAAAACTGCAACATAATTACAAATTTTTAAAAATTTAGAGCTAAAATCTAAACCAAGAGATTTAATTGGACTTATCAAAATTTAGATAGATATACTTGAAAAAATCTTAATTCAAATTTTATTTTCACAATTTCTACACTTTTGTTTGTTATTCACAATCAGATCCAAATTTAAGGAAGCGTGCGTGTATTGGGTTTTGTTTTGTTGCAAATTGTCTTTCCTAATTTTGGGGATTTTCGCATACAAATTAAATTCAATTCAATACAAAATGAGGTTTTAGGGCTAATTTCTAATGATTAATTAACTTTTGGGTGACAAATTGATGATTTGCATTAATGGGTTTAAGATTTGGCTCCTAGAAATAAAAACTATCTATTAAAATCATGTACATTCGAAACTTCAAAGTCATTTGAAATGATGGAGTTTATATGCTACAACATGAAATCAATTCTTAACTTAGCGTGGAATAATTTTAATAGTCAAAATTTTAACTTTAAACATTTTGAAAAATCTAATTATAAAATTATGAAAATTACTGTCGAAAAATTTTAATAATTAAATTTTTAATTTTAAATATTTTGAAGGGCCTAATTATAAAATTATGAAAATCCACTACAATAAGTAATTTATATAATTTTAATAATGGCATTGAACTTTTAAACCTTAAGCATTAGATGCTCTAACCTTTTCCGCGAGCACCATAGAAACATCCTTAATTTATTTGTAACTTCCATAAATTTTAGGAAAATATATATTTTACATATAAGTGGTATGATTTTATTACAAGCTACCACTTATGATTTAAAACATAAAAAATAGGCCACATGTGTATACTCTTAATACTTTGTACGCTTTTATTAAATTTTTATTTAAAACTAATAGAAATTGACACATATAAGTCACACGCTCTCTTAACCTATGGGCTATCATGACATCCTCCGATGAAGAGATGGAAAATTGAAGTGACGGAAAACGTTCTGCTTTGACTTAACTTGAGGAATCAAACAAATGCTAAATTCTATTGAAAACGATATCAAATAAAATTTCGAAAATATCGCAACATTGAGATGGTCAGATTGGTGATTGGAGAAGAATTGAAGGAAGAAATAACACAAATTAGATGAAGTAAAGTGTTATTAAATATGAAATTAATTCTTGTTCTCCTCTCAATAAAAATGCCTCCAAATATTAAATTTAATATTCTTTATCATCTTAGAATATGTTGAAATTGGTCTGCATCGCATAAATTAACTAATTATTAATTATTTTTCCTGAAAATTTAATATCTTGTGCAGAGATATCATAATAATGAGAGGTAATAATTGAAATCTTTATTGATTAGGTGAATCTGAAAAACACTAATAAATAACATATTTCATCGAATGAAAGCACTCCTTCACAAAAAACTTCCAATGGAAGCTTTATTTGGGTAGAAAGGCCAAAGTCTCCATCATTAAGCCCTTGAACTTCGCAAAATTCATGTTAAAGTTAATTACGCATTTGACTATGAGCATTTGTAACTTCACTAAAAAAAATCCACATAGATATGGAAACCAGCACAAGAACATGATAAAATATTGACACCAAATTAAATGTGAGTCCATCAACAAATAGGCAAGTTTTCTTGCCAAACAATCAAACACCAAATTTTCTATCAAGGAACATTATTGAAATCTATTAGTCAATTTTCTTGCGGATCATAATGTATCATCTTGACAAGTAGGTAGATTAAGGGATAAAGTTGTAGCCATCAAATCAAATGATTTGTGGAAGATACATAAGAGAGGTGCCCATGTGGGGGAGATCTGAATGTGACCAAACCCCATTGATTAATTGCTTTTGTGATTCAACAAAATGAGAACTATTGCATATGTTTATCCCATTTTGACGTGTGTACGTACGACGACATTGGGATCCTTAACTGTGCTATGATCACAATTTCCTAATTCTTGAAGGTTCCCTTGGCAAGTTGAAAAGTCATACCTTAAATATACTTGTGCATGCCTTGAGGATTTATTTAAAATTTTCTTTTTATAACATGTATTCAATAATATGTTATCACCATTTTTAGTTTAGTTGTTACATTTTTTAATAGTATTTATTTTTTTATATAAAAATTTAGGAGTAGAATAAACTGTTTCCCTCCGAAATTTCAATACGTTCATGATGCCACTTTGAATAGCTATAGTAATATTTATAGATTATTTAATTCCTTGAAATTATTGGCAATGAAAATTTATGGATAAAAAATTTACTGATAATATTATTTTGAATTCAAAATGTTTTGTACCAAACAATTTTTTTCTCTCATCTTAGAGAAATATGTCGTGATCAAATAATAAAATTAAAAAGATGTTTCTATCAGCTAATTTTATTGAAACTTCAATTGTTTAGAAGGTTGAATGCTTTTATTATTAAATTTTTTTCCGTTGAGATTTATGTATTTTATTTGACTCATTTATTTTAAAATTAAAAAAATAATTTAATAGTTTAAAATCTTGAACTTTTTTGTAGAATTACTGAAAAAAATATATAATTTTAACATAAAGCATAAAACTTCCTTTCATTAATTTGGTCAGTAAACAACTTTTTAATGGTATTTAACGAACATGAATTGATCACAAATTTAGGAAAATTTATCTTTTTTTTAACAAAAATTATATATATTAATGGTAGGAATAATCAAATAATTAAATACACATATACAAAAATTATGATAAAATCCTAGATAAAAAAAAAACAAAGTTTTTAATAATATCAATTGTCAATTGAGTCAGAATTTACGATATAAAAATTATATTTTCAAAATAGGCAGAGAGCACTTAAAAAATGCCGATAAAAACATTCGAATTTTATAATTTGATGGCAACTTTGAGATGTAATAGCATATTAAAACGTGTGGATTTCTTAAATATGCTCATTTCAGTTTTGAAGTCAACAAGATCATAATGGTACTCGAGAAAGAATGGTAGGTTATAACACAGTGATAACACTGCGTAAAAGTTGGCCGACTTAACGTCTCGATTATGTCCATTTATCCACACGTCAGATTTTAAATCGTGATATACAATGTAATTATGGTATTGCGTGTAGTATTTGTTGTCCTAAATTATATTAGGACTGTAATTTTTTTTCAATTTAATATTAGTATTTTTTTACTCATAACTTTATTAATTTTAATAAAGCAAAAATTTTAACTATAATTTAAAATCATGATGATGGGTCTGAGCGGTTTTGGCTTTCCTCTATATTCCGAGAGGTTGATCTCACATCTTTATGTACCTTTTTATACGTGATTTTATATTATTAGATTTATAAATTGGGAGTATTCAAGAGCTATAATATTATTTATTTTAATTTTTAATTTTAAGATTATATATATATATATATATATATATATATATTTAATGATTTAATTACTTTCACACTTAAAAAAATATTTGACCCTATTTTTTCTCACTAGTGGGACAATAATATATGTTTTTAATGCTTTCTTTTAATTTTATATATGTATATTTAGAGTCTCATGATAGAGTGGTTGATCCCAAAATAAACAATTTTAACAAGTTGGTAGATTTAAATTTGATTCAAGTTAATTTTATACAAATATTTATTTATGTATTATTATATTAATAAAAATTATTAAATTTTTTTAATTTTATTGAAAATTTTTAATTATGATTCCTTTAATGATATATCTTTACTCGTTCATTAATAATGCAAGTCGAAATTTAAACTCATAGAAGATTAGTTGAGTTTCATGAAAAGTTAAGGGTGATTGGTTGAATATATTATTATTGGATATTCCTTTTAATGGTACCTATCATTCTACATGAGTGGGGTTTTGGAATAGAAATGAAAAAAATTACAAGATAATTTAGAATTAATCAAATGATAATGCTTTTTTTTTTTGTTAACTTCAAAGGATGATGCTTTGATATATACTCAAGAATTGATTGAGTTCTTTTTTTAAAAAAAACTAACATAATCATAATTTTTTTCATAAAATTTTTATAAATGTTACAAATGCTTGATACAAATTCTTCATGTGATAAGAATATAAAATATTTCAAAAAAAAATAAGGCCTTCTCATTTCTATATAAATATTACATGTTTCAATAAAAAAATTTGGAAAGACTACATAAATTTCTTACAAAACTTGGAAGAATAATAAAAATTTTCTCAAGTACCCAATAAACATAAGGAAAATGCTATTTGTATTTTTAAAAAAGGAAGTGAATAATCACTTATTTTTAACCGGCTTTAGGATCTATAAAATTACAGATCCCACGATCTATAAGGAGAGAGTAAGTGTTGAATAGAAATATATATGAGTTGGGCCATTGAATTTCGAACAAGACTTTTAATATATAATTGTATGAAATATATGGTTAAACCGAACCTTGTTCTATTTAATTTTTAAAAATTTTGGTTAACTTGAGTCATATGACTTAAAGTCCAACTTGAAAACTCGATTATTTTTATTATTATTATTTTATGCAAAAAAAATTGTATAAAAATATATATTTAAAAAGATAATAAGATATTTAAATATACAATATATTTAATTATATTAAATTAAATTTTTTATATTAAAAATAATTAGATCTAATTTTTTTATAATATATAATTATTTTATTAAAAATAAATTTATATAATTAGACCAAACTAGGCCAACCCATTTTTTTATTATTATGACCCTAGCCCAACTTATATACTAATTGGACCAATAAAAAATTTAATAAATATTCAAATTATAAAAAATTAATTTTTTTTCAGATTGGATGACCATGTATAAATTTAGCGCCGAAGAATGACATCTAAAAACTCTTTACCTTAAGTTTTTTAATTTTTCGATAAAAATTTATGGATACCTTCTAGAATTAGTCTTTTCATGATAATTATTAACAAGTTATATTTCACCATCCTGAATAATTTTCTCCATTTACTAACTTGTCTGTGATTATGACCCACGCATTTTTTTTTTAAATAAACTTCTAGAATCCGAAATGATATATATATATATATATATATATATATATATATATATATATATATATATATATATATATATATATATATATATATATATATTACCTTTTGACAATTTAATTTAAGTGCGAATTGCCCGATTAATTTTTATTTATATACAACTCTAAGGTGCATTTGGTTCACGGAATATTTTTAACATTCCCAAAAATATTTTAAGAGAATATTATATTCCCATATTTGGTTCAAGATTTAAAAAAAATGCCTGGAAATGTGACATTTCTGAAAATCTTTTTGACCTAATATTCCCTCAAAATATTTTCATAGAGGAGATAGGTCTCTCAGATTCCCATAGAATGGGAATGTGATATTAAAATATTTCTAAAAAAATTTATAGTGAACTAAATATAGGAATATTATATTCATATTAATTAAATTTTCAGGAATCATATTTTCAAGAATGTATATTTTTCTGGGAATATAAGATCACCAAACGCCACCTAAATCAATACTGATCTTTATTTCAGGTCGGCCTTGTGCGTTTTCGCCCCATTTATCCGAGGTTATTATCTTCAAATGGAAGGGCTTGAAGCTGCAAATTTTCTAATACATGCAAGTAGGGTCAAACTAGTTCTGGATTGTTCCATATCGTTTGTCAATATTTTCCTTTGAAAAGCATTGGAAGTTTGAAGTCAAATTGAACCCCTCACAAAGGGATAAACATTGTCCATGAACTATAGTAGCCAATATATTATCACGCTTAAATTTTTCATCATTAATAAAGTGATAAATTAATTTGATATAGAGACTTGAAAAATAATCAACTCTCTTCTTTGATCAAAACTCACCTTGACGTACTTTGGTGTATATATTGTTACTTATATATATATATAGTAATTTAACCGTTTACATATTATGATTATAAAAAGGAAAAAAAAACCTAGCTAAACATACTTTAGTAGTGAAAATTTTAGATAATATATAAGTAAATTAATATGTTTTCATACTTGATGTTTTAAAATAAAAATTCAATTTGTATTTGTAAAAAATAGATGAGAGACAACCAACTGTTTATTTTTTAAAAATTAATATAATGCTTTTTATTTATTTTATAATATAATTTTGTATCATATCACTACATTAACCAATTGATATAATAATAACATGTTATTACTTAATTTTAAAGAATATAAGTTAAACATAATATATGACATTTTAATTTACTATACCGTAGGTTATAATTCTTAAACAAGTGGATTGAATTATATTAATTTAATATGAACTTTGGTTGGATTGGATTTATCAACATATAACTTGTAATGAAAACTCGTTAGAATTTGAATAGTTGGATTCGCTTCGATCCATGAACTAGTCAACTTGATTCATAAGATTTAACTATAAAATTTATGGATCAAATTGGATGAGATCAAATTTGTGTAAATTTCAATTTGCATGAATCAATTTGTATAAATTCATGATAAAAATTAATGAAAATTTAAATAATTTAACTAATTTCGACCCATCTATACGTCTACACAATTTCTAAGATATGATTCATTTTGAGAGTTTTGAAACTACTAAAGTCCAATATGTTATCCTCTACTAGAATTATGAATTTAGTGTTAGAGCTAAAAAAAAAATATTGAAGCATGCAAGAAAGATACTTAAACACTAAGGAAGATACATATCTGGGGAAGGCACGTAACAAGATAGTGACAGATGTAACATTTAGTAAATCTGTATCCTCTTCGCAAAAACTCTGGCTTAGCCGCATAGGGGCATTCATATAACTTGTATATAATAAAATTTATTAATATTAATGTACTAGCATTAGTAAAAAAAAAATTTTGATAATTATCTTAATAATATAAAATGTTTCACACTAACTAGCATTATATTAAATTAAGATTTTAATAGGCCAACAATTGCATAATTTATACATTACTAAATTGATTGGTCTCCCTCCAAAGAAAAAATGAAAGAGATTTATTTCGGTGCTCCATTGATTTTTTAAAAATAAAATCTCATAATTTTCTTACAAAAATTTGGAACTTTTTCGTGGAGGAGTTTCAAATGTTTTTGTATTGCAACATGATTATATATATGTATTTTTTTGCAAAATTTGCACCAACATATCCTAAATATTTGAGCTTTTTTATAAAGAAAATAATGAATTTTATCTAAAAAAATTATAAATTATATGAAACAATTGTAACTTTTTTATAAAATGATGTATGTTGTGAAGGGAATGAAGTAAAACCAAGAGTTATCTTTCTTAAAAAAATAAAATTAAAAAAAGAATCTACACTTCTTATTTTTCACATTCAATTTTTTGTAGTATAATAATCATCCAGTATCCACATCACATTAGTCGGGTAGGACCACATTAAACAATAAAACTCTTCCAATCGAGTTTTAATGCGACTGAATTTTCAAAGTTTCGAACTCAAGACTACTAATTAAGTTAAAACAACTTCATGCTGATTTATGCGCTCAATAGTTCTCTTACATTCTATTAGCACCAAGGGCAATTATGGATAAAGTATCCAAGTTATATAATGTTGATTAAATGCTCTAGTCTTCTTCGCAATCAACCAAAATCAGAATACAAGATTAAAATAATCATTACCCTGGTTCCGAAATTGAAAATAATCCAAATATCTCTTCTATGAACATTAAGCATAGCATCCAACAAAAAAAGGAAAAAAGAAAACATATAACATTAGCTGTATCCCTTATCTAATAAAACCAACCAACACGCTAACGGTTCAATCTTCAAACCAACTTAACGTGCAGGAAACTCCACCTAATTATAATTCCATTTTTCTAGACACTTTGGTTTGATTTGGTCCCCAAATTCCAAACTCATCTAAATATATATACACACACACACACGTACAAGCACTCAAAATCATTGTTCAAAACTTCACCTTGTATTTACAACTGCTGCTGCTACTGGTACTGTAGTGCTGCTATGGCTTCCACAGACAAGCCAGGAGACCCAGAATACAGCACATCATCGGCCCGGCCGGCTGGAGTGGATTTCTTCAACGTGGATGTTGCCCTCCGGATTATGCTGTTTGCAGCTTCACTGGTGGCTCTTGTGGTGATTGTCACCAGTGACCAAACTGAAATTTTGACTCTTCAAGGTGGGCCAACCAGAAGGCCAGCCAAGTTTAAGGACTCACCAGCTTTCATGTAAGCTGAATTGTTATATTAGCAAGTAACAACGTTAGTGTTTTTGCAGATTTGATGTTTGTCTTTTCTAGTTTTGCTTCAGGAAGAAAGAAACAAATGAAAATTGGGGTATGTTTGTCTTTATTATGCGTAAATATGTGTGTTTTGGCACTGCACAGCATAAATTATCGTCTTATGAAGAAAAAATTAAATAACTGGCTTAGTTAAATCACCTTTAGAACTTAATCTTCCTTAAAATGCCGTATTTTTCTATTTAATTATGCTAATTTCTCAGATTTAAATTCGGAAGAATAAGAGAAAGAGATAAAATCAGGAAGAATAACAATTTTATGCTTCTTCTTGCCACCCTGAATTTTGTCTTCTACATATGAACATGCATGAAGTTTCAAACTACCCTTTTTTGCTTTGTAAGCTTATAATTATATTAGTTGTGTTATCTTTATGAAATTTAATGTTATTGCCAGTGTCTTAAAAATGTCATCTTAATGAAAAGTTTGCAGAGGGAGAAGGAGAAATTCTTTTATACTTCAACTATGCTACGTGTCTTTAATTATAATTAACAAATGAAAGATAGTTATTAATTTCTAAAATTTTCAATATCTTAAAAATTAAAAAAATAAATGTTTAATTTTAATGTGCATAGATCCCATAAAACTAACAATTATACTCTATTTATTAGTTATGATTAAGAACACATACTATGATTGGAGCATATAAAAATTTTCCTTGAGGAGAGCCAAAGTCTATGACAGCAATGTCAAGTTTAATATATCCTTTGTCTTTTTCCCCTCCCCCACCCCCCTTTTCAGGCTTTTCAACAACTCTATATTAAAAAGAGTGTTTTATTTACGCATCTTTGATTTGATTGTAATACTTTTATTATTCCCATAAATAATCTTTATTGATTATTGATGAAGTCTTCAAATGGTTACTTGACATATAATATGTTATGAATGCAGATATTTCGTGGTAGCATTCAGTGTTTCGGGCCTTTACAGCATCCTTACCGTGCTTGCATCCCTCTCTGTCATCCAGAAGCCAGAGCTGAAACTGAAGTTCCTCCTCCACTTCGTATTCTGGGACGCGGTAATTAACCAATTCAACCTTCTTTCAAAAAAGATATATACTTACCCAATGATACTATCTTCCAATGAGCTCACTGCATAAAAAATCAGGTTTCGCACATCTTTGAGTGAGCCTATCAGCCATCTCAGATAAAAGCTTACTTGCACAACAATAGTGCTCACAATACACTTAAGTTGTAAAAATATTGGGCCCCACGTGTCATAAAGTGAGCTTACCAAGAGCCCTTTAGAAAAAAATGTTTAGATTAATAATTAGTTAGTTTGGAAAAAATAGATTGAGTCCCAAAGTATTTCTAGACGTTTAATTGATTTTTTACTGGATGGGGTTTACTGTCTATTGTTCTTCCTCCAGTAGAGATTAGTCTGATATCGGTTAAAAAAAAGGGTAGAAATATTTTGGATGTAAACTACACCAAAAAAATAAAAAGAGATTAATTGCATAAGATTGATTCACAAGCACATCACAGAGAGAGCTCATTGATAGCTAGTTTGTTTAAGTTACACTAACACCACCGGTTCTTTTCACCAAGCTATTCATTCAACTACCCTAATCTCTTTCTCCATATTAAAAAAAAAAAAGAAAAGAAACTAACATAATATTTTTTGTTGAATATGTGCAGCTGATACTGGGGGTAATAGCCTCAGCAACAGGCACAGCTGGAGGTATAGCATATTTGGGATTAAAGGGAAATGACCATGTGAGTTGGATCAAGATTTGCAATGTCTATGACAAATACTGCAGACACCTTGCAGCTTCACTTGCAGTGGCTTTGTTTGGCAGTGTCGTCGCTGTGTCGCTTATCTGGCTTTCAGCTTACACCCTTCACAGCAAAATCCCCAAATAGATCATATATTCATTGTAATAGCTGCATATACATATATATATAATATATGCACCCAAATCCAGAGTCACTGTGTGTGTTATGTTTTTAAGCATACAATGTGTTTAGAACTGTACTACTTGTGAAGGTTGCTTCAAAGTTGTTCATTGTTTGTAAATGATAGTTGTCCTCAGGAACACAAAATTCCATTTGTATCGTAAAAAACTCGTAGATATTAATTTAAATTGACCTGTAAGTAGTTCGTATCATTAGTTATATCTACTGTAGATTTGCAGAGCAATTCCCTTCTAGAAAAATGCTAATTACACTCCACACTCACATATTTATAGTGGAGTTTGGGTCAACCAGGCTGCATAAATCCTCAGAAATGGTAGTCTCACTTAGATTGTGAGACTAATTGTGAGTGAAAATCAGCCTAATACACTGCCATCTGCATATTTTTGCATGTCATCATTGTTTAAACAAATACCGACATGAAATAAGCACGCTGAGAGTTTGCAAGAGCGTACTTACCGGCGAAAGGTGGTGCACGATGCTAGAATGCCATCTTTTTAATGCAAGCTGACGCTTTAATTCCTGCAGACTAATAGCAACTTCACTTGGAAGAAATTTCTGAGGCTATGCATTTATGCATAAGGAATGAAACAATTAGGAGGCTGCTTGCTGCATGGAAGTTTTAAACATCCGACCAAGAATATGAGATATTTTTTCCCAAGACATATAAGCAATGCAAGAGTACTAAATGTGCAGGTTTGTTGTCAATGAGCTCCTTGAGAATAATTCATATTAAACCTCGAACTGCACTGCCTATCATATAGTAAGCATACTAGTTTTACATCTGAATTTGTCAACATAATTTAAAGAGGGCAATGCATTCTCTTCAAATCCAACAGGTGCAACTAATGAAATTGGTAAATTTCACAGACCCGTACAAATATATGTATGCTTTTAAGCAAACTAATGTCAATAGGATCCTTTGAAGCTCTGAACTCTCATTTTTATTCAGTTATACCAGGACCATTATAAACTTGGTTTCAAGACATGAAACATGGGATCTTCTGATTACAACTTACAACAATAAGGTAAATATAAACAATAGAATGATATTATTGTGCATTTAAAGAATGTAGGTTCAGCAAGGCATTTACAAATACTGCAATTTCTTCTCAGCATTAAATTTCCCAGTCTCAGAATTCAGAATCAGCACATTTTAAGCCACATTATGCCTTCAAATTTTCCCAAACTTAGCAGCATATTCCAGTGAAGGAAAGATGTTAACCAGAAAATCAAGAATCTCAATGGCAAGATTCATTATCCCAATTAAAATTCTCCAGAACTCGGGCTTCTTTCCAGTGTGAAAAACATCTCTTCTTGTTCCAATGATGTCAAGGCCTTCACCGGCTCTCCAACAAACACGATTTTGTTAATTTTGTCCTTCATTACTACAAAATCCACAATGAAAGAAGCCAAATCTGGCTTGCCTATTAGCTAACGAGCACACAGCTTTCCATCACCAAACATAACAGAAGGTTTCCATCTTTCACCAACTCAACATGACCAATTAAAATGCCAGTTGGCCTCAAGATGCGGTAAGTGAATCCCCTAACCTCTTCAGCCTCCATCATCTCATCCTCGAACTTCAGCTTTGCGCACCAACATTAGAGAAGGGAATTCTGCACACAAATAGGTGAGAAGAATATATAGCTCCACGGCTGAAGCTTCCTACCAGGAAGAAGACATGCAGGTCATATAGAAGCAACAAGTCATAACAATAACAGAGTTAAGCAGAATGTGAAGCGCTTGGTTGGAGTCCCATATCGCTTGGTATAACAAGCAGCCATGGAGAAGCGCAGTATAAAAAAGAAGAACTAAGTCAGTGCAAAGCATACCTTTCTCGGCCTTTTGGCTAAGATCAAGTGTAGTATCTGTTCTTATCAGTTTAATATCTGATACGTGGGCCATTGGCTCACATGATATTAAATTAATTTTTTAAAAGGGAGAGCCCGTGCGGTAGCTTGCTACCTGGGCTCTCAAGCGTCGCCCAAGCGTTGCACTACAGCATGGGCCTGGCGCACCCTACCAATACTAGTTAGAAATTTGTATAACATGACTTTAATGAGTTTTTTCTGAAATTGAGAAGGCCAATAATTATAGCTAAGGAGTACACTAAATCTAATAGATGTATGAAAGGGGTTTTTTGATTGAAGAGAAATATTTATGCCAAAATCGAGTGAACTGTATACCCACCCTTATAAGGTTGGATAAACTTAAAAACTACAGACAAAAAAGGCTTCATTCACTGAGTTTTTACCTGTACCATGAGATCCTTTGTCATTTCTATATATAAAAACACACAGTGATATTTTCTCTATTTAATAGAGAATGAGACTTTCCTTTTTTCCAATTTGTTTCCAATTTCTTTAGGTAGATGTAAGTTTGGATCTATGATTTTTTGCCAGACTTCTCAAACCTCTCACTATTGGTTTAAACCTAAACATAATGACTTTGATATAATTTTTAAATTTTTGAAGGGAAGTTAAGGCAACTTCATAAACAAAAAGGGCATATTTTTTATAATTTGATTATAATTTGAGAGATAAATGAATTTCATGATCTTTGTAATTTATTCTATGAAAATGGCAAAAGAATAAGCACCCTAAATAAATATATAAGCTAGCTATAACCATTGCTCTATGGGAAAAAGCTCGAGCATTGTTTGGAAGTAGTGCGCTATTTACCGCATGGCATCCACTGCTTCAAAGCACAATCCTCATTAAGTTGCTGATAGAAAATCAGGCTAATCCACTGCAATCTGCTTATTTTTGTACATCATCATTGTCTAAACAAATACCAGCACCAAATAAGCACATTGAGAGTTTGCCAGAGTACTTACCGGAGAAAGACGGCGCACGAAGCTAGAATGCCATCTCCTTGATGTATGCTAATGTTGTGATTCCTGCAGACTAATAGCATCTTCACTTGGAAGAAATTTCTAAGGCTATGCATTTAGCAATAAGGAATGAAACAATTAGAAGGCTACTTGCTGCACGGAATTTGTAAACAACCAACCAAGAATTTTCCTAACACATAGAGGTGCAGGTTTGTTATCAATGAGCTTCTAAAGGATCATTCATATGAAAGTTTGAACTGCACCGCGTACTATATGGTAAGCATACCAGTGTACAAATGAATGTGTCAACATAATCAATGATAGACCTTAGAAGCGACATAGGGACCACAAAATTTTTAAAATCATGTATTGGTATCATGCAATTATGTGAAAAAAAAAATTTTAATTTTTTATGAGTCCTTTGAAACCGCCCTTCCGACAAAAAAAACAAATTTTAAGTGGAGATCTGTCATTCAACATAATCTAAACTTTGAGGGGACTATGCATCCTCTTCAAATTTATCAGGTTCAACTAATCAAATTGGTAAAATTTACAAATATATGCAAATGAGGGTTAGTGTTCAAACAAGACTCGTAAAAATTAAATGTGTATATATATATATACATATATGTATATACATATATATATATATTCCTAAAGATAGCAGGGAGAAGTCAGCAGTCCATCACACTTTTCTTTAATATAAATGCTTTAATTGATGGTTTCAGCCAAACTAATATCAATTGGACATCTTCTGATGTATACTTGTTTCAATTTCAATACCAGAACAACAATGAACTTGGTTTCATGACATGAAACAATATGTATCTGCTAGTTACAATAAGGCATCTGCAGACAAGATAATGGTATAGTTTGCAATTGAAGATGGAAGGTTCAATAAGGCATTTATAAATACCGGAATTTCCTCCAGAAACACTTGAAAATCGCAAAACTAAAAAAATATGTAGCAACTCTTGTTCAATCCTTACATTTAACAGATACAGAGTTGGTTAGCTTGCTCCATTTGATTTTGTTGATTTCAGATATATCTAAACAGAATTGCCTTGAAATGCTGTTTCTGTTTGCTCACCCGTAACCTGACCAAACATTAAGAGAATCTTCTAATGTTGTATCATTCCCACAGCTAGGGGTCTGCTCAGTACTATACTTTCAGTTTCAGGATCCAGAATCAGCTATTCAGCATACTTTCAGCCGCACAATGCCCACCAATTTTCCCAAATTCAGCAGCATATTCTGGTGAAGGAAGGATCTTAACCAGAAAATCAAGAACCCCAATGCAACATCGATTATTCCAATTGGAACTCTCAAGAACTAAGGTTCCTTTCCCAAGAGTCTTGTTCCAATGGCATCAACGCCTTCCCTGGCCGTCCACCAGGCCGGATCCTGTTATTTTGTCATCCATTAGCACACAATCAACAGTGACAGAAGCCAAATATGGCCCACTCATTGGCCTAACAAAAGTACACATTTCCATGGCCCACTCAACATGACCAATACAAATGCAAGTAGGCCTCAGAATGCTGCAAGTGAATCCCTTATCCTCTCAGTTATCTTCATCAGCTCAGCCTCGAACTTCAGCTTTGCTCACTGAAATTCCAGAAGGGTATTCTGCACGCAAATAGCTCAGAGCAATAAATAATGAGAAGCCCCAAGTCTCCAAATAGCAAGAAGGCTATTCTATTTGTTGCTTCACAATCTACCTTCCATAAATACTTCACCTACACAACTAAAACATACAACTCATGAGCAAAGTTGATTTCTTTTTCCTCACACTTATCAAATAGTTTATTAACAAAATGGTTATTTTCCCATGAAATTTCTTAGCAATCATCCAAACGTGACCTTAAACTACTTGCTCATTCCAATGCTAAGCATATTCAGCTCATAATATTTCCGATTGAGCAGAAGCAACCAGTCCCCACGACTACAGAGTTCGGCAGAATGCCAAGCCCTGCTAAAAAGCCGTCTGGTTGAAGTCCCGCATTGTTTAGGATAACAAGCAGCCAAGGAGAGACGCAGTATAAAACAGAAGAGCTGCAACGGAGGAAAGCATACCTTTCTCGGCCTTTTGGCTAAGATCAAGTGTAGTATCTGTTCTTATCAGTTTAATATCTGATACGTGGGCTATTGGCCCACATGATATTAAATTAATTTTTTGAGGGAGAGGGCCCATTACAGTAGCTTGCTGCTGGGGCTTTCAAGCGTCGCCCTTGCCTTACACTACAGCAAGGGCCTGGCGCATCCCACCAATACTAGATTAAATTTTTCATTTTATAAAATTATTAGTCTTTGATTATGGCATTTAGAAGGCCGTAACTGCCGCTGAAAGATAATTGTAAAGCCGATTAAGTGACTAGTTTAGCAGCTGGCAATTCAAATTTTAACTTAAAAATCTGTTTTGGTTTTGAATTTTATTGTACCAAATTCTTGAATTTTAAGAGTATTCCATCTCTCAAGCAGAAGGCTATTCTACCGTTGCCTCACCAGAGAAGTCGATTTCTTTCCTCTTCTACTTGCCAATTGGGCAATCCTATTACGTGGTTTTTGTTTGGCATATAGTTGATCATGAAAAATTTGCACTGGATATATAAACTTCAGGGAAGAATGGTAATATTCCTCTTGAACTACGACTGGCCTCAGATTTGGAGCAAGTCAGAATCAAAAGGAAGCGTTTGGACATGAAAAAATTGATAAGCAGTTATCAACCATCCAAGCAAGACCACAGCCAATTTTCTCATTCCAATATAACATTAACAACATCTTCAGCACATAATGTTTCTGCGCAGGAGTAACCACTCAATTCCGCAAAATGGGCAAAGTCCTGCCTGCCATTGTCGGTTATGAGGCGCTTGGTCGAAGTCCCACATCATTTATTATAACATGCAGCCAACAAGAGACACAGTATTTAAAGACGAGCCTGGGAGGCGCGCGTGTAGCCTGTGTGTTGCCCGAAGGCATGGGGCCTGGCCTTTTGGGTTGCTGCACCCGTCGTAGTTCTACTCATTTCTGCTCTCTTGTAGTATCAAATTTGCTCTTGGGTCTTTCTGTAACACTGCATCTAATCTCGTTCATCCTTTCTGCCCTGTTGACGGGAAATGGAAACTTGTTGCTTTTCCTTTTTTAATTTGGCCCTTTTTGAGGCGGATCTCTTGGATGGATCAAAGGTGGGGAGTTTTATTGAACCAATTCGAGTTATATCGGTGAACAATGCTTTTCTGATATATATTTTTTGCTTTCCTAATATTTATTCTCTTTAAATATAAAATTATGCCTAAAGAATAACGAATTCTTTATTGTTCAGGTGTTGGGGTGCTAGATGGATTTTCTTAATATCGTTTGGTGTTTTGATTATTCTATGATTATCGTTAATGTCACTACTGTTACCATCCTTGATGTTTAGAATTCATTATGAAAATTAAATTTATTCGATATAAAAATTAAGATTACATATTTTTATAATGGTAAGAATAATTAGACACACTACGCGAAGCCTTGAGATAAATATCGGCTATAATTGTACTGGAAAATATTTAAATTTATGTATTTGTATCAATTTTCATCGATTTAATTATTGTTAATTATCTAATAAACATTATACTTTTCTATCTATGTACCAAAATTTTGATACTCTACTAAAGTATTCAATTTTTATTTTAAATGGAGCAACATAAAAAAATTAATAATTTTATCCCTTATTTTGTTTGAAAAATACTGTAATAATGTCATCTGACCTTTATAATGTGGCAAATCGGATGCCGTTGAATCAAATGAAAAATCAGAGCCGTTAAACTGAAGGGGATTGAATGGGCCGGTCTGTTAATCCGTTTTAAGGAAAAGACGGACAGGGACTTCTCAAATATTTGAGTCCAGATTGTTTGGTCCGTTCCCCACTTTTCTTATTTACTTAGGTTCGTTTTATATCAAATTTTTGTGCAATTGATTTCATTTCATATGAAATGATTTCAGTTGATTTATAAATATCTTTTATTGCTTAAAAATTATGTCAAAAATAATAATTTTACTTTATTTGTAAATAAATTCTTTTATTTAGAGTGTTTTGAAAATGCATATAATTCAATTAAAAGGTAAATTTTAATGGGTTTATAATAAATACAACATTAGAAAAAATATAATTTAGATTAAACAAAATAAATTCTAGAAAATTCTTATTAGATTTGATAAATTTCATAATGATATAAAAATAATTAAAATAGAAATTATAAATAAAATAAAATTATTTTTACTTAAAGTTAAACATAATTTTAAAAAGAAATACATTTGAAAATAGAATGAAACCTTATTTTTTAACTATGGCATATATGATAAGGGTTACTTATTAATACATAGTCATGAACTCACCTACATTTTATACATACATACATACATACATACATACATATATATATATAACCTCATACGTATTATTAGATGATAGCTTAAGGTTCCAATGTATAAAAAAATTACCAATACATATTAGTATAATTAGTTATACAATTAAAATTTCTAAATTTTTCCAGATTTTATAAATTGATTTATTTACCCGATTTCAAATTTTAAATTTGAAAATAAATCTACTTAGATTTTATAATATATTTATTCCAATATGTTTATATAAATAAATATATATTTATAAATTGATTTATTTACTCAATTTCAAATTCTAAATTTTATTTTTTTAAACTTTTTATATAAAAATTACAACTATATTGAATAATAATGTCTAAAAATTACAATTTGATTAAACAAAATTGCATAAAATATTTAATTCGAGTTGCCCTAATTTCTATTGACAAAACATGCCGCCATCGATTTCTCAAGTTAGGTTGAAAGAAAATATAGATATTATACCAAGCTCTTATAAGTCCCTGTCAATCGTTATGGAAGAAAATGCAAGGAATGATAAAATTCACTTTTATTTTCACTAATGAAAATATATCTCAAGAATTTGTAGGAAATAAAAAAAGACAATAGTAATGATTATTGTGATGCAGATCCAAAACCTGAGCAATTTGATGATCAAAGGACTATTAAGATGGTATTTTAAAATCATGCATTAGCATGAAATTTGATTAGGAAGATGAAGCATATAATTATTGTAACAAATATACAAGACAAATTGAATTTAATGTCGCCAACAGGTCAACAAGAAAATCTATAAAAGATAATCAGCTGCATGACTATTTTGTTCAAAACAAGGATTTAAAAATGAATGCTATAAAAAAAATGTAGCCACGTGGAAAAAATGCCATAGAAATGTAAGAATTGGTTGCGAAACAAAACTTTAAATAAAATATAATATAGTTGTAATTTTTATATAAATTTTTTTAAAAAAATTCAAATTTAGAATTGAAATTAGGTAATAAATCAATTTATAAATATATTGGAATAAATATGCTATAAAATTTGAGTAAATCTGTCTTCAAATTTAAAATTTGGAATTAGATAAATAAACCAATTAATAAATATATATTTATTTTTGTAAATATATTTCAATAAATATGTTATAAAATCTAATCAAATTTAGAGCTTTTAATTGCATAACTGATTATATTAATATGTATTAATAATTTTTTTTATATCTTGGCACTTCATGTTGTTATTTAATAATACTGATGGGGTCCGTGTTAATCAATACGGACTCTGATCCATTGTATTGCCATCCTTTTATATACTTATATAATTTTATCTTTTATGATTATTGTATAAACTTGAATAAGTAACAACAAAGATACGCCGAGGAATGTCATTTGCTGCAAAGACACGGGACTAAAGCAATGATCTTTTCACCATCCGAAAGTCATACAACACGATACATATTACCATTATTACAAAGGATGCAAAACATAATGTTCACTTCACAAGAAAGGTTGAGGTTGAATATATTTTTATTATTTTATAAAATTATTTTCACATATAAATGAAAAAATAAATGGAGATAGATAAAATAAATATAGAAATATTTTATTTAATTATAAAATTATTATAAAAAATATCAAAAATTTATTTCTATTTTTAATTTTTAAATTACATATTTAAATTTATAATTTTATAAAAAATAGTTATCAAATAATAAATTTTATTTTTAAAAATATATAAATAAGTAATACATTTAAAATTTATATATAATTTTAAAAAAATAATATCAGTAGTAAAATACTCATAAAATTAAAAATATTAATAAGTAAAATATTTACATATTTATTTTCTCTTCTATGATGCATTTTTGGATGTTATTTAAGCTTAATTTAATAAATTTGATTGCATTTTGTGGATGAGTTGTGATTTTAAGAAGAAATTAGATTTATTAGATAATGCTAAATTTTCAATCCTGTTTTAAGTTTTAGATCATATCTGGAGTTGTAAATATTAGATTGGGTCATTCTTTATATGGATCAAAATCTAAAAAGAACTCTATAACTTTTTGTTTCAAGAAAAGTTTAGTTCAGCCCTTAAGGACCTCAAATTCTACTTAGAACTTGAAATAGTGGTTCTGGCCGAATTTGATCTTTACTCACTAGTTTGACCATAACTGAAGTTACAAAGGTCAAATATAGGAGCTCCCTAATGTGTTTTAAAGCTAACATTCAGTTCTACAATTTTCATGTTGACTATAAAATGTGAATCAACCGTTTTGATTGTTAAATGTTAGCATCAATCCAGAAGAATGGTTATTGTGAGAGTTAAAGTTATTAGCTAATGGTCAAGATTGATGGTTAGATAAATAAAATCCTTGCACACACTCATTTATAAATAGCAAGAAGTAGAAGACATAAGAGGATCATCTTAGAGAGTAGTTTAGTTCATGCATTTTTAGTTCTTCTTGCATGCCTCCTTGATGGAAGGCGAGGTAGTCCTCCTATATGGATGGCTAGAATTTGTATTTTCATGCATTTGCAATTATATCTTTATGTTTTGATCATGAATGTTAAGATGTTTTCATTTTATTTTGAGTTTGTTTTTAATTTCATTATGAACTAAATCTTCATTCTCCTAAGGTGATGACATAACTTGATAATAATAGATTAAATTCTAATCTATTGAAACTAATTTCAATTATCTTCTCTTTGATTGAATTTTAATTATTATTCTTAATACTTTCAATTGATTGGCCACCTTTTGAATGATCTTAATATGCATGTTGAGATTAGAAGGAGATGCATGTGTGTGGATCTTATAATTAAAACCATAAACTACATATGAAATAGGAATATATTCATATGGTTTGTTTAGTCTTAATGAGTTCTATAAATCTTAATGCATAATTAGTTATTTTAGTTCACATAGGAACATAGAAAATTAGCAATTAATAATAGAATTACTTGACTTTGAAAAAGGCTAGCAATTAATTTAGAAAAACTCGACTATTAATTATAGAGGCTAAAATTGGGTTAGAATAAATAAATGATTCAATCTGAAATTGTTAAGTGAAGTCTAATCCTTAAGGCTTTCATTCATATTTGTCTTTACTCTAATTGCATTCATATTTATTTTAATTATTTTGCATAAATTTTTATTTAATTACTTTAATTCTTGATTAATTGATTTACCAAATAGTGTTAAAATTATTAATTTTAGTACTTAGTAAAACAATCCTTGTGGGAATGATATTCAACTTATTACTTTATTACTTATTTATGATAGTATATACTTACACTAATTGATAAACTATTTTACATGTAATAAGTTTTTGACGCCGTTGTTAGGGATTGTTATCATTAATATCAATATCAAGTAATCTTAATCCTAATTTAATTTTTGTTTTACATTTTTTTTTCTCGTCTCTTTTCAGGTTTATCCTAGTGTATGACTAGATCGAGAGTCATTGAGCCGCTGCTTTTTGATTTCGAAATCGAGAAAACTTATCAAAGAAATCAAAAGATACGGAAGCAGTCAACTATAGATCAAAGTGAAATAATGGCAAATCTAATAGAAGAAGATGCAGATACTAAAGCACTTCGTGACTATGCTCACCAACAGTCATTGATACTATTTCTGGGATCAAGAGACTGTCTATACTAGTTAACAACTTTAAGATAAAGCTGGCTATCATGCAAATGATGCAAGCAAATTAATTTAGTGGTTTTCCAGCAAAAGATCCGAATGCACATATAACCAACTTCTTGGAAATTTATGATACATTCAAGCATAATGACATTTTTTATAATTCCATAAGGTTGCGACTCTTTCTTTTCTCACTTAGGGATAAAGCTAAAACCCAGTTACACTCTTTACCAATGGCAAATATCATTACATGGAATGTATTGGTGCAGAAATTCTTAGCAAAATTCTTCCTTCTAGCTAAAACTACAAAAATGAGAAATAAGATTACATCATTCACCCAACTTGACATGGAAAATCTTTATAAGGCATGGAAAATGTACAAGGAACTATTACAAAGATGTCCTCATCATAGGCTATCAGATTGGCTACAATTGTAAACTTTCTACAATGGATTGTCTAATACTATTAGAACATTTATGGATACTATAGCTAGTGGATCATTAATGGGAAAAAGTATAGAAACTGCTATGAAGTTATTAGAGGAAATGGTAGCAAATGCTTAGTAATGGCCTTCTGAATGTAACACTTCAAAGAAAGCACTTAGGGTCCATGAGTTAGACATTCTAACCACTTTGTCTTCTTAAGTTGCCTCTATATCTAAGCAAGTGAACTCACTAACAGCTTAAGCAAATGTAATTAGAACTCCTACAGATGCTTGTAATTTATGTAGAGGTCTTTATGTGAGCACACAATGCCAAGAACGTAATCCATTCATACCTTCTCAACCTGAATAAGCAAACTATATGAGGAATTAAAACCGTTAAAATGATGCTTTCTCAAATACATATAATCTAGGATGGAGAAAGCATCTTAATTTAGGATGAAGGAATAATCAGAATATGTTCAGACATTAAGGGAACTATTAATAACAAATTTAGCAACCATCACCACAACTAAAGGTGAATTTAGAAGATACATTGACTTAATTAACCATGAATACTTCGCAATTCATGGCTAGAACAGAGGCTACACTCAAGAAGCATGAAACAACCCTGCAAAGTTAAGTAACTTCAATTAAAAATTCAAAGGTGCTAATGGGTTAAATTGTAAGCATGCTAAATTTTAGGCAACCAGGTACTTTACCTAGTGACACTAAAAGAAACCCTAGGGAGCACGTAAATACTGTTATATTAAGAAATGGAAAGCAGTTAGACAAGCATGAAAAGAAATAAGAAGAAAAGAAAAAGTTGAAAGAAGAAGATGGTGAAGAAACTAAAAAAGAAGATGAAGTGATTCCAAGAAGAACGACCTTTTCAAACAATCCTCTACCATATGTTCCCCCAGTTCCATTTTCTCAAAGATTAGTGAAAGTTAAGCCAGGCAAGCAGTTTAACAAGTTTCTTGAGGTGTTTAAGAATTTGCATATCAATATCCTATTTGCTAAAGCTCTAACCTAAATGCCTAATTGTGTAAAATTCATAAAGGAGATCTTGTCAAAGAAATATAAATTGGAGGATTTCAAAATAGTAGCATTAACTGAGGAATGCAGTATAATTCTACAGAAAAAATTACCATCAAAACTAAAAGATTCTGAAAGTTTCTACATACCCTGTACCATTGGATAAAATGAATTTAAAAAAACTTTATGTGATCTTAGTGCAAGTGTGAATTTAATGCCATTATCCATCTATAAGAAATTAGAATTGAGAGAAGTGAACTAACTACAGTGTCACTGCAACTAGCGGATCGTTTAATAAAGCACCCACGTTGAATTCTTGAAAATGTACTAGTAAAAGTTGATAAATTCATCTTTTCAGCAGATTTCATAGTGGTTAACATGGAAGAGACCAAGAAATTCCTATTATTCTTGAGAGACCATTTCTAGCAATTGGATGAGCTTTAATTAATATGTAAAAGAGAAAGTTAACTTTACATGTTCAAGATGATTAAGTATCTTTCAATATTTTTGAAGCTTTTCTTTATAAAGATAATACGTATTATAAAGTAGACACGCTGACTAGTTGCATAAGAGATATAATACATGAAACCTGCACAGATTAACCATTAGCAGTAGGAATGGTTAATGCATCAAAGTATACTAGAACTAAAATCTTGAAGCAGATTAATTACCTTAAGGCAAATTCTCTAGTTTTTAAGAAGAAACCATTCAAAAATCTAGGAGAGAGGTTAAGTAAACTTGTTTCATTAATAGAAAAATTACCATTGTTGGAGCTGAATGCTTATGAAAATGTCCATCTTTATAAGGAAAAGATAAAAATATGTCATGAAAAAAGAAGTATGAGGAAAGAGTTCACACTGAGATAAAAAATACTTTTCTACAACTCAAGATTAAAACTTTTTCTAAGAAAACTGAGATCAAGGTGATCAGGACTTTTTACTATAGTTCAAGTTTAGCTATATGGAACTGTAAAGATTCAAGATGGTAATTGAAAATTTAAAGTGAATGGGCAAAGGTTAAAAGAATACAATGATAATGTACTCAACATCCTGAAAATTGTCATCATGCTAAGGGAACTAACTAGTAAGTTTTGAAAAAAAATTAAAAAAGAAAAAAAAGAAGAGAGAAATAATGCAATAGGTTAAGACTTCATCTAGCTAAAGACGTTAAAGAAGGGCAGTTACTTAGAAGGCAACCTAAGGTTTCTTTCTTTACTCAATTTCTCTCCTTACTTACTCAAGCACATATCACACAACATTCTCACTCACAATTTAGTTTTTCTTGTCATGCAGGAATCCCTTGCAAAGCTTAGAATCAGATTCCCTACTCTTTCTCAAGATGTTCTCAGAAAAATCTATAACTATTGACTTAAAAGGATGAAGACATTTAAGCATTTAAGCCTTCCTGAGGATGTACGTTGGATAATTTAAGTTAAGGTACGTTTAGTAGATGAGTTTAATAAATTATTTTTTAAATGTATGCCAAGAATGAGAAAAAGTTTTTCCTCTAAAAAAAGAATAGCTAAAAGAATGGGAGTTTACCATAAGTGTGCAAGGTGGAATTGTAACAAGCTCTGTAAGAATAAAGGAATAATTTCAATAAATCGAGAAGACAAAATCCAGTTTATAAAGGATGGACTGAGTAAAAAGTCATTAGATGATATTATTCAGACTCTTAAGATGCATCTTAATGGAGATATTCATGTTATTCTTTTTAATTTAATTAAGTTATTCAACACAGAAAAGGAGTGTTATAGTCTTGAGAATCTAATAGTAAAAGATACTATTTTCCAATTTATAAGAAAATTGGATGAAAAGTAAATCTTCGACTCATAGAAGCCATTCAAGTTGTTACTATCAGAATAAAGAATGGGAGTCTGGCATAAATGTGCAAGGTGGAACTATAACAAGCTCTGTAATAATAAAGGAATAATTTTAATAAATTAGAAAATAAAATCTGGTTCATAAAGGATGGACTGAGTAAAGAATCATTGGATAATATTCTTCAGACTCTTGAGATGCATCCTAGTAGATATATTCATGTTATTCTTTTTAATTTAATAAAGTTATTCAGCATAAAAAAGGAGCATTATAGTCTTAAAAATCTGATAATAAAAGACCCCATTTTCCAGTTTATAAAGAAATTGGATAAAAAGCAAATTCTTGACTCATAGAAGCTATTCAAGCTGTTACTAGATGAAAAACTAAAAGAAGATATGAGCCATAATCATAATTAATGTACATATTAATGCTTGTATGCTCTTTCTCTCCTTTTTATTTTATCTTTACAACTACTTTTTGACTTTTTTTATATTTTACTTTATTTAATTTCTTCATGCCATCATTGCACTTGATAGTTCTTCAAAATATTTTTCAAACTTCTTCTTACAATGCTTAATTTGTGTGATCTTTTTGTTGTTATTTTTGTTTTATAAAATAGGCATTCTCACAACTGTTAATGCAAAATGTCTAAAAGTAAAGAAAAGGAAGAGGAAGAGGATAAAAAGCCACCAAAATGCAAATTTAAATTTATCTATATTTTTTTGTGAGTTTTATGCTCGAAAAAATGGAGAATTTTTTGCAATAGTGAGTGATCTTAGTCATGCATTAGTTGCTAAAAAGATTAACTTTGTGTATAGAGGAGGATTCCATAACTTAAAAGAAAGTGTAGCAATTTCTACAAATATTAAAGGGAGTAAAGTACTGAATATCCTTGTAAATGATTTGGATGATAAGAAATACACCATAGGTAAACAATTAAAGGTTTCAAACTTGCCTGAATGTATAGGATGCATCTTTACAATGCTAAAGCCTTTATTACTTTACCTGGTGGTCTGGAAATATTAGAAGAAATTTTTAGTATTGCATATTGGGTTAGCTTAAAATTTTATCAAAAGTCAATAGGTTTGTTAAATGCTAATAGTTTTTATGATAACCTGTTGTTGTTTTTAAACAATACTACGGAATAGGGATTCATACCCCAAGCAACTCGTCGTACTATAATATCTACCCCAACTGCTGATTAGTTAATTAACCAACTATAAGGTTATGTACCTAAACAAGATCCATTAGTGAAAAAGATAAATTGACAATCTCCAGATAGCAATTAGACGCACAAGCCAGACACCACTTTTCGATTATAACTTTCGTTACTCTTATGGTTTTACTCCTAAAATTTCTTTTATATGTAAGTTATCTATAAGTTTCCTATTTAATAAACACTTTTACTAATCTATTGAATACATTAGGGACAATTTCTACATTAGATTAGGGGCAAAAAATAAAAAAAAAGAAACTTTTGTTAGGAGATTTTATTAGTAAAACCATCAGATTTATTATGTATGAAAAGGATGGCTAAGTAAAATGTTATTTTTAGCTCCTAATACACATCTTTAAAAAAAAGGAAAAAAATAGACTTTATTTTGATCTTTCTTTAAAAAAATTAGGTTTTCTTGCTTATTTAGGTTCTTTTCAGTAATTTTAAAGATTTCATAGTATGATTAAATAACTTTCTTGCTCCTTAAAATTGATGGGTTTAACAATAGATTTTGAGTTGAATGGACTGAGTTCAAAATTTTTAACTGTGAGTTTTTAAGCCTACTTGTTTAATCATCACTGTATTTCTTGTGCATGATATTCATATATTAAATTATCACTTTAGAACTTACGTAAAATCTGGTTAAGATTGCATTTCACATGCATACTCAAATATGATAAAAGTATTTTTTTTTCTAATTTTAGCTAGAACTAAATAGTCAACCTTGCAATTTTACCATTGATAAGCTCCTTTGAGCTCGATTAATCATTTCTTTGTTTTTAGCCCATTAATATGTTATTTAATGAAATATCAAGTGCCTTTACTTAACCCTAAGGATTAGTAGAATATTTGAATCTTTGTCAGATGAGTTCTTGATAAAGTGTGGGGGTATACGTATCATTAACTTCAAAGTTACAAGGGTTTTTTTTTCAAAAAAAAGAAAAAATTTAAAAAGAAAAAAGAGAGAGAAATTGATGTATACTTGAATTTAAATTTTGGGTTATTATGCTGAGATAAAATTATTCAGAGATTATCCATATTTTAATTGCTTTATTAATTTCTTTCTTTACTTTAGCCTTTCATATCCTTATTTTATCTTTCCTTTACCTTAACCTCATTATAACCCTTAATAACACTTTTTGATTTGAAAGGTGCATCTGAATTAGATAGTGGAGATTAAGAATTTATGCGAGCCTATGGTAGTGTAATCTTCAATAGGTTGAATTTAAGTAAAATACTTACCCTTAAACACTTTGAGAGAGGATGAGTTATAGCAATTTTATCATCTTGATTCATTCCTTCTTAAATGAAATCGCAATTCCTTTTTAGTTTTAAATTTCAAGATTTGTTGATTCATAAATACTATGATATCTTTGAACTTTAATTGTTATCTTTCTTATGATTTTACACTCTTGATCTCATGAAAAAATTAATATTAGTTTTGTGTTTGTCCTAGGATATCTAAAAGCTAAGTGTGGGGGGATTTAATAAGTAAAATATTTATATATTTATTTTTCCTTATATGATACATTTTTTAATGTTATCTAAGCTTAATTTAATAAATTTGGTGGTATTTTATGAATGAGTTGTGATTTTAAGAAGAAATTAGATTTTTGAGATAATACTGGATTTTAACCCTATTTTAGGTTTTAGGTTATATCTGGAGCTATAGATATCAGATTGATTCGTTCTTTATATGAATCAAAAGTTAAGAAATTTTTTTACAACTTTTATGTTTCAAGAAAAGCCCAGTTCAGCCCTTAAGGACTTCAAATTCTACTTAGAAGTTAAAACAATAGTTTTGGCTAAATTTGACCTTTGCTCACTAGTTTGACCATAACTAGAGTTACAAATGTTAAATGTGGGAGTTCCTTAATGCATTTTAAAGCTAACATTCAGCTTTACGATTTTCATGTTGATTGAAAAATGCGAATCAACCATTTTAATTATTAAAAGTTATCATCAATCCAGAAGAATGGTTGCTACAAAAGTTAAGGTTGTTAGCTAATGATCAAGATTGATGGTTAGGCAAGTGAAATCCTTGCACGCACACACTCATCTATAAATAGTAAGGAGCAGAAGATACAAGGGAGATAATCTTAGAGAGTAGTTTAGTTCATATATTTGTAGTTTTCCTTATATACCTCTTTAATGAAAGGTTAGATAGTCCTCCTATATGGATGGTTTTACCTTCTACATTGATGGCTAGAATTTATGTTTTCATGCATTTGTAATTATATCTTTATGTTTTGATCATGAATGTTAGGATGTTTTCATTTTGTTTAGAGTTTATTTTTAATTTCATTATAAGCTAAATCTTCATTCTCCTAGAGTGATGATACAGCTTGATAATAAAAAATTAAATTCTAATCTATCGAAACTAATTTCAATTATCTTCTCTTTGATTGAGTTTTAATTATTATTCTTAATGCTTTCAATTAATTGGCCACCTTTTGAATGATATTAATATGCAAGTTGAGACCGGAAGGAGATGCATGTGTGTAGATTCTATAATTAAAATCATAAACTACATATGAAATAGGAATATATTTATATGATTTGTGTGATCTTAATGCATTCCATAAATATTAATACATGATTAGTTATTTTAATTTACATAGGAATATAGTGAATTAGCAATTAATGATAGAATTACTTAATCTTGGAAAAGACTAGTAATTAATTTAGGAAAACTCAACTATTAATTAAGGGGCTAAAATTGGATCAGAGTAGATATACAATCCAAAATTATTAAGTGAAGTCTAACCCTTAGGGCTTTTATTCATATTTGTCTTTACTCTAATTGCATTCATATGTATTTTAATTACTTTTCATAAATTTTTATTTAATCATTTCAATTCCTGATTAATTGATTCATCAAATAATGTTAATATGATTAATTTTGGTATTTAGTGAAATAATCCTCATGGGAACAATATTCAACTTATCACTTTATTACTTATTTATAACAGTGTACGCTTGCATTAATTGATAAACCTTTTCACAAATAACAAATATCATCTAAAAATAATTCATAACATAATCCTACAAAAATGGAATATAATTTTATATAAATTAAAAGTTTAAATTTATATAAAATTAAAAAAATAATGTGGGTTAGCACAACTTATTCGTAAATGGGTATGTACAAATCAAATTAGAATCAATCGACATTTAAATAAATTTCTAACATAAAAATTCATATCCATAAAAATTTGCAAATAAATAAGCTAGCCCTCGGCTTGTCAATTTTCCCTTGTCAATTTTTCTAACTATACCTAGAAGTGGAAGTACATGATCATTGAAGATTAAGGATTGGAAGTTTTGGATCCAATTGTTACAAACCACCCACTCAGATCCAAAGTTATATTGTTTAGGCCAAATTAAATATCGTAATAGGTTGAAGTGGGCAAAATTTAAAAAAAAAAGTTAGTTATACAGGTGGGTGTGGGTTAAATTTATTATCTAATACTAACCGCAACTGACCCACTAATATTCCAAGAATGATGTCGTTCTAGGCGTTGGCTACTAAAAATATTTTACTAGCTTCTTCCTCATCATCACTCATCACACAAAGACAACAAATACTAAAAACACAACCTAACCTATTTCACAAATAAGGTACACATTAGCGCACACACAAATTGTCAATGGTATAGATACAACAAAAATGCAAAATCATGCTCACTTGCCATTTAGTTGGCTCGTCTAATTTTTTAGAATTTAGGGTGCTTTAAACTTGAAACATTGTCCATAGCAATTGCTTAATGTGAATGGAACAAAATATGTAATGTGTGCTACTAATATACTATGATATCAAAGCTCTTGAAAGTGAAAAAGTTTAATTTTATAGCTTATGATTACATTCCTTTTATTAGCATTTATTCTAGTTCAAATTCTATATAGGAAATGCTTTAATTTTAAGCTTATAACTTATTTATAAATGTGTTGTGTAATTGTATTATTTAAGTGTGACTGTTGTTTGTCTAGGACAATGTTCATTGTGACCACTTTTGAAGGTTTTTTTACGAAAAATGCAAGGCTAACTTTCTAGTCAAATTTAACTTTCTTTACTATCAATTAGACCCACCGAGACCTAATGGTATTTGTTAATAACCACAAAGCGCAGGTCCAAAAATAGATAATATAACTTCTCCAGATAGTTATAGGTCTAATTTTATGATATGCGATTTTGGGTGGATGGTTGATTTAAAGCCCTTAACTAGCTTTAACTGCTCAATTTCCAACCCTTATACAAGCAGTCATAGGAATGGTGCTAATTCCTGTATTCCTTCTAGTCTAGTCTCTTTTGGTTTTTGGGGCTTCCCCTTTCTTGTCGTTTAATTATTTTTTGAATCCTTGATCCCTTTTCATTCTCTAAAGGGTTCCAAACCTTTCTCCAACTACATGAATGTACTTTAATGTGATCCTATCTAAACCAAAAACTTTAACAAATCCATAAAAAATCATTGAAAAAAATTATTTTTAATTGAATAGATCTAATCTTTTAATTTTGACAATCTTAAAATCATATAAATAAATTCAAAAATTTAGTTTGGAGGTATAAATTTGCACTAACATGAACTTTTATGAACAAATTTAAAAGCAAAATATCTCCATAAAGAATGATCTCAGTTTATAGTACACTAAATATCTACATAAATTCCATTCCAATCTCCATAAAGAATGACCTCAGTATATAGTACACCAAATATCTACATAAATTCCATTTCAAGAAAATAACAAAATAGCACTGTACATAAATTCCATTTCAAGAAAATAACAAAATAGCATTGTGAAAAGATAATAACAAAATAAAAAATTATACAAACACTTAAATTTCACTAAGCAAATGATAAAGAATCACTCACATGACAAAATCATATCAATACAAAGAAAAACCTAGAGAAAGAAGAGTCTTCTGAACTAGAGTCATAAAGAAATAAAGCATTTCCTCTATTTACTCTAAGGCAAATTTGATATAAGGTTCAAACAAATTATCATTACCCTACTTTGATGAATGACTTATAACATAACTATAATTGTATTTATTACAAACAATCTACATCCTTTCTTTAATGAATCCATGCATCATGCTATTGCTTATGAATCTAGACTCCATTTGTTTTATTGAAAAATATTTTTTGTAAAAAATATTATTTATATATTAATTAATAAATAAATAATATGGCACTAATATTGATGATTTTAAAAAATAATATACAGAAATTTGGTAATGAAGAAAAGATTTTTTTTTTAAAATAAGGGAAGTTACTTCTCTTAAAATTTTTATGTTTAATATTAAATAAAAAAAATTACTCGTATATTAATAATTTATTATTATATTTTATGAAAAATATTTTTTATCGAAATAAACAAAGCCTAAAACTCCTCATATTTGTGGGGAAGGTGTATACTATTGTGATAATAACTAATAAATGTGATGTTGGAACTAATTTGTAAATTATTTGTATATGTGTGGTTAAATCTCCAAATTAAAATATTTAAACACATATACTAATCATTGGAAAGTCACATTATTTTAAAACTAAGAAATATGATGGACTGTGATTAAAAAATGTGTTGATTTAGGCATATTGATTTATAATGAATAAACACATTGATTCATAATCAAGAGGTTTAATGGTTAATATTTAAGAGATAGATGGTTCATGTTTAATAAACATGATGATTTGTATGCAAAAGATTTGATAACTAAAAATATATATTGGTTAAAGATCAAGAGATATATTGATTCATGATCAAGAGATATTTTACTTCATGGTTAAGAGATATCATATTAATTAAGGATCAAGAGATGTGTAGATTCATGTTCAAGAGACATATTGATTCAAGCATTGCCTATAAATATAATTGAAATAATGAAACAAACATATAAAAATATAGAATAAAAAAATATTTAAGTCAATTAATAATTACAAATAATTACAAGTGAAATGGAAATAGATAAAGGAATTTATATTTTATCTTAAATGGAGAAGAATAAATAAATCTTTATTTTTTTAAACACTCTACTTATCTGATTCATTCAAAAGAGATCTTAAGGAAATATTACCATGTTGTTAACTGTTTAATCTCTACCATATCTAGATAAATTCTAAAAGTGATTTACCATAAAATTTACAACAAATAGTGAGGGCAAAGTTACTTAAAGAACAATAGTTTGTAACATATTTTAAGCAAGCCATATTTTCTAATTTATATTCTATTTTCTTGTTGTGATATCTTTTAATAAAATGTTTGAAAGTTTCATCATGTATCAGATAGCAAGGATACATAAGTAATAATAGATACTTTTTATTACTTAAATTGAAATGTGGAATAAAGAATATTGATGAAAATAATGTTTTCATTTCATTGCATAATTTTCATAATGCAATGTCAATGCATGATTGAAAATGCAAACTATTTATTTGTAATAAATAAATGAAAATTTCTATATGCATATGTAAAAAGATGACTTAAAATTTGTATGCATAACATTTAGTATATTTTTAACAATTATATTGCATAAAAATTTATCTTTTCTCCATCTCTTCTTATGCATTCTACACCAATAATCTTTAAATGACTTTTGTTTTTGTGATGGGAAGATGGTGAAATTTATGAATTCTTCATAAGCATTTATGCATGATGCATAATGGAATATGATGAAATCAAATGGCTCTTTTATAGATAGCTATGGAAATTGATTGATAATTGCTTTCATTATCGTTCTTGCCATTATTTCATTAAAGAGTTTTTCCTATTTGACTTAATGTTGAAACCCATGAGGCTTTCCTTAAGATTGCTTGTGGATGATATCCAATATAATTAGTGTCAATTTATAATTAGATAGGAAGGTACACGATTTCTTAATATTCTAATAAGTAATATGACATATGATTTGATTATGATAATTCATATTGATTTTAGTAATTTTATGCAATTTGATGTTCAAAAATCAAATGAATTTTACAAGATCATATGCTTTATGAAATCTAGTAAAAACTATTTTATTAGTTAACTAGTTGGAATGAAATACCTTGGATATAATTTGTTATTTTTAATCGTTTGTTTGTATGATATATGGCATAAGTTCAATTTTATATTGATGTCCTGTTGTTTGAAGTATAAGAATGGTATTTATTCTATACAAGAAGGAACATGACATAATTTGTTATACTTATATGTGAAGTGTGTGTATATATATATAACTTTAGTTAGGATAAATTTATTTTGTTTAAATTATATTAAGAAATATTTTACCTTGAAAATCTTGTATTGATAATGAGGAAAATTTTATCTTAGGCATAAGAATATAATGGCATGATAGGGTTGGAATATTGGAGGTTTATCCAACTAAAAAGATAAAATTTCCCTATGTATATTTTGATATAATCTCAATTGAGGATATTTGTATCATTGATAATTTTACGTAATTTCATGCAAAATGTTTTATTTATGAATGCTTATGTTTTTTACATACTTCTAAAATGCATAAAAAATAATGATCCAAACATTGTCAAGAAATTATAAAATCCTAAGCAATCATAAAAAAATTCAAAAATTTAGAATTGTATGATCTTTTAGTAGTATTGAAATCTAAGTACTAAAAAGAAATTGTAAAAATCCTAAGAAAGCATAAAAGATTTGGAAGATTATTGATTTTTTTAAACAATACTGGAATATATCTAGTTGGAAAATTTTTCCAAGTAAATAGATATATGAAACTTATTTCATCATGAAAAAGAGTTTGGAAATTTTTTTAAGCAACAAAGAAAAATAGAATGGATGATTATAGAAAGGTTATAGCCATAATATATATTAGTCATGTCTTTCTAACATGAAATTATAATGTCTAAATCCACATAAGAAAGTCATATTGGAAAATCCTAGACATGTTAACTTGAAAAGAAAAAGGGAATGAGTATTAAACTCTATAACTAAAGTCAACAATAATGAAAACTCAACCTTTCATAGGCTAAATCTTGTTAAAAGGTTCAATAGGTAATAATAAGTTATTGACTTGTGATTATGAAGCACTAAAATCTTTTTACCATTTCAAGTTAGTGCTATATATAATCATAAGTGACAAGGGTGAATAATATGTTCTTAATGAAGATTTAAGAAAGCCTGTCAGAAAAAGGTCTTAAAGGAACTATGGATATAAAAAGCGGTGCCACTTTTGACAAAAGTTTTGAGTTAACTTTTGTACATATTTATGAAAAACCTAAGTGCAACACATGGTCATGTTATTAGTGTATATGCCTAAAAACTAATCATATTGGTGATTGTAATTTTGAATCATGTTATTTTAATAGCAATTTTAATTATTATATTTATATATATTATCTACATAATATATTTAATTATGATAATAACTTTAGAATAATTATATTCTTAAATGTCCCTAATCATATATAATTGTGAATTAGGTTGTTTTGATATGTTAAGACTAGCATATGTGATGACTTATATAGGATATTAAGTTTACATATGAGTACAAGTTAGAGAACTTGTATACTAGACCGACCCATCCTAAGAACACTAAATGGATCGTTATATGAGTGTCATGAGTGATTCTTAGTGATCATTATTAATATGGTCCTTTGACTTGAGATCACCAAGGTTCCCTACATGTGAGTTTCATATTTTAATACTATTTTATGTCACTCATGATTGAGTGAATGTAAGGATAGTTATTAGATATGTCACATATCATGCAGAGGGATTTGTATGATCAAGATGAAATTTGTCCCTCTTATATAATAAGAGCAACATCTATAGGTCCTTTGATTAAGTAAAGCTGAGGAAATGCATAGTTAGATGAATTGACATGGGATGTCAATTATATTTGCTTCAGTCAGCTTACTTAGAGATCAAGAAACCTCAAGATTGTGTTATACGGGAATGATACGATTCATGTCTCGTGCTCAATCTAGATGTTTAGAACAAAAGGATATAAATAACGATCACATGTAAAGGTTTAGTCAAATCACTAACTTTCTCATTACTTGAGTAACAATGAAGTGTTGCTAGATACTGCTCGTTGTTTATGATCATTAATATGATTAATGATCATTGCTAACGTAATGAGAGCTTATAGGGTCGCACACTTAAAGCCTAATGAATTTAGAATTAATGGACTAAATTGTTTGGGCCTAATATTTGAGAATTTCATGTTATAATTATAAGGCCTAATAGTAAGCCTATAATTATACATAGAATAAAGCCTAGATAGGTTAGGGGTTTTCTATGCACCTATATTAAATAGGCTTGTTGGATAATAATATAATTTTTTATTCACGCACCCCAAAAGGATAGAAAAACTCTAGCACCTCTCCTTGACCAAAAACCCTTGAAGAGGCGTAGCTAGCACTACGAGGAAAAAGGAGAACAATTCCAACCGGTGTTCGTGTGGATGTTCATCGGTGATTCGTGGGTTTATGTGGAAGCTAAAGAGGTGATCAATGACTGAATTCTTGAGTTATCAACAAAGGTATTAAACAAATCCTTAATCTAATTTAACATTTTGCGTGGATCTATTGGTTAGGATCGGTTTATTCCGTTGCGCTTGTATAACTCTCGATCTTAACACATATAAATGCTATAGTTATTTAAGAATCTCTTTTAAAGTTTATAAAATCATGAGTGTGATATTTTTATTTTAGTTAAGGATTATGGTTCAATGCATAAACATTACCATACACGCTATTAAATTTGGGAAACTATTTACACTAAGAAAAAAATTCAAATCAGAAGATATTTATCTTTATGCTTAGTTTTATAGGAATTTTAAGAAGTTGTTTAATTTACAAACTAAGTGAGATTGTTAGAACTAGTTTGTAAATTATTTGTATTTGTATGGTTAAATCCCTGAGTTAAGATATTAAAAGATACGCTAATTGTTGGAAAGTCTCATTATTTTGAAACCAAAAGATATAATGATTTATGATCAAGAAATATGTTGATTCATAATAAATAAACACATCAGTTCATAATTAGGAAATTTAATGATTGTTCAAGAGACACAATGATTCATGTTTAATAAACATGATGATTTTATACAAAAGACATGATAATCTAAAGATATATTAGTTAAGGATCAAGAGATGTATTGATTTACAATCAAAGGGCATTTTAATTTGTGGTCAAGAGACATATTAATTCGAGTATTGTTTATAAATATAACTAAAATAATGAAACAAATATATAAAAAATACATATTTGAGTAAATTAAAGATTACAAATAATTAGGAGTGAAATGGAAATGAAAATGAAAATGGATAAAGGAATTTATATTTTATATTAAATAGAAAAGAATAAATAAATCTTTACTTTTTTAACACTTTACTTCTGTAAATCATTTAAAAGGGTTATTGAGGAGAGATTATCAAATTAATGCCTATTCAATCTTTATAGTGTTAGATAAATTTTATGAGTGATTTGCGATAAACCCTACGACAAATAATAAGGGCAAAGTTGCTTAAAGAACAGTGTTATATAACACATTTTAAGCATATCATATTTTTTAACTTATTTACTATTTTGATTTTATAATATTTTCTGATAAAGTTTTTGAAAGTTTCATTAGATATAAGATAGCAATAATACATACATAATAGTAAATACTTCTTCAACACTCAAATTGGAATGTGGAATAAAGAATATTGAAGAAAATAATATTCTAATTTTATTGTGTAATTTTCATAGTGTAATGTTGATGCATGATTAAAAATGTAGAAGATAAATAGATATTAAATCTTTCAGAGTTTAAAGTCACTAAGATAAATAATTATTATTTTATTTAATTATTTATAATAAATAAATGAAGTTTTTTCTCTGTGTGTGTATGTATATATACACAAAAAGGTAACTTAAAATTTGTATGCATAATATTTAATATATTTCTAACAATTATTATGTTATATAAAACTTTATTTTGCCTCCATCTCTTCTTCCTATAAAGTGTATTTTGCCCCAACATGTGACGTGTTTTTCAATCGACTGCGAGAAGATTCCAACCTAAATTTTTTGCTATGCTGGTGAAGCCATTTACCACTTATCTAAGGTTCAATACTCAACAAGTTTAGACACAATACGGCACCCAATAGTCAATACATGTTCATGGTTGAGTATATATACTAAATTACATTTTTTTTGTATTTATTAGGGGGGGAAAAACAAACAAAGCTCTGCAGTTAAAGCAACATCTCGATCCGTATACATGCCTTCCGAGTCATAATTTATTATTGAGCAAATTATATTAAGATTTAATTTAATTACATTCCATAAATAGTTGTTATTTTTTAAAAATATACACATTTACTTGTTGAAGTATTTCTATCATTATAAAATGTAATGACTTTAAATTTTTAAACTTTAATTCCTTTTTTAATATTATCTCTTGTGATTGAAATTTTATTTTTTCATCTTTTTACATATAAATGAATTCTTTCTTTTAAGAAAGAAAAATACTTTTTCCTTTTTATATATGAATGTGTTGCAAAATTTATATATAAAAATATATGAAAATAGTTCTCTATTTATGAAGGGTGACATTAAAAAAAAGTTGTAATTAAAAAATTGATATTGTAATATTTTATAATGTTAAAAAAACTTTAAAAGAATGAAAATGTATAAAAAATAAGAAGTATCGAATAAAATTTAAGAGATAAACGTAATTTCTACATATTCTTTTACTTGGGATATCTATGAACAACTCAAAAGCAGAAATTCCTTGTTTTCTTTCTTTTGGAAATTGCTTATAACATAACATCGTTGAAGGGAACAATAGCATCTGTCCACCATATATAGTGTCAATTTAAGCTTACCTAACTTAACAACCTTGCTTTCTTGTATCTGTCCTTATACTTCAATATTTTAATCCTTAATGCAAAAGATTCATATATTATTGAGTTACTATCATGCAAAGCAACCCATCTTACTTGCCCACCTTTATTTTTCACATAACCAAAAATATCTTCAAGTTTCGTTGCCCTCTCTCTTTAACTTGGTTCAGGTTCAGATAGTTTAATCAATACGGAATTTTATTTCCAAGAGATTTTATACATCATATTTTTAGACTAACAATTCAAAAAAAGAGATATACATAAAAAATATAAAAGTTCATATTTGTGAGATCTATGATTTTTTTAATTAAATTTATGTATGCCTTTTTTTTTTTAGAATAGAAAATTTCATACATCAAAATAAGATGAAATATTTCCCTGCCCACCTTTGTTATCCACTAAAGGGGTAAGACGGAGCGGGTTAAACGCGTCAACCTCGCGCGGATTTACCCATTAAACCTACATTTGTTTTTGTAGGTATAAGTAGTTAAGATTGTGAGTACTTGTGCGAAGCTTAAGGGTAGACCCCTCTTTTTTTTTAATAAAACTAATTATAATATTAGATAAACACATACATAGGAAAATTGGAAATCAAATTTTAAATGTGGTGGATGGTACAAAACTTTTAAAATAACATTAAATTAAATTGGATTAAAAAATTAATTTTTTAAATTATAATTGATCAATTAAATTTTCTATAATGAGTTAATTAAATAAAATTAAAAAAATAATATTAGATCATTAAACATTACAATAAATTCAATTGAAAGCTTTTAAAATACTTGAAATATTTTTTTTAAAAAAAAAACAAGGTTTGCAGGTACCCATAAATTTATTTATGAATGTCCGCGAACTCACATTAACTCACGTGATAAATGAGTTAGGCACAAACTATCCACGGCTAGATAGCAATTGCGGATAGCATGCGAAGCCCGTGAACTCCAAATCTGTTTTACAGCTTTATTATTTGCTTAATAAGTAAGGCAGTCAAAATCACATATATAATGACATAAATCCATGATATATTGCCGCGTATCCACATAATTACTGCTCCATGCATGATCACTTGCTGCTTCAACCTTTTCTTCTTATTTCAACTCATTTTTGCATTTTTCTTGATGAGATTAGTAATCATTCTGATTTCGATTTGATTTTGTGAGAAATATGTGTTGGGAAGATCTTGGGAATACGTACATTAATCTTTGACATGTTATAATTTATAAATATTATTACATAATTATGATGATTATTGAAAAGCAAAATAAGTAAACACGTCAATGTTTTCTTATTTTTATAAATCATAGAATTAATATATCTTACACTAAAAGAGAAGAATAAGGTTAGAAAAAAATTAGTACTTTTATTAGAACAAAGTTGAGGTTTTGTGCAAAATTTAAAAACACACAAAGAAAAGAATAAGGGTACAACAAAATTAGCATTTTTGTCTTTTCTCTCCTTATTACTTTATTGCTAGTTTTAGGTGTTGGTAACTTCTTTTATTAAACTTATCTTATCTTTGACATGCGATGCTCTTGGATATTTGGTATGTTATGGTAAGGGGAAAGAGGGATATAAAATCCTTTATATAGAATTTCAAATAACTCAACTTATTAAAGAGTAATGACTATTCAATTTTCATTATCAAATAAAGAAATCTAATTTCATTTTCAAGTGATTCTTTAAGTGGTAAAATTGCTCATTTTTTCCATGAGGGGAATATGAAGAGTATTCACTAACTTTGGTTAATAACCCATCAACCCACCTTAATATAATAGTTATACAATTATGATCATGATTATTTAGGACTTATTTGATATAGTAATGAAAATAATTGATTATACATAATGTATTTTATATTTGATAATATCAATTAATAATTAATTATAAATATTTTGTTTTTGTTTGGGTGATGTACAAAATAATCAATTTTTAATGTTAAATTAATAAAAAGGACAATAAAATATATATGATTATATCAAAATTACTAATTTTATAATCTTTGTGATATTATTGTTTGTAAAAGCAAACATGCATAATATATATTATTTAATTAATTTATGTATATTCTTATTTAATATATGCATTTTCATTTATTTAAATTTTTTTATAAATAAGAAAGTTTAATTTTGTATAATTAAAATAGAATTTATATTTATTTTGATATTCACTAACATGAAAAAATTATAGATAATTAAATTATAAAATCTTGAAAATCTTTCATAAATTCAAGATAAAAAATGATATTAGTATGAGTATAAAATTTAAATTTTTTACTGTTAGCAAAAGGGTAATGAAGATAAAAAAAATATAGAGTAACTTACATTTTAATCATGATTATTACCTATAATTGATTATTGAAAAAGTTTAAAAGCACAATCAAATCTATTTAAAAAAGTGATAATTAATTATTTGACTTATAATCATTAATTGTAATTTCTAATTGCTATATCAAACAAGCATTTAATAAATAAATAATTTAATGTACTTAATAGGCGGTGGTTAGAGTAATTAATAGAATTTAACCATATAACTAATAAAATTTAATCCTATAATTAATAAAAAATAATATCAATATGAGTATAAAGTTTTAAATTTTTTATTGCTAGAAAAAGGGTAATGAAGTTAAAAAAAATAAAGTAACTTAATTTTTATTCATGATCATTATTTATAGTTAATTATTCAAAAGTTTCAAAAGTGCAATCAAACATTTCTAATGAGATAATAATTAATTATTTAACTCATTATCTCTATTTTTAATTTTTAATTGCTCTATCAAACAAACATTTAATAAATAAATAAATAATTTAATATACTTAATAGGTAGTGGTTATAATAATTAGTAGGATTTAATCATATAATTAATAGAATTTAACTTGATATTTAATCTCTTTTGCCCCTGACACTAGAAAAATCATAATAATAGCTTAATATAACTTGATTTACTTGAACCAATCACAAGCATTCTACACAAAAACCAACAATAATTTTAGATTCAATGATAATATTAACTTTAACCCATAAATATTTAGGTCAACGCCAAATACTACTTTCTTTTCTTTTTAATAGTAGGAGTGGTTAAATCACTAGATGTACACACATAATAACCAGGGATCAAGCCTTGGATGTAACAAAAGGCAAAACTTTTAAGAAACATTGAATGCCACTTGAATAAAAGGCTCTTGGCAAATACCACTTTCTTTGATTGTTAGGTTTTATTTCTTTTTATTTTGAAAAATTTATAAATTATCTATTTAAATTTCATAAAATTTAAATTTAATATTCATTATCAATTTAATAAGGTATTTTATCAAATTATATAATTTTTATAAATTCTTTAAATAAGAATTATAATATTATAGTATATTGATTTATTTGATCATTTTTAATATATAATTTTGTAATTCATTTTTATTATTTAATTAAAAATATATATATTTAATTTAATACATATTAATTACATAATATATAAATTATTCATAAAAATAACAAAATAAATTAATATATCACAAGATTATATTTTTTTTAAAAAAGATCATAATAAAATCATAGGAAAAACAAATAAGCCCTTTAAAAGTATGGTATAGTGCCATGTAACTTTCTTAAAATTTTAAAACCTACAAATAATCCCTTAAAAATTTTAAAATAGTAAAAATATTTGAATTTTAATTGAAAAGTATAAAAAAGAAAGAGATAAGTCACTTATGACTTTTTCCTAACTTTTTTTAGTAGAGGAAAATAATAGAAGTAAAAAAAACACATATTTTACCTTTCCCAATGCAATTTAGTCAAATTTTGATAATAATTTAGCTTATATTATCAAAGTATTATTAAATAGATTATATTATTAATAATTTATTTTAATAGAAACCTCATTCAGAATTGAGTTAAATTGATGCCAAAAACAACAAGAACAACAAGAAACAATTGTCAATGACTTACATGCTTTTTTTTAATGTTTTTTTAATTGAATTTTCAATATTTTCATTTTTTTTTTAAAACTCCAAAAGATTATTTGTAGGTTTTTGAAACTTCAAAGGAGTTACGTGGCATTAAGCCTTACTCTTGTGGCTTATTTACATTTTTTCCTAAAATTATGTAATTTGATAAAAATGATAATTAAATTGATGACAAATATTAATTTTAAATTTTGTATAGTTTAAGAGGGTTATTTTTAAATAAAATCTAACTATTGTAAAATTGATAAGGGTAATTTGTATTTTTTCTAAAGTTGAGAACTCTATATTAATATAAAAATATATATTTAAATTTAATCTATTATCAAAGTGAAAATTTTACATTATCAATAACTAAGCAAATGACACATCATAATTAAAATTTTAATATTTTATTTATACTAAAAATATTTTAATAATTTTTAGTAAATCAAATTTAAATCATTATATTACATATACTTATATACAGGTACAATTAACTACGCACATGACTCTTATTTTAGTGACATTGAGAGATTTTTAATTTTTACAAATAATTATATCAAATATGAACTTTAGACAGTAAAAGAATTAAGATCTTCTCCCTTTTTTTTTTTTTTAGGGATGAGAATAAGGTGAATTTTGGAGTGAGATGGATGCAATTTTTTTTTTCATTTAAAATTGTGAAGTCCAATAAAAAATGTAATAAATCTTAAAGTAAAAATTATATCTTTATTTCATTAAAAATAACATGAAAATGATATAAGAAAAAAAATCCAAATCGAGCAAAGAAAGGGAACAAATTCTCTCAATGAAAATGATATAAGAAAAAAAATCCAAATCGAGCAAAAAAAAGGAACAAATTCTCTTAAATCGAGCAAAAAAAAAGGAACAAATTCTCTTATCATCTAATTGAGTACATGTCAATTTATGGACGTTTATTATTACAAGAGATTATTTGAAATTTTCTAATCTCTATTTCTATATTATATATTTATCATGATATTTCCTACTTTAATGATAAGTGTTATTTTCAAAATTTATCATGTATTAATTTATCACTTTTTTCTTTATTTATCTTCTAATATTAAATTAATTTTAAAAAAAAATTCAAATTTAAACTAATTTTTATTTATTACTAGAATTTATAAATACTAAATTATTCAAATCTCATAAAAAACTTTTTGAATTACATTTATGTTTTGTTTCTTTTTTTCTATATTTTGTTATCATCTTTTCTAATATAAGAACTTTTATCTTCATCTTTTTTTTCTTTTTTATCAGATTTTGTTACTTTTAAATTTTTATAATTATTTAATAATACTTCTACCATATAAATTTTTTTACACGATTTATTTTGCTTCTTTTTTATACTATTGTTGTTCCTAATTATTTATTATGGGTTATAAATGTTTTATTTTATTAAATTTTTATTTTTTAAATATTTATAACTTAATTCATTTTTATTAACTTATTGGAATTTTTATGTATAAAAATTGTAAAAGCATGTATTTTTTATATAATTTATTTTATTAGGTAAATTTTTTTTATTTCATATACCATTTAACTAGAAAAGATAGTTATGCATTTTTTAGGAAATTTAGGGGAAGTGGAACTATCATGTGAACTACTATTTTTGAATTTTTTTTTTTTACAAATTTGCAAATGAACTTAATAACATTTTCTTTTTTAAAATTTGAAAGTCATTTTATCTCCATTTTCTTTTGATTTCATTTAAAAAAATTTTACTTTTTAATCTTCATTTAATTTAAATAATTTTTTTATCCTTATCTTCATAACATCTTGGATCTAGTTTAAATTTTGTAAACTCTTATATATAATGCACTTTCTCTTCATATATATTTGATAAAATCGTCATTTGCTTACATATATAAATGAATAACCTTTACTTGCAACCATTCAAGAAAGTTTAAATTTGGTATTAAATCTATTCTTATTAAATACTATCTTTTATCTAAAAGAGTTTGAATTTGATATTCGACAATATTTTCTACTTAATGATATAATGGTTTATTTTTATTTGATAGATTCTCATTATGGTTAATTGTAATATTTATTTTTTCATTTCATAATCTAATTAATTACTTTTTATGGTAATATTTGCCTAAGTATTTATGTTGTTTTCTAATATTTTTTCTCCTTTATGTTCTTAACATATTTTTCTTAAATTTCAATCAAAATATTTTATATTTATAATTATATCAATTTTTTTAATTTTTTTATCATTTTTTTTATAAATTTATGATTTCTTAAACATAATTGATCATGATTTTTAAGAAAAGCAGTGATCCATAATATTACTATGTGTCTATATAGTTTTTTTTTTTAAAATTAGAAGGAGCTTTTTTTTATTAATTTATAATATAATGGAACTTTAAAAAAAACACCTAAGTATGAGTCCCTTATTAGTGTTTTTGCCTAATGCCGGTGAATTAAAAAATAAAAAATATTTAATATTAAAAATTAAATTTTAGCTAATAATTAGATAGTAATTTATGAATTATATTTAATGAGTTATTTATAATACAAAATTATTATTTCAAAAATTTGTTTTACGATGCATTAATATTATAAATGAAAAATTTATTGTTATTATAAAAAAATATTTTTTATCATAAATTATATTATTAAGTATTAATATTAATAATAATAATTATCTTAAAAATTAATATCTAATTAATACAATGTTTAAATTTAAAATCAATATTTCTAGTAAAATAAATTCAAAATCAATTATTTACTTGAATGTTAAGCTAAATGAATGGGGAGATGACCTTTTCCTTTCATTAAAATTTTTTCTAATTTTTATTTTATTAAATATTTCTCTTTTAATAATATTCCTTTGCAAATATTTTATTCTTTCAGCTATTTTCTAAGATTTTTTTTCCCAACATTTCCAATTTCTTCCTCCTATTTTACCTTGTTTTTTTTTTCTTTTTCTCGTTTGTAGATTTTCTCCAAAGGTTCTATAATTGTTATTGTTTATAAAATATTTATACTCAAAAATTTTTTCTATTAGATGAAATTACTATTCACTTATAAGTTTACAGTTTAGGATTCTAAAAGTGTAAATGATTTTTTTTTAAAAAAAAAGATTGCAACACATATTTATAATAGTTTGGAGTAGTTTAACTTTGATTTAACTTATGAGTATTTAATAGTAAGAAAAAATATTAAATTTATTTTCCATGATTTGATATATATGAAAAAATTTATAAGTTTAATATTTTATTATATTATAATATCAATTTTAATTATTTAATGATATACATATAGTAAAATTATAATATTTTATTTCATAAGATATATTTTTAAAATTTTTTGCTATATATTAATTTTTTTATAAATAATTAGTATATAATTATAATATTATATTATTAAAATAAATATTTATCTGTGGAATACATGAATTGCTAACTAGTTTAATAATAAAAAACGTCACGTTAGGCCCTTCGGCTTTAGTTGAAGTACGAGTGCAACAAAAGCAAGTCCCTTACGTTGATGTATAAAATGAAGTCATTTTGCTTATGAAGTACTCGATTGCCAATCAAGAACTCCATTTTTTTAAGACTATGCTTTCATCTAAGCAACTGTGTTGAATAATATACGTCCTTTGATATTGATGTAATATTCAAATTGTGTTATTATTAAATTTAAATTTAATTTATTTTCAATATAAATTAATTTTATATTATTATTTACTCATATAACATTACATCAATTGAATTTATTAATATATTTATATGATTGATAAAAAATTATTAATTTTTAATAACATATTATTTTCTTATTTGTTAATAATCTAAAATGTTATATTAATAGTAAATCAAAATTTTAACTCCGTATTATCTTGGTGTCCCAAAGCTGCCCAACAACCAAGTACTAAATTTATTGATTAAAAAGGTGAAGTTCAAATCTCAATATCTTAGCAAACCAAGATAATCCAACTTTGATCCAATAAACAGTGTTATCTTAGCAAATTGAGGAGTCCCACCTTGGCCCTAAAATCAATGTCCTGACTCAACCAAAGCTTAGAAGTAATTATTTTTACTGCATTTCATAATAATCAAAGACTCTGCAGGTAAAGTTAGCTTAAAGCCAAGTGTATCTGGGACCCACTGCACCGTCCCACCAACTAAGCCAATCACGTTCTACCACGAATAACAAGAGGTTAAAAAAATGAATAAATTATTTATTTAAGATATAAAATTTGTCATTTTCACCCCTAAAAATTTTTTATCCTTAATTTAATTTAAGAGAGAGATTATAATATATTATTAATAAATAATATCGATATATCATTAAATTTAATGTAATTGTACAATAAATTTATTATTTCAAAAAATCAAATTTAGCACATTAAACTATAGCATATCAACAATAGATCTAATATATTAGTACATTATTGTGTTAGCAATATATCATATTCCCCTCCTTAATTTAAACATTTTCAAAAATTACTTAAAATGATTCTTTGATGAACGAAGAGATTATGATACTCCATTGATATAATAGCATATTGATATATCACTAAATTTAATTGTATATCAAGTTAACTTTTTTAAATTTAATTTAATATATTATATGATAACATATTAATGACCAAGTCTAGTGATGCATTGATATACTATTATATTAATAATATACCATAATATACTTTCGATCATAATGATATATTAGATAAATTAGTTTATATATATTCTTGTGTCTTATTTGTTTTCAATAAAGCAATTGATATCTTACTAAATTAATTTTTTAAATTAAAAAATAATACACTTAATAAATTTGCATCAACAGAGCCCTAAATTTTTATTGTTAATGTTGTATGAAAATTTTTTGGAATAGAAGGATATTCTAAATCACATTTGAAAACATTTAAAATTAATTGATAGTGAAAAGTTTTTAATTTAAGTGACATATGATTTGATATTTTTCTTTATCTCGAACCATAATCCTTGAATTTATATGCTCATGCTGTTTAAAAAAATGTAAATTGATAGTAAATATCCTGTAGAAATAAAATAATCATACATTTTTAAGTACTAAATAATTATTTTACCCGTAATGCTGATGCAGAAATTCTTAAATGCAAATAATACATCGGACAGTGTCCTAACAAAATGACTTACAATCCAATCAACTAATATTATTTTAAGTACAATTATATAATCAATTTATTATTGACTTTATTTAGCACATATGGCATATATTAAAAGAAAATTTATTGTGATAATTTGCGATGCTTGTTGATGTTACTCAGTACATACGTATAAAGATTAAACTAAATATGATAAATAAATAATTTAATTTTTACATTGCTATAATGCGCAATTCATCAATAATAATTTTTATTAAATTTTATAGATATAATAATGAGCCTATGTTATAATTCAAATATAATTATGATTTTGTGAGTTATAAATTTAAAATTAATCATAGTAATAAATTCATGGGATATAATTATAATTATTATCTTAAATTACACATAATTATATTTCAATTGATGCTCTACACATCGAGGTACTAAGCGAGCTAATAATATTATTTTTATCCCAAAATTTTTAATTTAACTAACATTAATATTTTTTAAAAGTTTGAAATCCTTTTTTATATTTAAAATTTGATATTTAGTGTGTAGTATTTAATAATTTAATTATTCAGACAGTTAAAAAAAATAAGATTATTTATATGAATTATTATTTAAAGATAAAATTATAATTATATATAATTAAAGTTTTTTTACTAGTACATTAAAAAATATTATGTAACTGATAGCACCCCTGACACTGATTCATGACGTGTCAGATTTAATTGGCAGATTCGTACTATTCATGGAAGCTTCCTTACCGGACACAAACCTAATATTTAGGGATTGATCTACCTCAGGTCCTCGGCTATGTGAACTGTACATAGAACACAGGGCCGTTTGGTTTGGTTAGGTATTCAGAAAAGGAAAAGGAATCGAAGGGTTTGATTTTTCTTTATTTTTATTTAATTTAGAAAAAATTCAACCTCTTTTTCTTTTTTTCCTTAATAGAATTACCTTATTTAAGGGAACAGTGATTCCTCCTCACTCCTTGGAGAATCACATTCCCTTTCCCTTTCCCTATCTTCTATAATAATATTATTAAATAATTATTATATATTAATAATATTATTAAATATTAAATATATAATAAATATTTTATTATTATTTAATTATATTAATATATTATAATAATTTAATATTTGTTATTTTTAATATTAATAATTATTATTAATAATAAAATAACAATAAATAAAAAATAAATAATTATTATATATTAATAATATTATAAAAATTTATTATAATATTATTTAATTATGTTAATAATATTAATAAATAATAATTATTTTATATTAATAATATTATTAATATTTATTTAATAAATAAATAAATTTTATTAAATATTAAATAAATTATTATTATTATAATATCATTTAATTATATTAATAATATTATAATATTTTTAATTTATTAAAAATTAATATTATTTATTTTTTAAATAAATATTATTAATATATAATTATTATTTATTTAATTATCATTAAATATTAATAATGTTATTAATATATAATAATAATCATTTATTTAATTATTATTTTAATAATATTAATTTTTAATAAATTAAAAATATTATAATATTATTAAATACTAAATAAATAATAAATATTATAATATTTTTCAATTATATTAATAATGTTATAATATTTTTAATAATTATTATTTTTAATATTATAATATTTTTAAATTATTAATAATTAATAATATTAATAAAATTATAAATATTAAAAATAATAATTAAATAAATAATAATTATTAAAATTATTATAATAATATTAATTATTATTAATATATTAATAATAGTTAAAATAGAGTATTAATAAAAATAATATTAATAAGATGTTAATAATTAATAATAAATAATTATAAAAATTATAATATTAGTAAATAAAATAAAAATAATAAGATAATAATTATAATAATTATTTTAAAAATAATTATAAATATATTATTTTTAATGTAATAATTATTAATAAAATAAATTAAAAATACTTGATTCCCTTTCTTATTTGAACCAAACAAATTGGGTAATCAGGTGCCATTCCTTTTCTTTCCCCTTAATTCCCTTTCCTGATTCTATTCCCTTTCCCCAATTTAAACCAAACGGCCCACAGTTCCTTTTGCTCTCCTTTTACTCGGATGATAAGATACTTGCAATTTTTTGGTATACTCATTTGCATCTTTACCTATGGCCAAAAAAAAAATTGTATTTTTACCAAATTTAAATAGATGTTTTTAGTAAATAAATAAAATTAGTTTAGTTTCTTTAAATTATGCATAGATTAAATTAGTGAATAATGTAAATCAGCAATGTTGCTCTAGTTGTTATATTTTTACTCTTTCATTCAACTCCCCTCTCATATATAGATGTTCAAAATTAAAAAAATAAAAAAAAATCACTTTTAAAATGTTACGGTGGCCGAGACAAAAAACTGAGGTTAATGAAAATAAATATATTTTAATATTTTAATAACATAAAATTTAAAAAATTAGTGAAAACACATATTCATGCTAAAATTAATAGAATACTATCTCATACGAGGTGAGTTATACACTTCGTCGAAAGTCTCAAAGGGAATTATTCTGATTGCTCAAAGTTTTGGACCTTTTTTATTTTATTTGTTTTTATAGAAAATGAGTAAAAAGAAAATTTAAATGAAGAAAAAGAATAAAAATAAGATTTTTATTTTTTTTGTTAAAAAATAATGGAAAAAATGAATAGAAAAAAGAAAGTGAAATCTATCAAAAAAGATTTTAGTATATATGGGTAAAAAATGGGTGAAAAATTAACCCATCACAATTTTACTTTTAAATTTATTTAAGTTAAAATTTAATTTATTATCTTTAGAGGACAAAATTGTTATTTACATTAATATAATTTTTTCTCTTATTTTTCTATTTAAATAAACAAAGAAAATTTTTCTTTAAAAAAAACAGTCTTTTTTATTATACTCTTGCCTCTAATTTTTTATCATTTCTTTTTTTCTTTTTGCAAAATAAAGAGTATATGAAAAGGTATGAATGAAGGATATGGAAAAAAGGGAGTGTGCCAGTGCAACAAGATTTATTTAAAATAAGGGTTCGTTTATTTTCTATTTTTAAAAACAATTTTTTATTTTTCTTAAAAATAAAAAACTTTATTTGATAATTTGTTTTTAAAAATTATTTTTAAATGTATAATTTAAAAATAAAAATAAAAATAAAAATAATTTTTAGTTATATTTTAATTTTTTTATTTTGAATTTCAATTTTATAATTAAAATTACAGTCTTAAACAACTTTTTTTCTGTAAAAAAACAGTCTTTTTTGTTGTACTCTTTCCTCTAATTTTCTATCATTTCTCTTTGCAAAATAAAGGGTATATGAAAAAGTATGAATGAAGGATATGAAAAGAAGGGAGCGTATCAGTGCAACAAGATTTATTTAAAATAATGGTTTGTTTATTTTCTATTTTTAAAAATAAAAGAATTTGTTTTGTTAATTTATTTTTAAAAATTATTTTTTAAGCATGAAATTTAAAAATAAAAAAAATAAAAAAAATTTTTAGTTATCTTTTAAATTTTTTTTATTTTAAATGTCAATTTAATTGAAATATTCTTATATTTATATTAACAATTACTTTTTAAGAGTTATTTTTTTATTTAAAAATAATTTTTAAAAATATAAAAATAAAAATATATCTAAATATACTCTGAATTACTCTAATTCAATAATTTTCAGTTTTTGCTTATTTTTAATGCTCAGTTAGTAAAAAAATTATAAAAAAAGGAGGATACGCCTGGTCAAGATGAGAGAAGAGGATCTAAAGCTCATTCCGCACATCATTTTTTTCTCTCTCTCTCTTAAACATTCCTTTCTTCTCACAACAAATCTTTGAATCTGCTAGTAGAACTCTGAACTGTTTTCAACTTTGATCCCATAAATCCTCAATCCGGGAAAACCTCACGTCCAAAAACCACTGCAACAAGAACAAAAGGAACTGAAAGAAAAGCTACTCTTACTTTACTGTTGAGCTCTGCTTTTCCTTTTTCTTCTCTTTTCTGCTGTGTACAAGTGACAGAATATTAGCTCATTTTCTTTGACTGCACCACAATTTGTGGGTTGCTGCAAATCATTGCTCTTTCACCTTTTGTCTGTAAAAGTTAGGGTCTTTGAATTAGCGTATGCACATTCTTTAATTAAAACCCCTTTCCACTTTTCTTAAGATCGGTGAGGGATTATTATTAGGGTTCTTCTGATGTTTGGTCGGCCAGAAAATGATGGAAAAATGCTGTCTTTCTAACATGGTGTGGTAATGTGATGAGGAGAGTGTGTAAATGAGTTGTTTGAGATATGGGGTGCGTGTTTGGGAGAGAAACGTCGGCAAAATCGACTTCGGAGAGTGTAGTGGTGAGGGAGAAAGAGAGGGAAGAGAGGAAAGAGGAGATTCAAGCTGCAAAGATTGGAGTGAGTGAGGTTCAAAACGGTGCGAATCGAAGGGAAGGTGGTGAGGAGAAGAGCACAAGGCCAAAAGGGGAAAGGAGGAAATCATCAAGGCCAAATCCTAGGTTGAGCAATCCTCCAAACAATGTTTATGGTGAGCAAGTGGCTGCAGGATGGCCCACATGGCTCTCCAAGGTAGCTGGGGAAGCTATAAATGGATTGACACCCAGAAGGGCTGACGCTTTTGAGAAACTTGATAAGGTAATCTTTTTTTTTTCCCAAGTAAATGGAATTTAGTTCCCTAACTTTTGGTGATGCTGAAGATATTGTTTTATTGTTAGGATTTGGAGGAGGTGTGACTTGAGGGTAGGTTGGGGATGTTAAATTTGTGTTAACATTGCTCATTTCCTTGTTTGGGGAGTGTTGAAGTTGCTATATATTTTGACTTTCAAGAGATTATGAGTATTTCTGGTTAAAAAACGAAGAACTTCCTTTTATGTCGTTTGGGATTTAAAAGTGAGCAACACCTAGTTATATGCATAATTATGCTGGTTGGAGGTCAATTGTTATGTTGACATTGTATAAAGTGATAAGCCTTTGACCATATTTTCATCAAGTTGGTTGCCCTATATAATTTTCCACCCTTATATTGAAATTGATTTTTGTTCTATTACTTCTTTTCAATCAGATTGGTCAAGGCACATACAGTAATGTTTACAAAGCAAGGGATACTTTAACGGGTAAAATTGTTGCCCTAAAAAAGGTTCGGTTTGACAATTTGGAGCCTGAGAGTGTGAAATTTATGGCCAGAGAGATTCTCATTTTACGTCGTCTGGATCATCCAAATGTTATCAAATTGGAAGGATTAGTGACTTCTAGAATGTCATGTAGTTTGTATCTTGTGTTTGAATACATGGAGCATGATTTGGCTGGACTTGCTACAAGTCCAACAATCAAGTTCACAGAGCCTCAGGTATTGGGATATTCACCTTGCAAGTTGGAAGTTTTGGTTGATTAAAATAGTGCTTTGAGATTGTCTTTTAACTTAAAGTGGACCTGATTTTTTCTTATGATTTCTGGGTGTTGTAGGTAAAATGTTACATGCATCAGCTATTTTCTGGTTTAGAACACTGCCATACCCATCATGTTCTCCATCGTGATATAAAGGGATCTAACCTTCTAATTGACAATGAAGGAATTCTTAAGATAGCTGATTTTGGATTAGCTGCATTCTTTGATCCCAATCATAAGCATCCAATGACCAGTAGGGTGGTGACTTTATGGTATCGACCTCCAGAACTACTTCTTGGAGCCACTGACTATGGTGTAGGTGTGGACCTCTGGAGTGCTGGCTGCATTCTTGCTGAACTGCTGGTTGGAAAGCCTATAATGCCTGGCCGTACAGAGGTAATTTGTATAATAGTTTATTCATTTAGTCATGGTGCAGGACCTTTTTTTTTTTTGCCGGGGGGGGGGGGGGAGGGGGGGCCACTAGCATCTTCATTTTCTGTAACTTTGTCTGTGAGATTGCTGCTTCTGTTTTTGCTGATATAGTAATATGCTTCATGCTGTTTAGGTGGAGCAGCTGCATAAGATCTTTAAGCTATGTGGCTCTCCTTCTGATGAATATTGGAAAAAGTCAAAGTTGCCACATGCTACCATATTTAAGCCGCAGCAATCATACAAGCGATGCATTGCAGAGACATTCAAAGATGTTCCACGATCATCCTTGCCACTAATTGAGACTCTTCTTGCAATTGATCCAGCTGAGCGTCAGACTGCTACTGCCGCATTACAAAGTGAAGTGAGATTTCAATGACAATTACTATGTTAACTTTGGAAAATTACCAGATTCCAGGCATATAGTGTTTTCTTTTTTATCTAGGCTTTTCCTTCACTTGTCCCTTGCTATCATGTCTGACTTTTAATTTGACTAATAATAATTCAGTAATTTTTTAGGTGAAATCCACTGTTACTCTCTTAGGCTGATATACCCAAGACATTATGTTCAAACACAACATGTGCGAATGACATTTCATCATATATGTTAGGAGGGACCTTCGTAAGTTTTAAAATGGGTGTCTTCCTTATTCATCCCTCTTGATTGTTGTAGACTAAGTAGGAGGCTCTTCGCTCTAAATTCCACTTCCTTTTGCATAAACTATGAGATCGAAGTTTCAGTCATATTTTGGTTTTTACTACTGGAACCTCTGCTATTCTGAACAAATGCTTGTCTCAGTTCCAAAAGCAATTGCGTATGGCACATGACACTTGGCATCAGATTTGCAAGCTTCTGGAAATTCTCCAAAGGCACACAACCTCTTGAATGTTGGTAGCAATACCAAATTGATGTTTTGCCATGACTGAGGTCTACCTTCAAAAGAAACTCAAAATTTTGGATGGAACATCTTATTATGCTTATGGGAATGGGGCTTGTTGTTTATTGTGAATGTTGTTGTCTAATAAGCTTTTTGCTTAATTCGTCATGCTATCCCATGTATATAGCATTGAGATTGAGATGTAGGTGGAAAGATTAGGCAACTAAGCCAGCATGCTCTAATGAATTATTTGGTTTTTCATTGTTGATCCAAATGAAAATAACTGCTGCTTATCAAGCTGATAATATTTCTGTTTGCCTGGTTTATATATTGCTTTGGACCAGCTGATGGCTCCACTTTGCTGTGTCCATTAGTCTTGCTTATGTGCCATTGCATAACAAATCCTGGCATTGTGTCCTCATCAGACCCAAGCTCACTTATATGGCATAACTCTCTCTGTGCTTCTATACTGTTGCTTTGATTATACCATGAACCAGCAACTGTCAGCTTCATTTGTTATAGAATGCTTGACTCTGCCCTCAAGGAATTTGGTTCTGGATTTCCATGACTTTGGTTGGGTAATGGGTCCTAAAATGCATAAGAAACTTTGTAACACTAATAAGCTAACAATCTGGTGAGTGAGCTACTGCTTTTCACAAAAAAATTTTCTGAGTGACAAACAGAAGAATTGTTTACCTATGCCTTTTCTTAGCTTTATCTGTGGTAGAAGTGGCTTTACTGGTTAGCTATGGTAAATGCAAAAATTGGCCATAAATGGATGATATTCTATGTAGTTGGAAGGACAAGATATTGTGCATTGTTGTATGGATCTAGAATTCCAGTAATTAGGGTTTAGGGCTCCAATGTTGATTATAATTGCTTCTATTTTGTAGTTCTTTACAACACAACCCTATGCTTGTGAGCCTTCTAGCCTTCCAAAATATCCTCCCACCAAGGAGATGGATGCAAAGCTACGGGATGAGGAAGCCAGAAGGTAGACTGATTTGGTTGACATCTGAATGGTCGTGTTATTAACATTTTTCTGTGAACAAATAAAAATGTGTGATGAGCAAATTTGAACCTTTTTTTTTTATATATATCTGAAACTCTTTGGTTATCAGAAGATATTTAAAATAATCTACCTAGCACATTGTTAGTTGAAGTTTTTGAGATTGGAATCATCTTCTCATCATTATAGTAATCAATTTGTCATTTTACCTGTGGCATGTTATGTTTGCTCATATGAGGAGTATATTTAAATCCAGCCATCTTTCTGTTTTTGATTATACTCATTTGACTTTTTTTCTTTCATATTCCTTTAATTATTTGAGGAAATTGCCTAGCAGCTATAAATTAAGCATGCTTATTTGGTTTTTCTTCTCCATTTGAATTTTCTCTTCTTCCCCGTGAAACTGAAGGTATTAGAAGCGTTTCTAAAATAATGCACAATTAACTCAATCCAATGTCATAACTGTAGATTGAGAGCTGCTGGTAAAGCTAATGCTGATGGGGTCAAGAAATCACGTCCACGTGACCGAGTTGGAAGGGGCATTCCAGTGCCAGAAGCCAATGCTGAACTTCAAGCAAACATTGATGTATGTAGCATAAGCCATGTCATTCACTTAAGCATATATTTCCTCTTGCTTATGATCAGCAATGAATTATATGTTGATTTAACTTACAGAATTATAAAATCATAGTATTCATTTTTGCTTGGCCATCTTTGAGAGTGCTGTACCATTACCAACGGTGGTAACATCTATTGTTTGTAATTGATTTCATGAAGTTGCGTGGGCTCCACACTTCCACTTTCTTTTGTGTTGGTGATTAGGTAATCTTATTCCAGAAGTCTTTATGTTGCAATTTTTTTATCACATCCAAGCAAAAACTTTGCGAGCGGCATTTTAGGAGAAATCACTTTGGTGAAACTCTTTCAAATTTAGGTGTATCAATTTGCCAAACATGAAGGAAGCCTGCATATACTCCGATGATTACCATTACATATAGCAAATCAGTCTGGGAGATGCATCCTGTGCCTATGTGATTTGATTGCATATACTCCGGTGAAAAATAAATGTCCAACCCTATGTGGTGTATCGATCTTAGCTGTAGCTTCCATGTTATACCCTGGATTTTATGTTTGAATATTTCATAACTATTCTGATTACTTTACTAAATTAACATGATTCATCCTGGGAGATGTATCCTGTGCCTATGCATTTGAGTAAGCAGGCATATCCTTGCTAACGTTGTGGTTCTCTCTTTCAAGCACGCACACAGAATAGGACATTTATTTTTCATTTCAAATAAACAGTGATTTGGATGGTCAGGCTTACATAGTTATCAATGCTATGTCTTACAAGGCTCCTTCGGAGTTGCTTGATTTGGGGTGTACTCCTTTAGTGGTTCTGCTTGAGTGCATAAAACAAATAGAGGGTTGTCTCCTTACTGTACTGATGGGTTGAAAGATGTACATTAATTGGCATTGTTCAATTAGCATGCATATGAGGATATAAAGATGTCTCAATCATTTTGAAAGGGATATGCCATTGATTTTTCTTATTTTTTAAGATCTATGCTTGGCATCCGTGCTATTTATTTTTTAATTTTTTCCCCTCATTTTTATACATCTATTGAAGAGGCAGTGGCGGCTGCTTGATAGGGTCTTCATATCATAGGCTACTGATCAGACCTTCCAGTCATGCAACAATTTAGGAACAGGTTTTAGAAAGCTTGATAGCATTGTTGATTGGGCACATAATTGCTGATTGAACTGAAGTCAGTCTTGTATAAGAATCTTAAAATATGGACTCTAAAAACTTTTGAGAATGCTAAATGTGGATGATTTCTTTTTCATGATCTAATGCTGTTGCAGCTAACTGTTTCAGCCCTCTTTTCTTAACCTGTATTCTTTTGACAAATATTGCAATGATTTCATCCTTGATACAGAGGCGGCGAATGATAACACATGCAAATGCCAAGAGCAAGAGTGAGAAATTTCCTCCTCCCCACCAAGATGGAGCTCTTGGATATCCACTTGGTTCTTCCCATAACATGGATCCGGTTTTCGATCCTCCTGACGTTCCATTTAGTTCGACAAACTTCTCCAATCCGAAAGCAAGTATTCAAACCTGGTCCGGCCCACTGGTGGAACCTGCCGGTGTGGGTGCACCGAGGAGAAAGAACTTGGCTGGTGATGGGCATACACAATCCAAGTCATCAAAGAAGGAATCAAAAAGATGAGAATTTACGCAGAGTCGAAGCAAGATTATTGTAATATAGCATCAATCATTTTTGAGGATCATTCATCAAGCTGCAAATGCTGTCTAGCTGGTGAAGCATCAATACTACAGAGAGGTAAGAAGACATCTTATTTCCTATTTTTATTTTTATTTTTTTTTCTCAATGATAAGAGATTCTGTCTTCATCTTGTATATCCTTACTAAGAGTCAAATTAGGTTAGACGAACAAGTAATAAAGTATGTCTTATGAACAGCATCGGCTCATGTTTTAGTTTTCTCCCTAATTTTGTTAACTTTTCTGATATTTATTTATTTATCCATAATTTTTTTCCCCTAACTATGTTTCCTTACACTGAAGTATATTATAATTAGTTTTCCTTCTGTTGTTGGTTGCTTCTTTTTGTTGTTGCACATCATTTTTCTGTTTCACAATTGAACTTTTCTGATCATTTAATCAATGCCCCACATGTTCCCCCATCTAATAGAACACAACTTAGGGAGTGAGAGATCACAAAAATTCATTTTTCATATTTTAAGTCATTTGGATCTATGAATTTTGGGGGGGGGGGGGAATACTTCTACTCCCATCTTAATATGGGAGACCTCGCTAGTCACTACTGTCTACCTTATTAATGGTAAAATTAAGTGGTTTTTTTACCTTAAAATACAATAGATAGGGATATTGAAAATCATAGTACTGAGAATTTTAGGACTATAGTAAGAAATAAATGCCCTTCATTGTCAAATTTTTTTTACTGTTAATAAATTTTTTTTTTAATAATGTGACATCTCTATATATTATTAATGATGAAAATATTTTTGCTGGTAATAAATTGAATTCCTATTCTAAGTACCTACCCTTGTTTCCATTTTCATAGAAAATTAGAGGGAAGAAAACTTAAAGAAGGAAAAATGGTATGGAATAATATTTTCCTTGTTTGATTTGTAGGGTAGAAAATGGATGGAAGAAAAAGAGAATAAGGGGGGAAAAAGGTGGAGTTCATGAAAAAAAATTTCTCAACACATTTGAGCAAAAAAGGGGTAGAAAACTGATTTGTTACAATTTTATTTTTAATTTTATTTAACTTATTAATTTCTGGATTGATATTTTCATTCGCTGAGATTAATTGTGTGGATATCTTTGCTATGTATTAGAGCAAATATCAAATAAGTGTTCTATTATAATTTTGTATAAATTAATATTGCATATTCAACAATGAAATTTAAACTTTCTATAGAAAATTGTAAAAGATATAAAATAAATTTACTGATATATAAAAATAAATTAATTACTTAATATCTATTAAAAATTCAACTATAATTGGTATAATTAATATACACAATAGTTAGAATTTGCTATATTTAATTAATAATATTTTCATATTTTTATTTATTAAATATATATTTATAAAAAAATTATTCATAAATGTGGTGAATTATGCTAGAATTGAGTGTTGATCATAAATAAGATTTTAAATAAATATATTGAGTTGAAGATTGAATTTATCATTTGATTTAATTTAATTTTTATTATCCTATTCTTCTATATAAGTAAAAGAAAATTATTTTTATCCTTTTTTTCTCTTCGCATTTTCTGCTCATCCAAATAGAAAAACCATTTTTTTTTTCTTTGCATATAAACAAAGGGTAACTCGTATATGTTATCCTGGAAGTATTGCGAATTCGTGTAATTTGGCGGTACTATGATAAAAGTTTGTGAGCATAGAAGAGGCCACGTTGCAAAGAGGAAAAGCTTTATATGCTCTTCTGAAATGAAAGTTTATCTCAGCACTTTTTAAATTCGCAATGGAATGCATAAAATAATAGAATTTACGATATTTGAAGATTGGGTGAGAGAATAATTTTGAAGTATCTTTAAACAAACATGTTTTGTAAAAAGGTGCTTGTTATTCTATTTCTGAGTTTTTAAATTTGGGGGTTGCTCGGCAAATCTAGAAACTTATATTGAAATTATTTAAGGCTAATTCTATTATATATTTAATAATTCAATATATGCATAAATGAATTTATTCACGAATTATTACTTAAAAAATAGAAAATTCAATATGAGTTATTAGATATTCAATATATGAAAGAATTTAATATATAGAAGAATTCATAATTATTTAATTATAATTATATCTTTTTTTAATAAATATGATTAAATAATTTTAATCTAGCAGTTTTTGAAATTACAATATCACCTTAAATTTTGAAATCCTTCAGTACAGTAAAATTTACCTTAAATTTTGAAACCTTGATACAAATAAAAGTAATGTTATAGAAATAATTTTAATCTAGCAGCTTTTGAAATTACAAGATCACCTTAAATTTTGAAATTTGTTTTTTGTGAAATAAATTTTGAAATCCTTCAGTATTATGAAATTCACCTTAAATTTTAAAACCTTGATGCAAATAAAAGCTCCAACTTATAGAGATTGAGTGTTTATATTGTTATGATGCATTTAATATATTGATATTGATATTTTTAATTTTAATTTATTTATTTTAATATTAAAAAAATAATCTAATAATGAATATATAACTTTTTAGGAAGTGGAACTTTCCATACGAACCACTACCCTTGTTCCCATATGATCCTTTTCTTACCTTTATCTGGTTGGCTTAGAGATGAAAGTACGCCTCTGGGCTTATAAGTTTTTGGTGGCATAACTTATTTTTAGCATAATCTAATCTAATTTATTAATAAAATAGAATAGCTTTACAAATTAGATTAAGTCATATTATTTAAAGCCCAACCTATTAATTTATCAAGTCGGCCCATATTTTTATATATTAAATTATATAATATATAAATATATAATATTTAAAAGGAGTATAGAAAATTTTAAAAATTAAAATTTGATCTATCGTTAATATAAATTAATTTTATATTATTGCTTACTTGTATGTTGTCATATCATAAAAAATATGTTAAAATTCTTTTATTGTTAATAAAAAATTTAGTTAACTTTTTGAATTTTTAATGAAGTATAATCTTTTTATTCATTAATAATATAAAATAATTTTCATTGGTAATGAATTAAATTTAAATTCAAATTTTAATACGTCTTTATGCTTTTAATTTTAACTTATAATTATTTAATTGATTGATTTATAAATGTTATTGTAATATTTTTATTTATTTTGAGATTGAATCAAATTCAAATTGATCTAAACTTTGAACTTTATAATTTCTAATTAAGATAAATTCAAATTAAAATATTAATAGCAGTTCAAGCTTAATCAACTTTCTATATTAGTTGCGTTATATTTAATAATATTAAATTTTAATTTAATTTAACTTAATTTTACTCATAAGAGTATTGGGTAATCCTATGGAAATTAAGTATTTTATTTTTACTATTAAATTATTTTTTTAAATATCAAAACAAGTAAATTAAAGTTAAAATGTAACTTTCGATGCATTGAATGCAATTTATTAAGGGAAATATCAATCTTTTAAGAGGTTGAGTTTTCAAAACATTATTTAATAATATTTTTTAAAAATATTTATTAATTATTAATAAATTTATATAAACTAACAAACTACATTAAATCTTGAAAAAAATTATAAATAAATTAAATCAAGTGGAATTTTCAACTTATCACAAATTTATAAATTAAAGTAGAAATTTATTCAAGCATCTAATCTAATCTTACTTATTTGTCTGTTACAAATGGTCCTCTCCTTTAATATGGCATTCTGTACATATGAAAACCGCTCAGGATATTTTTGAAACAAATTAAAACCCCCGGCAATCTACAAACGGTCCTTCACTCTAAATTCATGTATGAAATTATTTATAAACCTAACTATAAATAAATTAAATATCAATATTTTTTTTTTTAATTTCAAGCCAGGATATAGAATAATAGTTCTATTTTTAATATCCATGGCCACTGAGCACATGACACGCGTTACTCGGCAGTCAATCCACCAAACTGCTAACCATTTGAAAGGTTCCAAATTGTCATTTTGGCCGTCAATCAGCGTCAGCGGCTACAAAATTTCAATATACCCATCGAAATCAGCGGCACCGTCGATATGGAATTCTTTCTTATAGCAAATAGACAAACAATGCTTACATCATACCAATATTTTCTGTAACAAAACAATTCGTCTTTCCTTCCCATTTCAATTTTTTTAAAAAATATTATACACATTGAAAGTTGAATTTAAAATTATATCTCAAAATTTTTTATTGATTAAATTAAACTTTATGAAAAATTTTCATTATTTTAATTTAATTAATAACCTTTATTTATATTCAATTTTTTTTAAAATTTATTTTTGATATATAAAATATTACAGATTTAATTTTCGATCTGGTTTAAAAAAAAAACACTACATTCCTTTTGTAATGAGATAAATAGTTCGAAAGTATTTATGATGTACGATTTTTTAGTAGTGTAAATTTATATTATTAAATTGATTATTATAATTTAATCAATTTTAGATGAGACTTATTACTCTTTTAAAAATTAATTAAATTAAAATCATTGATTTAATGTTATAAATTTTATACCATTAAAAAATAATGCACCATACACTTTTTCAAAATGCTTTAAAAAGGTTTACAAAAGACTTTTACATCATACTCCCCTTTCTCTTTGGGATAATACTATATTTAATTTACTAAACTTGAGTCCGATATTTCCTACATAAACTATACATTAGAAAGAAATGAATGTTTCATCTCAACGCATAAATGTATCAAGCATTTTCTCTTCTTCTTCGAATGAAATTAACTTGCATGATATATAATTCTTGTAACCATGTGGTCGAGACCAACAATCAATATAGGACATTTAATTAATTAATTAATATATAATTTATGTATTTACTATCAATAAAAATTAAAATAAATTTTTTATTTCAAAGAAATAGTGATTTGGATTGTTAACTTCTTGCTATGTCTTATATTGGGTGTACTCCTTTGAGTAGTTCTGCCTGAATGCAAAGGATTGTCTCTTTATTGTATTGATGGTTTGAAGGATGGGCATTAATTGGCATTGTTCAAATAGCATGCACGTGCGGATATAATTAAAGATCTCTCAATCATTTTGAAGAAGGGATATACCATTGATTTTTCTTATTTCCTGTTTTTATTTTTATTTTTATTTTTTTTCTCATTGATAAGAGATTCGGTCTTCATCTTTTATATCCTTGCTAAAAGTTGGATTAGGTTAGATGAACATGTAATAAAATCTGTTTTATGAACAGTATCAGCTCATGTTTTAGTTTTCTCCCTAATTTTGTTAACTTTTCTGATATTTATTTATTTATCCATAATTTGATTTTCTCTAACTATGTTTCCAGAACCCTGTGAACATTGAAGTAAATACAAATAGTTTTCCTTCCGTTGTTGTTGGTTTCTTTTCCTTATTACACATCATTTTTTTTAGACTTAACAATCTTAACCATATCCATTTATATTTATAGGAGGTAAATTTGTATATTATATAAATTAATATTATAAAATAAAAAAATATTATAATAAAATATCCACAAAATTTTAATATAATTTAAATATTTTTATAATTAATTACAACAACAATAATAAAATTGTATTCCACTAATTTTTAAAATTAATTATTTGAAATAAAATATTATATTATTATATATGTGACAATATCAATTTATTTTATAAAAAAAGTAAAATCAAGTCCAATCTTTTATACTAAAATTTATATAATTTATTATTTTTACTTTTAAAATTTAAAAATAATCATAAAATTACCTTTTTTAATTTTTAAATAAAAAATCTTACAATGTTACATACCACATATAATTTGGATCAATTCATGGGTAATCATTTATTCATTTATATTTATAGGAGGTAGATTTGTATAATATATAAATTAATATTATAAAATAAAGAAAATATTATATTAAAATATCCACAAAATTTTAATATAATTGAAATATTTTTAAAATTAATTACAGCAATAGCAATAACAAAACTTTATTCCACTAATTTTTAAAATTAATTATTTGAAATAAAATATTATATTATTATATATGTGATAATATCAATTTCTTTTATAAAAAGAGTAAAATCAAGTCCAATATTTTATACTAAAATTCATATAATTTATTATTTTTACTTTTAAAATTTAAAAATAGTCATAAAATTACCTTTTTTTAATTTTAAAAAAAAATCTTACAATGTTACATACCACATATAATATTGGGTCAATTCATGGATAATCATTTATCCATTTATATTTATAGGAGGTAGATTTGTATACTATATAAATTAATATTAAAATAAAAAAATATTATAATACAATATCTTCAAAAATTTAATATAATTTAAATATTTTTAAAATTAATTATTTGAAATAAAATATTATAATATTATTATATACATGATGATATCAATTTCTTTTATAAAAAAATAAATCAAGTTCAGTCTTTTATACTAAAATCTATATAATTTATTATTTTTACTTTTAAAACTTAAAAATAATCACAAAATTATTTTTTTAATTTTTAAATAAAAAATCTTACAATATTACTTACCACATGTAATATATCGTATAACTATATGTTGGATTCTTAGCTATACTTTATAAATATTAACACACTAATAAGGTCAATTTTTATTTTTCAAGTGATACTTAACAAGTTGAAATATGATTATTGATATATGTACACTTTTAAAAGTACAATTTATTATTGTAAAAGAATACACATAATTCATAATTTTAAAATTTTTTAATTTTATCATATTGTCTATTTTAAATTAAATAAGTTTTATTTAATACAAATTAAATTAAAACATTTAATCAATTACATTCAATATTAAAATAAATTTCAAAAATTAATATTAAGAAAATATGATGAAAAACTATAATTTTAAAAAATAAATAAAAATAAAGAATAAAAATTTTGATAGCATAAGTTTATTTTTAAATAATATCAATAAATATAAAATACTAGTAAAAAATAATGTCAATAAAAATAATAAAATATAAAATAATAATTTGATGAATAAATAGATGAGTTAGATTAACCATATATTTAAAGGTCATAAGTTATCCATGACTTATTTAAAATTTTATATTGGATTATAAATGAATAAATAGATTAATAATGATCTATTCACTTTTAACTCAATTTATATCTATTCTAATTCATCCATTTACCACTTCTAATTTTTTTTCATAATTCGACTTCTAGTCCAATCAATGCCCCCCCATGTTGCCCCATCGATCATAAAATAGGGAGTGAGAAATCACAAAAATTCATTTTGCATATTTAGGGGTCTGTGTGGTTGGGAGAAAAATAATTTTCTTCCGGGTAATTCTTGGGTACACTTTTTTATCATACTCTATGGTACTCATAGATATTAGCCATAATTTAGGTGACATGTGGCAAGATTAGTATAACTAATAAACCACCTTATTTGAAAAATTATTTATTAATTGGTCTTCAAATGACTAAATAAAAATAAAATCTAATTAATTATATGTTTTAATTTTAAAATTGATATTTATAAAATTTAAATTAAATTTATTTTTTTAAATTTATTAATATCTTTATATTAATTTTTAAGTATTGTAATTCAAATTAAAGACATATTAATTAAGAATTTTGTCAAACTTTCACAGTCCATATATTATTTTACCTCCTTTTAACTACTTTATTATATTTTTTTCCTGTTTATTTCATGTTTGAAATTCATATTTGTATATAAATATGATAAAATAATTTTTATTTTTATTGTGAGAAATACCTTTAACAAATTAAAGATTTTATTTGATTGAGTTAATTTGTTATATATTCTATTTTTAGCTATTATTATTTTACAACTTATATATTATTTTTTCTTTTTTATTTGTTTCAATTCATGTTTTTACTCCTCTTAATTACAACTTAAATACTAAAATCATTATATAATATAGGGATAATATGATATATTTTATTTTTACTATAAAACATTTAAGTAAATTATGGTTTACATATACAAAGTATTAATTAAATTAATTGTTTATCCATTTTATTTTTATTAATAATATTTATTAATTAAAATAAATTTTATTTATTTATTCATTTAAATTTTATGAATATTGTCATAATATTAATTTTCAGGTACTACGTATATTAAATTAACAACTTAATTCCACATTTTTCTTTCTTCATATTCACTTTTTTTATTTACAACTTATATATTAATATATACAAATAATATAAATATAATACAATATATTTTATTTTTATTATACAAATATTTTAAATAACTTAAACTATTAATATAAAAATATTAATTGAATAAATTAATTATATATTTTATTTTAAATAAAAATATTTTAAAATTTAAATTTAATTGATTCATTTAAACTATATCAATTTTTAAGTGGTATGTTTTAAATTAAATATATATTAATTAAAATTTTTATCTAGATTTTATTGTGATTGCACTATTTTTATTTTTTTACTCTATTGCCTATTTTTATTTTTATTTTTGTGTTCATTCTTATTATTTATTATTTGTAGTTGAGATACAAATAGTGCTAAATATATAAATATTACATGATTTATTTTATTATTATTTTAAAATACTTTAAATAAAATAAAGTGTCAATGTACAAAGTACAAATTGAAGTAATTAATTTTATATTCTATTTCTTAATAAAATTATTTGGAGAAAAATAAAATTTATTTATGTAAAAAATGCGAATATTTCCTTAATATTAATTTTTAAGTGTCATATGTAATGTTAAATTTATTATAATCAATTTGAAAATTTTTAAAATTTTATATATAACTTATTAATTTGTTTCTAAATAATATAAATTACAAAATAAATCAAATTTCAATATTTCAACAAAATCGCCTTTTTGTAATTAATGAATAACTAATACAAATACCATACTTTACGTAAGAGTAAAGGATAAAAAGGTAAAGTGACAATTTATTTCTCCTCAAAACAACAAACATTAACAAATTATTTATCTACGTGTAACTATAACATTGCGCTTAAGCAATGAGTCTCAAAGATGACAGAGGATGAGTATCCAAGAACCCCCTTTCCGTAAAATCTATTGTCTAACTTTATGGTGTTTGGGTATTTTAAAAAGTTGGTCAACAGAATTTTCTGTTGACCAGAAAATTAGTTTAATTTTTGAGAAAGCAACTTCCTTTCAAAAAACGAAATTTCATTTTCCAGTTTCTCTATGCAGTGCCCTACCTCTCTACCTTCTGCTCATTACTAGGGTCTCCTGTGCGACGCTCTCCCTCTCTACCTTCCACTCGTTACTACGTTGCCTTCTCGCCTTGCTGCATTGCTGTTTTGCAATTGTCAATTGATTGCAAGCTCGTGTTTCGGATCTCAAATCGGGTATTCTCATCTCTTGTCTCTTTCTATTCACATTTCTGATCGAACCCTTATTTTATTTTTCTATTTTTAAGCTTTCTGCATTAAGGTCTAGTTTGAGACCTGATCTGATTGTGTTCCGAAGTCTCTACTCCTTCACTATCCTTTTTATTTGCTTTAAAATTGTTCTGATTTTGTGTTGAAAATGATATCATTGTTTCACTGTTATAATTTTGCTTGTGGGTATTTGTATTTTGAAACCCAGTATGATTTTGGGTATTTGTAAACACAAGTAAAGCCATCTATTCGGGCCTGGCATCTCTGTTTCATTGTTATAAACTTTTGATGTGTGGAATTCCAATTTGATCATTTCCATGTTAATTGTTGTTCTAAGAGATAGTCGCATAGGTTGGAAAAGCTTTTTGAATAGGAATGTTTTGTTGGGTTGGTGATAGTTTTTAACAAAAGCAGAGCTCCAACCTAGTCCCCTGTTAAATTATTAACTCTCCTAGGACTACTGGGTCATTGTGCTTGTGAGTAACCGTTGATCCACTAAGCTTTCGGATTGATTCATTCTTGCAGACTGTCTCAGACTCCATTCTCTTCGGGAATTTTTGGGTATGGTGTTGTACTGGGCTGTCTAATTGTATGTGTTGTTTGAGTCAAGTACTTCCATAATATGCCTGCGAAGAAACTGTCACATGTTGCTCTATTGTGCTGGCCAAAAGCCAAGCGTACGTGGTAACTGTGCTTTGGGCATGGGTATTTGGGAACTTTGTTTCTGTTTGTTAGTGTCTAGATGTATTGCTGCTGAATTTTTGATATAGGGGTTGGGGGGCTGAGGGTATCATAAGATTCTGTGTGTTTTGTCGGGTGTGTGAACTTCGGGTATTCAGGAAATTAGGGGGGCTGAGGGTATCATAAGATTTCGTGTGTTTTGTCAGGTGTGTGAACTTAAGGTGGGTTTTGCACGTGCGTGAGCATTATTTTGGCTGGTTATAATTTGAAATAGTGTTTCTATGTAAATGGATTCGTTAAGATTATTTTAAGAAGCAATAAACAAACAGAAGAATAATTTTTGTGAATCCATTTTGTAAAAGAAAAAAATAGTGTTTTTATATAAATGGATTTGTTAAGATTAGACATATTTCTTATGTCCTAACTGATGTGTTTGGAAGCATTCGCTGCTTCAATTTCTTACATTACCATTTCAGTTTTCATGAGTGATTCATAAATTTGTATGTTTTGGTAGTAAAGCTAAGAATTTCTGCAATTTGTTAAGATAATGCCAAAGTTAATTTCTTTTGCTAAGATGGCTCGAAACCTTTCTTTTACTTCCAGATTTTAGTTCAGAGTTGCATAAATCCGATCAATTGTAGGTTGAATGTTAGCCAACACAATAAACAAGCCAATTTCAAAGGATAGGTTTTCTAGAGAGTCAGAGGCTTGCATATTGTGTAATAATGTACATCATCTATATTGCTTGTAAAACTTTAAAACTAAAGACATAACACTGGTATTATTTGTTTTTTGCATATCAACTCTTTTTCAATATTATTTTGCCTAATCAAAATTGGGGGGATGCATTTTGAAGGGAAAGTATTAATCTTTATGTTAAGTGAATTTGATGATATTGATTTTTTTTCTGAGATCCTTGTTGATGCGTGGCTGGAGTCATTTGTTACTGCTAGTTCAGAAATACATCATTCAATAAAGCTTTCATGAATGCCGCATTAATTAGAATTTGTGTTTCCAAGAATATGTTTCAATTTTCAAACATTATCTTGTTAATTCACTAGTCGTTACTTGGATTCAACCAAAAGTTCATGGTTTCTGATGTTGATTAGTGATTTGAAGTATGTGAATTGAAAGAAATCCATTACAATGATATTCTATTCTGTATCATATTTTAAGTCAACATTTTCTGGTATAAATTTTCTTGATTACTTGGGGAAACATAACCCGCATTATATTATAAAGGAACTGCAGTAATTTCAATGTCTTTGCAATCCACTAAAGATCCATTGTTCAATATTATTGCCATAGAAATGAACAAATTGTTAATACCAGGAACCAATTACAACTGCAGTAATTTGTATGAACTTAGGGTGGTTTTTGTACGTGCGTGAGTATTATTGAACACTGCAGTAAATGCTCTGCTTGAGTCTTGCAGAACACATCGGAGTTACATAGTCTTTGTTTAAGAATAATAAACAAAACAAGTTCCAACAGGGAGATATTTATGTTTATTTGCAAGATTTAAGCTTTACTTATCGTGAGGAAATTTATGTGTCATCAACTTGTTGGGTCATTGTGGCACTGCTCCCAGTTGTGGAAAAGCTGGGAGATATATTTATTTCATGGTGTGTGCTTCGAAACTTATAAATTTGTTAACATTGGATTTTACGATAGCTTTGGACATTTTATAAACATTGAATTCCTATGCTGCCTCCTTATGTGTGGACAGATGTAATTGACGCTCTTCATTGGATTAAATTGGGACGCTTCATCTACTTCTGGTACCCAAAGACTAAGGTTGGAATATAATATAATCAAGGGAATGCCTCTTTGTTTTTGCTCACTCAGCTTTGAATTTCTGAGTGTTACTGTATTCATCAATACACTGCTTGCACTTTCTTTCTTATGTTTTTTATCTTGTTTGTAAATGAGTCTATGTGCGATGATTGATGATAATTCAGCACGAGTAGCATTGTTTCCTTCAGCTGTTATTTGATTGCTACATGCAGAATTTGTTTTAAGTTAAATTATTTTCATACAATTGTATATGTAAAAAAATTTACTAGAAAAAATTAATTTTTTTTTGTGCGCGAAATACCAAAAAATATTTTTTTATGCACTAAATAGTATAAAATTAATTCATTTTTTAAAAATATATTTTTTTAAAAAAATATTTTCTAAAAATTTCATTTTTTTCTAAACCAAGCAAACCTTAAGTCAGCATTTAGATTCTATGGATTGGAGGGCAAATACATCTACCCCCATCTAAGAAGACCTCACTGGTCAACACTACTGTCTACTTTACTATTATTAAAATTAGGGAAGTAGTTTTCTTTTACTTTAAAATACAATAGACAAGGGATATTGAAAATCATAGTACTGAGAATTTTAGTACTATAAGAAGAATAAATACCCTTCATTGTTAGAATTCTCTTTTACTATTAACAAAAATTATAAATTTTACTTTTTGAATACCGTAACATCTTTATAATTTATTAATGATGAAAAGACTTGTGCTAGTAATAAATTCAATTCCTATTGTAATTAAGTACCTACCCCTTGTTTCCATCTTTCTAGAAAATGAGTTGAAAAAAGAAAAAAAAACACTAAAGAAAAGAAAAGAGGTATGGAATATTATTTTTTCTTATTTGGTTGTACGGTAGAAAATCAATGGAAACGAAAAGGAATAGGAACAAGGAAAAGCGTGGAGCTCACTGAAAATTTTCCTTAACATATAGGAGCGGAAAATCAGTGAGAAACCGATTCGTTATAATTTTGCCTTTGATTTTATATAACTTATTAATTTTTACATTAATTTTTTCCTCTGTTGAGATTAATTGTGTGGAAATCTTTGCTATTTATTAGAGCAATTATCCACAAAAGTATCGTATAACAATTTTGTATAAATTAATATCATATATTCAACAATAAAATTAAACCTCTTTATAGAGAATTATAAAAGATATAAAATAAATTTATTCCTTCATATAAAAATTACTGAAAAATGCCTATTAAAATTTCAATTAAAAGTAGTACAATTTACATTTTTCAACTTTTAAAAATAATATTTACAGTGGTTAGAATTTGCTATATATGATTAATAATATTTTCGTATTTCTGTTTATTGAATATATATTTACAAAAAAATTATACAAAAATGTGATGAATTATGATAGTATTTTTTGCTGGCCATAATCAAGATTTAGATAAATATAGAGTTGAAAGATAAAATTGTTATTCAATTTAATTTAATTTTGGTTATCTTACTTTTTTGACAAGTAAAAGCAATTATTTTTTGTGTTTTTATTTTTATTTTTTGCCCATCCAAATAAGAAAAATGAAAAATTTTTATTATTTTCATTTTTTTCTCTTTGCATATAACCAGGGGAAAACTTTCATGTTATGCGGAGGGCATTGCGAATTCATGTGTAATTTGACATTACTGGGATAGAAGTTTGTGTTCACAAAGAGACCCCGTTACAAAACGGAAACGCTTCGCATACTTTTAAAAATATAAAATGAGAAATCGGCAATGAAGTACATAAAATAATAGATTCTACAATATTTGAAGATTGTGGGAGTGAATAATTCTAAAATGTTTTTAAATAAGTAGATGTTTTATCAAAAGATGCTTGTTATACTGCCTTTGAATTTTTAAAATTTGGATTACGTGACAAATTTAAAAAATTTTAAACTAAAATCATTTAATATCAATTTTATTATTTTTATACATTGAATAAAATTCAATGCATATATAAATTAATTTTATTAATAAATTATAAATCATTAAATTGAATATTTTTATTAAAAATATAAAATTTAATATATAAAATTTTTTATCATTAATTAATTATAATTATTTATTTTTAATAAATATAATTAAATGATTTTAATTTAATAAATTTTCAAATTATCACATTACCTTAAATTTTAAATTCTTCAAATATCATAAAATTCATCTTAAATTTTCAAACCCTTAACACAAATAATTCCTTGGAGGGTTGCGTCGTGACTGAATATTTGAATGTACATCCACGTGCACTACCACCATTCTTTCCATACAAGTCCTTTTCTCATCTTGGTTAGGTTGGCTCGAGTGGAAGTTGGTGGCATGACTTATTTCGCCTGATCTAATCCCATTTAATTTATTTGAAGGATAGAATAAATTTAAACCAAATTTTTAGCTTGTTTTAAATAGATTAGATCATATAATATACCTTAAAGCTCAATATATTGGTTTATCAAGTTAATCCGTACTTTTTATATATTAATTTATATAAAATATAAATATATATAATATTTAAAGAAAATTTTGTATATATTTAAAAATTATATGAAAAATTTTAGCACATACTAATTCTGATAATTTTAACTTATATATATTTATTCCAATTATTGATTTATAGATATTATTATAATATTTTTATTTATTTTGAAATTAAATCAAATTCCAATCGAATTCGAATTTGAGTCGAATTTTCAATTTTATAATGTCTAATTAAAATAAGTTTAAATTAAAATATTATTAATAATTTAAATTTGAATAATTTTTTATATTAATTAAGTTATATTAAATAATATCTAAATTTGATTTAAATTAATCTGACTTTTAATAATATTTTTTAAAAATATTTATTAATTATTAATAAAATTATATAAATTAACACATCAGATCAAATTTTGAAAAAATTATAAGTAAATCAAGCCAAATTTTCAACGTGTTATAATTTATAAATTAAGGCTAGCCAATTTTTTATACAAACCTAATCAATTTTATTCAAAACCTAATTCAGTTTGACCTTCCTGACTACAAATGTCAGACTAGAAATGATCATCCGTTTTAATATGATAATTTGTACAAATGAAAAATGTCGAGGAAATTTTTGAAATAAATTAAACCCTTGACATTCTACAACCGGTCCTTCGCTTTTAAATTCATGTATGAAATTATTATTTATAAAACTAATTATAAATAAATTAAATATCAATATATTTTTTTTAATTTCAAGCGAGGATATAGAATAATACTGTGGTTTTATATTATTTATGGCCACTGAGCACATGACACGTGTAAGTCCGTGGTCAATCCAGCATGCCCCTATTCAAGGTTGCGAATAGTCATTTTAGCCGGCGTCAGCGGCTACAAAATATGCCCATCAAATCAGCGGCACCGCCCATATGGAATAATTTCTTGTAGCCGCAACGCTTTTCAGGTGAATTCTACGTTACTCATGGAAGTTTGGAATCCATGATTATGTGGCACAATACAAATTACTAGATGAATTGACTTAGTCAATGACTTTCCTTATCTAGTGACTTGTATTGTGCCACATACTCATGAATTCCAAACCCCATGGATAACATAAAAAGCACCCGCTTTTCAATAAAACAACAATAAATGGACAAACAAAGCTTACATCATACCAAAATTTTCTCCTACAAAACAATTCGTCTTTCCTTCACATTTCAATTTCAAAAAATGCTTTATGCCGGAATTACGATTCGAAATTAAAATTAAATTTTTTATACTTATTTTATTATTATGTATTTAATTAATAATTTTTTATTTATATTTAAAATTTAATTTTAAATTTTATTTTCGATACATATAATATTACAAATTTAATTTTCAATCTGATTAAAAAAAATTAAAACTACTTTCCTTTTTTAATGAGATAAAAGCCGAGAATATTTTTGATGCACTTTTAATAATATAAATGTATATTATTAAATTAATAATTACAATTTAATCAATTTTAGATAAAATTTATTATTACATTAAAATTAATTAAATTATAATAATTGATTTAGTGGTATAAATGTATAATATTAAAAAATATGCACCATAAATTTTTTTAAAAAATGCTTTAGACAAACTTACAATAAATTTTACATCCTTCTCCCAATTGTATTTTCAATCTACTGCTAAACTTGAGTCCTATTGTTCCTTCATGGTTTACTCATGAGAGAAAAATGAATGTATCATCTTAAAAGAAGCATTCTCTTTTCTCCTTGAAATGAAATTAACTTGCATGATATACAATTCTCCTAATCATGCAATAGAGAATCAACAGATACATAATTTATATATCTATTATCAATAAAAATTAAAATAAATATTTTATTTGAAATAAGCAGTGATTTGGATTGTTACGCTTTTATGATTATCCGTGCTATGTCTTATATTGGGTATACTCCTTGGGTTGCTTTGCTTGAATGCATAAAACAGACAGAGGGTTGTCTCTTCAGTATATTGATGGTTTGAAAAATGGGCATTAATTGGCATTGTTCAAATAGAATGCATGTGAATCAAAGATGTCTCAATCATTTTGAAAGGATCTACGTTGATTTTTCTTATTTTCTATTTTTATTTGTTTTTTCTCTATTATAAGAGATTTAATGATCATTTAATTCGTAGTAAAAATGTGAAAAATTATATTTTTTAAAAAATAAAAAATTATGAGTTGTTTAGTTGACTATAAAATATAAGAAATCACTTTCAAGAAAATTGTATTTCTCACATAATGTAAAAAATTATTTACCTACTCTCCCCTAAATAACTTATATTTTTTGAAAAATGTAATTTTTTTCATATTAACCAAACAATATTGAAAACTTTTTAAAAAATTTATATAAAAAGTAACTTCTTAAAAAATTTAATTTTTCTCATGAACTTATTTTCCAACTAAATGACTACTTAATCTTCATCTTGCATATCCTTACTAAGAGTTAAATTAGGTTAGATGAACATGTAATAAAATATGTTTTGTGAACAACATCAGCTCATGTTTTAGTTTTCTCCCTGATTTTGTTAACTTTTCTGAAAAATATTCATTCGTCCATAATTTTTTGTTTTCTAACTATGTTTCCAGAACCCTGTGAACACTGAAGTGAATTATAAATAGTTTTCCTTCGGTTCTTGTTGGTTTCTTATTTTTGTTTTCATACATCATTTTTCTGTTTCATAATTAAATGATTTAATCAATGCCCCACATTTCCCCCCATCAAATAGAACACAACTTAGTGCATGAGAGATCACAAAAATTCATTTTTCATATTTTAAGTTTGAATTTGAATCTACGGATTGGAGGGAAAATACTCCTACGCCCATCTCAATAAGGAGACCTCAGACCTCCCTTATCAATACTACTATCAACTTAATTATATATGGTAAAATTAAAGAAAGCATTGAGAATTTTAGTAATATAGTAAGAATAAATATCTTTCATTGTTAAAATTTTATTAACGTTAATAAAAATTATTAATTTATTTTATTTTTATTAGCATGACATCTTTATATTTATTAGTGATGAAAAGATGTACACTAATAATAAAATAAATTCCTATTTTAAGTACCTAATCCTTTGTTGTTTTTATAGAAAATAGGTGGAAAGAAAACTTAAAAAAATGAGCAGAAAATAATTTTTTTTTTTGCTTGGTTGTAGGACAAAAAATTGATTAATTTTTTCATTCGCTTGATTGGGAGGATATTTTTGCTATGTATTGAAGAAAATATTCAAATTAATATTGTATATTCAACAATAAAATTAGAACTCTTTGGAAAGAATTATAAAAGATATAAAATAAGTTTATATTTTTGTATAAAAATGAATTATTTACTTAAAAATACCTAATAAAAATTCAACTACAATTAGCACAGTTAAAACTTTTGACTTTTAAAAATAATATTTACAATAGTTAGAATTTGCTATACTTAATAATATTTTCATGTTTTTATTTATTAAATATATATTTACAAAAAAATTATACATAAACATGGTGAATTATGATAGTATCTATTATTAGCCATAAACAAGATTTTAGATAAATATATTAAATTGTAGAGGGAAATTGTCATTAAATTCAATTTAATTTTTTTTTGCTAATTCTCTATCTAAATAAGTATAATTTTTTTTTCATTTTCTTTCTTTTGATTTTTTGCACATCCAAATAACAATATATTTTTTATTATTTTCTTTCTTCTCATTTTTATTTTTTCTTTGCATTTAAATAAAGGGCAAAACTTCCATGCTATGGTGAGATTTTTGCAAATTCATGTTAATTTTGGCCTTAGTGGGAAAAAGCTTATGAACACAAAGAGGCCATGTTGCAAACTAGGTATGTAAAATGGGTAAGGCGGACTTATGTGAGACTGTGTTGTGTAGGTGTTAATACTTAATTTTATTCAGATAATAATATAATTAAAATAAAAATTTAATAAAAGAATAAATAATTTTTAAAAAATAAAAAAATTTAAAAATAAGAAAAGATATGTGACCAGTTGCTTTCATTTTTCTTACTTTCAGTAGGTGGCTACCTAGTTGAATTATTGAAACTGCCAAACCACCATTGATCACGGGGCTAATGTTAGCTTATTTTCATCCTCACAATTAGAAAGAAAGAAAATTTTATACGGCAGTAGCTAATATTGAAAAATAATAAGGTTTATTGTCAAATTCTTTGATTGCCAACAATGCTCAGATAAAATGCAGATCAAATATATGCTAAATGCAAATATAATTGTTGAAACTCTCTCTATCAAAGCCAAAATAATTTCATTAAAAAGGACACAGAGAAAAATTCATAAAAAACTTAAAAAAATTCTTTGAAAGAATTTCTAAAAAAAAAAAAAGAAGAGCATAGCAAAAAGAGTAAAGAAGGGCAATAAAAAAATGAAGTGTAGTAAAAAGAGCTTGTTGAAAAGAAAAACTTTTTCATTAGGTACACTTTCTTATACTCTCATTAATTTTGTATTTAGAATACTAAAAATATCTTTGTTTTAGAATAAGTGTTTTAAATAGGAAAATAAATTTTTATTACACATATTAAAATAATAATTGTTGCTAGTTAAAAAATTATATTTGTATAAAAAAATCAAAATAAAAAATAACCTCACTCTTGTAGTTTATAGACTTGAACTCTTGAGAGAGAATGAAAAACTAACGTTATAAGAGAAACGAATAAGAAATAGGGACGATCAAGATTTTGAATTTCAAATAGAAATAAGGTTATAAGAAGAACCACACATTTGAAAATATTTTATCTCATTATTTCTTTATAAAAAATAACAATAAAACTAAAATTAAAAAAATTAAATAAAAGAGGTCCATTCCTAAAGGAAGGGCCCCTTCTCCATATAAGATGTTCTATAGAGGACGCCTTCATGATAATACGATGGGATAGAAGTCTAACCTATTTTTATTTTTTATTTTATTTTTATTTTTTATTCATTTTTTTGTTAAAAAATTTCATTGATTAATATCTCTTTAGCATGTGATATTAAAATATTTTTGGAGCAATTCCTATAACAAAATAAAAAAAATAATTTCAAAGTTTAAACTATTTAATATTCTCGAAGTAAGAGATATTTTAAAATTAAATTGAGTGAGCGATTAAACTAAAAATATTTTAATATTTTTGTACGTAAAAATTATATTATATTCATCATATGCAACCATAATTTATATTTTAAAAATATATTATATATATTTGTTATGATGGAATAATATTGAAATTAGTTGTAGGTACAATAAATATGATTTTAGTTTTCTTGAACAATTCTTTAATCAGATTTGATTATAAAGTTGGATAAATTTGATATTTTAAAAATTATAAAAATAATATTGAATTATGATTTCAATTTTTCTAAGAAGTTATGTATTCAAATATACTCATGAAATTGATAAATTTGATACTTTAAAATTACAAAAAAATAATGGAATCATAATTTTAATTCTTTTAAATTTTTTATTTCAGATTTGTTCATGAAGTTAGACAAATTTGATAATTAAAATTAAAACTTATTAATGCAGTGTGAAATAAATAAATAAATAAACAAAACCAATCAAAACAATTTATTATCTTACTATTTTAAGAATTTATATTACAAATATTTTATTAAAAATATTCCAAAAATGATAAAATAAAAATCTTTATACAAGGATAAAATACTAAAATTCACCAATAATAAAATAAAAAGATTTCTAAATTAATAAAATAAAATATTTCAAAAATAATAAAATTCTTAAAATAATAAATAAAATCCTTTCAAAATAATAAAATTTATACCTATGACGTATTAAAATTAAGTAATCTAATTATAGGTGCGATTACTATGGTACTTAATATTATTGAGATATTTTATTTTGTTCAAATCCTATCATGAAGTTAAAAGGATTTAACAACTAAATTGATAAATTATTTAAGTTTTTTTAAAAAATATAAAATATAAAAATCTTTTAAAAATAATAAAATTCATGCATATGACGTATTAAAATTAATTAATCTAATTGTAAGTATAGTTATAATAGTACTTAATATTATTGAGACATGTTATTCTATTCAAATCTTGTCATAAAGTTAAAAAGATTTAACAATTACATCAATAAATTATTTAAAAATATCTTAAATAATAAAATAAAAATATTTAAAAAATAATAAAATTCGTACCTATGACGTATCGAAGTTAAGTGATTCAATTGTAGATGCAATTATAAAGATACTTATCATTATTGAGGCACTTTATTTCTTCTGAATTCTACCATGAAGTTTAATAGATTTGAATAACCAAACCAATAAAAATAATTAAAATTAAAATTATATTCTTAGAAAAATATACATGTAATACAATAAAGATCATCAAATTCAACTCATAAGATAAAGTTAGAATAAACAGATAATCATTCTTTGAATAGACATTATATAATGCTAACACCTTTCTTACACGTAACTTACTCTTGAATCTGAACTCTAGGAATGCAAATTATTTTCGGTATTCTAATCACACCATAAAAATAATTAGTGGTGACTCCATCTTCTTTTTATTTACATTGCAAACAATCATGTTTCTGAGGAAGCGTGGAAACCCGCTCACCTCCCTTGGATTCCGCTGTGAGGCAAGTTGTGACAGTAGGCTTTTGCCCGCATATAAAAAATGGACAATAAAAACATTGCCCACATTGTCTTGCATGTGGTGCGGGTAGCTAGTATATTTTCATATTTTTATTAATTATTTTATTTTATAATTTATAAATTATGTTTTAATATTTTAATTTTTATTGAGTTATTTGGGTAAAAAAAGTTGAATTAGAATATAAAAATTGGATTGAATTTGTTAGAAAGTAACTGATTTAAACTTTTTTTTATAGATTAAGCCTAAGTGTAAAGAGAAAAAATAATTCAAAAAATTAATTTTTTACCTACGATTAAGCCAGTGACTGTAGGAGTTTACTTACATTAAATGCGAGCTTTATACTGAAATACCCACATTACCCTATGATCATGGACCGCCTATATTACTTGCGATTACATAACTTGTTTTAAATGCCTATTGCAAAGAGAAAAGGCTTTGTATACTTCTAAAAGAGAAGTATATCTCGCACTTTTTAAATAGGCAGTGATAGGTGCAATTCCTTCGGGCCATGACCCCACTTCCACAACAATTTTATAAGTACATAGATAATTTGATTTTATGGAAAAAAACTTATTTAGTCTCTTTAAAAAATAAAATAAATAGTATGTGAGCACAAAGAGGTCATGTTGCAAAGAGGAAAAGCTTTGTATGTATATTTCACACTTTTCAAGTAGGCAATGGCAGAGACAATGCCTCCTTGTTATTAGGGCCGTGACCCTCCTTAAATTTTTCAACATTTTTTTAAGTATATAAATAATTTGATTTTATGAAAAAAATTATTAATCTCCTCATCATAAAAAATAAAATAAATAGTTTGTGAGCACAAGGAGGACACATTGCAAAGAGGAAAAGCTTCGTGTACTTCTAAAATAGAAGTATATCTCGCACTTTTTGAGTGGGCAATGACAGAGGCAGTACCTCTTTGTTGTTAGGACCGCGACCCTCCTAAATTTTTGACATTTTTTTTAGTACATATGTAATTTAATTTTATGAAATAAAAAATTTATTAATTCAGTCTCCTTAAAAAATAAAATAAATATGTGAAATAGTATGATAAATAATGATACCAATACTTAATTGCATAGATTTAAATTTAAAATTATATTTTTTATAATATAATTTATTAAGATTAAATTTTATATCAAGTGAATGTTCACTAAATTCATTCTGCTACAAACTATATTAAGTAGCTCCTCTAATTTTAGTGCGGTTCTATTAGATAAATATGTTCAATATTATTTCTATTTTTAAAATAATAATCAAATATATAATATATATGTTATCTTTTAAGAATTTAATGTATAGAATTTATAAAATCATAATTAAGGATAATTTTGAAATTTGGTAAGATTTTAATATTTTGTAATAAAATTTTTATATTATTAACTAAATCAATTTAAATTTAATCCATTATTATTGTAAACTAAACTATTTTTACATTATCACTCATCTATATATTGTCATGTCATTAAAATCTATTAAAATTATTTTATATAGGTCAAATTATTTTAATATTTTTTACTTTTTTAATGACATAACTTCTTCCTTTTTACTTTACTAATAGTATAAAATGTTTTATATTGTTAATGAATCAAATTTAAACTCTAATTAAGTTTCAATTCTTAAAGTAAGAAACTTTTTGAATATTGTAAATTTAGTAGCTAATAGATTTAACACTTAAAATTTAGTGGTAAATATTTTTGTATTATCAAACATTTCCTAAGCATCATTGTATTTTCTTATTTTTTTTAAAAAAAAGAAAGGAATCACCTAAAATAACATAAGAGAGATTGTGTGAAAATAAAGTTTATTATCATATTTTCTTATTATTATTTGCTAGAAATAATCATTAAATATATTAAAATTTGTTTAAGCTCAATTAGGTTTGTGTGATAGTCAAGCTTGAGTTTGAATTTTCTAATTAGGTTTGTGCAAATTCAACAAAAATAAATGAACATTTAATTCAACTTATTTTATTTATAGTTTTAATTTCATACTCTACCAAAAAAAAAAATAATAATCCTTCCTGCCCCTCCCGAAAAAAGTTCCACCCTTCGCCCCTGGGCAATGGAGTACATAATAATTAATTCCACAACTAATGAAAGTAATGGGAGAGAATAAATTTAAATAGTTTCCAAAGAAGTTTATGTTTTGCAAAAAAATGTTTGCTATAATATCCCTGCTGTTGTAAAATTCAATATAACGTGACAAATATAAAAAATATTTGATAACAATTGTTGATTTTTTAACAATTATAATTAAATAATTTTAATTTAATAAATTTTAAAATTATTATATCACTTTAAATTTTAAAACCCATGAGAAACAATAAAATTTACCCAAAATTTAAAATCCTTGATTCAAATAATTCCTTGGATGGTGACATTGTCACTGAATGTTTGAATATACATCCATATGCATTGCTGCCATTGTCCTCTTCTCATCTTTGTTAGGTTATTAGGTTGGCTTAAGGATGAGAGTGGACCACTCAGACTATAGAACTTTAATGATCTATCTTATTTCTAACCTATTTTAATTTTATTTTTGTAAAATTAAATAGGTTTAAACTAAATTTTTAATCCATTTTATAAAATAAATTAAGTCATATCATTTAAAGTCGTATTGACTTAGTAGGCCGGTGTGTACTCTTTATATATTTAATTATAATATATATGTAATATTTAGAGAAAAATTATATATATTTAAAAGGTGTATGAAAATCCTAACACATCATTATTCTCATAATTTTAACTTATATTATAATTATTTAAATAATTAATTTATAAATATTATTGTAATATTTTTATCTATTTTTGAATTGAATCATATTTGAATTGTGTTTAACTTTGAACTTTATAATTTTTAATCAACATAAGTTTAAATTAAAATATTATTATTAATTTAAATTTAAATAATTTTTATATTAATTAAGTCATATTTAATAATATCAAAATTTAGTTTTACATAATTTAATTTTATACTTAATAATATTTTTAAAAATATTTATTAATTATTAATAAGTTTATATAAAATAACATGCGAAAGCAAACCTTAAAAAAATTACAAATGTAGCAAACCAGGCTAAATTTTTAATTTATTATAAGCTTATAAGTTAAGATAGACTAATTTTTTTAATGCAAATCTAATCTATTTTATTCAAAGCTTATTTTTAATGCAAATCCAATCTACTTTACTCCAAACTTACTTCAATCTAACTTGTGGGCGTGACTTGCTTCCATCGGTAAGTTGGCATCAGATGGTAACCCCCCCCCCCTTCTTTATACAGCAACACCTAGACTTGAAAACCCTCGAGGATAAATAAATTAAGGACATATTTGGCAAACAGTTTTTTCATTAGCTGTTAGTTGATTTGACAAAAATCAGTTGGTTGACTTGCCAATAAGCTGATTTTGATGTTTGGTAATCAGCTTATTGAATCAGCTGATTGGTCCTAAAAAGCTAAAAACGAAAAAGCTAAGAAAAGGAGCTTTTTCAATTAGCTTATCTGGAAAATGACTAAATTACCCTAAATAAATTTTCGTATTTTTCATTTTGTCCTTTCTAAAAATTCTTAAAAAATTTAATAATTATAAAAAGTAGATTAATTTAATTTTAAAAAATATTTAATATATAATAATATATTATTTATAATATATCTAATAAATTAATAATAAATTATAATAATTTTAAAAGTTATTTAATAGAATAAATATATAATATTACTTATAAAAACTATTTAATTTTAAAAATATCCAATAATTTAATAATAAATTATAATAATTTTGAAAATTATTTAATAGAATAAATATATAATATTATTTATAAAAATTATTTAATTTAAAAAATATTTAATAATTTAATAATAAATTATAATAATATATTATTTATAAAAAAATTTAATATATTGACTAATATATAAATTTTAAAAATATTAAAATAAAAATACTCAAATAATTTATAAAATATACTCATACCCTTATATATCATTTTACATACAAACAGCTAATATAAACAACTAATTTTTTTAAACACTCTTATTCAAACAACTAATATAATCAGCTAGTCAAATCAGCTAACAGCTAATCAAACCAGCTAACAGTTACAGCTATCAGTTGTTTCCCAAACAAGACCTAAACCCTTAACAATCTACAAACGGTCATTCACTTTAAATTTACGAGTAAAATTATTTATAAAACTAATTACAAATAAACGGATTTGAATGTCGAAAATACATCAGATAAATTTTAAAAAGAAGTAAATATAATTTTTTTAAAATTATAATCTTCAGTAAAGAGATAATAAAGTTTAAAATAAAAATTGCGTGTTTATTTTTTTGAAGTTGATAAAAAAAAGGGGGAGAATTCAAATTATAGATAAATTAAATATCAATATTTTTTTAAATTTCTAGCCAGGGTATAGAATAATAATTTTATAATATCCGGCCACTGTGCACATGACGCGCGGAAGTCCGCAGTCGATCCAGCAAACTGCTTACCGTTCGAAGGGTTACGGGTTGTCGTTTGGCTGGCGATCAGCGGCAGCGGCTTCAAACTTACAATGGTCCAATCAAAATCAGCGGCACCGTGGATATGGAATACATTCTTATATGACCACACTACGCTTTTCAATAAAAAAATAACATGAAGTAGACAAACAATGCTTACGTCATGCCAAAATTTTCTCCAACACAACAACTCTTCTTTCTCGTTTGAATTAAGGATAAAGACAATTTTAACATATTCATCCTAAAAGTGTATGTATTAATATCTTGATTTTATGAAACAATAAAAATTATTAGATTTTAATAATATAAAAATAAATAATTAATATTCATAATTAGAAAATTTATTTAATAGATGAAGAATTAATGATATGATATTTTCATTTTTAACCATAATTTTTTTTTAATTTTAGATTTAAATTTTTCAATAATTTAAAATAAATAATTTTAGTACATTATTTATATTAATTTATATATATTTTTACACCTCTTCATTATACAATAAATCTAATTTAATGATTATTAACTTAAGTTTATTTATAATACATTATAATTTAAAACTTTTAAAATTAAAATGCTTTAAAAAATTATCACATAATCATTTTAAAAATATAAAATTTAGTTAATAGTTAATAAATTAAAATTTTAAACTTTTACTTTATGAAGCCATTTTTTATTTCTTCTTCCTTTTTTTGAATAATCTTTTTCACTTATTTCTCATACATTAATACACAACAAAATATTTTAAAATACTTAATTTAGTAATAAAATTAATATTTTTTAATAAAAATTTTAACATCCATTGATAATTTTGAAAGAAATGATATTTATACATATTATTTTTTTTTCATGTATCCAAACTTAAAATTCTTAAACTTATTTAAAATATGTTAAGTAAATTTTATATAAAAATTAAAGTATTATGCATATACTTATAAAAATATAATATGTGTATTTCTTTTTATTTGTTATCTTATAAATTATATTAAATACAAGCTTTTGTAATATAAAAATTATGATTTTTAAATAAAATATTTATTTTAGTGATTTAATTTATTGTTATTAATTGCTTTTATGTAAGATAAAATAAAAAAAATAGAAAATAAATGAGATAAATTATTTTTCTCTTTGTAATGTGTGAAATTATAAAAAAAATAAAGATTAACATCCAAAAAGAAAACACAACTAATAATTTAATATATCAAGTTTGAAAATAGGTTATTTGTATTAGGTTAAAATGATAATAATAAATCACCTATATTTTTTAATTTCTAATTTTTAGGCAAAACGTGTTTGAACATACATACATTGTGTATATATATGTTAGTTTTTTACTAATAATTTCTTAATATTATTTGATTTTATATACAAATCTAAATAATTTAAAAAATAAAAAGTGAAAAATATGATATTATATTAAAAATAATAATAGCACAATTTCTATTGAAAAATTTGATTAGTTTAAATAAAAAATTCTAAAATTATTTGGATGCAATACATTAACATCTAAATATTATTTTATTACATTGTATATAATACTATTTTTTTCAACAAATGCATGGTAACTAGAGACTTTATTATTAAAAAAATAATATTATAGATAAAATAATTAAAATAAAGAACTTAAAAATGTAGTATATAGCTTTTTTCAATTTTTTGGATAAATAACAATTTTCTTTATTTAATGAAAAAATACCAAGTTTTATAGATATTTACTTTAATATAAATGAGTATTTTTAAATAGTAATTTTTATTTCATTAAATGTTTAAATAATGAACAATAATTTTAAATGAATTTTTTACAATAATTAATATATTATTTTATTTAATAAAATAATAATTTTATTTTGTATTTTTAAGATTAAGTACAAATATGAATCTTAAAAATATGTGTAAAAAGCAAAAAAGGAGAGAGAGAGCAAGAGAAAAGAAATTTTAAAGCAAAAAATTTTTAAATTTATGTAGAAAAGGAAAAATTGGCTTTACTTTTTATTTAGCTATTAATTTGTTAAAAAATATTTAAAGATAAAATAAAATTAAAATAAATTTAAGATCTAATTTAAAAGGTTTATAAAAAAACAATCAACTTGAAAACTTCTTCTATATAAGCAATATATTATCATTTCATTGGTCTATCAGTTAGAGTATCGATACCTATGATTATAGTCGGAGAATTGAAGAATTATCCTTATAGATAATCCTATATCAATTTTTTTTACATTTATTTCATACTCATTCTTCATATTTATAATTTTATAAATTTTATTATCTATTAATAAAGAATGAATGGTCACTTCTTAAAAAGGAGCATAAATAGCATTTTCCCTTAATTTTCAATTTAATTTTGAAAAATAAACATTACTTTCCTTTTGTAATGAGATAAAAAAATTGAAATTATTTACAACACACTTTTTTTTAATAATATAAATATATACACTAAAGTAATAATTATAATCTAATTAGTTTTAGGTGAAACTTATTATATTTTAAAATTTGTTAAATCATAATCATTAATTTTGTGGTATAGATATACAATATTAAAAAGATATGCACAATAGATTTTTCCACAAATTTTTAGATAGACTCACAAAAAAATTTACATTCTTCTCCCCTTTTTCTCTCGGATAATGTTATTTTAATCCTACTAAGTCTTACTTTGAGAAAAATGAACATATAGTCCCAGAAGAGAAGTGTATCAAGTTTCTTTTTTCTCCTTCACACAAAATTAATTTACATGATATGCAATTTTTGTAAGCATGCGATAGAAAACGGCTTGGATGATCAAACCTTACGAAGCAAAACTAGAAAAAAAAAATAGATATATTAAAATATTGATGATTAAGAAATTGTATAAAAAATTATAGTTTTACAAGTTAATTGTGTAAAACATTAAACTTTAAAATATAATATAGAAAAATTTTATGATATTAAGGTCACTTTAGGAGAAAGGTGTTAAATGGATAAATTGAACTAGAGTGTATTCAAATTCACACATACACATGCACACACATTAAGGGCGTGTACACACACATAACAAAGGCGCTTTTAGGAGTTACTTAGTTGATATAGGAAATTGAACTACTTAACTCAGAGAAAAGATTTTTTGTAAATTTTTCGAAAAATGTTCAAATTCATTTAGTTAACACTCTAAAAGTGATAATTTTCAAAAATTAATTTTTTCTATTTTATTTGATTTAACTTTGAACTTTTTAAAAAATATTAATAAAATAATTATTATATTCTTTATAATTATAATACAAAAAATTTAGAAATATTAATGAAGTTCAATTGTTTTTAATTTTTTTCTTTGAAGTGATACGTTTTGCTTCTTTGATATCATATTTTTTTAATTTTATAATTTTTATTTCTCATAATTGTAAAAAAAATTAAAGTAGCTACCTAATAAGTCTATGCAACATATTATTTTTCTTAAAATTTTATAGAAAAATACAAATAGTAAAAGAATAAAAAGAGACAAATAATAATTACCAAAAAAAAAACAAAAGATTGCAAAACTAATTGTTCTAAAAAATAGCATGAGGTGATTAAAATCTGTCTTTAACTTATCCTTGTTAAAATTAAAAGGATAAACTTGTATTAGTTAAAATTAGTAACAGTATTTTTGTATTTATCTTCATAAAAAATGCATGAAATCCAATTTATCAAGAGAGAGTATGTATGTTATTTCTTATACTCTGTGGGAAGTCCTACTTCCCCGTTTTTGCACTCTTTGACTAAGCAAACAACTCACTCAATCTCTATTTTCTAAGAATTTATATTTGTCACAAAACTTTTTGTCAGCCAAATAACTCTTTACGCGGGTTGATATCTAGGTGGTTTAGTCCAATTCAAGAGAAAATTAGACCTGTTGCTGTTATTTCATTTCTTTTATTTCATTCTTGTGTTTTAAGCTTTAGGTTTTGATTGTTTCAATGGAATATATTTTCATAAAATATAGTTATAAAATGTTAAATGTTAAAACATGGGATAGAGTTTAATGGCATCATACGACCTCACTTACTGAGATAAAATTTTATTGTTGTTATAATTATCAAATGTTAAAATATGGGAAAGTATTATATTTATATAATGTTAAATATGAAAAGTTAGGGGGGAAAACAACTTCTTTGAAAAAGAAGAATTTATTTTCTTTCATTATTATGATTCTAAATATTATTTTTTAAATTATTAATATAAATAGTATGTTACTCCTTTATTAATATACATGCAAATAATATTTTTAAATCACAAACACAAGTGATATGTTACTTTTTTATTAATATACATGTAAATAATATTTTTTAATAAAATAAACAGAATCTTTATTTTTTTATGTATTTGTATTTTGTGTTTATTTTTTATTTCTCTTTTCCTTGTATGTATAAAAATTTCTGTGGTTTTATGTTCATTGATTTTGTCTTTATGTTTATTGATTTCGTTCTTGGGTTAACCGGTTTTGTTTCTTGTTTTTATTGTGTGCTGTATTTAATTGTTTTGAACGAGTGGGCTGTGTTTTATTTTTGAACAATTATACTATGTATTGAATTGGGATGTGATGTAAGATTAGTTAGTGGGCAACTTTTGCTTTAAGCAAAGTCACTAAGAGCTAACGTAAACAAAATATTTAATCTCTTATTTGTAAATATAATAATTATTACATTTCTTTAATTTATAATTAATATTATTAATCAATTATTTTTTCTTTTATTATAATTATTCACCCACCCATTAACTTAATGTTAAAATAAATTAAAAATAACAAATTTGATTATTTATCTCATAGTAATAATGTTACATACATATTTATTTTTTTATTATATTCTTTGTTTTCACCATTTATTTTACTATTATGAATGAAAGGAGGGATAAATAATTATAATAAAAATAAAGGATTAATAATACTAATTATAAAATTTAAAGTATATAATAACTATTTTTATAATTGACAGATTAATTATTGTAATTACTCTTAAATATATTTATAAAATATAATCAAGAGGGCAACCTGCTTTTGCCCAAATTTGGTATGTTTAGACCTTAAAAATTTTAGTGTTAAATTAGCACTAAAAATTTAATATTACTCTTCTATAAATGTTATTAAGTTGACATTTGGTTCATGGAATTATACTTTTTAAAAAATCTTAATATTTTCAAAAATGTGATTTTTTAAAAATTTAATTCTCTAAAATATAACATAGTCATATTTAATTCAATTAAAAATACTTTTAAAAATGTTATAATGTTATATTTTAACTAATTTATATGTTTTTATAAATATTGTTAAGTTACTAAAAAGATTCTCATTAAAAATTGAATGATTAACGAAAGTGGAAGGTGGTTAATAGTATTAGATAGTAGTTAATGGTGGTAATTGACAATAGTTGATGATAATAACAATCATTTACGACAAATGGTGGTTGGCGATGTGTGCTAACCTACAGAGATCATTGATAATGAGCAGTGGTAATAATGGACACTAAGGTGAGTAATAATTAGCAATGGGTAGTGCCAGCAACAATAGTGATGGCAACAACAATCACTAGGGGTAAGTAATGCCTAATAATAAGTGATAATCGATAAAGGTCAACGACAATAAATAGTGGCAATAGCAATTACTAGCAATTAGTGATATTTGATAATGTGTGATGGCCAATAGAAGTTGTTAGTGACAAGTGATGGCAAAAAGATCATTAACAATATATGATAACTAATAATGGTCATTAATGATAGGCGATAATAAAGTAATAATTGGAGGTGGGTAATGGCTGGTTAGTGGTAGCTTATGATGGTTAATTGAGGTAGGAGATGGTAAAATGAGATATTAAGAATGGTAAGATTTTAATGGAATGGCGGATAAAATAATTTTTTTATAATACTAAAATATTCCCATATTATGGGATTGTTGAATACCCATATCCCCCATATGAATATTTCATAGAAATATTGAATTTAAAATATTTTCAAAAATATTTTTTTAAAAATTTGAAGCAAATATAGAAATTTTACATTTTCTTGAAATATTTTTGGGATTGTTGCTACCAATGGATTCCCACTCTGCTCATTTCATCAAATAATCTTATTCTTGAATCTTGTTTATGAAATTGATAAAAATAAATAAATAAATAGTTTTATGAATTCTTCGAATTTTTATGTATACTAAGCTACTACAGTATTATATATATATATATATATATATATATATATATATATATATATATATATATATATATATATATATTATTTAGTATCCTATATATATTTTCTATTTATATTGGATTCTTTCATTTTTTTTATTTTTTTTAAAAAAAAGAGATTTCATGAGTCAAACGATATCTAAATATATTAATTTTTCAATTTAATAATCTGATTTGATAAAATATTAGTTGTTTCTGGCAACCAATCAATTGTTTTTAAGAAAATCAAATTATTAAATTAAAAAATATATTTATCAATATTTATATGATATTAACATTAAATTTTCAATGTTAATATAACATTTAAAATCTTTTCCATTTAAACCATAGTTTATCAAGTGATCCCCTAGGCTCATTTCTACGTTTTGTATAAAATTTATAGGTTGACAATTGACTCATAAGCCCATTTAATACCTTTATTTTAAATTGAGGATGATAAAAATATTTATATCTAATGAACGATTATATAAATTAGACATATTATTTAAATTTGAATCTAACTATTAAATATTTAATAGATATTGAATCCTTTTTTAGTATCACATTAAACCCATTAATATTAATTTATGCAAGGTGTGTATCTATTTCTTGTAAATAAATAATATCCAAAAATAATGCAAGACCCACTAAATAATTTTAAAAATATTTAATTTTATTTTTAGATAATATTTTCTTTATTTTATAATATTAATTTGCATGATGCAAGAGTATCTAATTATAATATATGTAGATAAATAATTATTTATGAGTTAACTCAATATAACCTTTATATGATAAAATTAATAATGATACAACTTATATTTATCCTAAAATTAATATGGATAATATCAATGAGTTAAAACATTAATGAATATAAATAAAAAAATGAATATAATTCATAATTATTAAGAGCAATTATTATGAATAAAAAAGAATAATTTTTATTTTTATTAAAAAATTAAAATTATATTTTTATTAATGAGTTCAAATAAATTTATTTTATACTTTTTAATCAAGCCATGTTAGGACCTTAACGAATTTAAATTCTTAATGAATCTAGAGTAGTGAATTCTTAACAAATCTAAATCTAATTGGATTCGAGTTAGATTTATCTTGATTCAACCCATTGCAATTTTTACTAGCAACCCCAATTTAAATTACTTAATTTTTAAAATAGCGTTTAGAATTTACAACTTTCAAATTTTGTAATCTATAGTCAAATTTATGCCAGCATTCACTCTCCGTTAAAAGCTTTTAATAGAAAATTATTGCTATCACTGACATTTCTTCTTCTTCTTAATCCTTCGTTTTTATTGTCTTCGCTAGAAATTCATATTTAATTTAACACTTTTTTTTATAGGTTTTAATTTTTACCATTTCAAGTAACACTGATTCACAAAAAAATTATTTCCTTAATTTAATTTTGGTGTTGAGTTTGTAGTCTCAGAGATTGAGGAAAAGAGGAAGGGGGGCCAAAAAAAAAAGCAACATTAATAGTGAATTTTCATTGAATTTTTAATAGAAAATTTTTAATAGAAAATAGACGCTGGATGCAATTTGAAATAGATTTAAATGTCAGTATTAATTAATTTTATACTATCATTTATCTATATATTATCATATTAATAAAAAATTATTAAAATTTTTTATTATCATTAAAAATTTTAAATTACTATTACATTTTTAATGATATATCTTTCTCTTATTTATTAATAATATAAAATATTTTATGCTGATGATAAAATTTTAAACAAAATTTTAGATGTTAATGATAATTAAAAATTTTAAATATTAAATATATTAAACTTAAAATAGGCAAGGTAATTAACATTCCATTTTTTTTCCCTTATGGGAGAATTAGTAGATGCAGGTGGCCGCTGGCGATCGATTGCCAATTTGTCATCGGATTCCAATGCCGGATAATCGCGTCTCCTCACCGATTGGTGTCTAAATCGATCGCTCGAGGTGATGTCAAAATCTTAACAATGGTTGATTTGGCAAAAATTGGTTGATTCTCAAAATATTATATCTCATAAATTAAGTTCAATTTTTAGGATAATTTTTTGTTGCTTGTTATGATCTCCTAAAGAATTTGGAACCTTGGATAACGTAATAAAATTTAAATCATTGGATGAGATAATCAATGAAAAGATTGGATTATTTCATCTGATAACTTGAATTTTATCATGTCACTTATGATTTCAAATTTTTAGAATACTTTAAAATTTTCCTAACTTTTCATTAGAAAAATTTTATTATTTATTATTTTCGTTCTGAATATAATTATATTCATACTCAATGAAATATTGGAAGGTACCTTAGTGTTTAGAAAAGAAAAAAAAAAATCCTTTGGCTTGTCTTGCAAGTGAATTTTCAGATTCAATTACGGCAAATGTACATAGCTGCACATGTATTTTGCTTAATGCGTTGCATCACATGAGCTTGTCTTCTTTCTTGCGCGGTCGGGGCCATGCCTTGATGTCACCCATGGCTAATGATTACAATTGACGGATCATATCAATTTCTTGCCTAATAACAATGCAAAATGAAAAATGTGCATGGATAATTTGGTGTGTAATGTGTGCTTAGAAATAGGTAAAAAAGGAAATATATAATACCTCCCTCTAATTATTCTCGTTTTATTTTCAAATTTTTAGAATTATTCTCTTAAATTTCATAAAATTTAAAATTAATATCTATCGTCAATTTAATGAATTATTTTATTATACCTAATTTTATAATAAACCTTTAAGCAAGAATCACTATATTCTAATTTATTTTATCATATTTTGTGTGTAATTTTGTAACTCATTTTAAAGTATTTAATTAAAATTATATATATAATTTGATTTTTATTAATTATATAATACATAAATTATTGGTAAAAAAGTGAAGAGATAAACTAAAATATCATAATATTATGATTAATGCTTATGAAGTTCATAAAAAATTATGTAAATTGATACAATAGTATATTAAGTTGATAATAAGTATTAATTTCAAACTTTGTATTATTTTAGAAAATGATTTTTAAGTTTTTAAAGTCAAAGTGGGTATTTTATATTTTTTTAAAAGGAAATTAGTAAATTTTATTGGGTGTAAAATGCTTCAATAATTTTTAGTAGCGTTATGATACTTAATGGCAAAATTCCAAAAATTATGGGTAGTTACTAGTAACTACTTAACCATGTGGTAGACCCATTTCATGCAAGGATAACCACCCACCATAGCAATATGTCTATAATTATCAAAACAAGGATTATAATTACTCATGCCTTAACAAATAAGGGGCTCCTTTTGCCAAATTCAATATTTACATGCATTTTGTTGCCAATAATTGTAATTCTTTGCAATTCTATTTAATCTTAAACATTGCATTTTTTAAGCATAAGTGATGGCATTTAGAGTTTCCAATCCTAACTTTCAATGTCTTTTGATATATTGTTGCTCTTGAGAGGACTTTGCAAAGATGGACAATAAAGATTATGTTTGAATTACTTCATTCCAAACTCTTCTGAATTTGCATATCTTGTGTTCATCTATTTATTGCTTTGGTTGAAATTGCATTACTTGTGTTTAGAACTTTACTAGTAAATTGTGTACATGACCTATCTTTAAAAAAAGAGTCAAAATTGTCATTCCTATTGCAAGTTTCAACCACAAACACTAGCACAACTCAATGATTTTACAAACATAATTTTTTTTAAGAATTTGAGTTTTTTTTATTAATTAGTTTTTTGTTTCAAATTGGTATTATTTATTTAAAAGAGAATAGAAAATTAGTCTTCCAAAAATTATTGTGATGTTATAGTGATCCTAAACTTTATATTGATATCAATTAAGTTCAATTTCATTTAAAACTAACAAAGGGACTAATGGAGTTGGACTTAATTGCTGTTAGTATAAACTTTGGATTAATTTGATATTACATTAATCTTTTAAGGATAAATTTGCTCATTTCTTATTTTGACCTTCTATTATGTATTATAACTTATATTGAAATACATTTTTAACACTAACTTGGGAAATGCATTTTGGATGAGTGAAATAGGGAATGTTATTTGGTCCCAACAATCATACTTTCTACATTAGGTCAAAAATTAGGTTGTTAAGCATATATATGGATCGAGCCAAATAGTTTCTAGTGAGTTTGCTTTTTCATTTTTATTTTTATTTACATTTCTCACATTTAAACTAAACTAACTTATTCGTAATTTTGACACAACCAATCCATATATACTTCCACACCTAATCCTTTAATTATTATATCCGCTTTAAAATTTTAGAATTTTATTTTGTGAGGATGACAATTAAAATAATCTTTATGTCAATAACTAAAATAAAATTCGTATGAGAATTGGACAAATTGTGATAAAGATATATGAATGACATATTGAATAAAATAAAATTTAATTTAATGATTTAATAAGATTTAAGATGAAAACTCCATGTGAAATAGATGAGGAGAATTGAAAAAGTAAAAAGATTATAAGTTCTAAGTGATTAGAAATGAGTACTTGAGTATGAAGGAAATTTAAGGTATTATTTCCATTTTGCTCTTACACTATTTCTCATTTTAACTACCCAAATCTTCCTTTCCCTTCTTCATTTTTCCACTAACACCTTTCACTCTCTCAACTTCCTATTATCCTTCTTAACCCTCTCTTCATCCTCATTCCAATCAAGCTTAAAGAAAATCATATTTCCTCAATTTCTTTCTATAACTAGGGTAAGATCTCCTTTTTTGTCAAATTCTCTCTCATTTTCTTTTGAATTTGAGTAGATTTGGGTATTTTGATTAAAAAGGAAAGCTTGAATCTTAATTGGTGAAATTCTTAATTTGGAATGATTAGAGAAAAATAAAACCAAATCCACATTCTAACTACCCCCTCCATATTAGATAAATGAATATTCTAGCTTTATTTTAATAATTAACTTATAATTAATGTTTTAAAATCCAACTTGGTGATTAACCTAAAAAGATAAGCAAATCAAGGTCAGATTGGATCCGCCAATTAAAATAAACAGTCAAATTGGTTGAAATGTTTTTACATTTATAAATAAATATATGATGAAATTTTAAAATATCTTATTCTATATAAATATATAAATATTTTTAAGTCATTAAGAATAGAATTAATGGTGTAAAATTCAAATAGTTATAGAAAAATCATAAATTTATTTATTTATACTATTAAGTAAAAATTATAAAAATGGTAATGTTTATTTGAAAAAAGAAAGAAACGAAAGTAAACTTTTAGAATAATATATATGATGAATAACATATACAAGTCAAATTTGAAGCTTGTGTTAGTAATAAAGGCAGGTACTTCATAAACAAAACAAAGGTCTAAGTTCAATTTAGTGCTATAGCTTCTTTTTTATTTTTACTGAAAAATCACATACAAGCTCGCCCAAATCAATTTGTATTGTTTCAATAAATCAATAATGGTTCAAAATTGTTAAACCACTTGAATGGGTCTAAAGCACTACCTAAATTGAATTAAGACCTAGTTCTTTATTCAAAGCTCACCGAAATTGGTTTGTACTAGTTCAATAAGTCAATGACAGTTCAAAATGGTTGAATCACTTGAATAGGGCTAAAGCACTACTTGAATCAAATTAGGAGTTAGTTCCTAGTTGAACTAATTTGTTTGGTATAGGTTTAAAAACACTACTTGTAATTATTTAAATTAAGCTAAGTTCTGGTTTCTTGATAAAAGTATGAAGATTGTGATGATTTACAATATTTAACCTAATTTTGATTAGGGATTTGGCTTTAATGAAGAGTCCTAATAGCACATTTATGATTTAGTATGCTTTAGTTAGGAAATAAATGCATTATAAGCATATTCATGGCAATATAAATAGTGACTTGAGCTGAAAATCTGCCAAAATCTATGTTATAGTTGACTATAGCCTAAGATTTATTCTTTAGAGAGTCATAATGGACTACTCAAGTGCAGAATTAGCCTTTGCATGCTTATAGTCAACTATGGCCAAAGAACTTACGTTTAGATGACCATAGTTGACTACTTGATAGGACCTCACTCTCTATAGGTTTACAGTTAACTATATAGTCGACTATAACTTTATATACTAAATGCTCATAGTTAACTACTTGGTGCCAATTTCAATCTTAAGACTCCTTGTAGTTAACTACATAATTGATTACATTTCCTTCTTAGGTCATATAGTTAACTACATAGTCAATTACTTCATTTGAAATCCTAGTTATTACAACATAAAAGGGGTCAAGAAGCATAAGTATTACATGACGATAAGTATGGTTGATATATGATGTGAATATGATTACCTTATTATAATTGATATTGACAATGGATTATATGGTTATGCAAAAAGGGATGGATATTACTCCACTTTGAAATGTGATATATGGATGAGAATAATGATATTGAAACCATATGATATATGATAGGGCAGTGTGATACATATGAAACACTAGATTTGGTAACGACTAATGAGAGATAAGGATGATTAAGAGGTACAAGGATAAGTTTATGAGGAATAAAGTTGATCAAGAGTCACAAGAAAATTTATTTATTCTTCTTTATTCTATTATTTGTGTAGTTTATGATAAATTTATGGCATGGATGCATATGTACATTGAGTGATAGTATAGATAAGTACAAATAATGAGAAATGAACATGTTGATACTAATTAGAATTGTATTATGTAATAAGTGATCTAAATGTTAGGCTTACATGAGGATAAATTTAGTTAGTAAATTTGTAATTATTATTTATGTTTTATATACTAGTATGTTCATTTATTAAGCCCCAGATTTATCCTTCCGTATTTTCTTTTGCAAATTCACAAATTAATTATAGTCTATCATTACTTCAAAATTGAGCTTCCAGAGGATTTTCTAGTATAGTTAGGTAGTAAGAGATATTTTGGTGTATATAATTATTTTTGGCCTTTCCCTATATAGGTCAAGGGTAGAGGTTTAAAAACCTATTTCTTTTAGGATTGATTAAGCCGATCTATCCTCCAAATAAGTTAAATTATAAGTGGGCCTAACTCCTTTTATGATTGACTCTTAAAGGATGAATGAAACCTCAATATTCTCTTTTAATACATGTCTTCCTTCTTAATAAACTACATATGTTAAAATGAAATAATAAGGAAAGTATATTAGACTATTGAAAATTTTGTTGTTGGATTCTATGCCAATCATAACTAAAGTTAGGTTCTAATATTAACTCCTAACTTAATTTAAGTTAAAATAATTATTTTTAATTAATAATTTTATCTTTGATAATATTAATAATTATTCATAAATTAATTATTTCAAAGTTAGCTAATTTTTATTTTAATTTATTATTTAAAAATATTTAAAATAATTTAAAAAAAGAAAAAAATTCATGGGTCACTCTGATTGATTTACAGGTTGTAAGTTTTAGTACTCAAATTGAACTCTCACATGGGCAATTCATAATTTTTGTAAAGCTATCCAAATTTGTCTATTTATAATGGATCCACACAAATGGATTAGAAATATACAAAGAATTCTCTAAAATATAAATGTCACATCAATTGATCCTAAACATTATATATTGACATCAAATCTTTTTGATAATTTTAATGCAATTGGATTTATCTTTTAAGGATAAACTTGTCCCACTCTTCTTTATTTAACTTACTTATTTTTTTTTAAAAAAGTCTAATAATAAAAACACTCTTTTAAGGGTTTTGGACTTGACTAAATTTAAATTCATATTTAAAATTAAATGTGAATTTATCATACTTTCTAACATGAAGTGAAATGCAAGATGAAATTCAAATTTTTAATGAATTGATGTGAATAAAAAATAAAAAAAATATTATTATTTAAACTTTGTTTAGAGTAGAACTACTTTGAGAGTGCATAACAGATAACTAATTCATTAGTTTTTAATTAATTTAAGAGCCTCTAACTAATTAATTAGTCAAATAATTGTTCTAGGTCTTTAGTAAATAACTATTTTCATCAATTAGTTAAGCTTTAACCGGCTAATTTGAAAAAATTGGAAAGCTTAGCTTTTTTTATTAGTTAATTCATAAAAATTATATAAAAAGATAGAATTACTTATAAATTGCATAATTATATGCATTTATTATTTTGTTTAAATATTAAAGATTAGAAGTGAATCTCAAACCTTAGAATATATAAGAAAGAACTTAATTATTAAGTTATTAGATATTTTTAATTATATATGTACTAATTTAATATATATAACATTGTAATAGTTCTTTATAAGTAATAAATGATTATTTATCTTTCCATTATTTAAATTTATATAATAAAATTAATCTAAATTAACAAAAAAACAACACAATATGTTAAAAAATTATATCAAATGATTATTTAATGAATTTAATTTTTTACATTAAAAGAAAAAATTAATTTATACACATATAATATATACATACACAATAGCTTTTACAGTTAGTTGTTCGGTTCAATTTTAAAACATGTTTAAACAAAATGAGATCACTTAAAGTACAAAAACATTATAAAAATATTTATTTTTTTAAAAAGTGATATTTTTCTTAAAAAAAAATGTAATGATGAAGAATATATATATATATTGAAAATTTGATATAAAATAATAGAAAAGTAAAGATAGCAACCTAAATATACTTATTTCTAAATAAATTTTTAACAAGCATAATAAATTATAATAATTTATTTTTTAAAATAATTTAATAAATAATGAGCCATAATAATATATCTTTTATAAGAAATTTTAATTCGATAAACAATATATAAATTTTAAAATATCATTAAAATAAAAATAATATATTCAAATAAATAATAGAATATACTTATATTTTTATATATTATTTTAAATATTATTTTAAATATAAAATAACTAATAATAAATAATTAATTTTATGAAACTTATTTTTTAAAGCAATTAATATTATTAACCAATTAAATAAATTATCCATTAATAACCCATTGAATTAATTAATTGTTAATATAATAAGTTAATTGTTAATCGGAGCTTTAACTATTGCGTAATCTGAATCTGGTGTGGATATGACTCAGCTCAGACGCATCACCTGCCACTTGTGTTACGGCTGTTCTCTACACAAATAGAATGAATTTGGATGTTACTAATTTTAGGGAAATAAAAATATATTTTTAATTATGAAACTTATTATTATATTTTATTAGGACTCATAATTTTAAATAAAAAATTATATTTATTTTTTTAAAATTAAATTTTATATATTATATGATAATATATTAATAATTAAATATAATATTATATTAATATATCATTATATCAGTAATATTTCATAATTTTATAATTTTTATAATGAAATGATTAAAAAACTAAATTCTGAAATAAGTAATATTTTTTCTCTCCCAAAATTAAAAATATTAATAAAATAAAAAAATTTAAGAGGCTCGGGGACCAATCTAGATCTAATCATTCATATCGGTGAAAGGATCCTCTTCTCTCTCTCTCTCTCTCCCTCTCTCTCTGTACCTTTCTCATTTAGCAAGGGTATTTGTCTCATGTGAATATTTAAAATTTTACTTTTCCTCCTAATTTTGGATTGGATTTCAAAATTTTGTACATGTATTTAATGAATGAATCATTCTTATTATTATAAAAATATTAATATTTGAGCAATGTCTTATCGTCGTGAGTAAGAAACATTTAAAAATATTAAAAAAATTATCAATTTCATTCTTAAATTTTAAGTTACTAATAAAATAATTTTAATATAAATTTATTTTTAAACAATAATTTATATGTACAATTTTATTTCTGTTATATTATTCAAAAATAAAATTATATGTATAAAAAGATAAGATTATATATATAAATTGTTATTCAGAGATAAAATTTTTATTTTGTATAATTGATGTATTATTTTATTAATATTTTATAATTTCAGAAATTATATCGATAATTTTGTTTATTAAGAAAATAATTTTATTTAAAAATTTGTGTATTTTAATTTAATTTATTGTTAGATTAGTACGAAATTGTAAAAATTTGATAAAAGAACATAAGATTTTAAAATTTTAATGTTTATATTATTATTATTTAGTATTTCTTAATCAACGATAAAAATAATATGCAAAAATTTATTAGTCATATATATACACAATTTAAGAAAAAGTGATAATAGTGCTAAATAACGTAGAATTTACAAAAACAAATATTAAAAATATATTTAGCTTAATTTTTTTTGCTTCATAACTATGTCTTTCCGATTAAAAATAAAAAGTAAAAATAGATATTATAAATAAAATGTTGTCCCACATGGTGAGTAGGCGGCGAAGAAGTGGGGGCTTCCAGAAGATCACAAGAAACAGAAGCGGCAAAGCGAAGAGATGGATCGAATCCGTCAGCGGTATCATGTTGTCTCAATCCGTTGTGGACATGACTCAGCGCACACGCATCCACGTCTTATGTCGGTGGGCCAGTCACCCCACAAACTCAATCATCCATTCCCTCAACATTCGTACACCATTCATACGCTGGCCGCCACTTTATTCCTACAATATTCGATTTTATTTTAAAAATTTTATTTCTCATTATACTTAAAATTTAAATCTAAAGTTTTGATATGTATATTGAATGAATTATTATTTTTATGATTAAATAAAATTGTTTGATCCCTACAAATCATTTTCGTAAGCAGTTGAATTGAAAAAGTAGTAAGTTTTTTCAAATTTTTTTAGAGGCATTCAAAATTATTTAATTAATAATAAACAATTAATACTTTTTGAAAATCAATTTTATGTGTTTTGTTTCTTTCAATCTCAAGCTTTTTAAGAAAAATTGTTACAATGATTATTGTGCTCTTTTAAATTTTAATACACAAAATTAGAAATATCAATAAAATAGAAGTATCAATAAATTTCAATTAAAATAAATCTTTAAAATTTATATTTTTATATTTTTAATTTATCATAAAAGTTAAAAATAACTTATATAAAAAATTAAGATCACTTATATATATATATATAATATTTTTGAACTTATTCTGAGAATAAAAGATATGTTGGTCATTAATTAGATTAAGTAGAATAATTTTATATTTTTCTCTACATCTCTTTATTTGATTGCTAAAAAAAAACAAGAAAATAGTTTTTGTCTTTTCTTCCTTGAATGTGAAGAAAATAAGATAATGATTTTTCTTTACTTGTTTAAGTAGAAAAATAAGAGAAAAAAATAAATTAAATTGAATAATAATTTTACTCTTCAAATTTATAAGTTAATTTTCAAGTTAAATAAAATTAAGGATAAATTTTTAATAAATTAGTTTTTTATTCCTTTTTCTATCCATATATTTCAAAAAAAAAAAACTTGTTAATAGATCTTTCTTTTTTCTATTCATTTTCTCTTCCACCCCTTTTCTTATATATAAATAAGTAAAGGAAAATATCTTTTATTTCTTTTCATTCGTTAATTTTTTTTTCACCCCTATTTTATAGAAAATTTTAGAGGGTAAATAAGAATGAAAATTTCTCGAGGGATGTGATAAGAAACATCTTCGTAGCCAATTAAACAACTATCTATATATTACATTTTAGGAACTTGTATTTTTCATTAGACTTACCAATGGACTTTTAAGAGTGCATAGAATGAAAATTACTAAAGTGAGAACATTTTAATAATTGTAATTTATTAGTAGGAAAATAATAATAACAATATAGTATTAGCAGATGTTGTCTTTGTACTGAATTGGTACGATGATTAGAAATCACGACTAGTAAATAAAATTTTTTAATGAGATAGTTAATAATTTTGTTCTTGACATTACAAGATATTGGCAAAATAGTTATTGAATTATATAATGTTGTAATTTCATTTCCAAATAATGATCCATACAAATAATTTCAGTCCTTTTATATAGATTTACACTAATAATTTTACCCTCTAATTATCACATGGAATAAAGGTGCTCCCGAGATAGCTTGTTAGGGTTTGTGTTGAATTTTTTTATGTATAATTGGATGAAATATAATAACTTCAACTCAAGTCTACCCACTTAATTAAAATTATATATGACTTAAGGCCTAATTTGAAAGTCCAAATTATTTTTATTTTTATTATTATTTTAAATTAAAAATTTATATAAAATTATTTTTTGTAATATATAGTTATATTAATAAAAATAAATTGATATAATCGTTGAATGATTTTATATTATCATGACCCGAACTTAATTTAAATATTAATTGAATCATGAAAAAAGTTAAATAAATATTATGAAAAAAATATAAACTCTATAACTTTTTAGGCCAAATGATCTTGTACATCTCTAATCTCTAATATAAAAGGATAAAATTATTTATGTGAACTATTATTTGGGATGGAAATTATAATTTTATATAATTCAGAGACAACTTTATTAGTGCATTATAATTTTAAGGATGAAATTGTTAATTTTATTTTTTGTAATAATATAAAATTTAAATTTTATTCACATACTACCCTCATTTTTTCATTTTAAGTTTATAAATGAATTTCAAAATTTTATAATTTTCATTTTCTACTTTTTTTAAAATTAGTGAATATCAAAATAAATATAAATTTTATTTTAATTATAAAAATTGAACTTTTCATTTATGAAAAGTAATTTAAATAAATGGGAATATATATAAAATAAAAATATACATACGTTCATAATATATATTATTTATTTGAACTGAGAATGTATATATTAAATAATCTATCATATATGTTTTTTTTTACAAATAGTAATATAAAAAAGATTTAAAAAATTAGTGATTTAGATATAATCATGTGTATTTTATTGTTTGTTTTAGTAACTTAATGCCAAAAAAAAAATTATTATTTTGTATATCATCTAAATAAAAATATATTATGCATAATTTATTATCAACCAATGTTATCAAATATAAAATAAATTATGGACAATCAATTATTTAAAACTCAATTATTATAATTATTTAAATATTTTTTATTTAAATAAAAAATAAAAATTATCAACCTAGAAGTTAAGGATTTTACCGTAAAAGAACCCAATGATTGGGATTTTAAAATAAAGGATAAGAATGCAAGGAAGAAGGTCAAATAATTTCTCGTACACAAATCAAAACACTGATTGATTAGTTCTTTTTATCTTGAATTATTAAGAATATCAAATAATTTTCTTCAAGTTGTCATATTGCGATACGAAGGAGCCAGTCCCACGTCATACTTTCAAACAAGAAATTATTACAAAATACAGTATTGCATAATTTAATTCTAAATCAAGCAATACCAAACTCATATGTTGCCCCATCACATGGTCCCGGAAATCTCATAAAAAATTATTTATTTATTTATTTTGAAAATTTTTATTTTTTTATAGGGAATCTAAGTATATATAAAAAGGAGTTTACCTTTTTTTGTATAAATATAACTTTAATTTATTATTAATATAAAATATTTTATATTATTAATAAAATTTATTATTATATTCATAAAAATAATTAATTTTTTGTTATTTAATAATAATAATTAAAATTTTAATAACAAAAAATTAATTATTTTTATCAATATAATAATAAATAAATAATAATATTAAATTAATTTATACACGATAAAATTAAATTTAAAATTTTTTATATATAAATCCTAAATCCAAGTTTCGTTTGCTTCTGACTTTCTATAGACTCCAGTACACTATTCTGAGGCTCCACTTCAGCCTTCTATCACCGACAAGTGGCACATTCTTACGCAATTCTTCCTCTCTCTCTTTCTTTTCACGGGTCCCAGAAAAGAAGCGCGTCTCTGCTACTCTTCCCTTTTCTATATATCTGCTTCTCGTAGCCTTCATTTCTCAACTTCAAAATCTTCTCGTTCTTACAGTTTCAACTTTCAAACTTATCCTCGATCTGTGATCCTTAAACACCATTTTCTCTCTAAATTCTTGGAAAATTTCCAGTGGGTTTTCTGAAAGTAGAAATTTGATTTGAGCCCTGAAGAAGTTTTGAGCTTTTTGAGCTTTTTCGGCTATGGAGGTTTCGGTGATTGGAAGCTCTCAAGCCAAGATTGGGAAATCTGAATTGGGATATAGGGAACTGGGTTTCTGTAGTCTTAAGGGAAATCGTAGGTTTTCAATTTCAAGTGTTTGTTTTGATTGGAGTCCTGGTTGGAAGAAGACTGCGTCATGCTTCACTTTAAAAGCTATTCAATCTGATGTTGTTCCTGCAGAAAAGCTCTCTGATTCTGAAAGAGGATCTAAATCGGTGAGTTTTTCTTTTTTTCCTATTTGTCTTTTACTGCTTGATTGCTGTGTTTGGTTGGTGAGAAACACAAGGAAAAAGAATTACCTTTTTTTTTTTTTTAACTTGAAAAACAATTACTTAATGAGCCTGTCTCCTTGTTTGACTTGAACTGTACATATCTTAAGCTTGGCATTTTGTTTCCTAAATGAGCATCTCATTCACGACTTACCGAAATTGGTTCAAAACTCTATATCTGCGCATTTGACAAACTTTTGTTTCCCTCTTTCTCCAATCGAGTGTCTTGAGGGATGAATTTTGTTGTTTAATTTTGAACTTCATTAGAATCTACAATCTCTTATTTGTAAACTATTAAGTAAAAAGGTTGCTAAAAATAGAAAGATATTCTTTTGTTAACTTGCTTGGTATTGTATTCACCACAAGCCACAAAAAAAGGAGCAAGTATGAAATTGTATTTGCTTGATTGGGATATGGAATGGATTAATGGGAACCATATGATTCTGATGTTTATTTATTTCCCTCAGAAATTGTTTTTTGGAGCTCCTGTTCATTTTGCTAATCTGCATAACTTCTGAGTCAATACTGCTTGTTTTTATTGGTCATCGGTTCATGATTAATACTTGATTCAAATTTTTAATGCTACATGGTGGGCAACAAAGCCCTTACTTTTGTTAGCTTGAAACCACTCAATATATGCGTATAAACTATAAAAGCTCAAAGCTTTATGCCTGATAAAAGAACTAACATGCTTGAAATGATATGCTGCAGTCGAGTGGTTTAAGATTATTCGTAGGGCTGCCCCTGGATGCGGTTTCTTTTGACTGCAATGCAGTAAACCATGCTAGAGCAATCCTAGCTGGCCTCAAAGCGTTGAAGCTGTTAGGAGTTGATGGTGTTGAACTCCCTGTTTGGTGGGGAATTGTTGAGAAAGATGCTATGGGAAAGTACGATTGGTCAGGCTATCTTGCCATTGCTGAGATGGTTCAGAAAGTTGGTCTCAAGCTTCATGTCACGCTTTGCTTTCATGCCTCTAAATCACCAAATATTTCACTGCCCAAGTGGGTATCCAAGATTGGTGAATCTCAGCCGGATATCTTCTTTACGGATAGAGCAGGACAGCGGTATAAGCAATGTTTGTCACTGGCGATTGATGATCTTCCTGTTCTTGATGGAAAGACTCCAATCCAAGTCCACCACGATTTTGTTGAGAGCTTCAAGTCTTCATTCTCACCACTCATGGGCTCTACAATTACGGTAAGAATTTTGGATTTTAGGATCAATTTTGCACTCTTAGATCCACCTCCATAGAGCAATGCAAGTCACATTTGTTTTAAATCACTAAAGCTCACTTCTTTCATTTGGCATGATCTGATAGTCACTGTCTCTCTTGATCAGATTCTCTAAAGTGTGCAGTGAGTGAGATTGATTGAATCAAAATGGAAGTTAACTTTTTTCACCTTCATAGTTACCTATATATGATTGACAAGTTCCTCGTGTCTTGCCGTACTGCAGGGCATTTCAATGGGTTTAGGACCTGATGGTGAGCTCCGATATCCATCTCATCACCGGCTACAAACCAAATCCCGTGGAGTTGGGGAATTCCAATGTTATGACAAAAACATACTACGTATTCTCAAGCAACATGCTGAAGCATCTGGAAATCCTTTATGGGGACTCGGTGGCCCTCATGATGCCCCTGCCTATGACCAGCCGCCAAACTCTGCCAACTTCTTCAAAAATGGTGGCTCTTGGGAGTCTTCATATGGGGACTTCTTCCTTTCCTGGTATGCCAAGCAGCTCATCATACATGGAGATCGCCTCCTTTCGTTAGCAGCTTCAACTTTCAGGGACATTGGAGTGACAATACATGGCAAAATCCCACTTATGCACTCTTGGTACAGAACACATTCTCATCCTTCCGAGCTAACAGCAGGATTCTATAACACATCTAAAAGAGATGGTTATGAAGCAGTTGCAGAAATTTTTGCTAAGAATTCATGCAAAATGATTTTACCCGGCATGGACCTGTCAGATTCACACCAGCCACAAGAAACCCTTTCAAGTCCTGAGCTCCTACTTTCACAAATTATGGCGGCCTGTGGAAAGCATGGGGTCAAGGTTTCTGGGCAAAATTCTTCGGTTTCTGGTGCTCCTGGGGGTTTTGAACAAATTAAGAAGAATTTGTCAGGAGATAGTGTGTTGGACTTGTTCACATATCAGAGAATGGGAGCTTATTTCTTTTCTCCAGAGCATTTTCCTTCATTCACCGAGTTCGTCCGGAGCCTTAATCAACCAGGATTACACTCAGATGATTTGGTGGCTGAAGATGAAGGAGCCATTGAATCTGTAGTTGAGAGCAGTGAATCAAGCAAGCACATGCAAGCGGCGTAACAGATTGGTATCTTGTAGTATTGATGATATTAATGTAAATAACGATTTGTCGTATCATAGCATGAGAATTGAGAAGAAATTGTCTTGGACCAGCAACCTGGGGATGCATAATTAAGTCCTGGTTTTACCTTAAACATAATCAGAATTATGTAAGATGACCTATAAATAGTTTCAACGTTTCTCTTGTCTGGTTTACTCCTGAGCTGCTATGAACTTGATGAGCTTTTCGTAGCCTAAATAGAAGTATATTTCTTTGGCTTCTATCCTATTTTATAGATTTATGCTTGATAAATCGTCTGGTTGGTCTATTTTATGTTCAATATATTTATGGTTTACCATCTTATCTGGTCTTGGAGAAATACTTGTATACTCGATTGTGTTGAAGGGATTTAAAAGAATTTTTTTTTTTGACGTGTCCAAAATTATGTATATTTATATTTATTGGAATGGAACAAGCACATGTGCTATAGTCCTAAAATGCAAGCATTTCTCCTTTATTTAGTCATTTGAGAGCAACCAAGATTTTACGATTAAAATATGAAAGATACTAAATTAAGCATTCTAACCTAGTGACTATCATTCATGTCTAGGTTTAAAGGCTTGGCAAGCTGCAACTCAAATACAGATATCACTATCAGCGTAATTAAAACTATAGATCTTAGAAGAAATATGTATAATTTCCTGCTTTATTTAATAATATCATGTTTGTATATAAAAAGAAAGTATGTACAACAAATAAATAATAAGTAAAAAGACATATTTGATCTCTAAGTTCTATTGAAATTTCAATCTTATCTCTTAAGTGTATTAGAAATAAATCTATCTTTTAATTTTTTAAAAAATATACTGTGTTATTGACCATCCTAATGTTGTTAGTTTTTTAAATGAAAATTCTTAAATAACGTCTTACTTGCCATCTTACATGGCTTACATAAGTCAATATTCTTATAGTAAAACATACTTTTGGTCCCCTTAATTTTAATTTTGCCACCTAAATTCTATTTAAATCAAATTTACCTTTTACTTTAGATTTTTCTTATATTGCAGTACGTGAAGAAGATTTATAAAATATAACCGAACTTTCTTCAGCATTTAAAGTTACATTGACCTGACCATTTCAACTGAGGGTCATTGAGTCTGTGTGTGTCTGTTCTTCTTCTTTTTTTTTTGAAATTGAAACTAAGGAAGGAGTCACATAATAAACCTACTAATAACAATATATATAAATAAATACAGCTTCAAAATTTAGAAATACAATTTTACACTATCACATATTTGTTATGCATGAAGTCTCAACGACTATTTTAATGAACAATATAAATGTAATTTATTTTTGGAATATAGTTAATTACAATAAAAGCTATCACGTATAATACCATCTTATCTTTACATTACAGTGGAAGCAATCACATTCATAAAAAATTAGAGAGTAAATTGTTTTAAATAAAATTTAGGAAATAAGATTTAGAAAACCAAGAGTATAATTTTTCCAGGAGAATATGAAAATTTTACTTAAATGCATCATTTAAGATGCAAGGTTAAATGCCATATAAATACCTCCATTAAAAAATCTTGGTGTGGGAGCAAATTAAGTAACATTGTATATTTTTTAAAAGTTCAAGAGTAAATTTATAAAGATTTAAAGGGCAAGATTGAAAATTAAGTAAAAATTAAAAAATTAAAATTTTCTTTTTCTTGCCTAAATAATAAGTCACACTACTCTCAAACTACCGTGATTGGAAGCGGAAAGACCTACCACCACACTTACCTGTGAGATCCTAGTCAAAACTTAAATCTGAGAATCCAACATCATTGACGACATTTGATAGCACCACCATATTACAAAAAAAAAGAGTTCAAGACATTGATACTAAATAGAGTTAATTTATGTACAAGGGGAGTTAGAAACAAACTATGAGGACATAAGTTCTAAATATAATTCCAATTTTCAGATATCTTCGCAGAACATATCGACAAACCTCGATCCAGAAAAGAAAAACTTTCCAAGCTGTGCAGCACCCTCCATGCAATTCACATTCAACAAATTAATGACTCCAATCACCTCCACTAACACCACCATCAAATCTTTTCCCCACCAAACGACCTTAAAATCATGCTGCTCCAGAAGCAAAAATGATACTGATGTAATAAGAGCTGGCAAGAACAAGGAGAAAGATGTGATTAGCAATCTGAAAATTTATACATGGAATGAGGGTTTCAAACATAAACCAGCGAATTTAGATCATGCTTTTCACCTTCAGCAATGAAACTGCAGTGAATGCTGTCAACTAATCTAGAAAAGATTGATTAACTAGGGCTTATAGCAAAAGCATTTCATTGTTTAATTGGTGAGGATAACTAACTGCCATTATAACATTAAGACAATGCCTATAGTATGTCACTGCACCCTACAAGCAAAGGGCATTCTATCTTTACTCTTGGAATAAAAAAAATGTTTTTAATTCAAGAGAGACACAAACATAAAAGATTAAGTCCAACAATCTGCAGGACTTAGCAGTTGTAAATCCTACTGCATGTGTCTCTGTCTCTTCTACTACATTAAGTAAAATTCACCTACTCTATAAGTAAAATAAAAATTTTGCATTTGCAAAAGTACAAATGAACTTCAGTAAAAAGGATAGTGGCCCCGGGTGAACTTCAATTGTCAATAGACAGGACTTCAAATCCCAGAGATGACACTTACTGGGAGAGGAGAAATCAATTAATGCTTTAATCTCCAAAGTTATTATCCATCCCACTTGGTGATTTTCCCAAAAAGGGCGGATAAAAAAAATACAGATGATGATCAAAGGGGAGATTTGATAATATGGTCATATATAGAATTGCAACAGTATCCCAGATTCCAATGTCACACTAGCTACAGTAACTATACAAGTCTGCTAGATGATCCACCAACAGAGTAGCAGCACACAACAATTAGCTTTTGTACTTTTTCTGTATTTATCTTTCCTCCCAGCTCTATTTAGGATCTAGAATATCTTACCTGTGTAAACTCGGGTCATTCACAAGCTATCTTGGTATCAAAGCTGCTGAGGCAGATGGCAAATGCCTGAAAAGCTGAGATCGGGTACCGGTAATCCATCGTGAACAAATCCTTCGCAACTTTTCCAAATTGCAGGATAATTTTATCATGTTCTGGTCCAGCAGGTCCATTTCCTGGTGAAGCCACCAGCTGGAAGTTTTTAACTGAAGCAACTGTGACTCGTCCATGAAAGTTTAAGCACCAACACTGGAGCTGCTCATGCCACCTGGGAGCCTTGTTTTTCAACACAAGTACCCCATCCTTTTGTTCACCCAGGGGTCCAGATAAGAAGTTATCCACACGATTTGATTTTGACCGGAAAAATGAAAATGATGGAACACTATCTAGACTGCCAAGAGAAAACTCAGTCTGAGTAGGGGCTACCCCACCCGGTTCAATTGCAGAAGCAGGAATGGCATCCATGAGACAATGCATTCTCCTTGGCCCTCTGGAACCTAGCACATTTAATTCATACGAGATGTGGGCCACTGGATAGTTACCAGTGGGTACCCTGGGAGATACTTGCTTTAGATTCACCAGCCTAGTGGAGCGACTTTTTGTAGTCTTTGCCCCAACATGAGGTGGCTGGCCATCGTAAATTGTGAACCTTGTTCCCAGAAAATTTGATCTAAGTCAAAGAGAAGAGAATTGTATAAGTCTTTTGCACAAAAATAACTGGAAGAAAGAACTAGTCTCGGTGCGTGAGATCGCACCTCAATTTCCCAATGTAGGTGTTGCTTCCCTTTGACATATCATCAGCATTGAGAGAGATGATATAATCCGTGCAGGTGGGACGCCTGCACTTGCGAGCAGCCAGAAGGAACTTCCCATCATCAGCTAATGCTGCAATTGAAATGAGGCAACGGCCAAAGAGGTAACAGCAAACACAATATTAGGGTTAGATTTTATTATCCAAAACCAAAAGTTAATATATATATATATATATGACATTATCCTGCAGAGTTCACTGTCAATTTCAAAGAAAGACATCAACCAAAAACTTTTATAAGTCAGAATCTCAAGAGTCCTATTAGAAGTAAATTCAGGAAAAAATCATCATACTACATCTTCAGGAAAGTTATGCAGAACAACCAATTTTATCATTTAAACTGTACCCAGCAGGTCATGTGCTCCTCACCATTAGTTAAGCTGAGGAACAAATAATATGTTTGAGTGGACCGGCTGCGTTTTATAAAGCACTGAAGGAGATGATCCCTTGGACCAGGCTGCCAAAATTAATCACAAAATATAACATGTTATTCATTCATCAATAATAAGATAAATATAATCTCTACCATAATAAACGACAAGCTTATTGTTGCATTCAATTATCATGGCCTTCTAGAAACAAGAGAATCTTTATGGCAAAACATGATAGGTGGGAGGACAAAAAGATAAAAAAAGACAAGCATTCATCACCAACAGAGGCATCTTTGGTTACCCACTCAACTTGGTCCAAAGCAGCCCTTCCCTTTTTCACTTTTTGGTGGATACCTCCAGAAAGCTACCCAGCCAAAATATACTATTCTTCTCAAACTAGCAAAGACATTGGCTAGCACAAGAAATAACTGCTCACTCTAAGATGGGTCAAGGTTACCCTATAATAACTGTAAAGCTGTTCTGATGCTGCTAAACGTGATCCTTTAGAATATATTAGAGGGAAATTAAACAGCAGTTTCCATACAGCACTTAAACCCAACCACACACACACCAAAAAAAAAAAAAGTGTGCATGACCATTTACCTGTCCCAAGTACCATTGGACAGTAATTTCACCTGAAATTTTAATAGCATCAAGAGGATGCGGGGTAAAGAAAACTATATGGAAGATCAAATGTCTTCAGATTTTAGATTTCAGCTAAAATGAAATTATCTCAAGGTATGAATAGACCAAAATAAAATATTTCCAAACATGGGGCAGGGGGTATTTACAGGCATCTTTACCATTTAGCCAAACAAGCATTTATTTCTGCAAAATCTAAACATCACCAACCAAATGGAGCAAGGGGGGCACAAGAGGAACTGATTTTATATATCCCAAAACAAACCAAAAGTTAAAAATTTAAAACAAATTACTAAAAAACTAGTAGAAAATGCACTAAACATTGGGAGATCTCAGCTCTACTATTGAAATTTACCCTTCAAGTTGCATGAGGAACTGAAGCATCCATTTTCTAGTTTTAGAACAATCTTAACACAGTTAAATACAACTACCAAACAATGATGTAAATCATTATCACAGGCAAGTAAAAAAAGTCATAAAATTGGAAAACCAAAAACAACAGAACATGCTTTCCTTTCCTCGATTCATTCACCAAATTGAAATTTTGTGAATCAATACCCAAATTAGCCAAAAAAATTCTTATCAATAAAAATCATGCACCACCGCACCTTGATCCTGGTAAACAATTAAAGCCAAGAGCTTGGCTTATCATAAAAGGAATGTGTGAAAGCCACTTCGTTTAAAAAATTCAACCATAGACTAAAATCAAAATTTGCAGCCGGAACCACTGACAGAATGCATATATTTCACCTAAAACAGCATAAAATTTAAGCTTTTGACAGCCATAAGCGATGAAAAAGCCTTACTTTACTTCACTCACTGATAAAGTAACTAAGTACCAAAATTAATTTTGCAGCTAAAAACCCACAAACAAAAAAAGCATGTCTTTTTTGTTATATGGCATAAAAATTCATATGTTTCATCGGCTGCATTGGCACAGACCTGCTTCACAGAGATAGGAAACGTTATTTTTGAGGATACTTCAGGGGTCTTCACGATCTCCTTGGTGATCTCCCTCCAACTCCGGCAGACGCCGGCACAAGCCACCACACTCTTCCGTGGCGGCCAAGAGCTCTCCGACGCTTCAATCCTCATTAGCACCTCTCTGAGCAGCTCCTGCGGCATATTCGCCCAACAACTCTGCTTCAAGCCATCGATGACCACCCCTATCGGACCTTCCTGAACCACACGGCGCGACCTTGATCTCATGTCCTGAATTATGCTCCGAATTAAAGGCATGGATTTGGATTGTCGCTTGCAGATACCAACAACGGTTCTAAGGTCTATTTACACGGAAAGAACAGGTGGGTAAGTGAGGGGGGGAAAAGTGAAAAAGAAAACTGGGTATGATTTGAGCGTTGATTGAGGAAAATTTTCCCGGAAATTCCCTTTACTCGAGAATAAAAAACTATTTTCTTTTTGTAGTTTGAGAGATATGAAGAGATGGATGGGCTAAGGGACACACAGAGAGAGGGTCAGTAGTTTTTGCTTTGAAGATGTGAACTAAAAAGCTGAATATATCAGATAAATCCAATGCTACTGTAAATTACATCGACGGGGAAAGAGACAAAAGTGGGGAAGCGAAATTGCATTGTGATTGCTGAGAAAATTTTATCTATCTTTAAATTGAGAAATTGTTATATCATTAACGGGTATGAACTCATCGTAAAATAATTTTCATATACTAAATTATTTATAAATTTTAATCTAATATAATAATTACAGTTGCTTGTTATATTTGATAGTCTACATGATTGACATCTTGCATTTTTATGAGCTTTTTTATTAATCTTAGCTGTATAAGCTTTAACTAATTAGTTACCGATGCATTGTATATGGATAAATATTTATTACAATAATATTAAATTATAATTATATATTAATTATTTATAAAGAGAATTAGATAAAAAATTAATATACAACTAACAATTTTAAAAAATATCTTATAAAATAAAATATTATCATATTATTATATATATTATTAAATAATTAAAATTGATATTACAATATAATAAAAGACTGAATTAACAAAATTTTTCATGTACATTAAATTATATAAAATAAATTTAAATATTTTTCTTATTTTTGAATATCATAAGTTAAATTAAAGTCAAACTACTTGAAATTGTTCCAAATAAATGTTGCACTCCTTAAAAAATAATTCATTTATACCTTTACAATGCTAAATGATAAGCTTGCTTATAAGTGGATAATAATTTATCTAATAGAAAATTTTTTAAAGTATAAATATTATATAAATAGTAATAATTATAGAGCCTCCAAAAAAGGCCATGAAGGAGAAAAAAAGAAAAAATCCAAGGTAAAATGGGGAAGGAAATTAGGAATGTTTAAAAAATAAAAACTCTTGAAAAATAGCTAAAAGAATAAAATATTTATAGAAAAATAGAGTTAAAAGAGAAATATTTAATACAATAAAAATTAAAAAAATTAAGAAAAGAAAAAAGTTATCTCTCCAATTATTTAATTTAACATTCAAGTAGATAATTGATTTTAGATTAATTTTACTAAAAAGATTAATTTTAAATTCAAATATTTCAATAATTAGATATTATTTTTAAGATAATAATTATTGTTAATATTAATATTTAATAATATAATTTATAATAAGAATAGATTTTTTTTAATGACAATAAATTTTTCATTTACCATATTAATGCATTGCAAAACAAAATTTTAAAATAATAACTTTATATTATAGACAACTCATTAAATATAATACATAAATTATTATTTATTTGTTGACTAAAATTTTATATTTTAATACAAAATATTCTTCATTTTCTAATTCACATGGAATAGAGAAATAGTTTTTGGCAAGAAAACATTAACAAGGGACTCATATTTAAGTGTTTTCTAAAAGTTGTATTATAATAGAAATTAAAAAAAAAGTTCCTTCCAAAATTTAAAAAAAAACTATATAGATACATAATAATATCATGGATTTGCTACTTTCTTAAAAATCATGAACAATTATGTTTATGAAACTACAAATTATAAAAACCTTGATAATTAAATTAAAAAATTTGATATAATCATAAATATAAAATAGTTTGATTGAAACTTAAGAAAAACATGTTAAGAACATGGATAAAAAAAAGATTAGAAAAACAACATAAATATTTGAAAAAATATAACTAAAAAATGTAATTAATTAGATTATAAAATTAGACCTATCAATCCTGACCTATATTCATTCATCTTTCTATATCCATTCTTATTCTGTTCCATTTATATCCATCTATTTCAACCTTAGGATAAATATGAGTTAAGTTATTATTTACCCATTGAAATGAGAGTCATATTAGGTCAATTCATGAATAATAATTTATTCATTTATATTTATGAGAAGTAGATGTGCATTATATAAATTAATATTATAAAATAAAGAAAATATTATAATGAAATATCTTTAAAATTTTAATATAATTTAAATATTTTTAAAATTAATCATTTTAAATGAAATATTCTAATATTTTTATATACGTAAAGATATTAATTTCTTTTGTAAAAAAATAAAATAAAGTTTAATTGTCTGTATTAAAATTTATATAATTTACTATTTTTACTATTAAAACTTAAATATAATCTTAAAGTTACTTTTTTTAATTTTTTATTTAAAAATATTATAATATAACGTATCACATGTAATGTACCATATAGTTATACATTATATCCTTAACTATATTTTGCAAATATCAGTACACCAAGAATATCTGTTTTTATTTTTTATGTGATACTTTGCAATTGAAATCTAATTATTGATATATATGTAATTTTAAAAGTGTGATTTATTTTTCTAAAAGAATTCATATAATTTATAATTTTAAAATTTTTAATTTTATTATAATGTCTATTTTAAATTAAATAAGTTTTATTTAATGTATACTAATTTTAAAATATTTAATCAACTACGTTTAATATTAAAATAATTTTAAGAAATTAGTGTCAAGAAAATGAGATAAAAATTATAATTTTAAAAAGGAAATAACAATAAAAAATAAAAATTTTGATAACATAAGTTTATTTTAAAATAATAATAATAAATATAAAATAGTTATAAAAAATAATATTAATAAAAATGATAAAATATAAAATAATAATAATTTGATGGATAAATAACTGAGTTAGGTTAACTATATATTCAAAAGTTATGGGCTATTCATGACTTATTTAAAATTTTATATTTGATTCTAAATGGATAAACCATTCACTTTTGGCTCAATTTATATTAATCATAATCCATCCATTTACCACTTCTATGTAAAAAGGAAAAATAAATTTACAATTATCATAGTAAAAATTCAAAAGATAAACCTTTATGTTATTTAGTAGAAAATATTGTCAATACCAAACTCAAACTTTTTTAAAAAGAAAATTGTGTTATTAAGAATAGACTTGATATCAAATTTAAACTTTTTTTTATGATTGTAAGTAGGGTTGTTCATTTATATATACAAGCAAATGGAGATTTTATCAAATAAATATGAAAAAAAAATACATTGTAGATGAGAGATTACAAATTTTAAGTTGAATCTAAAATATGATAAAAATAAGGATAAAAATATTTCTATTTAAATTAAATGAAGATACAAAAATAAAATTTTTTAAAATAAAATAAGATAGAGATAGAGATAAAATGACTTTCAAATTTTAAAATAAAAAATGCTATTGAGTTTATTTATAAATTGAGTTCAATTACTAATTTGTAAAAATTTTTAGTAACAACATCACATAGCAATTCTGCTTTTTTGATAATTTCCTCTAAAAAGTATAATTATCTCTTTCTGTTAAAAAATATGTGAAATAATCAAAGAATTTACCTGATGAAATAAACCATAAAACTTTTCCAATTTTTATACATAAAAAATCTAATAAACTAATAAGAATAGATTAAGTTATAAATCTTTTAAGAAAATAAAAATTCAATGAAATAAAACATTCATAACTAAAAATGGACAATCAAATTAGAACAATAATAATATAAAAAAAGCAAAATAAATTGTAAAAAAGAATCTATATGATAAAAACATTATTAAGCAATTACAAAAGATTAAGAAGCCGTTTGATTCAAACTGGGAAAGGAATTAGAAAAGGAAATTAGGAGAAGAGAAAATGAATAACTCTGATTATCCAGTCTATTTGATTCAAAGGGAATGAAATTCTTCAATTCCCTTTGTTGTTATTTGGTTCAATAAAGAGGAATTAACCAAATTTTTGCACTAAATTCATTTGTGTTAGAAAATTTACTTTACGCATCAACCTGGTTTCTTGAAAAAACTTTACATGAAATATTTTAGGTAAGACTTAAATTTTTACAAACAATTCTTTGTCTCTTCATGGAAGAGCTTGCATCCAATACTAAGGATTTTCCTTCAAGGTTTTCCACAGATAGAGGAGTCTGTCTTGGGCAGCAGAAGATCCTATAGCCACAATGGCAGCATGTCGCAAAGCTTGCCATTAATATGAGTTCTCCACATGTGATTGTTGTTGAGCCCACTGCCAAGGGTGTAGACAAGCTACACCTGTATATGATTGTTTGAGTTGATTGGATGAACTGTTAAGAAGTTATGCGTGGTTCATGGAATCCTCTTCTATTTGAACAAGGAGTGATCGTTAACATGCTTTTATTGCCTTTATGCATGTTCCATGCAAAAACCTCATCACGTGCACTTGAAATTACCTGCTTAACTGAAGATCCATTATCACAACAGCATTGACTACCTGTTTCATTGCTCCACCAGCAAAGTTACAACAATGCCATGATTGCTTTATAATAACTCTATCTGGCACCAAATTACCACAGCCAACTGTTAACCCAGGGTAGGTTAGTCTTATACACTAATTAACAAAATCAAGCAAACTCCACCACATTGCTAACTCACTTCCTTCCAATTTTTCTAAGTCAAGATTGTTAAGTTAAAGAAACCCTTAAGCAAAAACACACCTTGAAGCACAAAAATTACGCTAACCAAGATGTGCAGGATACTATAAGACACAGCCCAAGTCCAATTGCATATATCTATGGTAGTCACTAGTTAAAGGAATCCTATGTAACACCAATCAGATCAGAGAACACTGGTATTGACCATGAATTCAATGAAAGTTTAAAACATTCACATTATTCACAAAATATGTCATATCCAAAATACAAAAAGTCAATAACTAGGTATTGACCATGAATTCACCTAACACAAAGTCCAAAAAATAGGTTATCAAATATAAATTTCAAATTTGTTGTCTGGAAATACTATAATAAAACAAGTATATGATTATATAGTTGATGCAACCTAAACAATACCTACCAATATCTAATGCATTGGTAAGCACTGATACACTAAGGATGAAACATAACCAAGAGAAGGCTGTATGATCCATCTAAAAGGTCCTTTAGAGGTTAGAGCAAAGATTCCTAACAATCACTTGTAAAAGAAATACTTGCATGGATAGTTAATAATGTAACCTAAGAGATATGATAAACCCTCCAAAAAGATGTAGCATATTATATAAAGTTCACATGCTAGGCACTTGATGCACTACCGAAGGAAGAGACTTCATGGACATTAAGCTAGAGCCATCATTGAATGAGAAAATGCAATCAATAATATAGGGTAAAAAACAGTTAAAATGTGGAGAATAAGGCTTTACTTCCTAAAGAAAGGAGAAACGAACCACTATTGATGAAAATAATTAAAGTGGGTACATTCATAATAGATAATCCATAAGATTTGAATTTTATCTTCAAATAATAAAATAAATAAAGGGTGGTTATCAAGATAACCACCCTCTAACATGTATTTTAAAAAAGTGGGAGTTAACAAAGAGATTAACCTCTCTCTTCAAAAAATTGATCATCATCAGAATTTTTAGAAAAAGAAACATCTCTCTCTTTCATTCTGTGAATTCTCTGTGTGTAAGGAGAAAAAGGTTCTGGTGGAATTGTAGTGAACAAGTAAGCAAGAGTTTGGGATTCGTAATTCTTTACTGCTGCGTGGATTGGTGGATTGTGGCTGTACATTAGTGGATTACGACATTAGAAAAGATCAAGCAAGGAATCCAAGTATGTATTATTCCGCATTTATTATTTTTGGATTCTCTAGAAATTATCCCTTCAACTATAATAGAGTAAACAATAAATGAAATGGCAAAACTTAAGCAGGAAAACCAATGAAGGGAACCGGTAAGCTTTTGGGCAACAGTTCAATTTATTATAGTTTAACAACTTTGTAGCCAAAACTAGAAAGTAGACTTCATGTGAGTGATAGAATTTGGATCTACTTGATAAAGATAAGTGACAGCCACAAATGCCATGTCTACGATTAATTTCCATAATTTATTCACCAAGTTCGGGGTGAATGTCAAATAAAACTCAAAATGGTTAACATATCAATTAGAATTAGCTAGAATGCAAATTAAAATTAGACTCTGCAAATCATATTGAATCTTGATATGCTTTCATAAATGACGAGAAAAGTACTATCAAGAAGTAAATATTTCTATGAAATTACCTGAATTATTTAACATTTGACATTGGCATAAATTCTAAAGCATGAACAGTCTCCGGGCACAAAAATCAAAACTTAGAGGCTATGGACTAGATATATTTTCATATTGATTGAGAAATTAACATAAAAAACAAAATGATTAAGATAGAAACACTAGTAGTTTATGTTTTTGCATGTTTACCCTATACCATTTTGTCATATAATTCCAAATTAATTAAGAAATACACAAAACAAATAGAATGATTGAAACAGAGAGAGAATGAGTGAGAGAGAAAGAGCAAAAATGCACTAGATGCTCATTACGAGATTGTAAAGGTGATGAAGGAATAGGATTCCTATGAAAAGATGAAAAAATGCACGACTAGTTTTTGCAAAATGTAAAACCACAAAATAGGATTCCTTCAAAATCTGGGGGATCAATGTATCCTAATTTAGGATAACTCTATTTTGAAAAAAAAAGAGGGAAGGGAATCAACTTTTTTTGAACCATATACACACAAAGGGAATAAATACCTTTTATTCTCTTTCCCTATTTTGAATACCTTGAAACAAAAGGCCCTTAAAAGTAGTAAGATCCCGTATAAGAGAAAAAAAAATTACATAAAAGTTTTCATATTAGAGAAGATGATAACAAAGTATAAAGAGAAAAAATAAACATATTTTAATTTGAAGAGCTTTTTTGAGGAGTTTCTTATGAGATCGAAATAATTTGGTATTTATAACTTCTAATGATAGATAAAAAGTAATTCAAATTTAAATTTTTGTTAAAAATTAATTTAATATTAAAAAATAAATGGAAAAAAAATGACAAATTGACATGTGGTGAATTATGGGAATGATATTTATCATAGAAAATAAGAAATATTACGGCTAATATATAATATATAGATTAATGTGGATTCTAATAAAATGTAAGAAGTTAATCATTTGAATAACTAAATATAATAATTATAATTAAAATTGTTATACTAATTTAAAATTTATAAATAATTTAATGTTTAAAAATTATTTAAAATTACTTCATATAATATATGATATATATATATCTAAGAATTTCTATTCACTAGAGGGAGATAGATATGTTAATAATATATTAGTAATCTTTAAACATATCTATCAATAATAGAACTCTTATGTGGGAAAGATTATGATACATCACTAATATTGTAATATACTGGCACACTAATAAATTTAACTACACATTAATTTTTTTAAAAATTAAATCTTTCATGTTATGATATGATTACACATTAAGCTTTCATTTGGCTCACCATATAAGACTCAATATAATTAAAACTTTTATAATGTTTGAGAATTTCAAATAAATTATATAACTTGTTTGAAAATCTCATACTGTGCATCTAATTTCCTATATGGTTATTGATTCCTTTTTAGAGAAAATAAGGACTAATAGTATCATGTTAAGATTAATTTAAATTATTGAAATTATAAGAGCTCTTTTTTGTCCTTTTCTTTCTCATTTATTAAAAAAAAGTAATTTCTTTCATGTATTAAAGAAATCTCTTTTTATCTTTTTCTTTTATATATGTAAAGGCATTCTTGTCAAATTATTTATTTTTTTAAATTTATACATTCTTATAAAATATGACAACAAACACAAAATATGATAGTTTTATACAATTTTCATCTTAGGCTATTATAGATCACATGTTGTATAGTATATTATATTATCCTATGCAATACTATATTATACAATCTAATAGTCTTTATATTATATTATACAACATGCCAAACGAAGCTTAAGTTTATATTTTTTTTCTCAAAGTCAAATATTTCATGTTATATAATAATATATTAATTATTAGATTTAATAGTACATCAGTATATCACCGTAATCATCTCATATGTTATTTGCATTGAGAAAATATTATTTATCTTTAAATTAATAAAATGTTATCTCATTTCATGTTTCATTAAAATAAATTAAAAAATATAAAATTTAATGTTAAGGATTGCACATTCATATATAGTTTTTAAATAATATCAAATCCTAGGAAATAAGGAAAAATGAAAAATGAATTTAGGTCCAAATATTGTAAATCATGTATAATTAACCTAATGTTATAATAATATGACCAAATCACACATAATTGATTTAAAAAATATGAATCTTAATCATAATTAAATTGATATACAATAAATAAAATATTATTTTTTACACGTGTGTGCATATATATTTAAAAATATAATAATTTTATAATATTATCGATCTATGGGATGAGATAAAAAAAAATTTTGCCGCACCTCTAACATTTTATTCAAAATAAAAATTTGTCTCATATCTTACAAGGTGAAATATTATTACTATATTCACACTTCATCGATACAATTCCCACAAAACATTACAAAATTAAGGTGTTTTACCACCTTAAAGATAAGTAAATGTAGATAGTGTTTGGTTCACTTTGGGAGAATAAAAAAATCATGGAATCAGATAATGTTTAGTTCAATTAGAAAATGAAATCACACTTTTACCATTCTCTTTATTCATGTTTGGTTCAATAAATAAGCAATGATATTATAATAAAAGTTTAAAAATAATAGTAAATTTTTAAAAAATATAATTAATTTAACAAAAATAGATTTTTAACTTATAAATTCATAATAATCTTTCACATTTTAAAAAATTTAGCAAAATCAATAGTTGACATATACATTTTTTACTTATATCTTTTCACTTTTAACTATAAATTGAATTATATCATTTTTCAGAATATAAGTTCACATATTTTACAAAATATATATTTTTTTAAATTTGATTATATTAATTGATTAACTTCTTTTAAGCCCTCTAAATACCACTAATTCACTGAGCAAGGGATTTCAAAACTGGAGGGGAAGAGAAGGTTTCAGAGTGGCGGAATCAATTAAAGTCAGGAAAGAGCATCAAATTCCATAACATATGAAGCAAACAATGAGTAAAGGAGTCAAATTGTTAATTTCGTTTCCATTCGAGTAAAACTCTCAAACCAAACGCCACCGTAGTGTCCACAATTATAAATCAAATTTTTTTGACTATGTTTATATTAAGAAAAAAAGAGAACGGAAGCGAACAATTTCGATTGCCAGCATAAAATACTTATTTATTATAAAATGTTGCATTTAAATTATAATTGTCGGTCACCGCAAGAGTTTACTCCTTTTTTATTATTATTATTGTTTGAATCATAGGATCATATATTTTTAAAAATTTTAATATTTTTAAAAATATAATTTATGAAAAATTAATTTTAAAAATGTGACAATATCATATTTAATTTTTTTTAAAATATTATTAAAAATATTATAATATTATTTTTAATTAATCTATATATTTTAAAAATATTATAAAATTATCAAATATCCTCATCAAAAATTAAATAATCAATGGTGATAGATAGTCATCAATAATTGGTGATTGCTAGTGATGATTACTAATAATAAGTGGTCACTGATAGAAGTTACATATGATAGATGGTAACCATAATAGTCATTTATTGTGAGTACTAGTTAACGATTACCATTAATAATGGATAGTAATAAGTAGTAGTCAATTGAGATATATGGTGATAAAATGAAATATTAATAACAATCAAATTTAACAAAATGGTGGATAAAGTAGTAAATATTATTAAAAAAAATTTATATCATAAAAATATGAGATACTTATTTCTTTTATGAAAATATTTTAAGAGAATATTAATTTGAGAATATGAACATTTCAAAAAATATTTTTTTAAAAAATTTGAATCAAACATAAGAATTCTACATTCTCTTAAAGTATTTTTGAATATGTTAAAAAAAATTACAAATCAAACGTCATTTTAAAAGAAAATATTTTTATACTACAATCATTTTGACAGCATTTTTTTTTATAACAATAAGTTGTTAAATTACTAAATACACGTATGCAAAAGATTAAATATTGAACTTTGGATAAAATAAAAAATAGAAAGCCTAAAAAAAAAATATCAGATATCATTTTAACCAAAGGTTTTCAATAATTTGATGGCACCTTTGAAAATACCATTATCTGTTTCTAAAATATTTCGTTTTTTATGTTTTATCTTTGTTTGTTAAAAGTAACGAGATAGTGCTATTATTATCGAAAAATTCCGGTGTGCAAGTAAAGCACCGTTAAAGTCTGCAATTATACAAGTAGGACTTACTCAGTAATGGTTTTATCTCTTATCAACGGAGCAATTTTTTTTTTACTATAAAAATAATATAAGCTTAATTTTATTTAAATATTAAAGATAAATACAATAAGAAAGGAAGAGAAAAATAAACGTGATTATATTATAAAATAGAATTAATTTTTTATTTTTTAGGTGACAAGAATCATTTTTTTATTTTATAGAATATACTATATTTGGCTGTATTTTTTTCCCCTTGGAAAGTAGTTGTATTCTTTTAAGTTTAATTTTATAATGTAATTCGTAATGTTGCAAATCATTTATCTGATAAGGTGGAGTGATGTGTTTCACTTTATTTTATTTTAGGAATAATTACAAATCATATATTTTATCAATTTTCATTTCAATCCACCTGTGTTTTATGCCGACCAATTTTCTAATATTAACACTTTTTTCACTTAATATTTTTAATTCAATTTTTAATGAAATATTTCATAATAAGTTAGTTAAACACACTCAAAGAAGAGAGTGAAACATAATTTTTTATGTGAATTGATATTCAAAATTCTTTTCAATAGAACTAAAAAATTATATTAATCGTGTTTCTTTATTTTAAATTTATAAATTACATGTTATTATTATATTCTTTACAAAATTATTGGTAATGCAATATATGAATTTTATTATTTAGAAATATCAAGAGTTCTAATTGATTTTTTTTATTCATGTCATATATTGTAATAATTTTTTTTATTTAAGATGTGTTATAAAAAACGAGGAGATGAAACTAATATATTTTAGTCCTTGTTAAAACAGGCTTTAATCCTTGCCACGTGTTGTTCTAAGATGCTTCATCTTGTCGTATGGTGTCGCAAAGTTTAATATTTTTTTTTTTGCCTATTTTAACTTTATAATACTATTTTTTTTTACATCCTCTTCAACTAAGTTGAACTCTTAATCCTTGCTATAAAATCATTATGTAATACCACTAAATTTGTTATTTTGATCATTATTACATTTTTCTAACTTAATTTGGCTAACTTGCCAACTTATTTGAATTATAATTTTACAACTTGCCACTGTAATAAATAATATATACTAGAGATAATTATTTTTATTAATAAATGTTGTAGTTATTAATTAATATTAAAAAATAATAAATTAAAATTTATTTTTACTTGAATTAATAAAAATTTTCAATTTCAATCTTATTTAAATAAATATAATATAAAATAATATATTTAATTTTATGTGATTTATACAGAATATTCTTTAATAACAATAATAGTTGACAATTTTTATTTTTAGATGAAAGTTATTTATTAAAATATATTATAAAATTATCAATAAAAATAATTAAAAATATATGTTAATTATCAAGTTCATAATTTATATTTGACCAAGTAGACATGTACTCTTTTTTACACTATAAATTTTAACACTAATAATAAATTAAATTTAAATTTAGTGTTATCAATAAATATGGTAGTATTAATTTTTAAAATTTGTATTTGTTATGATTGAATGCATATTTTTACAATGATTGATAATTGATATTGATGATACATAATAAAAGAATAATAATATATTATTTTTAGTTAGCATTTAACAAATTAATTAGGAAATAAAAATAATATGATTGGATTTAATCACAATAAATGAAAAATAAATATCAGCAAGAAATTAGCAATCATGCTTATAACAATAAATGCATATCCAAGCAATGAATTTTTGAAAAAGATAATAATATAGGGAATTTCACTTTCTAAAAAGTTGAATGTTTTTACCATTAACATGTTTTTAATATATTAAATTTTTTATTTTTTATTTTAATTCACTTACTTTAAGATTTGAAAATTTTTGTATTTCTACCATTCACTTGTTCTAGAAAGCTGAATATTTCTACCATTAAATTGCTTTTAATATATTAAAATTTGTATTTTTTTATTTTAATTAACTTATTTTAAGATTTAAAAAAAAAGAAATCTAATGATAGAAATATTCAATCCCTTAAGAGATGGGGTTTATTATAGCATTATCTTTTTGAAAATGAATTAGTACATTTAACTAAAAATTATTTTGTGGAATATCTCTCTTACTTAAATTTACATAAACACACACGTATTATTATTAAAATTAAAAAGAGGACGTGGATTTGTTACACTAATTTTTGGATTATAAAGTCAATTTATATAATTTTGCATTGATTGCTTGTTTAAATTGAGAATCAATATATTAATAGATTTAATATACAAAATAAGAAAAGACAAGTAAGTGATGTGGAAAGGCACAAAAGGTTAGTTATCAATGCATATTATTAAGCACTGAAAGAAGGACATGGATCTATTCTACTTATATTTTTAGCTTTTCTTACTAGGTCTTTTTATTAAATTTATATATATGTATAATATATAATGGTGTAAATTTTTGTAATATTAATTAATGGTTAAAACTTAAATAAGGGTAATTTAAATATATTGAACATACAATTTTTTTGTCATACAATAAGTTAATTTGTTACTAAATAATTAGAATAAATAATATAATAAAACATTCAAAGAAGAACAAGTAATTTATTTATCCATATTATAATAATTATTATCGATGGATAAGTTAAAACATTTAAAATAAATTCTTCAAAATAATAACTTTTAAGTAAAAATCCTATACATATGTGTTTTTATTAAGTACAAAAAAAGAACACATGGATTTGTTTCACATATTAGATTACAAAGTCAATTTATGTGATTCTATGTTGGTTGCATGTTTAAATTGATTAATATATTAATGGATTTGATCTACAAAATAATCAAAGAAAAGCAAGTGAAGTGGACAAAATACAAAAGTACAAAAGTTTATGTAACAGTACACTTTTTTAATAGGGGGATACTAATTATAAACTTGATTATCATCATTATTAATTAAAATTTATATTCTTATTTCATGTTTAGTTTAAGAATTTTTTAAACATATGTTTATCATTTTAAGAAAAAAAAAAGACGTCACTTTCGAAAAAAAATACTTTTCTCATCCAAGTCTCATAATGATAGGCGTATAAGAAAAAATAAGCAAAGTTAAATTTATTAAATTTTAAGTTTTTTATTTTACTCATATTTTTACCCTTTTCATAAGTTTTTATGAATATTTATATGTAATATATGATGGTAAAGTTTTTTTTATAATATTTATTAATGCTTCAAATCAATAAACAAATATAAAATAAAAAGTTACTCTTTACTTAAACTTCATCTTCATATACATTGTATAATATTATAAAAGTTAATTAAAAAATTATTTTCATTTTCCCATTCATTATATAATGATTAAAATCCTGTTTTGATCCTTAGAATATTAGGTTTTTATCAATTTTATTCATGAGGTGAGATTTGTATCAAATTAATCTTGAAAATTTAAATCCAAATAAAATTCTAGTTTCCCTAATAAATATTAGCCATCTAAAATAAGAATTAAAATTTGACTTAATCTTAAATTTTTAAAAATTAAATTGATATAGCTCTAATTTTAAATAAATAATTAATAGAAATTTAATATTTCAAGAATAAAATATAATTTTAATTTTATATAATAATTATAATATATAAATTTTATTCAATTTTAATTTAATAATAAACTGAATATAATCTCGTGCATGGTCCACGGGCACACTTACTAGTATTTGTCGTTCTGAACTTGGAGTGCAATCCATCCACCCATACCCATAATTCATAATTATAATAAAAGCAGCTTTTTGTTAATGACGTACAAATATATTTTCAATTATTTACCTCTTGTTTGACAACATTAAAAATAAGATTTCATTTTATTTTTAAATAAATTCTTTTAAAAAATAGTGTTTAACTTTAAATATAAATGGAATTCATTTTATTTCATTTCATTTACAATTCCTATTTTAATTATATTTTTGTCATTATGAAATTCATCCAATTTAGTAAGGATTTCACTAGAATTCATTTCATTTAACTAAAAAAATATTTTTTATGAAAGTTTTACCTTCTTTCTGGAATTATATTTATCATTATATCATCAAATTTTACTTTTTAATTAAATTTTATATTTTTAATGGATTTCAAATAAAATAATTAATTTATAAATAAATTAAAATTATTATTTTTAATAAAGTAATTAAACAATAAAGTTTGTTTATAAATGAATTGAAATCATTTCAATTGAAATGAAATCAATTCTAAAAAAATTACATGCAAAATGGAGCATTAGTGCGGCCAAAAAGAAATAATTGAATTAATTAATGCATTACTTAAATTGACTCGGATGACATACGGTATTTCATATGAGGAAAATAAATAAAATAATTGACCTAAAAAAGCAGGTACAATTTGTATATTTATATAGTATGATCCATTTGGAAGCTTAGATGATTGATTTTTTTCCCTTTTCCCTCCTTTCATTATTAGAGTCTTATGACGGTTGCACATGTGCTTTGAATGATAAGCAATATACATGTCACATGTAGTATTATGAATACAATTTTGTTGCATTTAGAAGTGTGAATGGGATGGTATGGAGGGGGAATTAAGTCTGTAATATTTGTCTTTATTTCAAAATATTTTATCTTTTTTTTACACTTATGTATATAAATAGAATTTTCATTATTTATTTCTATCTTTATTAAATATTTAAATTTTTGTATCTACCTCAATCTCACCATTTTATTTAAATAATATGTATTTATTTATATTTTATTATAATTTTTTAATAAAAATTAAAGATATTCATTTACTTTTATTTTATTTTTAATTATAATTTATCTATATTTTATGATATTTGCAGTATTTATCCATATTTTATTATTTTTAATAAAATAATAATTACATAAAAATTTTAACGAAACTAATACAATAGAGAATAATATAAATTCTTTTGTTAATGTTTATGTTTAAATTATATACGTAGTTTTAATTTTTCTTTTAATACTATATCAAATTTATATACAAATATATAATATTTATTTATATATCGTATGATATAAGTATGGGAAGGGTTGGGTAGTATAGTTTATACCTTCATATCTGCACGAAATTTTCACAAAAAATTATTGTGCTCACATCTTTATTTATTTTTAAAGTCTCATATCCATCGAATAGTAAAAAATTGAGGATATTTATCAATTACAAGTCAATTTATCATCCCATGAAATGACAGAAAACATTCTAATTTTATGACATGATATGGTATTCGGATTGTTTCCATGGAATCTATAAATATTTCCTGATTTTAGCTAGCAAAATAAAATATGGAATAAATTTTCAGTTGAATAAAATAATAATCTTTATTTTATTTTATTTTATTCAATTTTTTTATTATAAATTGTTTTTTTTTTTTGAACACTAATATATACACATGCACGCATGTGTGTGTGCATAGAGAAAGAGAGAGACCCAGACCATGACGTCCTGTTAATTTTTCAAGGTAACTCGCCCTACTTGTGTGAACAAGCAAAAGTTGACAATTGTTGCACCAAAATAAATAAGCAACTACTTCTCTATTTTGTGACGATTTTGCTATAAACTACTTGAAATTTGTTAATTTATTTTTTTGCCTCTTTTTTGTCTTTATTATGATTTAGGCAAAGTGTTACGGCATTTATAACAATGGAAGCGTAGGGTGACAAGCTGTTAAAAAAAATTTGTGAAAAAGCTTGTGGGAGTACTATTTTTTAATATTTATAAAATTTGATTTAACATTTTATAATCGATTATTACTACTTGTTGAGCCATTGCTTTTTACTATTTAATTCATGATCATCTATGAGTAATTAATTAATAATGATACTTAATTTCTACAAATGATGAGATCTATTTTTTTATATGTAAGTTAATTTTTAGTATAAATATTATTACTATTATGATTTTATTCTTGAAAATAAATATGAGTGATTAATATAACTATATTCATTACTCTAGTTTTCTTCTAAATATTTATCATATAATATGTTATATGTACAATGTTCTTATAGTTGAATATAAATTCAAATTATACTCGGTTATATTATATAATCATTACAAATCTCACAAACAATTAAGGGTAAAAATAGGTTAGATTAGATTAGATTGTACTTTAAATAAGTTAAATTTACTTTGTAAATCATTAACTAAAGTTTGGTCTATTAGCATATATAAAGTCAAAATTTAGCTTTAATCTAAATTATTTGAAAAGTATAACATGATTTATTAATTTATTTAAAATCTTATTTATATAAATAAATTAATAGGTAAAAACTTTTAAGAGAAAAAATAAAGTTATAATCAAATTAGGTCTATATTTATAATTATAAGTATTAAAATTATATATATTTTATAAATATGTATTATATATAACATTATAATTGAATTAAATTCATGGATTTATAGTATAAATTAATTATTAAGAAAAAAATTTCACATCCTTACCATTTATTGAAGTTAGCCAACCTTTTAATTCAAAATGTCACTCAACCCCCACTTGAAATATAACAAAATTTTATGTTGAACTTGAGTCGAAAGTTCTCATTGGTGGAATGATTAGAAAAGATGGCTATAGAGTTCAAATCAACAATGTAGAATATTATGATTATTTTGTGAAATATATGTCTTGATTAAGTTCAAACAAATACAGTATGATAGAAACGTAAGCTTTTTATTCTAAGTGTAATATTTTTTTAATCAATTGAATTTAATTAAATGAATGTATTACTACAAAACATTTAGAATATTTTCTATTATATGATTTGAATTTTATCGTCATATTTTCTCATGTTCTCATCAATAAAGATTTTAAATTTAAGTGTAATATTTATTTCAAGAGATTTGTGTAAATTTTTAAACCTTGTCTGTTAAACCTCATGGAGGATTTTCTTATCATTTAATTATTAATTAAGTTAAATTAAATGTATTACCAAATTTAAGCGAAAATGAAATATAATAATAAATTAATTAAATTATGTGTATTACATTACATTTATTATTTTAGTATAACAATTAAATTACATAAATCAATATTAGGTAAAAATAAATTTGTCAAAATCTCAAATCAAATAAGGCCAAAACTTAATTAAATGGTGTAATGTCTAAAATTATACTATCTTGTAGCTATAATTTTTAAAGTTAGATCAATCATTAAATTAGATGGAACATTGCTCCACTAGTTTATTGATTCAATTACTGGTTCTTTACTTGGAGTGATTTTAACTTTAAAAACATAAATTATATATATACATTTATATATATAATATATTTTTAAAGTAATAAAATATAAGTGATACAATAATAATTTATGTATAAAAATTAAAAAATACAAATTCAATTTATATAAAATTATAAATATGTTATATCTTAATTATTGTAAAATTATAAAAATTTTATTTTAAAAAATTTTAAAAATTGATCCAATTCATCGACTTTAGCTAATTCACTCCAATTTTAACTAATTCCCATTGGTTTATATATATTTCTAATTGAAAATTTTTAATCAAACTGACTCCCACTAGTTCATAAGTCCAACCAGTTGATCCAATTTGATTTTCAAATTTATGCTTATGGTAATAATTTACAAAATGTAATATGAACTAGATCATCCAATCCTACTCGTCAATCACATTTTTATATCTTTTTTCTCCCTATCCTATGAATGATAAGGTGTTAACAAAGTAAGATGAGTTAGCTTGAGAATAATGTTAGAGTATTATAATTTCACCTATATATATATAATATTTTTAGTCATTTTAATAATTTAATTATTTAAAAAATTAAAAATATGTTAAGATTTCATTAAAAGTAATGAAGATAAAAAATAATAACATTTTATTGATTATGCATCAATTTTTTTTAAGTTTTAAATTATTTAAAGATGAAATCTATGGTACCCTGAGAGTTTCAAGATCTAGGGTGATATAATAATCTCTAAAATTATTAGATTAAAATTATTTAATTACATTAGTTAAAAAATGAATAATTTGTAACAATTTTCCTTGAACGTTGGTAACAAACCAATGTTCATTCTATTGAATGTGGTCTATAAAACTGGAAGGAGTAGTTTTCTGCTTAACAATTATCAAGATACATGACCTCTTTGGTGGGAGAGGCTCTATCATGTAACTAAAAGCAAACATAGGATCCCTAGGCTTGGTTACCCCTCAATGACATTTTCTCTCAATCAATTACACTATTTTCTGAAGGTAACATAGAGTTTGGAAACATCCCATGCGTTGGTAGAAAGCATCTTTATGTCAAAATTACCATAGCAATGGTTAAAGTTAGGTTTCCATTTTACTCACTTTTGTTTATGTATAGATATGAATAAATGCTTCTTGTATATCCTTTTAAGTTTACATAATTATGATTGAATAATTTCAATCTAATAGTTTTAGAATTTGTCATATCATCTTAAAATTTTGAAATTCTTAAGCCACCATAATTAGCACCTTATTTAAATTAACAACAATACTATATACAATGAAGATGGAACTCAAAACTAGGTTTCAAATATAAATCAAGAGCTATCAATAAATACAGAATGATATGAAAAAATTATAAAATTCAATATAATAAATTCGGAACTCAATTTGAATTTTATTTTCATTACCTATAACATTTTTGTTAAATTAATTATGTGTAATATTGAATATATTATTATAACATTTTATTAATTATGAATGGTTGGCAATATTTAAATCATATTTCCTCCTTTCTTATTTACTAGTATTTGAGATTATATAGTAATTATATGAGAATTTATAATCCTTAATTTCAAAATTTATATTTTTAAATTTCTTTTATTTTTTAATCATTTCCTAAAAGTCTCTGCGAAAATCTATTACCATGTGCAATATGAGAATAGAGCAAATTTTATCCTTGATAATAGAGAATGGAATAAAACAATATTTTCTTTATGATAATAGGATACAAAGTAAAAGAAGACTTATCTAAATTTATTTAATAGTGACAAAATGGTGACAAATGGATAAGTTGGACGTATTTTCATTTGGGGAGAATGGTTTATTGTAGATCCATTTATCCATTTACAGTCTAATTAGAATTTTATACAGATCATATATTGATCAATGACTCGTACATAAATGAATCAAACCCAATCCATCATTTAGCTATTATTGTTTTATAATATTTTTATTATTATTAATTTTCACTTTTATAATCATTATTATTAATTTTTTACTATCAATATTAAAAATATTTTTATTACTAAAAATTGTTAAATTTATATTTTTACTCTTAATTTATAATTTTTATATATTTTTGTTTCTTATAGACACAATTAATCTGTTTTTATTTTTTAAAAGTAAAAGTGATGTAAGTTAGGCTAAGTTACATTTTGCTTAAAATAAGATAGGCACATATAAAAATTGTTTGGTCTAATTGAATCTATTAGATTATTATAGCCTATACAAACCTAATTTATCTATAAATTTTATAAGGTTTGACCTAATGTATTATCTTATTTAAGCTTTTAAACTATATAAGCCTTATAGACTAATAGATTAAGCTTTAATTAATATGACTGAACTTATTTTGTAAAATGAGTTAAAAGTTAGCCTAAACTTATTCTATTTTACGATTAAGTCAAAAATAAGTTTTACCAATCAAACCTATAAGTTTAGATGGCTTACTTCCACCCTTATTCGGAAATGATACCTTTTATTAGGTAGTCTACTTTTACCCTTATTTTGAAAGGATATTTTTTCAAGTAATATTTTATATTTGATATTTTGATATTTATTTTATTATCTAAAAAATTAATTAATTAATATATATTATTTCATAATTAAATGCACAAATTCTTAGCTCCATATTATGACACAAGATTGATAAAAATAAAATAAATAAAAAGAATTAGTAGTATATAATATCGTTCCTTAAGCTAAATTTTATGTTTTGCTTCTTCAAATAAAGATAAATAATTAATTTGAGCACGTTCGTGCGTTAGATAAATAGAGGGTGTGATAATGAGGATTTTGAACCTTCTCTTCAATTAAGCATTGATTACTATTTTTAAATGTTTTGCAAGTGAATTTTTGTTTAATTTGATCTTTGGCATGAATAAATCAAATAAGTAAATATAATTTTAAATTTGAAACCTATTTAATTAAGTATTGGATTATTATTTTCAAACACACCTTTACTAATAAAAATAAATATTGTAATAGCAAACATGTTGTTTCAATTTAAAATTAGAATCGAAAAACATATATTAAACATAAAGATATTTCAAGGAACTTGATCTCTAAAAATTAGTTAAAACATATTTTTTGCCATAGTAACTTTTTCTTGATTTTTTAAAAATAAAATAAATTATTGAATATAAGTGAAATATATATAAATCAAAACACTTCTTTAAATACGACATTTGTTGTGATATTTTTTTCTTATTTATCATTATCATGTATGAGAATTTTCAATCCATGTCTACTTCTAACTCTAAGTAGTGTAATATAAAGTTGACCATGACTAAAAAATGATTTAGGCAGATAAAAACTAACATTCTATAATGATTAACCTTGGCTTTTGTTTATATTCATTACATAAAATAATATGATTGAGAATTATCTCCTCCAAATTTTGAAGGGCTATATTGATTGTGATAGGCTAAAAGTCATTTTTGGCATAAATGTCTGTGAATGTTTGATGCTATCATACTTAAGAATATAGAGATTTTGTATTTTAGGCCATGTGACCTTTAGAAAGTGTAGAAAAATATGGGAGACTTTATCTATTTTTCTAAAAAAATTTAAAGTTGAAAATTTGAAGTCTCCTTGAAATTCAGAAACTCCTACTAAATAAAAAAAATAAAAAGTGTTAAGGCTTGTAGAAATGATATTAGGATCCATGTCAGTCACGATCAAGAATGGGTAATGACAAATGCTTGCTTTCTAGTTTTTGCAAACTAACTTGCAATGTGTGACATCTTTCATCATAAGATGGATCAAAATTTTAACCATAATATCTACTAAATGTCCTCCTTATTTTTTAAGGCAGTTTGCATTTTGAATTTAATTAAGTTTTTTCTAGAGTAGAAAACGAGGAAGAAGGGAACTAGATTTTGATTTTGCTTACAAATGCACCTAGGATGATTATAATTTATAGACATAACTAAGCATTCAATGTTAAGAAGAGATTTGAAAATGATTCCCACCTACCATTTAGCCTACTCAAGCATTGGAAACAAATGACTGTTAATAACTCCATTAAGGCACATGATTATTGCTATTTATCTATAGTGCAATTTAATTTAGATTGTCTTTCTAATTCCAGTAACAATATACAGTATCTATATCTTCCTCTAAAACTCTTCCACTTATAAATTTTTCTCCCAAAACAAAAAACTTTCCTTCCTATAACAACCTCCAAAACAATTCATATTAAAGAGCATTTCATGGAATGTTTGTCATTTTTATATTTTACTACATTGATTTACTTTCTTTCTAAATTTAATATATTATAATTTTTTAATTTTCTACCTTCTTTTAAATAAATAAAAAATTTAATGATCTACTAATAAATCATATTTAATATATATCTTAAAAATCTTATAATTATTTTTTATCTAATTTTAATACTTATCTTAAAAATCTTAAAAAAATATATATATGTATAGAAAATGAAATAGGAAGAGAATTAATGATATATTACTATATATTTTTCTCTAAAGAATCTATATTCTATTTATATCTATCTATATCTATCTATATCTTCCTCTAATTGTGTGTGTGTGTGTGTCTATATATATATATATATATATATTCCTCCAGAAGTACCCTTCCACTTGTAAATGTTCCTTTCAAAACAACCTAAAAAAATTCATGTTAGAGAGCATTTAATTAAATGTTAGCTATTTTTATATTTTATTATATTAATTTATTTTCTTTCTAAATTTAATATATTATAATTATTTAATTTTCTATCTTTTTTTAAATAAATGAAAAATTTTCAATATATTGATAAACTTTTATTTTTAAGTTATATATTTAGAGTTACAAATTTTAATAATAGATTATAAATACAATTTTAATATAAGTTTTTATTTTTAAAATATAAAATAGAAAATTACTTTTAAAAATAATATAGAAATAAACTATTAATTTCTTAAGAAGTTAAGCTCAAGATTATCCTATATTTATAAAAAATATATCCAATGAGAGAACTTTTTTTATATAAGAGTAAGAAGAGTATATTGTATTTATCAAATAAAAAATACTTAAGATCTCATATATAAGATCCAATATGAAAATAAAAGAATTATATCATAATTATTTTTATATAAGAGTAAGAGGATTACATCATAATTTATCAATATAAAGTTTGATAGTCATAATTTATTTTTTATATAAATCAATATAGCAAAAAAATGACTATTTTGTATAGTATAATTGCTTATGAAGAATTTAGGAGTGTGAACTATAATTAAGATGAAATATACATTACACTCGATTCAATATAGTATAAAGTAGAGGTGAATTTTTAATTATTATTTTGTTAACTATTTATTGTAATTATAGAATAAAAATATATAAGGTGGATAAATAATAGATATCCATAGATAGGTTATAAATATAATGGTTAAATGAATCCATATGATTCGTTAATAAATTAGCTTGTATAGATCGGTTGATCCAGTCCATGAAATTTATATACTCCTTAAATGAGAATCTGAGTTCTAATATTTTCAGATTGTGAATTTATAGATCAAGTCCACAGACTCTTTCTTTTTTAAAAAAAATTATAATTTTAAATCTTTTGAAATAATTTTGAATTCAAAATAACAATTGTAAATTTAAACATTACATATTTAATGTAATTTTTCAGATTGTATAGATCTGTTGATCCAATCCATGAAATTTATATACTCCTTAAACGAGAATCTGAGTTCTAATATTTTCAGATTGTGAATTTATAGATCAAGTCCATAGACTCTTTCTTTTTTAAAAAAAATTATAATTTTAAATCTTTTGAAATAATTTTGAATTCAAAATAACAATTGTAAATTTAAACATTACATATTTAATGTAATTTTAATCTATACCAATAATTCAAGATTAAATAAATTATAATAAAAATTTACTAACTTTAAAATTATTAATTTAGGAATCAAATCATGAAATTAGAAATAATTTATTTAGATTAGTTGAATTAAAAGATAAAGAGTTAGGTTTGAAAGTGAGTATTGGATTGGTTGGATGAAATTTGTATAGTTTATTAGTTTAGTTTGAAAATAAAAATATAAAAAAAAGAAATAAAAAAGAAAAACAAGAGGATCTATTTGCTAGTCGTTTAGTCTAGTCCATGAACACGAATCATTTAAATAGAATGGCTTTTTATAGGTTCTAATTTGTATTTTTTCAAACTTATAGACTTGTCTATAAATCTAAGTCCATTTCAACAACTCTAATCATGAATGACCTTTTTATTAGTCCATAAATATTTTATCCTTCTATTTGACATGTTAAAGATAATAGATTGATTTAAATTGACCTAAAAACAGATAAATTGAATGAGTTCATGAATATTGATTCATTTTGCCACCCTCTCACCTTACCTTATTACCATCCTATTGCCCACATTCTCATATAAAAAAAAACAAGACCCAACTCTTAGTTGCACCAGGTAGATTGTGAATTAAAAATGAGTTTGAGGATATGGATTTAGTTTTTTCTTTCTGTGAGTATGCTTTCACTCTTTGTTATTTGGGTTATGTCAAGTACACCTAAAGAAAATTTGTACTAATACATAAGATAGTTATGTATTAATAAATAATTTTATGATTTTTTTGTAAATTTTTTAATATTCTTATTTTAAATAATAAATTTTATATAAAAACAAAAAATGTGAAGAATTTTTTAGTGTAATTTTAAATGATGTAGTTGTAATTTTTTTATATATTTTTACATATAAAATTTATATGCACTCATAATTTTTACATGTAAAATTTGAACTTGCTTAAATATCACAAGTCAAACCTATTCATAAAAATGAGGTCATGTGCAAATTTGGAAACAAATAGACTTGTATTTTTTTTTTAATTTTCTCATTTTAAGGGCATTTAATTTTTTTCAACACAAGTTTTTTCCAATGTGTGTGAAAAAATACACGGTCACTATTTCTATAATGACTCTACGACATGGCATTGAGATTTTATCTAGTACTATAGAAAAAAGCTATATATGAACTTGTAAAAGCTATGTCTATTTATGATATTTGACCTTTGGCTTAGAAGGCTTTTAAAGGGAAGTATTGACAATTTATTGGGATTTATTGGCACTAAACTAGGGATAAGAGTGTGTTAACTTGATGCTGTCCTTTGTACACTCTAAGCTAAACAATAAGGCATATGTTGATAAAAAAATCATTATCCCTCATTTGATTAAAAAAGTCCCTTTTCTATTGCACATAAAGACTACACGCTTACATTGCCTTTGAATATATTGTGCAAAGGATTTCTTTATATGGGTGAAATCCATATTGCTTTGCTATCTATCTCAAGTGCATTTTGAGAAAATTGATAAAATTGATTGATAGTCAAGAGCTAGCATTATAGCATTGCACGATGTATTGGCATAAATTAATATCAAAGAAGTAAGTAAATTAGAAAATATAAATAATTTAACATGATTTGACTTTTATTCTACTTTAAGAGCATAAGCAAGAAGCAAATCCACTAATAAATCAAGAGAGAAAATATAAATGGTGTAATAACTCTCAAACCCATACCTTTGAATGCACCTACAAATACCAAGTAGCCCCCATAAGGGTTACAAATAGAAACTCTCTCACCTTTCTCCTTTCATCACCAAACTTTGCATAATATAATATTTATAATAAAATATATCTAACTTGATTAGAATCTTTATCTAACTAAAATTCAAACTTTAATAAGATAAAGACAAAATTAGGAGATTATCCCATTTAACAAAAAATAGGATTTGTGTCAACATTCCGACAATATCCATTTTAACACAAATTATATCATAAAAAATGTTCAAACTGCAAATCAACTAAATCTAGATCAAATAGCTCTACCAAATTTGAGTTAATAAAGAATGTATTCAAAACTCTATCTCTAATTGAGAATTAGCACCTTATGTGTGCATCAAAAAAGAACTTTTACCAATTTGCTTCATTTTCTTCGCCAATGAGAAATGCATTCAAAATTTCTTAAATCAATTTGAACTTAGTAAAACGAATCAAGATCATTTGGATGAGTAGGACCCAAACTTGATAAAATCAAACTCTAATATCACTTGTTAAGAAAATTGCAAGTAGATGATTTTCATGAAGCAAAAGCACATTAGCATTGGTATAATTTAAGATTAAAGAATTAGTAAGTCAACTAGGACACGGATATTTAACTATGGGTGAAGACGAAAAACAAATCCACTATGAAATCATATAAATGACATAACAACTCTTAAATCTACACTCCAAATACGCCCAAAAATACCTAACAATCTAAAAAATCTTACTAAAAAAAAGTAAGAATTAATTATGGGATCTCAAATAACTCCCATGGAACTATAAATCCAAAATCTCTCATCTTTCTCCTTTCACCACGAAACCTTATATAATACAAGTATTTATAATTCAAAATCCTAATCAAAGGATAATCCTAACTTTATCACAAAACTAAATAATATGATATATCTAATTTGATTAGAATCCTTATCTAACCAAAATTCAAATTCTAATAAGATGAAGATTAAATTAGGATATTATGCTATTTAACAAAAAATAGGATCTGTGCCAAAATCCCAACAATTGCCAATTTGAAATTCTGTTAAATTTTTGTATGTCAATTAGAACTTCTAGGCTTGAATCTTATTAAAATTACTAACATGAGATCAATTTTGCCTAATTTTGTATATTAAAAAACTCTAAAATAAAATATTATATTCAAAAGATACCAAAACACTATCTATTGTTGTATTATAAAAAATCAAAATCAAAATTACAACTAGGTCCAAGGAAGAAAAAAAAATTATGCCACTAAATCCACTCCCATAATCAAAGGCCTTATAAACCTAGTAATGTCATTGGGAGCATGATTTTGGATTTGATCAGAATCAAAGTATAGTACATAAGAAGAAGCTAAACCTTAAATGGTTTTATCCAAATGGAAAGGATGAAGTTAGTGGTACACTTTCTTGGGTTTCCTACCACAATTTTAGTAGTAGGTAGGACTCACACTAACCCCACCATACTCGTACTCATACGCAAAACAACTATATATGTCTTTCAGCGTTAGTGTTAGGGCCCATTCCATCTACCACTTTGGGTAATTGGTAGCTCTAGTTTGCTTCTTTTGCACGCACAAAAAAACTACTTTAATTAATGCTAATTATTCATGTCGCCTTTCTATTAGGTTTCAAAGGCTATGCTAGTTACACATATCTTATCTTATATTTGTATTGTTCGAATGTGCGTTAATGCTATAATTATTTCGAGATGAAAAATATTTTCCATTAAATGTAATTATGAAATATTAAGATGAAAAAAGTAATTTATTATTTTAATATTAATTATAAAAATTTAGAGAAAATAACTTACTCAATTTAAAAAAAATATTTACCCTTCTATAAATCAAAGCCTTTAGGTATCATTTTTTAATTATTAATATAAGAAATATGTAACTCCTTCATTTACATATAAGAGTTATTTGGTTCAAAAATTGAACTTTAGACATTGAGAAAGGTATGTTAAAGAGATATTGGATTAAATTAAATTAAAAATATTAATTTTTTATAAATTATAATTAATTAGTTAATTTTTTATTTTATATAATTAATTAATCAAATAAGTATAAAAAATCATGTTAAGTTATTGTACATTGGATTGGATTTAAAAAATTTTCAAATATTTAAAAATTATTAAAAATAAAAATAAAAAAAGCCCTTGAGGGCATGTAGGAAAGCCTATGCGAACTAACCTGTATAAACTTATGATGAAAATGAGCTAAAAAAATAGGAATAGAACCGCTTCGTACTTGTGGGTTGTAAAGTTTGCTAACCTACAACTTATTTTACATCTCTACTTTCCAAAAAGCTGCTTAAAATTATTTAGTTAATACTAAATTCATATTTAGTTTGTGAAATTAAACTATTTCTAAGAATCTTAATATTGTGGAAATGTATTCAATTAGAAATATTGCTATGAATGTTGCACTATTATATTTTAATTATTTTGAATATTCATAAAAATATTATTTAATTATTAAAAATATTTAATTAAAAATTAAATAGGTTATTAATGGTATATAGTGGTCGATTGTGATTATCAACAGTAGATAATTATGGTTATTAGTAATGGATAATAGCCAACAATGGTCACCTAACTAATGATTAATGCTTAATTATAGTCATTAGCAATAGATGATAGTAGATGGTGAAAATTAATGGTAGGTAGTGGTGAACAGTTATTACTATTAGTGAGTGATAGTCAATAATAATTTTTGACAATAAGTAGTAGTTCAATAATGGTTATCGATAATAGATAATGATGAACAATGATTCACTACATATAAATAATGGTGAATAGTTACTAATAATAATCATCGAAAATGGGTAGTAGACGATTGTAATTATTGATAATTGGTTATGGTAGGTGATGGTTATTGATACTGTGTGATAATAAGCAGTAATTAATTGTGATGAGTAATGAGATAAACAAAATAGCTTTTTATATCGATTAAGCATTCCTATTCTCACTAGGAATGTTGGATATTGACCTCCTTGTATGAAATATTTAAGGCAGATATTGTAGTCAAAACATCTTAGGGAATGTTCACATTCTAAAAAATATTTTTCTAAAATTTGAATTAAATATAGGAATATCACATTCTCTTAAAATATTTTTGAGAATGTAAAAAAGATTCCTGTGAATCAAATGCTACTTAAGGAATTAACACTTCCTAATAACTATCTTTTTTTATTTTATTTAATTCAATTTTAAACTTCCTAAAAAGTATTATTAAAATAAATAATATACCCTCACAATTGTAATATAAAAATAAGAGATATCATAAATTTTACTTATCTCTAATTATTTTTTTAAACCTTATTTCTAGTCTATCTTTTTATAATAATTTTTCTAATTTGGTAATTTCTTAATTTTCAATTTACTAAAAATAAAATAGGTTTATATAAAAATTGAAATATCTTATATATCATAAATTATCTTAATATAATTAAAATAAAAAATAATTTAAATGAAATAATATTATTTAAAATAAATTAAATGAAAACATGTAATTTTTTATTTTTATAATTGAATATTAAAATGATAAATAATATAATATAAAATATATAATAAATATATTTCTATTTAGAATTAAACTTCTATTATATTTATATTTATGATATAATATTTAATATTTATTTTATACAATTTTATATAATACTCATTCAATTTATGATATTTTATATAATTAATAATTATATGTAAATAACTATACTTATATTTTATAATTAATTATGCTGTATTTATTATTAATAAATTATATTTATTATAATTTTATAATAATGAGGATGAAAGGTTAAATTAATTATTAGTTAAATTTATCAGAGGTTATCTATCAATGGCAAAAGAAGTTCTTCTTATTAAAAAAAGGTGTGAGAAAGTAATTTCTCATGAACTTCCTTCATTTTAGCATATAATAATTAATTAAATAATTCAAGAATTTTCTACTTTCTCAAAAGGATAAACTTTTTAGTATTATTTCTATAAATCAAATGACTTCTACTTTTTTTTATAAAAAAATACCTTTCAATGAAATAAATAAAATTCAAAAGATGAATGAAATTTCTAATGTGAAATTTTGTAAGAATTCATGACAAAATTTTTATAACAACTTTTAATCACACTAAGAAAGCGTTTAGTTCGTAAAATAATTTTTACATTCTTAAAAATATTTTATAAAAATATTACATTCTCATATTTGGTTTAAATTTTTAAACAAATTATTTGGAAATATTACATTTGTAGAAATATTTTTAATCCAACTTTTTTCCTAAAATATTTCCATGAGAGGTGGATATATCAAATTTTATGAGATGGGAATATTAATATTAAAATAAAAATATAGCTTTACCCAATTTTTATACCCTAATTTATTTTGAAAGTTTTTTATTTTTATTTTTTACTTTTAGCTTATATTTCTCATATTCAATTTTTTCATAATAACAAGTATAATTATATTAAATAAGTAAAAAATAGATAAATAAATTCTAAATTTCCATCCTATTAATTTATATACAATCTCATAATAGATAAAAAAGAGATTCATAATGTAATTTTAATATATTAAACTTTAATTTATTTGATTACATTGATTAATGTTATATATTCATATTTAAATTTATTTCTTAAATTTTCTCATTTATATAAAAATTACAATTAAAATTTATAATTATTTTTAATAATTTTTAATGCCTTGAAAAGTAAAAAAAATAAAAAGTTTAAATGTATGACTCATGCGAAACTAATACCTTGATATTAGAGATGACTTTTAGTTTGTTTATGTAATTAATTATATAAAAAATTCAAATTTAAATTCTTATAAATTTTAATATTTCATATATTAAATTATTTATTTATTAGTGTTTTATTTAAATAGAATTCAAATTATTAATTTATTAAGTTTTTAAAACTCTTTATTCATATATTTTTAATTAAATTTATATTTTATTATAATTTATAGAAAAAATAATAATAAAATTATTTTTTTAAAAAATAATAAAATTCTTAAAAATATGAAGTATAAATCCAATATAAGAATATAATACAATTAAGAATCTGAAAAGATAATCTCAAGAATTTATATATACCGAAACAAATATAAAAATATTATATTACAAGAAATTATATACCTGGGATGAGAATTACATTTTTGAAAATGTAAATTTTTTTAAAAATGTAAAATTTCGCATATCAAACATGCTCTAATTGCATTACTCCATGGATAACTCTCCTAGGCTCTTTCAAGAGAGGCCCTTTGGATTAAACGAGTACTATCATCAAACTATTTGAACGAATTAATAAGTTTAGTAAGTATTTTTTTTATTTTTTATTTGTCATATTTTAAAAATATTATTTTTTTACCTATTATTTAAAAATTTTAATAAAATATTAAATATTTTTTAAATTTATTTTTAATTAATAAATATTTTATTATTTTATACCATCAATTAACTTAAATTTCTTTTTATCATATTTTTTATTTTTAATTATTTTAAATTTTATATATAAAAAATAATTTTAAAAAATTATTAGATATAAATAAATAAAATTATTTTTAATATATATAAAATTAATTAATTGTGATAAATAAATGAGAATGACAGTAAATATTACGGCACGTCCATCTTCTTGAACCGATCAAAGATGTAGCCACTATCTAATCAGTTCAAGTAACGAAGCAATTATGGCAAGTGCACCATCAATGGACTGTCCACATGTATAATTAATATCCAATTATTTTTCCTTTGAATTTATTGAAAAAGTAAAAAATGTGAAATTTAAAAAATTGAAAATAAACTTTTTAATATTTAAATGTGACTAAAAAATTAAAAGTGGACAGAAAAGACATTAAAAAAGTATTTGTAAATTAATAAAACAATTTCATCAAATAAGGAGTCATTTGGTTCACATGAAAAATAAGTTCGTATAGGAAATTAAATATCTTAAGAAGTAATTTCTTATATGAACTTTCCTGAAAAATCTCAAATATTATTTGATTGACATGAAGGCAAGTTACACATTCCAGAATATAAATTCTTATATTTTGTTTGGTTGGTTGGTTTAACTTTGAATTTCCTAGGAAATAATAATGAAATAACTATAATACCCTCAATAATAACTTAATATATATTAATAGATATTAATTAATTTTAAAGAGGTGATAACGCCGAACTTTTAATTATTTTCATATGATCTTTCAACAAAAAATAAAAAATACGGGTTTGACGAAGTCTACTTGGTTAAAAATATGTAAATTGAGTTCAAAACTTTGAACGATCATAACTTTGTGCTCGATTGTTCGTTTTAAGTAACTTTTTTTTGATTTCATATAAATTTTCGAGATCTACGTACTGACAAAAGTCAAAGGTGTTTTACCTACTCTAATTTAGCAAAAAAAGATCTTTTTCAATAAATTTTTATTTTTTTTATTTTCTTGTTATTGTTTTAACTTTGATCTTATTTTTATTAATTCAAATCCTATATTAAACTTTTGCTCCCTAACTCTTTTGATGTCTAATAGTGTTATAATAATTTTTTTGATAAATAAAATTATTAAAAAATAATTTATTACTATTTGAAAACTAAATAGTAACATGTTACTGTTTCAATATAAAACAGTAACATGTTACTGTTTTGAAATAAAACAGTAATACTAGCTAAAAATTTTAAATAAATGAATAAATTATATTTAATTAATAACCAAATTATTAAATAATAGTATGTTACTATTTTTTCTTTAGACAGTAACATGTTACTGTTTCATTCCAAAACAATAACATCAATTGAAAATCCTAAATAAATAGATAATAACATGTTACTCTTTGTTCTTTAGACAGTAATATGTTATTGTTTCATTCCAAAACAGTAACATCAATTGAAAACCTGAAATAAATGGATAAATCAAATCTAATTAATAAATAAATTGCTAAATAATAGCATGTTACTGTTTTTTCTTTAGACAGTAACATATCATGTTACTGTTTCTTCTTTAGGCAGTAACATGTTACTACATGTTACTGTACAGTAACATGTTACTGTTTCATTCTAAAATAATAACATCAATTGAAAATCTTAAATAAATAGATAAATCAAGTCTAATTAATAACTAAATTATTAAGTAATAGCATATTACTATTTTTTCTCTAGACAGTAACATATTACTATTTCGTTCCAAACAGTAACATCAATTAAAAATCTCAAATAAATGGATAAATCAAGTGTAATTAACAACCAAATTATCAAATAATAGCATGTTACTATTTTTTCTCTAGACAATAACATGTTACTATTTCGTTCCAAAATAGTAACATCAATTGAAAACTCCAAATAAATAGAGAAATTAAGTCTAATTAACAACCAAATTACCAAATAATAGCATGTTACTATTTTTTCTCTAGACAGTAACATGTTACTGTTTTGTTTCAAAATAATAACATCAATTGAAAATCCAAAATAAATAGATAATAATATGTTACTGTTTGTTCTCTAGACAGTAACATGTTACTGTTTCATTCCAAAACAGTAATATCAATTGAAAACCTGAAATATATGGATAAATCAAATCTAATTAATAACTAAATTGTCAAATAATAGCATATTACTATTTTTTCTCTAGACAATAATATGTTACTATTTCATTCTAAAATAGTAACATTAATTGAAAATTCTAAATAAATGAATAAATTAAGTATAATTAACAATCAAATTATCAAATAATAGCATGTTCGTGTTTATTCTCTAAACAGTAACTAATTAAGAAAATTCTAATTCTAATTGATATGTATGTATATATATATATATTTAATTTGAGTTATAAGTACTTGAAAATTGATATTAAAAATATTGATAAAATTTAAATAAAATTTAATTTTAATATTCAAATAATTTCAATCAATAAATAGAATATATAATTATATAATGCAATTAATATAATATATATTAAAATTTTAATTTATTCAAAATATTTATATAATCAAATTAAATATATTATATTATATTTATATTATTTAATAATTAGAATCTAACTTTCAAATAATATCAATAGATAAAATAAAAAAAAAGTAAAAGAAAATTATGCAATAAAATATATAAAATAAATAAAATAATGACTGGGTTATAAAATAACGTAGGAATTAAACAAAAATATGCTGTTAACTAATTCCACTTGAATTAAGTATTTAAATTTTTTTATAAAATAATAATAATAAAATATGTTATGTAATATATATATATATATCTTAATTAATAAGCAAACTGAAAAATAACAGTAACACCAATTAAAATAGGTATTCATGACGTGAAACCTAATAATCAATTAAAAGAGTAAAATTAATATTAATTAATTTTAGTAAGGATATTTTTATCTATGAATTAGTTAAAAATATAAGAAATAGAACTTACTTAGGGAGGAGTGGGTAAGTGATTTCTTATATTTTATGAAAAATATAAATTTTTAGAAAGATCTATTTCCTCCTATTTGTGCAACCAAATAACTTTATGGTAGTCTATATCCTGGAAAATGTAATTTTCTATATTTTTGCTGTCAAACTAAACGACTTCCTAAATATAGAAAATGGATAAAAGACTTTATAATGTCAAGTTGTCCTTTTATAAAATTTATTAGTTAACTTTATTGACTTGTGTTGAAAATAACTTTATTATTTAATAAATTATTTTTATTATATTTAATTAAATTAAATAAAAATTAATACTTTTATTTTTATTTATTTTTTATATATAAAAAATTATAAAAAATAATTTTTATATATTTTTTATTTTTTACCTATTTTTCTATGTTTTTCTCGTTATATCCGAATAAATAAAGTGTTGAAGCAGTAACGATGAAATGTGCACTATGAATCTATAATAAGATAAGATTGTCACGTATGCAACTTGCTGGATAAGATCGTCCGTTCCATCCGTTTATTATTTGTCATTATAGCATGGTTAATTATTTAAAGGACAGATATATTTTATATTTTAGTATAATTTTACGTGTTTCATGTCGAAATTCTCGTATTATAAAACCTACCGTTTTGAATCGAGTCATAGGAAATTTTTTATTCATTGTTTATTTAGAAAAAATGTATAATATGTGAATTAATTTAATTTATTTCATAAAAAATATTTTTCATAAAAATATTTATATATATTAATAAAAAGTGATATATTATTTATATTGATAATTAAAGAATAACATTTAAAAATATAATAATAAGAACTTTAAATTAAAAATTATTTTTAAAATTTTATATTTAATATCAAATAATTAAAATATTTTTTAATATTTTATAATAATATTTTATTAAATAATTTCCGAAGAACAGGAATGGAATTATTCAAAATATTTATAGGTAGAACCGAAGACGGTTACAAAAATCGTGTTTACCTCGCTCTCATTGCCCTGGCCAAGTTTACTATCATTTTTTACGTAAATTTGCTAAAAATGTAATCATCCTATCTGATTACTTATCAATTATATGCCACTGAAGTTGGTAGCTTGGGTTTAAATAATATTTGATATTTCTTATAAGGTTTTATGTTTTTTCTTTTATATTTAGAATTTGAAAATTTTCATATATTTAATAATTTAATTATTCTTATTATCAAAAAAATATTCTTTAAAAGTCTATGAGAAAGTATTAATCTGTCTAAACTATAAAAATAAGTAGCTTCATTCACTAAAATATTTCAATGACGATCATAACCATATTTATTTATCATTTCATAAAAGATTTAGGTCTTATTTATCACATATATAAAATAAAGGAAAATATTTTCGAGGAGTACATGTACACTCTTCCTAATAGATAATAAATTTCACATAATTGTGAACATCATAATTTACGACGGGGAGTGAATTTAAAGTGTATTTTGAGAGTGTAAACCTTAATGATTTGTTTGAATTAATTAAGAGAAGTGGAGGAGTTGGGCATTATCCTTTCTTTTGTTTAAGAATTTTGTTTAAAGAAGAAAATTAACGAGAGTTTATAATTAGTCCTTCAAAATATTATATTTTTCAATATTTTGTGCTCCTTTAGATGGAAGGTTTTGGAAGACTATCTACTTAAGTTACAATTTTGATCCTATTTATTCTTTAATTTACATTTATGTAATTATTATTTTATTATTATTTACATTTAAATAAAAATATATTATTTATATTTCCTAAAGGCACTTAGCATATAAAATATATATTATAATTATGAAATTTTTTATAATAAAAATTATACAATTGTACTTTTCTCCTGTTGATAATAATTAGACATGTGATTCATATTTATTTATATATATTTATCATTATTTTGATCCGATTATTCTAGCTTTATGGTGAATGTAAATTGAATCATTATTTATTTTATCAAGGGTTATATTAGATTAATTTATAATAATATTTTCATAAACTTTTTAAGCAAGAATTGTAATTATATTGTATGTAAACTTCCCATATCATTTTTTAGAGAGAGAAAAAGAGAGAGAATTTTTTAGGAAAAAATTTGGAGAGAGATATTTTTTAGAACAAGAATTTTTTATTCTAATTCTAAAAAGGATTTTATCAATAAATTAAAATTTTAAGAAAGGATAAAATTATAAAAATGCATAGTTAGATATTTTGGCTTATCCATCAATTATCCACAGATATTCTAACAAAAAGAGAAGGAGTAATGACTTAATCATCTATTATCCTTCTCTTTCTTTCTATCCATTTTCTCCCATTGTTTTTCTTTTTCTTTCATCCTAATTTTTAAATATACCATAAAACTAATAGTACAACTTATGCAATAATAATATATGTTATGTATAATATAAGCTTTTTTTTGGATAATGAATAATATAAACTTTTTTTTGTATAATATAAACTTTTACATAATACAAAATTTGATAGATCATTGTATAGCATATATAATTGTATCCACTATTTTTTTATTTCATAGTAGAAGACAATATATATAATATTAAAAGCTAAATTTTCTTGAAAGTCATCCCTATAACTGTTGTATATAGATGAGAGAACCGTTAAAAAGTATTTCTTTACAGCTTTAAAATGATAAAGTTACAACTTTTTGTATTATACGTAAATTCATACATATTTACAAGTTCTCATAAAAAAGAAGTGGTAAAACTTCATATAAGATTGTTAACTTTGATAACTTTTATATATGTTAAAATTCTCATAAAATTTTATAATATTTTTAATATGCATGGAAGCAAATCTTAAATTGAAATTTGGCAAGAGCTCCTCAAATTTTACATAATCAAAAAATTGAAACAGTTAGCTGCAGTTAGCACACATACGTGCCCATCCCTTGCTAGTTATCAAACTAATCTCAGTATTCAGGACCCCAGGATTCAAAAGCAATCTACTAAGGATTAATTTTTATGTCTTCAGCATCCTAAATTAAATTTTAAAATATTATCTTTATACATTAAATAAATTATTATTTTTATTAAACATTTTAGATTTAAATTTAAAATATTAAATTTATACGTTCAATAAATTATCGATCGAAAATATGACAGTGTTAACATGAAAACAAAGCATTGTGCGTAGTTTGGCTTCATTGGATTGGATGCCTATGAGCTGGAGCAACGTGAGGCGGCATGTTGAGCAAAATGTCGATTTAAATCGACTAAGTTATTTTACATTTGATTGGTTTAAATTAATTGATTATAATAAATAGTTAAATTTAAATAATTTTTATTTACTTTCAATTTTTTCTGTAGGTTACAGGTTTAAAAATTTTCACCTATATTAAACTATAACTGATCGAATTATTATAGAGTTTAAGAATTTATTTTAAACGGTACATTTTAAGGCCATCTATTATTTATTCCTTCATTTCCTCAATCTTTACAAGCTATTTTTGAATTTTAAAATCTTGTTCTCAAATATCTCTCTCTTAAAAAAAAACTCAATATTTATCTAAATCTAAATTTATTTCACTAAATTTCAAATAAAATATAAGTATTGAAGTATACAAGTTCGGCAAAATTTATTCTAAATTATTTATTTTTTTATATTTTATTTGAAATATAAAGAGAAAAGAGATATGTAAACTTTCCTAAATATTGAAAAAAAATGAAATGATTAATTATTTTAAACAACTTTCAATTATTTGTAACTGATTAATTCAATTAACAACAGTTTGAGTAATATTTTCATTAAGTTATAATATATTTAAGAAAATAATTAGTCTAAAATAATTAATTAATTTGTAAACTAAAATCGACCCAAATCGAAATTTACCCACCCTAATTAACTCAATTGCTAGCGTGGTGTTGTGTTCTTATTTTTAAGCTTTTCTAAATTTTAACTTCTATTAAAAAAATAAATTTAATTAATATCTATGACCCACCCCTTTTATATGAAGTATAGAATACAAAATACCATTAATATATTTTATTATACTCATATTTATTATTGTCCTGCAAATTGATGACGTAATCTAATGTCAGGTCGGGTATGAGATTTAAATGATTATCATGAAGATAAAAAAGTGGTTTTGGAAAACGAAACTTAGATTTTAAACTTAAAAAAAGAAGCATGAAATATATTTAAAATTATATATATATATATATATATATATATATATATATATATATGCATTGAAATTGAATTCTAAGTTTTTTATATCTATTGAATTAAATTTTATAACTTCATTTTATTATTTTATATTAATTAATTATTTTTAATTTATATTCCAAATTTAATTTTAAAACTCATTTATAATTTATATAACATTGTTGAATAATTATATGTGGAATGTTAATGAGATGGCTTGAAGCGATATATCAACATCAAAGGTAGGTAGTTTGTACTAAGTGTATGGCTTGAGAAACAAGGCAAGGGCAACTGCATACCAAAAATTATCTATCAACGCTTTCTGTGATTTTAAGAAATTGGGCTAGCTGCTTCTAACCTTAATTAGGGCGACAAAGAATTTATCTATGGCCATATATGAGTCTCAAACTGTGGGTAAAGAGGACCAACCCCCCCCCCCCCAAAAAAAAAAAAAAAAAGGGAAAAAAAAACCCAAAATCCATTTCTATCATATAATATTCTTGTTTCGACAATGAATTACGGTGTACGGATCAATTTTTTATGTAATTTATATTAAGTTAACCATAATTTGTTCTCGTGTAACCGAAGAATTTATGTAAATTAAATAAAATATTTTACAATGAAAATAATTTTTTTAATATATAAAAACCAAACCTAGGCAGCACTTAAATTCATTTTTTAATTGTTTAACATTTGGGATTTATAATTATGCAATAGTGAATTAGAATATTAATAATAAGGATGACAATAAAGTGGAACAAAGATAGGTATGCCTCAAATTATTTTACACTGCATTGTCTTGCTATGCAGAACAAGGCAAATTAGAGCACCATTCTTGCAATTTGCAAGACATTAGTATCTTACAGAGAAATTTGCAAAATTTAAAAAATTTAAAAAATCAATAAAAATTTTAAATTATATATATATAAAATTAAAATATTAGTAACAAATAATATTTAATATAATTTTATCACATAAATCTAAAAATATATAATTTAGTTAACAAATTACAATATTTATAGTAACGTTAACTTTCTTTTTTATTTTCTTTATTAATTTTATTTTTTTAATTTTCACATAATAGATAAATTAAAAGAATTAAAATAATATTATTAAAAAGTATTTTAAATAGTTAAAATACTAAAAAATTTACATATAATATATACATATATTATTTATATAAATAAAATTATAATATTAAATATGCAAAATTTTACAAGATAAGTTGTACTCATACTATCCCATGCCCTAAATTTGTTCTAGATTAAAAATCTGCCCATTTGGATAAAATCTACAATGCAAGCGTCTATCTTGAAATTTTGCTGTCCCTAAGTATTAATGAATTTCTTATTTCTCAATAAGGATCATTTATAAGATTCAAACTTCAATCCATTAATAAATAATTTTTTTTAAAATAACATACTTTTTACTGAATCAATACCTTGTTTGTTGGTCCTTTTTTTTCTCACTCTCATTCTATTCTATTTATATTTAGTAGAATTTCAATTTAAAGTATTTAACATAAAATCCTATGTTCAATTACTAGAATTTCAACTTTTATATTCTATTTGGTGTGATAGAATGAAATTAAATAAAATAATTATTTCATAATTATATTTAATATGTTTAAAAATAGAATAGACATTCCATATTATAATTATACTTGGTACAACAAATATTGATAGAATGAAATGAAAAAAATGTATTAATGATAATAATACCCAAAAAAATTTAAAAAAAAGGTACAAAATTGAAAGTATATTTATATAAAAGATTATATTATCATTTTTTGTTGATTTATGTCCTTTTTACAATTCAAAAATATATAATTAATTATTAACCTTATAATTAATATAAAATTTTCATAGTAAAAGATTAAAAAACTTAATTTTCAAATTTTTATATTATTTTATTATGTATTAATAGAAGGTAATATTAAAATATGTAAAAAGATGTGAAGTATAAAAATATAAAAAAATTAATGATTATTTTATCATCTGATAAAATACCTATTAAATAATTTTTTTTCATTCCATCGTATTAAAAATGGGAATATAGTTCAGCAATTTCGAGTTGCGATAATGCCATTTGGATTTCAATTTCTGGGAGCCTTCAACCATCAGTGCTAAATTATTCATGGATTTATCAGCTTCCGATGAGTACAAGAGATTCCACAATTATTTTGCTTCGATTCCGGGTTTTTGCTTTCTAGCTTCAACACTTACGTTTGACCGGCACCTATAACATAGTTAAGCCCCCTAAATTTAATCGACAGACTCTTCCGTACAGAGTTGAACCAAGGATCGTTATTTTATTTTATTTTTTTTACGTCGAAAGTGATTAAATTATTATATTATATATAAGAATTAAGGATTAAAATTTAAATTAAAAATACAAAATTTTAGATAACAAAAAATTTTGAAATTGATTGTCAAGTTTTGATCGTACCACTTAAAGGTATACCATAATATATTATCTGACTTAAATTGATAAAACCGTTTCAATTTCAATTGGATTCAGTTAGTTTAAGTCGGGTTAAAAATACAAGCATATTAGTTTGAAAAAAAAATTAATGGTTTTAATTGATTGATGTCAATCACTTATAGTTTTATACTTTGTAATTTATATTAAATTAAATCTGATTGAAATATAATATATACAGATTATATCAAGTATTATTTATTCTCTAATTTTTTAATATACAGAAGAATATTTAATTTTATAGTTAATATTATGGTAAATTTTAATATGAAAGAATAAATCATTCAAAAAATTATAATTTATATAAATATATTCAATATTATGTGACTTAAATGAGTGATAATGATAATAATTATATAAACATAACTGAATTGAATGTGGCAAAAAAATACATATTGTGTGCTAAGATAAAAAATATGAAATTAAAAAAATAATATGTTATTTGAAATAAATTACTATAAATCATTTGAAGCCAAATAATAGAATTTAATATGATCTAACAATATGGAATAATTGATCGTAAACCGCTTCTATTTCAATTCGACTAAAAATGAATTCTTCAATCAAATCAAATTATTGCACACGTAATGCCGCCGGCCTCAAATGCGTGATTAAGTTAGGCTGCGGAATTTTAAAAGATGGCAGGCCAACGAAACTTTTTGGCATTCACGAAGTATATCTTGGTGGCGGCTTCTATGATATATTTATCGATTTGATATTTATGGTATTTATAAAAGTGTGATAAAATATAAATTATTGAATAAAATTATTAATTTTTATTAAAAATTTTATAATTTTATTTAATAATTTAGATTTTATCACAAGCATCAAACCCGCGAGAGTGCCATAAAACTCACCTATCTTGCTACTTAGCATTGAGAATGGTACAGAGAGACAATTGCAAAAAGAGAAAAAATTGATGCCTTCGATAAAGTTTGAAATTACATAATCATTTCGTTGTAACAACGACAATGTCGTCCTCATCCTAATGTTAGAATTAGAACAGTTTAAAAGTGATTGTGTAGATGAATTAACTGTTTGGAAAAATGTCCTGTCATTAAACATACAAAACGCCAAGAATTAAAATTAAAGAATACTATAATAAAGCACATAATTTAACATGAAAATTTTTAAATTTAAAAAAATTATAAATGAAAAAAATTCATTATATTATTAAAAAATTATAAAATAATACGTATAAAAATTCTCAATTATAATTCTATAATTTCTTAATTACTATTTTTACATTTTACAAACTTTTACAAAAATTCTTATATAACTCTTATGGACACTTACTTTATATATTTCTCATATATCAAATTATTAATTAATATAAATATTTATACTCAAAATTACTTATTTGATAAATAATTTTAATTTAATTTTAACATAAAAATTTAACTTAAATAAAAAATATATATAATAAAAAATAATTAATAATAATTTAAATTTGAATCATGCTCAATATTAACATCATGTAGAGATGCTACTAATGATTTCTATTGATGCTACTAATGATTTCTATTGTGATGGATTAGTGTTTCTTACTATTTTGACAAAAGTGCTAAAAAGAGATACTAAAAAAAAAAAAATTATTATTACGTCGACTATGAAAGACGACAAAGTACAAATAATTAAGCTGTGGAGTTGGAACATGGAAATCCAAAATGAGATTCTGAACCATCGAAATCAAGCAGGCAATCCGAACACCTGGTTGAGCGAACTTGGCTGATGAATTAAAAACTCTTGAATGTGAGAAGGTAGAATTTAGTTGAATACTCTTTATATAATTTTGTCCTTTTTGTGTTTATCTATTTGTTTGTTTTTTTTTTCAGTTCTTTTAGATTTCTTTTGATCGAATAAAATTTATCCATTTGATTCTTGTTTATTGTTTAATGTGGGGCGGAAAAAAATTATTAGATATCTTAAATTAAAAAAAAATAATTGAGAGGTTCATGGAGTTCATTGCCATGTGATTTAATCATATCATTAACAAATTCTTGATCTCACTCCCTTTTCTTAAATAATATATTAGAATGGATTTCTTCCCAAGGCATAGCTCCTCAATTTTATTGAGGTTTGGGATGAATGGCTTCCGTATCTCCGACAAAATAATGTTAGAAAATTTAAGAATGCATATCATGATATTAGATATGTCATAATTTGCAAAAATAATTAAATAATTGTTGTTATTACGTGCAAGTAGATTAAGCAATTACTTCAATATCTTTTCATATTCATGTTATATGTTGAGAAGATATATTTTGCACCCTAAATGCATTAAGAACATGCAATAAAATTGTAACTTATTATGTATCATATGTTCAATCCTGTCAAACTTACATAATTTAAAATTAATTTAAAAATATAATAGCTACTCTCTTCACTAATAAACAAATTGTAACTTAATATGTATCAAAACTATATCAATTTAGAATATGAGCATATATATATATTGTTCGTTAAGAATATAAAATATGTCTAAATAAATAAATTATTTTACATTAAATAAATATTTCACCTAGAAATGATGTTAAATTTAGTACATTTAAAACATCAACTAATAAGAATATTAGTGGAACTATAAAATTAATAATTTATTAAAAATATAAAATATATTTGAATAAAAATAAATAATTATAAAATTTTAAGATAAATATTAAATGTGATTTACTTGTAGATTGTGAAATTTTTTCATTTATTTAAAAGAGGATAGAAAATTAAATAATTAAAATATATTACATTTAGAAAGAAAATAAATTAATCTGATAAAATATGAAAATAGTAGAAATTACATTAAATATCCTTTGACATGAATTTTTTTTTGGTTGTCTTGTGTGTAAGAGTGAAGAAGAAGAAGAAGAAGAAGATGATGATGATGATGATAATAATTACAATTTTTAAGATTTTTTATATTGACCTTTTATGATTTTTAAGATTCATAAATACCCTTAGAAAACATTTTTTCTATCCATAATTTTTTATAAGATTCTTAAAATTCCTAATATTAAACTTGTAAAGAAGTAGAAATAAATTGTACAAATATAAAGTGATATATGAAATTATTATTCAAGAAAAAAAATATAACATGACATATCATTGATTCCTTTCTCATTTCATTTCATATGTATATCTTTTTCTTTTTTGAAAAATTTTAAGAAAAATGCTGAATTTAGTTTGAAAATAATTATAGAATTTTTAATAAAAATATTTAATATTTTTTATTAGTAGATTATGAAATTATTTTATTTATTTAAGAGAGGATGGAAAATTAAATAATTATAATATATTAAATTTAAAAATAAAGTAAATTAGTGAAATAAAACATTTCTCATTTCATTTCCTATCCATATCTTTTTTAACATTTTTAAGAAAAATATTAAAATTAGTTTGAAAATAATTATAAAATTTTTAAGATAAATATTGAATATAGTTTATTAGTAGATTGCAAAATTTTTTCATTTATTTAAAAGAAGATAGAAAATTAAATAATTATAATATATTAAATTTTTAAAAAATACAAATGAGCATAATAAAATATGATCATCTCATTTCATTTTCTATGCATATCTTTTTTAAGATAAATATTAAAATTATTTTAAAAATAATTATAAAATTTTTGAAATAAATATTAAATGTACCTTGTTAGTAGATTGTAAATTTTTTTATTTAAAAATGAAATAAAATTAAATAATTATAATATATTAAATTAAAAAAAGTAAATTAGTGTAATAAAATATAAAAATGATAGACATAGTATTAAATGCTTTAATTATTTTGAACTTTTTTAAGTGGGAGAGTGAATCGACTTATGTTTGATACAAATTTTTCCAGAGGCTGTTTTGGAGGCAAATTCTTTTTTTGGGAGAAAATTTTGTAAGTGGAAAAGTTTAAGAAAAAGATGTAGATAGAATATATATATATATATATATATATATATATATATATATATATATATATATATATATATAGATTTTTAGATAAATATTAAAATTAGTTTAAAAATAATTATAATTTTTTTTATATAAATACTAAATATACCTTATTAGTAAATTATAAAAAAGTTTCATTTATTTAAAAAATGATAGAAAATTAAATAGTTGTAATATATTAAATTTAATAAAAGATGAATTAGTATAATAAAATACGAAAATGGTAAACATAGCATTTAATACGCTAACTATTTTGATCTTTTTTGAGTGAAAAAATAAACTAACCTATATTTGAAATGAAGTTTTTTTAGGTTATTTTGATGAGGAAATTTTTTTGTTTTAGGAGAAAAATTTGGAGATGAAATAATTTTAAAGAAAATATAAATTAGTACTTTAGTCTTCCCTCTCTTTACTCTTTTTATATTGCGATATTAGATGATGAAAATATCTCTTATCTAATTTATATCTAATTTATAGTGAAGGTAATGATGAGCGAAGAGAAAGACCAATTACTCTTTTTATAAAACCTTAAATGACTTAACATATCAAAAAGAGTTATGATTCTCTGACTTCTTTTATTAAATTAAGAAATTTCATTTTCATTATTTCAAATAATATTTTAAGCAGAGGTGTTCATGAGCTTAAAAAAGTATATAGGCTTATTGGGCTTAGCCCAATAGCCCATTAGCCTAATTCATTATTTTAGGCTATGGGTTAAGCCTATTAAATAAGTCGGATTTTTATATAATATGGATAAGTCGAAACCTAACCTGGTTCAAACCCAAGTCCAATCCTCCACATCTTTACTTGAGTTTTCTCAATAATTGTGTCTTTTGGGAATTCCCTTGAATTTTACAAATCCAATTATGATGCCAGAGGCTGGGATGTAATTTGGTTCGATTGTTGTCCATCAGATCTGTCACTTATCAAGGATATGTAAGGATAATAGGAGCAAAAATATATTTCAAAATATTATGTGTTAAAAGAAAATATTATGACCGGTGACATTTTTTCATGTTATTATCTTACAATATTAATAATTTAAATTCCTATTGCATATTATTATTCCTATTTCTTCTATAGAACACATAAATGAAGAAGTTGTTTCACTCGGTCCAAAAAGTCATTAAACTATTTGAAACATGACATGACTCTTAGCCAAACAAATAAAAATGAACTTATATGATCCCACAATTATTAATAAAAATAAAAAAGAATGCATGAAACATTATCTTACAGCAAAATAAAATATCACAATGATTGATTATATATTTTATCCATTCTCTTAAATTAATAATGCAAATTAATAATAGACCTATAGGCTAAGCTGGAGCCTTACCCATAAATTTAGGGTTTGATTCAAGGGAATAAATGGGTTAAATTTTTTATAGGCTTAAAAATGGGCTAAAGCTCAAAGCTTGTTTGTTTTCACGAACTTAACTCGACCCAAATAAGCTTATGAATAGATCTAATTTCAAGTAATAAAATTATTCATTACTTCAATGAGGTAAATAAGAAAAGTACTCAGTAATTTTGATTAATGAGTATCAATTCATCTTAATACGAGAATTATACAATTATGTTCATTAATTTTTACATTTTCCTATTTGGCCAAATGATCAAATGAAAAGTCTTACAAATTTCAAAATAATGGCTACATTATTAACTTTATTGGTCTACTATACTTTTCTAAATTTATTACCAATATGAATCATAATTGTTTTATACCTATTAAATAGACATGTAAAACCGGCTCTATGATCACAGGCTACCCATGGTCACAAGACAATGTAAGCATTTTAGTATAAAGCCTGCATTTAATGTGAGCTTATATGAACAAACTTGTGTGGGTAAAAGCTTGCGCTATTGTGGCTTTAATTGTGGATAAAAAATTATTTTTTTAATTATTTTTATCTTTATACTTAAACCTAATTTGTAAAAAAAAATTCAACCCAATTACTTCCTAATAAACCCAATCCAATTTCTAAATTTTAGAGTATTTTTCTTCTCAATTCTACATTCCACAAATTACCACACACATGGCCTATTTGTAGGTTGCTAAATGTCTCTTCATAAATGGTTACAATTATTAGAAGACACATATTGCTTCATTAAAAGGAAATGTTTCCTTACAAAAGATAACAATTTTTTGAAAAGACGTATGAGTTTAATGAAGAGAAACAATTCTCGATAACTAATAACTATGTTTTATGTTTGCAATATTTTGATTACGGCATTTGTTGACAATCTAATGATGACATATGTCATCCTTCTATTGATCCATATGATGATGATATGCCATACATTTCAATCCAAATTTTCTTATCCAAATAATTCAATAAATATTAAAATATTAAAATATAATTTATAAATTATAAAATAAAATAACTAATAAAAATATAAAAATATGCAGGCTACCCGTACTGCATGTTGGGCAGTGCGGGTAATTTTTTATTACTTGTTTTTATATACAGGCAAACCCATATGGGCAAAAACTTACCTAGGCCAGGCCTGCATAAACTTGCCCTGCCTATTTTATATGTCTAATATCAAAAATATAATTCTTTGTATGCATCATAATATGATTTTCCATTTAGAAAAGTCATAGTGAGAAAATATATGAACCTATTTGTATATTATGTTTAAGTGAACCAAATTTTTTGGTGTTTAACTTAAACTTTTCTATAATGTTTATATCATAATCCAATTTTAATATCAAAACACAAAGTATTAACTTATATACACATAATATGCATCTGGATATAATGAAATAAAACCAAAATGAGCTTTTCACAAAATTATACATTATTAGTCAATCCCATGCACAATACATGATCAATAAAAACTTAAGTGTCAATACTTTAATCATTGGACTTACAATTATTAAGTTTGTACTAATATGCTCAGCAAACACTTTCATCTCTCTAACCTTTTATATATAACAAGATATTTTAACTCTGTGTTTTGATTTATTTGAACACTTGTTATTCTTAAAGAAGAATAGTAATAGAATTGTCTAAGACACTTTAATGGGTTACTTTTATCTAGATAAATCCTTTACTAACAACTCTAGCACTATACCAATCAATATTTCCTTTGAATACATTGAGTTGGGATGATTTCATTAAGTAATATAACTAATCCCTAAACTTTATTACTATTCATAAAGGTTATTCCATCTTTCATAACTTATATTCATCTAATGGAATGTTTACCTTTTATAATTTGTGAAAACATCATCAGATAATTTTCATTTTCATATTCCTTAAATACAAAATGTAATCATATGAAATTGCTAATTTTTTTAATTTTTTAAATTGCCTTAATGATTTTGAATGATCCATTTTTTTCCTTGATCATGTGTACTTTCTCTTATGTAATGTGTAACAGTGTCATTGTTTTTCTTAGGAAAAATTATAATTTACCTATGTATAATTTCATTAATTTTCTCTTAATTCACCTGTGTTTCTAAAAGTTATAATTTGCCTACCTATACTTTTTGTTGCTAATACTTTGCAATCCTAAATCTTTTTCCTTCAAATTTTTAGCAAAAATTTTCATAATAAGTGAGTTAAGTGAAATCGAATGAAATTAAATATGGGTAAAATATAATATTTTTATATTTATATAAATTAATGTTAAGAAATCTTTATAAAGATTAAAATATATTAATCTTGTTTCTTTATTTTATTAACATACCATAAGCAAGAAAAAAATTGTTATAATACTTAATGCATGTAAAAAAAACAAATCAAAATTATTGATGCTTGTAAATAACAAAATTCATATATTTTATTATTGATAATTTTGTAGAGCTTATGATATTAATATATAGCTTATAAATTTAAATTAAGGAGGGAGGGTTAACATAAATGTAAAAAAAATTATAATTTACTCGCCTGTGATTTTCTATAAATTCATTTAACTCATTTGCTAAGGAATATTTGGTTGAAAATTTGATAGAAAAAATTTAGGTGAGCAAAGTGTTAACATTAGAAGGCATAAGTGCATAAATTGTAATATTTAAAAATATAGATAGATTAAGTAAAAAATTAACAAAATTATATTGAGGTAAAATGCAATTATCCTTTTTTCTTATGGTATTGTATCTTCATATCTCTATGCTAAACTGATTTTTCACAATTTCATTCTAATTAATATTAGTTAGTCTCTTATTCGGAGATAGTATGACTTTTTTAGGTTTATAACTCCCACTATTATATCCATTTTCAAGGAATTTTATTATACCAATTTCAATAATTTTACTTTAATGATTAGAACAATAAAAATTGAAACATTTGAACCATTTTGAACATTCAATAAACTTCACACATTCAAAGACACAAATTCAAGTTCAAGCATGCTAACATGATTCTCAAGTTTTCTTTTTGGATACTAAAATTATAACTACTCAATTAAAAAATGTTAAATAAATGTTTGGAAAGAGAACTTAGAATTATAGCTTACACAAAAATTTGCCACATATTAGTTAACTTTAAGTGACAATTCCAAAAATAATTTAACACATTACCTATCTTTTGGTTTAGATAGCCTTTATTCACTTTAAAATTTACAAGTGAGGATATATTTATACACTTTTAGCACTAACTATGATGTTTTATACCTTTTAATATAAAATATCTTAAAATTTTTTAATATGACTATAAAAATAATTATACCTTTGGGTATGGAATTATTTTAATAGTCACAATCTTTATTATTTGTATAATCAAACAATTTTATAATATTATATGATTTAATCTGCTTTGATGAGATTCAAGCATTAGATATGACAAGTGATAAATTTAATGATAACATTTATTTACTTTTAGCACCACCTAGAATGTTTTATACTTTTGGATATAAAAATTAAATTTCTATAACATACTTATAAAAATAATTATATATTTGTGTTTAAAATTATTTTAATAGTCATAACTTCTATTATTTGTGTAAGCAAACTATTTTTAATGTCATATGATTTGATCTACTTTGATGAAAAATCAAATCACCTAATAAATCTAAAACATTACACAAAATTGAAAGTTAAGTCTCTTTAATTAACTTTAAACACAGTTTATATGTGATGTTAAACACATTTGGATATGTAATAACTCAAATTCATATGACCATAAAAATAAAAACACATCTTTAGGTGTATTCTACAATCACAATCTTAATAATTTGTGCAATAATAATATTTTTTATAATGTTGTATAATTTGTATCACTTTAGTGAAAGCTAAATCAACCAACAATATATTACCATTATATTACACGAATAAGATTTTACGTAAGGTACAAAAGTACTTTTATAATTTGTAAAAAAATAAGTATTTATATTGCCATATGATTTGAATCACTTTGATAAAATCAAATTAATCAATAATAATCATAATAATATACAAATAAAATTAACTTGTGCAAAATTTTTTTTTTCATATTATTATATGATTTGGATCACTTTATTGAAACTAAATCAAATAATAGCAATCATAATAGTGAATTAATAAAACTAATTTGTATAAAAATAAACTTTCATATTGTTATATAACTTAGATCATTTTGGTGAAATCAAATTAATGAATAGTAACCATAATATTGCATAAATAAAATTTAATGAAATTATGAACAAAAGTCAAAACCTAATTTTGATACCAAATATTAGAAAATTTTAAGAACGTATACCCAAATTTTAAGCATGTCATAATTTACAAAAATAATTAAATAACTATAATTATTATGTGAAAGCAAAATAAGAAATTATGAAAATGGTGGTGAGTGGAAAGAGCAATGAAGAGCTCTTCACATAGAATTTCAAATGATTCAATCTATCAAAGAGTCATAATTTTTTAACTTCATTCTATTATTTCTAATCACTATTCAAATGATAAAAGTACTCATTTATGCCATGAGAACAATATGAATGGTACCCACTAACTTTAATTAATGAGTATCAATTCATTTTAATATGAGAGTTATGCGATTATAATTATGATTATTTAATAAGTTAACGAGTAATTCAATATATTTAATAGGTAATGATTAATAAGATTCAATCATATATTTAATGAAATTTATACTTAATAAAATTTAACTCTATAATTAATAAAATTTAGCCATAATTTTAATACGTAATAATTAATAAAAATTAATTCAATCGTAATGTTCTTTTATGTGGGCATCAAAGCTACAATGCCATCGTCACAAATTTGCAAATTACATCCAAGCACCGTACAAATTCCATCGTTAAAAGCTTTGCTAACTTCAAGTGAACCTGAGTCAATACATCCTTTAACCGAGAGTATCAAGTTGCCTTCAATATAGACTTTAGATGTGGGCCGACTACATCCAAATTGAATTGTGCTCTTGTTTGGAGGAAAAAACTGAGATACCGCAACTCTCGATCAAAAAATTAAAAGAATAAATAATTGTGAATTTAAAATTTATTTTTTACTTAATTATTATTTATTTAATTATAAATTTTTATTTTTAATTATATATTGTAATATTTTATATTATTCTTTAAAATATATCTCACACTTCAAAAAAGTAAAATTCATCCAAATTACATGCAAACATAACATATTTTAATATTTTTAATAAAAAAATTTAAGTCACGTTTAAATTAGATAAAAAAATTTAAGTGTGGAGTTTAAAATGGGATTCACATTTTTTTTACAGGAGAGCGTGGATAAGTGAGTGGAATAGCATTATTGTTTTATAGGAAAAGGACCTAATCTTATTTTAATTAAATATTATATGGAAAGGCCGCCAATAATGGAGGCTTAGTGGAGGCCAGATTCTGCGCATAGACAGGTCCAGACAAAGAGCGACCGGCATAAAATATCCTGGGATGCTCTTTCTGCATTTTCACGAGAAAAATGCAAATACCCCACTATCCCCACTAATTTTGGATGGGTATATTTTATTCCATTAAATTTTAAAATTTATAAATTAAACTTTTAAATTATAAAAAATTTGCAATTAACACATGTCATTCACTTATTTAACGATTTTGTTAAATTATATATTTTTAATAATTTTCAAATAAGAATCATAATATTATTCTATATTGTTTAATTATATCATTTTTATAAAATTTTACAATTCATTTTAATTATTTAATTAAAATTTTATATATTTAATTTAATTTGCATTAATTATAAAACACAGAAATTATATGCAAAAAATATTGTAATAAATTAATATCTAATAATATTATGATTCTTACTTAAAAATTTCTTTAAAAAATCTAATTTAATGAAATATAACTAAGTAGATTGTGGGTGTTAATTGTAAATTTTTTATAATTTAAGAGTTTGATTTACAACTTTCCAAAATTATTGGAGGTAAAATACAACTTTCCAAAATTGATGAGATAATTTATATATATTTTTTAATTTATTCCAATTTTTATATAAAGTAATAGTAACTGACCTTATCAACGATGATTGGCTCAAGTAATTGGAATTTCAATCTTTTTAAATTAAATTTTGTAAAAAAAAGAAAACTCTGCAAGGAGAGTTTTACTTCCGAAAGAGATCCCATTTTGCTCAACTTTAGATTAATAAATACTTAAGTGCTAGGAAAAAGGTAAAAAGAAAAATAAAATGTCGGAGAATATATGAGCCCCCCACGGCACATGTACTGCTAGTGTAAATGATTTAAGCAAATCAAAATTACATATAACAGGGGAAAATTATTTAGGTTGTTTTTGTTCATTATTTTTAAAAATAATTTTTACGTTATTAGAAGTAGAAATTTAAATTATTTTTTTATTGATGATATTTTGTTATTAAATATAACATTTTTTAATTTGTCCCATCGATTACTCTTTATTTTTTAATTCAAAAGTAATTTTTAAAAAATAAAAAAGAAAACATTAAAAATATTTTCTATAAAAAATAATTACACACCCAAACTTAGCCTCAAATTTTTTAATTACCTAACAGATAGCTATAACGTATTTAGTACAAATAACAATGTTACTTAATTTGCAATATTCTCTAATATGTTAATGTGATATGGGTTCGGACACCGGATACATGTTTAATAGAATTTTGATTCATGAGATAGGTTTAATTTGTATATTAAATTAAGTACGTGATACTCATAGAAATGCTAATTAGTTCACTTTGAATATTTGATATAAATGTATAAATATTTATATAATATCTGAATAATCTTAAAATGTTAGTAATTTAAATATGTGTATATATCGAGTGATTTAAATATTCCTTTATTTATTAGAAAACTAAAATTTAAAATTTATTGTAAAAAGTTCTTATTCATATTAAAAATTAATTCGTTGATATTTATATTCATTCTGATTCTTGTCTAAATTTTATGATTTTTTCTAAAATAAAAGAATTCAATTATTATAAAATATTAATTCATAAATATATCGCATTTTAATTTAATTTTTGTGAAGTAATTCACTACTTGGGAAGTTATCTATGTATCTAATAACACTAATATAGAATATTGAAGATGAGAAGTTTTAAAGACATTAACAAATAGTATGGTGATACTATGAATTACAGTCCATACTAATTAATACGGATTTTAGAAGTGCTATTAAATGATAATCTAGAGTATATATACATAAAAAATTTTCAATACACACTACTATAATCATTTATACAATTATAAATTCTAAATTTAATCATGTTTTATAATATATTTATTGTAATATATTTATAAAAATAAATATATATTTGTAAAAAAGTTTTAAATTTGAGAATTTTTAATTTTCAAGACAAAAATTACAACTATATTAAAAAAATTGTTTTTATAAGTTTTTTGAAACTTTGTCGTATAAGAAATTACAAATTTTTAAAATCACATAAACTATGAAAAGTTATATAAATATACATAAAAAATATTTGCAAATTTTTAAAATTTTACATAAAATTACAAATTTTAATTAAAAAACAGATATTCTTTTTATAAAATATAAGAGTAGCAATTTTTTGTAGTTTACATTAAGTTTCACTGTAAACATTCTTTCTAATCTTCAATTGTTGTTGTCATTGTATCAAATTATTATCATTAAATTATAATTTCAATTGCTTATCGATATGTAATTTCAATAAATAAAAAAAATAATATGCAATAATATATATAAAAATAAGGAATTAGCTGCTTCTAATAATATAATTGAGACAACATATACTCAACAACGATTAACGTTTGGTTCAGTCATGGGAAAAAAAGTAGTTTACATAATTTTGATTAATCAAATTGTAATTTTATGTATTTTTTATTAATATAATTGTAATTTTATATAAAAATTAAAAAATTCAAATTTGATACTTGAAATTAAGTAAATAAAAAAGGATAAATTTAGATAAAATTTTCTAGATATTTTTCATAAAATTCTTCATTTAAATTACAATATTTGTATTAATTACTATATTAAGTATTAATAATTTTAATATGATAATTATAATAACTATTAATGCTATAATCATAATAAAATAATTAATTCATATGTCATAATTTGGATGAAGAATCTTATGACAAATATATAAAAAAATTTAATTAAGTTTTATTGTAAAAAAATTATAAATATATATTTATTTCTATAAATATATTGCAATAAACATGTTATAAAATTTGACCAAATTGAAATTTTGTAATTGCATAACTAATTAAACTAATATATATAGATTGTCATTTAATAACACCCATAAAATTTGTATTAATTAACGTATACTCTATCTAATAATTTCTACCCCAAACAAATATTACTACATCACTACTAAAAACGTGACAAATCACTTGATTCTAATGAGATTAATCCATGCAATAAGGAACAATATATTCTGCTAAGGAATAATATAGTGAAAACAAAATTACAAATAGAGTTATGTGGAAAATTTTCCTTCAATACGTGCTAAGGCAATAACATTTGAACCACACCATAGCACTTGAGGAAAAAAAGGACAATTAATAAAAAACTTAGTGAAGGGAATAGAGACAAAATGCTAGATTATATTATATGTGATGGAGATAAGTTACCAAAACAGAAGAAGCGGCATTATATTATATTAATTTTTTTTTACGTATTGGACACAAATTTTTTCTATAGATTCTATTGCTTATTAAAAAAAAAATCCAATTTCATTTCGAAATTTTTTTTCTATACCTACTTTATGTATGACAAATAATAATTAAAAAAAAAAAGAAAAGGATTTCAGTCCGACACGTTTTTTCCTATTTGCCTCTTGCTACATCACTGTCCAATGATTCTACAGGGTACGGTAATTGCTCCAGAATAAGGTTCTCTCTTGTGTATACGTGTATCTACGTACGTATGGAAACTTACTTGGTCCAGTGAGAATATTATAAAAAATGTTGCGTACGCGTGTAGGATATCACATCCTGTGTTACGCACCTGTGAAGGGCAAACTGTAACACTCATTATGTTTATGTAACGATTAGATTTGTGGGATGATTCGTCCTATTCGAAAAGTTCGATTATAAAAATATAAAATTTGAAATTTTTTCATGAGTTGAATTTTTATTAAATTTTTTTATGACTTGACTTATATTTGAATGGGATTTAGGTGATAATAATAGAAAATAAGTTGGTTCGGTCGGGTTAATTCCATTATATAGATTTTTTTAATAATATAATTATATATTATAAAAAATAATTACATTTAGTTATTTTTATGAAAAAAATATTTAATTTAATACAGTTAAATATTTTATATATTTAAATATCATATAATCTCTTTTAAAATGTGTATTTTTATATAAAAATTTTATTTTTAACTTTAAATGATAATAAAAATAATCAAATTATTAAACTTTCAGTTATGTATAAATTTAATCAAGTTATGTTGAATCAAATTTTTTAAAAAATAAATGAACTAAACTCAAACTTCGACTATTGTATTTTATGCAATTATACATAAAAAGTCTTGTTCAAAATCAAATGATCTAAACCATGTACAACTTTAGTAGCAATGCCATAAATTGATATTCAAAAAGTGAATATATTTTCATATTGATTAAAAATGTATTTATTATTATTTTTTTAATGATAGGAGTGATAATTCACTTATCATATATATATATAGTTTAGGTTCAAATCCCAAAAATCTCAAACATAACGAAGAATAAAATTATTAAGAAAACATCAAGTATTATTATACTACTATAGTTTAAGCATATTTATTAAATTTTTGATTCAAACAAATGTTAAATATCAATCTGAAATTATTATAGAAGGTGTTTATTGACAACTCTCTTATTCAAATTGTCTAAAGTTCAATTCTTCTACTTTCACTCAGTCAGCAATCACATAGTCAAGAGATATCAAATGAGCACAGAAAATTCTTGCAATTATTGGGTCACTGATTGCAAATGAGAACATGCCAGGTCCCCCTTGAGGAAAATTTTTGGTTGAATTGGAGCACAAAGTGTGCCCTTCCCAGAATCTTCGATGGTCACTAAGATGTCGTGTGGTCTTTATTCAGTGCATTTGTAGATATGCTTGATTGGAGTCTTGCTATCGTGAATAGTATTAGAATATACGCAAAAGATTAACGTGTTACTCCAATTGCCTTTCTTATTGGTAGAAATTTACGGCAACATAAGGGTCAATTTGGGAAGAATTTCTCATGAATAGTTAAGATTAACTTGAATGATCTATAATTAACTAGTCGTGAAATAAAAAATATGGTAACTGAAGTATGTACAAACTGACTCAAATATAACATATTATCTAAAATGAATAAAAAAAAATTATACAATACAAAACCACCTCCCCACTAATTAGAAATTAATGGATTCACTCTTTAGAAGAAACTCTTCCTCACTTCGGACGAATCTCAAAAGAATACAAAATTCTCTCAATGTGAAAGGGTGTATTCTAAGAGTATCTCCAGCACTACTCTAAAAATTATCCAAAGTGTATGACTTTCGTCCCATTGAAACCATCTCATTTTCTATAACTTACACGTTCAACATCATACGTAGAAGAAGGTCTTCCTTTGCTTTCTAGTGATTGTGATTTCAAGTGCATGTTTCTAAGGTTTCTAATGAAAATCATTAGATGGCCTATAGTTTTAGCTTAAAGCATCGTGCTTATGTGATTCTTTGAAGGGTGTAGTTCACTTTACATGCATTTCACCAGGGTTCCAAGCTTCCAATAAAACACATCACATATTAACATTCCTAGAATAATTCTATCACATTAAACAATGTATTACTCTCTACCTAATTCTTATGGATGCATTTCAGATACAACTCCATGGTCTGTGATTCTCTGACTATCATGCACATCAAAATCTTTGCTCTTATGGATGCATATAATATCCAACTGCCACGCTGATTAGAGCTACCATGCAAACATACAATAATGGAAATCCCGCCTGAACTCTTCCCAAATCGCTTTTCTTCTTCAAAATCTCCTAGAAAGGGAGTACAAACCATCATTAAGTATTGAAAATACACAATGAAAAAGTAAAATGTGCATCATGGCTTAAATCATAGTTGTGTTCACTTCATGCATAGTAAGTACTATGCAAAAATGAATAAAAACCAGGTAATTGCAAAAGTAACAACCCAAGCTTATCCCATGAGATGGGATCGGCAAATTGGGTAACCATAGCAGAGATAAATCGATCTTCAATATAGAGATGAACTGTTCAAAAGAAACCTTCATTTTTTGCCTCTACGGTCAGATACCAGAAAACTTGTGTGATTTTAATAAGTGCATTGAAGAAAACATGAAAATGACATATTGCTTCCACTAAAAAGGATAAATGAAAAATTCAATAATTGATCTAACTTTGGAGTTGTTTATATGAAAAGAAACATATAGAAACTCCAGTCAAGTTGGCTGTCCAATTTTCAGTTGCAACCAAACAGAAATGCTTAGTTCTACAGCATTCAGGATTGACGCTCCATTAAGGTTTCAATGCTATCAATCCCATCATCTACTCTTGTTAGCTTAATCTTTTTAGCTAATGCTTTGACAATATTTAACTTTTTTTTTCTTTTACTGCATCTCCCTTCAAACTGTGCAAGTGGAAAAGGTAAAAGTTGAGGAAAGGGAAAGATTTAAACCACGGACAAAGGTAGAAGACTACCAAGTTCTTGGTTTTTTATGCCCAACTTTTTCCGATGCTCATCTCTCTCCATTCAGCTTTGAAGAGACAAATGATTGCAAGAAAGAAAATATCATACATGTTATACAATGACAGAAATTAAAGGAAAAAGGACCCTACCAATTCATTCTTAAGCATATCCTTTTCTTGCATGTTCATGCGCATCATATCATTCAACTTTGTGATTGTAAGTTCAGCCTGCAAATATTAGAACTAATTGCTGATACTCTCCAAGAAAAAGAATAAAAATGTGAGGGTTATAACCTAGGAAACGATATCAGATTTGGCCATATGCTGAGCTAGCATCTTTTTAAAGCAAATAGACATGGGATAAGCACTGTACAACTTTAATGGCACTACGTGATGATAACATATCAACTTAGATATTAGTTAATATGGTGAGTTGGTAGTAATTGAGACAGATTTATCTACCATGTTTATATCTAAATTCAGTTAATTTCTTAGTTGTTGAACAGTTGATAGTGTGAAGTCGAACTGTAGGAATTCAATTTCTCTGTCTATTCCCTCTCCAAGAAAGTAGTATAACTCAGCAAACCCAGATACTTTGGCACCAGACATTGTGAAAGAAATACATTTCCCAGACCTCTCAACATATGGACTACAAAACTAAAACTCTAGGTTATAACAAACCTAATCTAAACAAGAAAACTCTTACCTCTTTAAGCTTTGAATCCATTATACTGAGCCTTGATTTCAATTCCTCAGAATCTTTAGCTAAATTCAAATGTACAGTCTCTTTTGCTAGCTTCATTTCTACCACATTATCCACAGGTCTTGAGACAATATCATCTGCGGTTCTATCGTCCTCCATATCCTGCGCTGTATCCAAACATTTGACATTCTCAGCAACCTGGTACATGAAAATAAATGTTGGGAGAGTCAGAATCTTTCAGGCAGGAGTACTCAGTCCAACGTCACTAAGTCGACAACCTAAACTAGAAACATTTCCATTTTCCAATAAACATATAGACTCTTCATGCAGTAACAAGCACAGAAAATGTAAATAATGTCAATCATGGTATACTATATTTAGCTATATTCAACTGTACAGTGTCTTTTGCTAGCTTCATTTCTTCGACATTCTCAGAAGGTCTTGAGATAATATCCTCAGCAGTTCTATCCTTCTTGATATCTGGTGCAATTTCCAAATCGTTATTATCCTCCGCAACCTGGTACATGGAATTAAAGAATGACACAGAAATTCTACCATGTCTTCTTCATAATTGAACTCGTGTGTGTTTGTGTGTGTGTGTGTGTGTGAGTGAAAGAGAGAGAGAGATAGAGAGATGGTGTTTGGTTGGTAATGGGAAGGAGGAAAGAGAGAAGCTCACAGTATGAGAGGGAGGTATGTTTTCAACTCCACTTGGCACCCTATCTTTTTGCACATAAATTTCATCGCATGGATCTTGCTTCATCACTCCATTAACAGGAAGCAATACTGGAGAAGAAGGTGGGCTGATGAGAACTACCCGTAGTTTCTTCTCCTCGATGTACTTGCCCCTATCTTTTGCAAACTGTCAAAGCAGAAGGAACATTATAGCGTTCAAGAAAAATATAAAGGGAAAAAAGATGGACTATTTCAGTAAATCTGAACTTTTTAGGCACTCCACTCGAGGAGACCAAGAAAAGGGAGAAACAACAGTAAATTAGTAAAAATATATAACCTACCATGTCAGATGTGATATCATCTTCTTTTGTTCCAAAGGAGACAACGGTGCTTTGAATCAAGAACTTGTCTTTGCACTGCATATCAGGTGGTGCTGTACGTTGGGCTTGCATAGTAACTGCATCCAACCAAAAATAACGTTGGCCAATAACACATACGCATCTATCTCTGTTTGCGGACACGTACTCAGCCACAGAGACAGGAGAAAAGACGATCCAAAATAAGTGGAATGTAAAATCTATCTTAAAATTGTCAATGGATTTAGCATTGGCCAAGAAGATATACAGACAAGTACCAGTAAATTCACAATTTTCCTTTGGCTTGATGATGCCAATGTTTGGTCTCACACAATATTTCTTTGGGGATGTCGTTTTCACCTGCCATTAAATACTATATTAGAAAACTGTTTTGCCACGTTGGAATTAATTCATAAGTGATGCATTTTGGTATAGTTTTATATGCAATGAGACCAAATAAAAAGAGTAGAGATTACAGAAATAGCTGCCGTTACAAAAAATTATGAGAATAAGTGAAAAGAAAATTATTGCGCGATCCAACATTACCGATAAAAAAAAGCGCACCTTAAAAGCAACAAACTGATCAGACTTGTTTTGGAGTTCAACCAAGCACGAACTTTGTTTCTTCAATTCAACTAGAGAGACCCAAAAATAAATAAATAAATAAATCCTATTATCTCTATATGAAGTATGAACTCAACCTTCTAAAATCAGCCATATGTTAAATTATTTATTCTCGATACTTACATACAAAATTTAGCTCACGGGGTTCAATTTCCAGGAGCTCCGTAGCCATGACTCTTCTACAACTTAAAGGAAAACCAATCAACTTAGCTAAGTGAAGCCCGAGGTTAAATAATCAAATATTCTCAGAGGAAGTATACGCCAAATCAGAATATTTGAATTATACATTTGACCTAATAACACTAAATTTCCCAGAAAATCAAACAGTTTAAAAACAGAGAATAAGACACTACTGTGAACTTCAAGTAAATCCAACCCAAACTCTTGACAAAAATATGAACATGAACCTGTACTCTACTCACAGATTAGAATTCAACACTAACCGGCTAAATCATAAATAGAATGATCTTGAAAAATCCCCCAAAAGAATCTTCACACTCTAATGTTTCGATTGGAGTTCACTCAAAACGTAAATGCAGAATCAGCCGTCAATATCCACGTGAAATGCAAACTCCAGGTACATTCTTCCCAGATAACATCACAAAATACCCCCCACCAACAATGGCCGGGTTAATTCCAAGTTCCAACCCAGAATCACATAATTCATGCAACCATGATGAAACAACAACGAAATTCCTGGTATCTCAAAACCAACCGCTGAGTCTGATAGTCCTTGCGGCTTCTAAACAAGCTACAAACAGTTAAAACACTTAGGCACAAGCACGAAATCGAAGAAGGAACTTACTCGGAAGTCGAAGATCACTAAATTGAGCAAAAGCAGTGTATGAAACGCAGCAAGGAGCAAAGTGGAACCCGAGGAAACAAAAATGGCGATGAATGAGGAAGCTCCGTATATAGAGGAAAAATCAGATTCAGAGAATGTGAGAGAAGGCGACAATCCTTAGGTGGTGCGGTGGTTGATCTGATTCGGAATGCGAGTGAGAGAGAGAGCAGTGAAAGCGAAGAAAGTAGGAAAGAAGAAGCATCGGGATTGGGGATCTTGGCGTTGGTTACGTTAACGTGGGTGGGTGACAGAGCGGTTGCACCAATTTTTTTTTTTTTGGATTTCTTATAAATTACGGTGGCAGTCAGGAGACAGAGCTGTTTCCTACTTTCCATCTGAGGACTAATTGGCTCGGCTCAATTAGGAACGTCAGCGCGCCAACCACCCCACACGGTGACGAGACGGGGAATGGACTCTTTTAAGTACGTACTTGACGTGATGCGATTCTAGAAACATCTCAAGCTCTTCAATGATAGATAGTGTAGTTTTTTTAATAAAATGATAATTAAGTAGGATAAATATTTGAAAAATTAAAATATTAATAATTTTTTGTCATTTCTAAAATTCAAACTTCTTTCCATTCACATGTCAATGCCGTTTAAAATTAATATTCTTTTTTAATTGGACTTACACTTTATTAATATGACATGTAAATTTTTTATTAAAAAAATCATAAATCAATTAATATATGCAGAATAATAAATTCAAACACAAAATGTGATGAAAAAATTGTTAAATAATAACTGGTATAACTAGACTGCTAAAAATGTCATTGACATATGCCATTTTTTTAAGAGAAACGAGCCCCCAACACAAATACATAATATTTTGAGTTAAAATTTAAGACATCATGTTCAAACAGAAATTTAAAAACAATATTAATAATATATTTAAATTGGGAGAATGAAGGAAGGAAATAAAGGAGTGAAAATTATAACTTTCTCCTAATTTATGAATTTTATTTTATAAGAAAAAATTATTAGGTGATTACTATTAATTTGAAAGAGGGAACGGAGGATAATAAGAAAAAAAATGAAGGGAAATAAAAAAGGGAGAACCGATGTTAAAAGGAAGATTGAAAGAAAATTTTTATTCTTGTTTTGATATTTTAAAAAAAATTCAAAATTTCTTAAATTAAAAAATATGAAATAATAAATAATAAAGAGTGATGATGTATTTTGAAAAATTAGTCAAAAATTTTCAATCCCTCCCCCAAAAAAAAATCAAATTTCCAAAGACCATCTTGAAATCATTTTTCCTCAACTGTTTCCCTCTTTAGTAGCCTAACATTACTATTCTTTTACGTTCGGGCTTTCTAAGCATTATCGATGCATTCAAACGTGAGGATGTGACGTCCCACCATCCAGTTTTACGGTCTATTATCCTTCGTTATATTTCATTCTCTATTCCTTTTAACTTTTGATTATATCATAAATATTATTTTATTAATAAAATTATTAGATTTCGCTAAGCACACCATTAAAAAAAATTAATGAGTTAAATTATTTATAAATATAGTATTATCTTGACATATCTTATCTTCAAAATGGTACAATCTATTGGATTCTTGATGGATTCTTGATGGAAAATATTTTTTTATAAAATATAATTATAAAATATTTAAAATATTTCATTTATTTAATATCAAATATAAAAATTTAAAAATAATTTTTTATTTTAAAATAAATTTATTTTATTTTATTTTATTATTAAATTTTTAATTTTTTAACTATTAATATAAATAATATATTATTTTTTTATTAATATATATATATATATATTCTTATAACGGAAGATTTAAAAAGGACACGAGTGCTATGTGAAATCCATTCTTCCGTTAAAAAAGTTACCTAATTATAACTCTGGGCCATATTCTTAAGAATTATAATTATTTTTATAATTTTACGTTCAAGTGAAATCATTGTTTAGGTGGATGGTTTACTGGCACTAGATTCTGCATGTTTTATTTTAGAGGCTATGATTGCATTAATTTGTGATAAATGAATAAGCTTTTTAGCTTAATTCATTAGAAATTAGATTCATAGATAAATTTATTTATAAATTTAATTTCAAATGAATTGAATTTTTATGATTTTCACAATTTTAAACAAAAGGTTAGTGTTTTGATGAAAATTGATCTTTCCAACTTCATTATTTTTCTTTATTGAAAAAATTTAACTAAATTTTTTTCAAATAATTAGGCACAAAGTTCCTCTAAACAATATAGATATTTCGTGTATTCATAATGCAATTATGTTTTAAGTTCAAATTTTGTTGTTAATGATTTCAAAGGGTTGGATAATTTATAAATGCTAAAGGTTCATGACATTCTCTGATTTTAAAATAAAATGATTTATCATATTTTTATATAAAAAATTTTAATATTATTTTTTAAATTAAATTTAAATTTAATTTATTATCACTATACATTAATTTTATCTTATCATCTAATTATGTAATATTATATCATTAAAAAATTTTAATTATTATTATTTTTAATAATATATCATCATCTTATTATCTAATAGAGTAAAGGGTTTTATATTAACAATAGATAAAATTTAAACTCTTTGAAAATTTACTTCTTCAATATCATAAATTTAAATTTAAATTTACAATATTAGCTATGTGTTAGAATAAATCTAAACTCTCTTATAGTGTGTTGAATGATATATATATATATATATATATATATATTATATTTGGTGAAATGTTTGGATGAGATATTTGAAGAATAGATTTTACTTTATAAAAGTATTTAAAATGTTGTAATATAATTTTTTTTGTTTGGATAGTTTATATGAAGAAATTAAATTAAAATTACTTAATATTACAACTGAGAGTTTTAATATTGTAAAATAAAAAATTTAAAATTCCACCAAAACAGGCTAATTTGTAATCCCGAATCTTCCTTGATGATCCTGCTTCTCCATCTTACTCGGAGCCCCCATTTGGACTGAATGTGGTAACTATTTCTTGTTTTCAGCCTGTATTCAACTAACTTATTTCTTTTTGTTATTTTTTATTTTCTAATTATCAAAAAAAGAAAAATCATCTATAAACCCTTGATTTTAATTTTTATAAATTAACCACAACAACATTGCATGTGAGGTTATTTTAAGATTAAGTAGGTTTAATAGAGTAAGTACGAAATGAATTTAGAAAAAAAATTTGAATCTAAATCTAAGGTTCTGTTTAATTCCAAAAGTATTTATATAGAAAAATATTATTTTTATATATGTTGATAAAGAAGTGATATATCTTGATAGTTAAAAAGTTAATATTTAAAAGAATAGTAATAAATTTTTTTTTAAAAAAGAAGTTACTTTTTTTAAATTTTTTATATTTAATATTGAATAAATAAAATATTTTTATGTTAATATTTCATAATTATATTTTATAAAAAGTTTTTCATTTAAAAAAATCTAAATATAAATCTAATCTAACTTAAATTTATTAAAATTGGGCACACAATTCATTTCATGCAAGTGGTCAAGTGCCCTTACTTGGCGAAGTCAGGTGGGTGGGACGAAGAGACGAGCCACGAGATTACAAGTATGGCCAGCCACGTTGGTTCTACAGGAAATAGTTTATTTCAATCCCACCGAAAAGGAAAGCAGAGCACAGAAAAAGGGAAAAAGGAAAACTTTATTAGTAAATTAACCAAACAAATTTTTATTTTTTCTTTTTTTTTCCCCTTTTCCCTCTGGCTAAGAAAACGAAAACTTTATGGGCACCGGGGAAAAGAAAAGTGACAAACAGAAAAGAAGAAAAAGCTCAACGGCATTTTGCTTTACATAATTTCCTCCGTGCATCTCCCTCCTTTTTGCTTTGAATTTAAACACTATATTGACCTAAAAGTTCAACGTTTCAAAGTTGTTGCTTTTTTATTTTAAAAAAACTGTTTTTTTTTTCCTGATTCTCTGTTCTTCCCCGCCCCCCTCCTATCAAGATTAGAAATAGTAGTTTAAAATTGTTGATTTACCAGAAAGGTTTTTAATTACATTCAAATCAATGTATTTAAATATATATTACGTTGATTGATTTTTATAGACCTTTTTTGTATTATCTTAAATTGAGATAATATATATAATATTGTAAATTTTATAAGTCATAACATTTTATATAAATTAAAATTTTTGTGCTGCAACCATTATATATTGTAAGATTTATAAAAAATCTAAAATTTATGAAAATAATTACACTTCTAAAACTTATATCATTATAAAAAAATAAATTATATAAAATACTGTAAATTTTATAAAAAAATCATAAAATTCGTTTTTGATTGTAGTATGCAAGAATTTTCCTAATTTTTTTATATTTCTTTTTACTTGTTATTTTAAAGAAACTTTTTTATTTCCATTTATTCGTAAGAAACTAAGATTGCATTTAATATCATCTTTTAAACATTATACTTATAATTTTGTAGATGTTCAACATTTTTATATTTCAGATGATTTATAATAAATGATATGTTAATAAATTATAATTTTACTTTTCTGAAATTGATATCATTTATTGTTTTTTTTAATTATTGTATATTTACGTTAAACGGTATTTAAAAAGTGATGAATAGAGATTGCATTAACATTATGTGAAACTAAAAATCATTCACCTTTTAGTTCAAAATTAATTTTCCATAGGATGCAAAAACGGAAATTTCATTTTTCTTCCTCCTGCTTTTTCTTCTAACTTTTCATCTTTAACTTCACATTTTATATTTTTATTAATATATTTCTTGCAATAGCACCAATTAAGACAATCAATAGCATTGTGCCGTTAATAATGCCAGTAAATTATAATAACAATATCATAGCTGCCACCTTAACATTCAGTAACATGTTGCTGCAGCCTGCAGGGATCTTATTTTTCGTTATATTTCTTGCGATAGAACCCGATTAATATACTTTTTTGCAATAGCTCCCAATTAAGACAATCAATAGCACTGTGCGTTAATAATGCCAGCCGATTCTAATAAGGTGACGTTTAGTTCGCTTAATGTTTTTAATATTTTTGAAAAAGTTTTAAGGAAATATTACATTCTCATATTTAGTTTAAAGTTTGAAAAAAATATTTATAAATGTCATATTACCGGAAATCTTTTTAACCTAAGGATAGTTCTTTTACACTCGGATTAAAAGTTTAGGTATTAATATCCTTACTAATAAATCAATAAATAAATAATACTTATTTATGTATGGAAGAGGTTTCTAGGTAATTTACTTATTTATAAACTTAACAATTTAAGGCTTAAATTTATTCTAATTTTATTTCTACTTCAAATTTTTTTTATGAACATATCGGTTTATAAAAATAAGTTAGGCTCAAAGATCTTTTCCTATATAGATTTAAAAATTTAGACTTTATTTTACATATAAATACATACATATATATATATATATATATATATATATATATATATATATATATATATATATATATTTTCAAAAAAAATTAAATTTTCAAAATAAATTTAAAAAGGAAAATAAAAACTAAAACGTTTCATTGTAATTTCAAATTCCTTCGATAACGAATAAATTTGAAAAATTAAATACATTAAGATCAATAATGCTATTTTTTTAATACTATACACCTCCGTATATAAAATTAAGAAGTGCATATTTTTTATCAAAATAAAAAAATTCATACATTTACTTTAATTATTTTCTATTTTCATTGAGAATAGAAAATTTACAAAAAAAAAATTTAACATTTAAAATTAAAAATACATTCATAGATAAAAAAATTTATTATAAATTTTTTTAATATATTATATACATAATCTATCATCTATAATTTTGGCTCAATATAAATAATTTATATACAGATCACATATATTGATTATTGAATCTATTTTATGGCCCAATAAAAGTAAAGGAAAATACATAACTTAAGTTTTCTTTTAAATTTATTATTTATTTCTCTTAATAAAATGTTGACTTAATCAACTTTCAAATTTTTTTGTATATAAATGTAAAATTTAAAAACATTTGAAGTATTTCAATTTAAATTTAAGAATTATACATTGAAAGTTAGGATTTGTATAATATATGTATTATATTTAATTTTTGAGACAATATTTTTAGAATTGGTGCTTATATATATAATCTAATTTTATATGTTAGATTTTAAAAATAGTATGCAAGATTATGATTTTAATTTTTTCCAAGAATAAATTTTAAAAAATGGATAAATAATTTTTAAATAATTGTTGGTATTTTATTATTTAAAAAATATTTTTATTTACATATATGAATAAAAATATGTAAATAAAAATGTATTAGTTATATATATTCATGAATAAATAATTTATATACAAATACTTAGTTATAAACATTCATGGGTAAAAATGTATTGGTTATATATTTCACTGATAAATAGTTTATGTACGGATACTCAAAATAATATAATAAAATTTTAAATTATTAAATTAAAATTATTTAATTATAACTATTTATATATTAATAGATGTGATTAAATTATTTTAATTTAATAATTTTTAAAATTATTAAATTATCCAAAGTTTTAAAATTTCAAAAATATCATAAATTCATCATATAAAAATTTAAAATTTAATTTTGAATTTCAATTTTAATATCTACATGCTTCCTTAAGAAATAATGATGTTACTAATAGCATTGTATTTAAATCATTAATTTTGAAACTTTTCATCATTACCTAGATATTACAAATTTGAAAAATTAAATATATCAAGATCAGTAATACTATTTTTTTAATATTATACACCTATGTATATAAAATTTAGAAGTTCATATTTTTCATCAAAATAAAGAATTCATGTATTTGCTTTAATTATTTTCCATTTTCATTTTTATTGAGAATAGAACATTTATAAAAAATCTTTAACATTTAAAATTAAAAATACATTCATAAGTAAAAAAATTTATTATAATTTTTTTAATATATTATATACATGATCTATCATTTATAATTTTATCTCAATATAAATAATTTATATGTAAATCACATATATTAGTTATTGAATATATTTTATAACCCAATAAATTATTATACAAATCACTATCAATCCAATAATATTGGCCTAATATTAATAATCCATTATAAAAATTCATTTTAAATCATTACTAGATATATAAATTTTAACACTGAAAAAGTTTATAAAAACTAAAAAAATTATTTCACAAATTGCAATAAAAATAACAAATTCATATTTAATGTGAAAAAATATAAATAAATTGAGTATTAAATTCAAAAATGATAGTATTGCTATAATAAAAATTAATTGATAATCATACTATTATATCTAAAAGTATGATAATATAAAAAAATATTATTTCAATATTCCTTTTCAAAATGTAAATCATTTACAAGTTTTCTATTATGTTAAATGAGAAATTAAGTATTTACTCTTTATTAAAAATTTAATTAATACATTTTTATGTGCATGTTCAATAAAAAAATTTAAAAAATCATAAAAAATATAAAACTAAGCCTATCCATTATGTTGGTGTATATATGGTCATTTTTATAAAAAGTATAAAGTATAAGAGTGAGAAAATTAATATCACATAAGTAATATTTATTTTTTCAGTAAATAACCTATAAACTCATGTTAACCATCCATTTTTTTATCTCTTAAATCTGATGGCTATTATATTGTCACTAAATCAAGGTATCTATACCCAGACTACTTTTAGTCTAGGTATAGTAGAATTGTCCTTAGCCTAACATTCCCCCAAAATATTTTCATGGAGAGAGGTGGGTATTTTAGATTTTTATGTAATGGGAATGTGATATTAAAATATTCCTAAGAAAATTTATAGTGAATCAAATATACCCTAAACCCTAAAAAATCATAAAAAATATAAAACTAAGCCTATCCATTATGTTGGTGTATATATGGTCATTTTTATAAAAAGTATAAAGTATAAGAGCGAGAAAATTAATATCACATAAGTAATATTTATTTTTTCAGTAAATAACCTATAAACTCATGTTAACCATCCATTTTTTTATCTCTTAAATCTGATGGCTATTATATTGTCACTAAATCAAGGTATCTATACCCAGACTACTTTTAGTCTAGGTATAGTAGAATTGTCCTTAGCCTAACATTCCCCCAAAATATTTTCATGGAGAGAGGTGGGTATTTTAGATTTTTATGTAATGGGAATGTGATATTAAAATATTCCTAAGAAAATTTATAGTGAATCAAATATACCCTAAACCCTAAAAAATCATAAAAAATATAAAACTAAGCCTATCCATTATGTTGGTGTATATATGGTCATTTTTATAAAAAGTATAAAGTATAAGAGCGAGAAAATTAATATCACATAAGTAATATTTATTTTTTCAGTAAATAACCTATAAACTCATGTTAACCATCCATTTTTTTATCTCTTAAATCTGATAGCTATTATATTGTCACTAAATCAAGGTATCTATACCCAGACTACTTTTAGTCTAGGTATAGTAGAATTGTCCTTAGCCTAACATTCCCCCAAAATATTTTCATGGAGAGAGGTGGGTATTTCAGATTTTTATGTAATGGGAATGTGATATTAAAATATTCTTAAAAAAATTTATAGTGAATCAAATATAGGAATGTTATATTTTCGTTAATTAAATTCTCAGGAATCACATTCTCAGGGAATGTATACTTTCTTGGGAACATAAGATCCAGTGAACCAAATACCACCTAAGAATATTATAGTTGATACTTTAGTGAAAAGGTTGTTTTAAAAATTTTATTTTTCATTATATTTGAAGTTTAAATTTAGAATATTAGATAGATTATTACTTTTACCATTAAAAAATAAAATTTTGCTAATCAAAATTCTGAGTTATATATAAAAATCAGTAAATACCTCTTATCATTATTTTCAATTTATAAGAAAATTTTATGGAATAATATTAATAAAAATATTTATAATATATTTAAAAATTAAATTATTGGTTAATACTATTCATAATTTTTTAAAAAAATTAAAAATAATAATAAATGAAAAAGAATTACTAATTTTTATTCATAGTTCTTAAGATTAAGGGTGTAAATAGGCTGGCCTAAATTGGGCTTTATCTTAAATGAATCAAGCATACTTTCTAAATTATTAATTTAAATCTAACTAGACCTATTAAAAAAATTTGACTAAGCCTATTAATCTATTCAGAAGTTTCTTTATATAAATAGATTTTTAAATTTATCAATAGATTAAAAATTTCTTAAGATCTAAAATTATTTAATGGTCTAATTAGCCTTAAATACATATATATATGTATTAAAATATTTATATTATTTATATGTATAATATATATTATATTATATTAGTTATAAATATATTCATAATTAAATAAACTAATTTAATAAGCTTATAGATTAAGCCTAAAAAAAAAATTGGTCATTTATCTGAATAAGTCAATTTATTATCCTAGACTTAACTTATTTAGATAAAAAAGTTATGTTAGATTAGATTTTAATTAGGTTAGGTTGTAGGCTTTTGATAGACTAACTACCCCATTTGCATCCTTACTTAAGACTATTGTTTATATTTACCTTAAAACTATTACAATAAAAGATGTTTTAACCTTCATTATCTTCCGACTAATTAAGAAAGCCATAATAATTATGCCTGCAAAAAGGCTGAGATCCTCTTTCCAATTCCATTTCAGAATTCCTCATTAAAAAAATACTGCTATTATTATATTATCAATCTGCAAATTTTGGTCGCGAATCCGGGAATGGAAGTGTGGTCGGCCGCATGGAAATGAAATCGGTGGACCAAACCAAACGGTGCCCACCATTAGCACGGAGTCTTGGTTAACCTAATTTCAATTTCAACTCTTTATATACTTTGGAAATAATTATATTGCGTTACTAATACAGTAATATATTATTGACATGTTAATGATTAATTTATTATTATATAATATATTAAATTAAATTAAAAATAAATTTAATATATAATAAAATTTGATAATATATTAATATATTACTATATTAATAATATATCATAATCCATCTGTAAATTTTTCAAACTATTTCGTGCTTCAAATTGATTCACATGTTAGTGGTGTCATTATGCAACAATCGTGAAACACGAAATCTAGCTACTTTGCTGATAATGTATTTCAAGTTTTTTTTTTTAAGATTCTATTTTTTGTTATATTTAAAATTTCATCCTAAAAAATTAATGTTTACACATTTTATTATGAACAGAGATAAAAGTGAGTTAGATCTAATTAGACTTTAGATAAAATAGACCAAGCTTGCATTAAAAAAATGACATACATTATATAAAATACTATAAGTTTTATCAAAAAGTGTCATAAAATTTGTTATTAATTGTAGTATGCAAGAATTTTCTGAATTTTTATTAGGTTTCTTTTTATCTGTTATTTCAAAGAAACTTTTTTATTTCTATTTATTTGTATATTATACTTATAATCTTGTAAATGTTCAACAATTTTATATTTCATATGAATTTTAATAAATAATATGTTACTAAATTATAATTTTATTTTTCTAAAATTGATATCATCTTTGCTCTTTTTAATTGTTATATATTTACCTTAAACTATATTTAAAAGTGATGAATAGAGATTACATTATGTGTAACTAAAAATCATTCACCTTTTCGTTCAAAATTAATTTTCCATAGGATGCAAAAACGGGAATTTCATTTTTCTCCCACCTACTTTTTCTTCTAACTTTTCATCTTTAACTTTACGTTTTAGATTTTTATTAATATATTTCTTGCAATAGCACCAATTAAGCAATCAATAGCATTGTACCGTTAATAATTGCCAGCAAATTATAATAACAATATCGTAGCTGCCACCTTAACAATTCAGTAACATGTTGCTGCAGGGATCTTATTTTTTGTCATATTTCTTGCAATAGCACCCGATTAATATATTTTTTTGCAATAGCTCCCAATTAAGACAATCAATAGCCCTGTGCGTTAATAATGCCAGCAAATTATAATAAAAATATTATAGTTGATATTTAGTAAAACGTTGTTTTAAAATTTTTATTTTTCGTTATATTTGAAGTTAAATTCAGAATATTAGATAGATTATTACTTTTACCGTTAAAAAATAAAATTTTGCTAATCAAAATTCTAAGAGCTATATATAAAAGAAAATTTTATGGATAATATTAATAAAAATAATTATAATAGATTTATAATATATTTAAAAGTTAAATTATTAATTAATATTATTCATAAATTTTTTAAAAAATTAAAAATAATAATAAATGAAAAAGATTTACTGATTTTTATTCATAGTTCTTAGGACTACTGTTTATATTTGCCTTAAAAATATTATAATAAAAGATGTTTTAACCTTTGTTATCTTCCAACTAATTAAGAAGGCCATAATAATTATGTCTTCAAAAAGGTTTGGATCCTCTTTCCAATTCCATTTCAGAAGTCTTCATTGAAAAACACTGGTACTATTATATTATCAAACTGCAAATTCTGGTCGTGAATCGGGGAATGGAAAGGTGGTCGGTCGCATGGAAATTAAATAGGTGGACCAAACCAAGTGGTGCCCACCATTGGTACGTCTAATTTTGGTTAACCTAATTTCAATTTCAACTCTTTATATATTTTAAAGATAATTATAGTAAATCACTAATATAATAATATATTATTGATATATTAATAAATTTGATCATTAATTTATTATATAGCATATTAAATTGAATTTTAAAGAGTTAAATTTAATATATAATAAAATTTGATAATATACTAATATATTATTATATTAATATATCATAATAATCGAACCTGTACATTTTTCAAACTATTTCGTGCTTCAAATTGATTCACATGTTGGGGGTGTCATTATGCAACTATCGTGAAACACGAAATCTAGCTACTTTGCTGATACGTATTCCAAGTATTTTTTTTTTAGATTTTATTTTTTGTTATATTTAAAATTTCATCTTAAAAAATTGATGTCTATACATTTTATTATGAATAGGGATAAAAGTAAGTTAGATGATTAGACTTTAGATAAAATAGATCAAGCTTGCATTAAAAAAATTGCCTAAATTTGTTGTAGGTTAAAATTTTGACTTAATTTGAGTCATGTAATTTTTTTCAAGGCCTAATTTAATTTATTAACCTGTATAAATTTATCAATAATTAATAAATATTCTAAAAAATTACTATTAAGAGTAGAATTACATTAAATCAAATTAAATTTTAATATTATTAAATATAACTTAACTAGCATAAAAAATTATTCAGGTTTGAACTAATAATAATATTTTAATTGGAACTTAACTTAATTTCGATTCAATTTTCAAAATAGATAATAACATCACAATGACACTTATGAGCCAATTATATAAATGATTATAAGTTAAAATTAAGAGAGTGAAGATGTGTTAGAATTTTTATATATTTTTTAAATTTATATAAATTTTTCTCTAAATATTATATATATTTATATACTATATAATTTAATATATAAAAAGTATGGATCAGCCAACAAATTAGACTTTAAATAATATAACCTAACATATTTTGTAAAATAAATTAAAAATTTAATCAAAACTTATTCTATTTTATAAATAGACTAGACTAGAAATAAATTAGGTCACTAGGCAGCTATAAGTCGGAAGATTTATTTTTATGCTTAGTTATGAATAAATATCTTTGAATGTGGATATTCATAATTTATGAAAAAAATATTTTCGTTTATGGTCAATTATAAGATTTTACTTTCATTTATGAACCATTGTTATGAAAATATACTTTTCAACTCATAATTTTTTTTTATCTATTTTTCTATGCTTGTTATGAGAATTTCAAACTAGAGGTGACATAATAAATTTTAAAATTATTATATTAAAATTATTTAATTATAATTATTTATTTTTTAATAAATATGATTAAACAATTCAAATCTAATATTTTTTAAATTATCACATCACCTGAGTTTTAAAACCTCTCAAGCACCGTAGAATTCACCCTATTTTCTTTATCTTAGTTATTTTTAATTTCTGAATGCAAATTATTTCATTTATTTTTGTCACTTTGTATTAATATAATCGGTCCTTATCGAACAGTAGACTTATGAAATTGTGTGATTATTGTTACTTGACGGTAAACTTCAAGAAATTGTTTGTTGATATTTTAAGGTTCTTCAAAAGAAATTTTCTCCCCACATTCTGCTAATATAGTATTTTCCGCTTTATGAAATATAGTAATAATGAAAATTGATAATAATTACTCAATAGAACTTTATCTATATGTGGATGAAATAATATTAAGTGTTATTTTATATTGCCATATCTATCATAATTTTAAAATGTAATTTGGATTATTTTCTTTTAATTTTTATGATTATCCTGAAATTAAGTAGTTAATTTGCCATTCCTTTTTGCATAGAATTCAATTCTAATATTTTTCATCAAAAAGTAAAAAAGATAGGAAAATTTCTTTTGTTTTATTCATTGAATATTAAATACTATTTATTTTCAATGGATATTATTAAACATGTCAATTTTTTTATTTTGAACTTTATTTTTAGTTTGTGAATTGTTACGATATAGATGGATACTTATGATATTAGGTTACGTTTTTAATTTTATACTTGGGGATAAACATATTTATATAATTATCTACTATATTTCTCATTTTCGTCGGCTATTATATGTCGAAAATTGTATGATGATGATGTAAGCATCTGATTTAAACGTTCTATATTTTAATTGAGAAATATATTTTATCTCTTTTATGGTAAGAACCAATGGTTCAAGTAAATGGAATTGAAAAGAAACATCTTTTGCTCATAGAAATAGGTAGTTTCTATTTGATCACATTTTTCATCATCTACAATAATTAATTGTATTTCTTTCATATGATATTGTGTCTCAATAATGATGAAACTATTCCTCGGCTTTTTAAATATTAGTTCATTTTGATTTGAGTATATTTACCCTCTATCTTCTACTAATATTTTTAAATTCTTCTTTTAATTAGTATATGTATATTTTGTAATGTTTTTCACATACAAGTGATATCACAATAATTGATAAAAAATTAGAACTCAAATTAGGGTAAGTGATATAAAAAAAGGTGCATATAATAACAAACTTTATAAATATGTGGTGCTACTTAAATTATAACCTAGGTGTAACCTATTCTTCTTTTAATTAATATATGTATATTTTGTAATGTTTTTCACGTATAAGTGATATCACAATAATTGATAACAAATTAGAACTCAAATTAGGGTAAGTGATATAAAAAAAGTGCATATAATAAAATACTTTATAAATATGTGGTGCTACTTAAATTATAACCTATTCTAAGTGTATCCCATTGCACTACAGAACAGTAGCAGGTTTTGAGTAGATTTTATGTTACAACGCAAACTTAATCTTGATCAATGTAAATTTCATTATTTGGTTTCCATCAATCTCAGCACTAATTATGCTAATTCTATCCAATGAAAATTTTTCTATTTTTGTAATGACTTATTTTTCATTATCAATTTTACAAAGAAACAAATAGAATCTCTTCTATTTTTAAACACTTTCCAAGGGCTACATACCCTAAATCATATAATTTATGAATTTTACAAATGTGATAGTAACAAAAAGTATACATAGAATATATAATTCATCATATTTATTTATTTAGACAATCTAATCTCCTAATCTAATGATTAATTGTCCTAACAAGACTATTTTTTATTCTCCATAGATATAGTAAGGATCTAATGAACTCATTCGACTTGAAAACATTTTAAAAAGGAATAAGTTATAAAAATTCAGTAAGTATATATTTAACACAAGCAAACTTAGAATTAGTTATATAAAGTAATTAAATAATAGTCAAGTACTAAAATTTGAAATAACTCCAAATCCAATTCTTAGATTTTACAACATGTGGTATAAATTCTGATCAATGTATTCAACTGTTTATATCATAATTCATAATAGTTTCCTTTATTCAATGTGCATAATACAATTACAATTTTACACACACATCCCATTCTAGGTAATTATTATACTTTCAAGTAATCAACAAGATTCAATCACAATCAAATCATTACGATCACATTAAATGAAAATATTCAAGATCAATTGGATTTCAATTCCACAATACAATACATAGTAGTTATCATAAATATATATACATTTACCTCTTGACTCTTAAATTAACCTTATACTTTCCATAAACTTTTCATCTTTGTTATTCCAAAGCTAACTTTATACCATATCTACCTTTTTATAGGAAATTTTTCATTTTGTATTCACACCATCCCTATCACTTTTCTTAATTTCAATGCTACTCAAGGCATAATTTATAGTATGACTTATACACTAGAGCTCAAGCTCTACACATTATAAGACAAAATATGTAATTCATCATTATGAGTCATTCATAATTAACCAAGAATAGATAATAGCGCCACCATGCCTATTAAGTATGGTTAAATAAAATTCATTTAATATATACATGTATTCATAATCTTTTGTTCCATTGAATATAAATACCACTAAGCAATACTAAGTAACAATGATGCCTTGCCTTCATCACAAGGTCTTAAAAATGTAAATACAATACCATATAAAACTAGTATAGAAATATGTATATCAACTTACCAATCATTCGCTGATATTTTAGTAAGGTAAACAGTTATAAATATCAAGAGTGAAGCTCTCTAATTGGAAATATATTCAAATCTCATATATAAATGTATTTGTAATTAATATAATTAATATGGCATTATAAAATATAACATTTAACAATTTATAAGTAATATATGAATTTTGCAGTAAAATATATACTCACTTGGAAACGCTTATTCACTTTAAGGATCCCCTAGTATTTTGCTTTTATCTTTTATTTCTTCTTACTTCATAATTTATAATGATAATTTATAAATATAGGAATATTCCTTATTTTCTTTCTAAATATTACAATTCCTAATTCACATCATGATATACTAGCACTTAAGATCATCAACTACTTATATTTTTTGATATTGGCTTTTAAAATCAACATATGCCAAAACATAGAGATTTTTGAATCAAAATCATATAAATAAAAATATTAAAACTTAATGGTATAAAAATATTTTATTTATTCTACTCTATCATTCTATATTATCACTTTCTAATACTTTTAAGATTATTTCCTATAAATCAAAGATTTTCATAGATAGAGATTTCTACTCCCGAATCAAGTATAAAATAATTAAAACATTAAAACTTTATGCTTTAAAGAAGCCTAAATCATATTATATTATAAGACTCTATACTCGGTTTTTAATATTTTCAACTGAATTACAAAGAAAGCAAACATCACATTTTAGAGATTTGCTTGAATTAACTTCATATATAGAAAATATTAAAGTTAATAATATAGAAAAGCCTTAATCACATTACTTTAGCCAACTTTACATTTATTTTCTATTACTTTTAGCTCTTCTTTAGGAAATTAGAAAATCATATATGTAAAGGATTTTTTGAATTAAACTCTAAACACCAAAAATATTATATTTGTTGATCAAAATATGCTTTAAGTATGCTATTCTAATACTCTAAAGCATAAAATTTTTATTTCATTAGTTGTATATCAAATAACTAAAGTAAAATAATAAAAAAATGGAATTTTTAGAATCAAGCACATAATAATTAAAATATTAAAACTTTTATACTATAAGAATGCTCTAATCACATTATTTTATAAAATCATACATTTAATTCTTAATATTTTACCTCCATCCTAAACAATTCACCTAATCATATTTTCACTTTTTAAGGCTTTCTTGAATCATACACAAATCATCCAAACTAGTAAAAGGCAATACTCCCTAAATACTTTAAGAACAAGTTAATGCAATATCTTATAACATGAAAATCATATTTTTCCAAAAATATCACCATATACTTTAACATACATAAATGATGTTTTCAAATTAAACTAGATAATCAAAATATTAAAAGATTTTTATATAAAACTACTTACCATCACCTAAGGAAGTTGGCAGCGTTCATTATCAGAAAAAAACCATGGTGACTTGTTGAAACAAGGGAAGATTAAAGCTCTTATTTCTGCTATCAATCCAATAGTAATTCTATAAGCTTTCGATGTGATGCAGTAGTTTGGCCCAGCTGGAGGCACACCGATGCCAAGAAGAGCCATGCATTATGGCATTACTATGAAGGAAGGATGAAGATAGAAGCTTAGTCATAATTTGAGTTGTTTTGTTACATCCAAGGGTTACAAGCGAACTAGCAGGAAGATAAAAGAAGTAGCAATGTAAATGGCATTATGGTAGTAGCTCTTGTAGCGGTAGTACTCTAGTTGGAAGAAAGAAAAGAGCTTACCAAAAAAAGAAGAAAAAAAAAGAAGAGAGAGAAGAAAAGTGTCAGGAATGGTAAGAGAAAAGAGAGAAAAAAATGGAAAAAAGGGTCTATTCTTCGATACTTCTCGATGCATCGCAGGCTTAAATTTCATTCATCAATTCCCTATTTTAGTTAATCCTAACCTTTCATTTATTTTTAAAACCCATTCTTATAAAAATCCTATATATTATTTTCATTTATTTTTTTTAAAGAAGAACCTAACTTACATACTATCTATATTCCTTAATATTTTATAATAACTCACTTAGTTGACGAACTCAAAAATAAAGATTTAAAAGTATTTTCTAAATTTTGGAAAGATAATTTTATTAAATTATACACATGTTCTTATAAATTTTTCATACTTACAATTATTAAATATTCTTAACTTCATATTACCTACAGGCCTTAAGCTTGTTTTATATGCCTATTAGGATCATACTCGTGTGGCTGACAAAAATGTTATGGACTAGTGGTGGAATCATATGCAATCCTAAGTTCATTAAATTAAGGTTAACTCGTTAACTTTGGAATATCTTGATACTAGGCCTAGTTTTTACTCATTAGCCCTACAAGCCTTGTACTTGTTTTACATGCCTTTCGAGATCCTACTCATGTAGCTCACAAAAATATTATGGACCAGTGGTGGAATCATATGTAACTTTAAGTTCATTAAATTAGGGTTAACCTATGAGCCCTAGAATATCTTAGAACTAGGCTTAGCTTTTACTTTTTGGATCATAAAAAGCTAAATCCTTTTTTTACTTAGCTATATGAAACTAGAGACATAGGAAGGCTTTTATTAGGGAAAGTAGTGTTGGGGTAAAGATTAATTCAATACTGAGGCCCGTTAGAGTAGTTACTAATCCTCTCATCTTTACTATTAGGATTTTCAATGTTAAAGAGGTGTTACCTTCTATGTTTCAATTAGGGGTGATAATTTTTGACACAATATAATAACACAATATAAACACGATACAAGTTATATAGGTTTAGATCAAGTTTAATCGGGTTTAGGTCATAAACAAATTGATCCTACTAACCTAAATAAATTTGTATCAGGTTTAGATCAATTTGCATAACCTATTTTAACTTGTTTAAATTACATGGGTTATTAATCGAGTTAGTTTGACCCATGTAACTTGTATAATTCATAATAATAAATTATATAATATCTAAGTTTATTAATTATTAATTGATATAGAATGAAAAATTAATATAAACATGTTAATAAATGGATTTGGGACAAGTTAAATGGATCGTATCGCTACTGTATAAGCATACTATGAATATTTTAGGTATACAAATTAGGTCAATTCGACCCATTTAAAAAATAGGTCATGTTCGAGTTTAGAATAAATGGGTTAAGACTATACCTCAACTTGACATAAACTCGACCCACTAACTTGAATTACCACCCTTGATTTCAATATTGGCTTGGCATATTACTACAATGATATTATATTAATGTGTTGGTGCTTATTGAAAACCATTTAAATGGTAAGTATGCTAAAGTTGCTATGACTTTTATAAGGTTTTCTACTATAGAGATGATAGAAACTCAACCTTATGCTAGCCGAAATTGAATGCCTTGGAATCATTAGGAGATTCCCTTGGTGATTCTAGTAGAGATAGTGCCAACCTTAAGATAAGGTTGGATAGTAATATATAAGGTCTTCTAATAAAATTTTATAAAAATAAATAATATTTACTTTTTATATTTCTATTATGTATTAGGTTTGAGCTTTTGTAATTTGGGTATTATTTTATTGAGCTTAGGCCTTTTTTCCACTTTTTTTAAATGAATATGACTTTATTATCCCTCTTTTCCAATGTTTATGATGCTTCACTTTTCAAACATTCCTTTATGCTTGCAATGCCTCAGTTCTCTTGTTTTAAATTGACATATTAATGGCTACTACTTAAGATTCTAAGATTTATAGGGTTGCTTTAATCATTTTAGTGCTTTGATTTTCTTTCACCATCATATAAACCTCTATTTGGATATCATTTTTCCATATTCTATATATGTATGCTTCATTTAAGAATTTCCTCAAAATTTTTAACTTTTGCCATTTCCTATTTTCTTTTACTAATTATGGCTTCTCAATTTTTTAATGATTCCAATAATGTTCCTTGTAAATTCTTTACCAATCCTAGTAAGATTTCTGATGAATTTAACAATGGTTGTAGTAACACCCCACATAAATCTTTTAGCTAAAAAGATTTTTAAGAAATGTATGTCAAAGCTCTATATAATGATGAATCTATCTAGATATCCAAGAATGTCAAATTAAAATATTTTTCCTTAAGTATTTTTGCATTCACTTTTAAGCCCAAAAAGGCCAAGGGTGTTGTCATACGGAAAGATGATTCATCTATCACCCAAGATCAAATTTTCATAAAAAAGGAAAAGAGAAGTGTAAAGGTGTTCTTATTAAATTTGATGATAGCAATGATGATAATGGTGGTGGTGTCACTTTAACGGCCTTAGGAAATTTTGAAGTGTAAAGTTTTTCTATGGCCATCCTTCAAGGCTTAATAAGGGATGAAAAGTTATTAAAGGCGATTCATCACAAAGTAATGGATTTTTATCATTTTTTTAACAAAGATTAGGTTGTTGACTTCAGTCAGTCATAGAGGCTACAAGCTTTAATTATTGATTCAAAGTTGTAAGTTAAAAAAGATTACCAGATGGCATTTGATTTGAGACATTTTATGAATCTTCTTACAAAAAGAGTAAGAGAACAAGGCTTTTTTTCAAAGAAGGCTCTCACTAAACTGGCTACCTCAAAACTTAATATTAAAGAAGTGTGTGATGCCTTTGATATTATGAAGACCTTGGACACTAAGATGCTTAATGAATAGAAGTTGTATTAACATGGTCAAATTAAACACATCATGCTTCATAATGATTCTATAAGAGAAAACTTGAAAGGTCCTTAAAAAAGTACCATACTTTCTATAAAGGTGCCAGTAGTGATGTTCTTAAGTTGAAGAGCAAGTTTTCTATAGTCCAAAAGGCTATTAAGGTCTAGAACAAGTGAAGCAAAGTTTTTTGCAAGCAATTATCAAAGGAAAAGATGAATTATTGCACTTTAGTGGATAGAGAGTTATAAATTGGTACTGAAGCACATTTATTTATGAATAAGGATGTTAAGGTGGTTTTCAAGGCTGAATTTAAAGTTATATTAGATCAAATGTATTTATGGGATCAAAAATCTTCCTTTTTACCAATGTTTTTAAAATCAAACCAGTAATTGAACCGAAAATGAGAATGATTCAAGGTTTAATGGTTCAGTTGAGGTTAAACCAAAATTATAATATAAAGTGTAAATTACAAGTTTTAATATATACATGTATAATTAAAAATAATTAAATTATCATAAAGTTAAATTTATGTATATAAAATATGAAAATATTTAAAAAAAATTCAAATAATTTCAAAATTTTATAAGTTCATAATTTAAATTATCACAAAAAATTAATATTGAACTCAATTTTCGGTTATATGTCTTTTATTTATATATACAAAATAATTTTTTACTATTTGAAACTTTAAACTTTGAATATATATATAATATCAAATAAAAATAATATTATTTTTGTAAATATTTAAATAATAATATTTTTTTGATTAAAAATTGGTCAGACCATGAAAATCGTGATCGATTCAGCCAATTTGACCAGTTTATTACCAGTTCACCAATTTTTTAATTAATTTTTTAAGATCGATTTTAAAGATTAACTGGACTAGTCAAGTAACCAGTTTATGATTTTTTCGATTCAACCAGTCAGTTCGGTCCAATTTTTTAAACCTTGCTTTTTACTGCTTTGACGCTCATTTTGATGTTGAAACTAAAATAAGACAGTTAAGCATAACCCATATAGCACGACATCTTAAGATTTTAACTAAAAAGGCCCTTGTGAGTAAGGATCCCAAGGAAAATACTAAAAAGGAGTCCTTTCTTGATGAAAACTAATTTTTATTAAATGAATATGTATATATTTGCATATACTATAAAAAGAATTTGTTTGAATTTATCTATAATTGTATTATTGTACTAAAAATGAAAATATATTTAAACTTGGATTCTAATGGCCTTACTTATAAGAGAATTTTAAAGATAATAATGTTTTACATACTAAGCTACTTTTAAGATGTAAAACACAACATCAATTAGAATTTGCTTGACTAATTATGTAAGGACCTTTCCATCTCAATGTGAACTTTGAAGTGTGTAAAACTTTTAGAATAAGTTCTATAACTTTTAAAACTCGATTTTCTACTTGGAAGCTGCAAGGTCTCGTTATCTTTTGATATGCTTTAGTAATCCTTTTGACATATACATCATGTACCTCTTATGCTTTTTGCTAATTTTCTTCCTTCGTTTTAACCCAAAGTCATTAAGAATCTTGCTTTTTTGTTCCCGAAGCTAATCATGGACAAGTTACTAACTTGATACTATTGCTTTTAACCCATAAACTAAAGAAAATAGTGTTGTTTAAATGGGTTTTCTTTTGCTTATCCTATAAGCCCACAATATTTATTGTACATTATTTGCCCACTTGAGTTAGGATTCTCATCAAGATTTTATTATTGCCTCAACCTATCTATTCCCTTGTAGATAGTAGGGACTAGATGTATCATGAATGATCTTGTACTTTTTTATCACAATGCTAACAACTTCATTATCATTATCAAAGATTATTCTTTTTGGCATCCTAAACCTGTATATGATGTTTTTCCTTGATAAAGTTCACTATTGGTTCACCTTATGCTAATTTCAAAGCCTTGATCTTCACCTATTTTGTTAAGAGCTCTATTACAACTAAGATCTAAGTTTTACCATATAACATTGGCCTTATAGGACCAATAAGGTCAAATGCTAATGTGTCAAAAGGTCAATAGCATTTAATGTATAGAGTTTAATAGTAAGGGGCATGGATTAGGTTCCTATATACTTGGTAAGGCAAACTTTGACAAACATAGGTCAAAGCATCTTCCTTTATGATTGGCTAATAATAACCAAGGCGAAGAAACTTATTGTGTAACTTTCTTAAATTTTATTTTCCTAACAATCTCCTTAATGAACCTTTCTGAGCATGATTTACTATTCTTCTTTGTTCAAACATCTTATTGGCTTATTATTCACCTTTTTTCATATAAGATCCCATCTTTGACAAAGTATCTTATTGCTTTATCTTTGATCTTGCTAGCTTGTTTTAGGTTAATGGGAAAGTTTTCTTTAAAAGGTATTGTAAGTATCATTGTCTTTAATCACCTTCTGTGATGGCTCTTACTTTAAATTGTTAGGTGACACATCTTGTACAATAAGCTTGAAAGGTATCATAATCTATTTTTATGGCTAATTAAAAGTACCTCTAACATTGTATCTTTTTGTAGAGGGTGATCCTTTTTTACTATTATTATTATCATGGACTCTTGACATTATCACCTTCCTTTGTTTTTCTATAATGCACTTCATGATGATCCCTTCAGGACTATATATATAAAGGATATCATTCATCAACTAGTAGTCTCAGAAACTTTACATTATTTAATTTTTTTCGAATAGAAATCCTTTAATCATTTTGAGTTTTGAATGGATTTTGCTGATTAAGAATGGTGCGACCTACAAACATAATTTGATAACAATTCCATTATCATTCCAAATCACTATTTTTGCACCTATTGTAGCTAATGTATTTGCCTATTTACTTTCCCCTCATTAGTATGCAAAAGATAACCATTATAGCCCATGTCACTTTTTTAAATTCTAATAGGGACAATTCTTTGACATCATATTCCCTTATCATTTACTTTAGAATTTCCTCTTACTATTAAATCTTCTACCCCTATTCTTGAGTTGTCATAAGGCTTAGTGTAAGAGCCTTATATTTTACTTTATTATTAATGCAAGGGAAGTCTTTTTTATAAGATATAGCATATCTATTATCAAGATCTTTTAAAATGACCTTGGATCCTCTTATTAGAGAGAACAGTGATTCATCAAGATATAACTTTCATGGTTAGGGCAATTCACACAAGGTAGTTATTTGGTTATAAATCATATTTATTTCAGGTAAGCCTTTAAGAACTTCTTATGAGATGGGCTTACAATTTGTTATTGGTAATTAAACCAATAAGTCAAACAGAGCTTAGTTTTTCAATGTTTTAGGATTGATCACTTAGATGTTAATTTCATTTATTATCTATATTCATTTGGCTATCTTCCTAATCAATGCTAACTACTATAAGAGGAATTTAATAGGATTAGACAATATTACCAATTGAACTTGGTAGGCTAAAAAGTAGTGATAAAATTTTAACTTGTATATACAAGGATAAGGCAGTACTTTTCCAAAAGGAGTATTATTTTTCAAGCTTCTTAAGCAAATAGCTATGATAGTAGATAAGCTTATCAAGCTCTTCTATTTCTTGAGCTAATAATGCATTGATGGATTTTTCAATGGAGATTAGATAAAGAATGAGAGGAGTATTGTGCTATGGAGCAATTATGACATGGATGGAATCGATGGCTTGCAAAATTTTCTCAAATACTTGTTATTATGCTTCCTTCCAAATAAAGTTAGCATTCTTTTTAAGGGAGGCTTGAAAGGATGGATTAACTCTGCTAAACCTTTTAATATAAGAATATTTCCCTTTGAAAAGTCTGAATTTTTTAAGTTTATTAACTTTAGCATTTTTCTTATTGCCTCAATCTTACTTATATCCACCTCAATGCCTTTTTTGTGTTCTTTGAATCCTAGGAATTTTTTTAAAGATACTCTATAGTCTAAGTTAGTATTTTTTACACCTTTCAAAGAATCATTTGAGGTAACTAAGATGATTTTCTTTCTTTTTTGACTTAATCACCAAAACATCCATATAATTTTTACAAAAGTCATATGGTATATTGTGGAATATAGTAATAATGGCCCTTTAATATAAGATGAGGGAAAGTCATCTTTTAGACATGCTTTATTAAGATCTCTGAAATTCACATAAACTTGAATTTGACTATTTTGCTTCTTGACAAGAATGATGTTGGACAACCATGTAGGATACTTAATTAGTTTTATAAAACTAAATTTGAGAAATTTTTCTACCTTTACTTTTATTTGAGCTTCTATATCAAGCTGGAATTGCTTTGGATGTTGATTTATGGGTTTCTTTATTAGTTTTATAGTAAGGTAATAAGATACCATGTTGAGGTTCAATTTTGGCATTTCATAATAATATTAAGCAAAAATGTCATGAAATTCTTTTAACAACACCACTAACTATTCCTTTTCAACAGAGGTTCGATTAACCCCGATAAAGGTAGGTTTATATTTTCATTAATCATTAAGATTTACGAATTTAAGTTCTTTATTCATTGGCTTTAATGTGTCTTATAAAGTAATTGGGGCTTTTTTTACTTTTGTTAGTAATGGTGATTCTTAAGCATTTTCCTTTAGAGCTTTCACCTAGTTAAAATTAGAAAAATCATTTTGCCTTTTGTATTTATGGAGCTCAAGATGATTGGTAGCTAGATATCCCTTATATCCAGCTTAGTTTTTTTTAGCTAGAGGTTGTGGACTTTTTTATTTCGAAGAAGTTGAATTCTCTTGTACTTACTTGTCATTCTTTTTCAATGTTTCACCTATATGTGCCTTATTTTTTTACTATTTCATAATTAATACCCCTAATGGCATTGGTATCTTTTTATGCTAATTCATCAAAGTGCATGGCTTTAATAAAATAAGCTTCATCTTCATCAGATGGTGTCTTGGTTATGAAAAGTTTAATATCTTTTCCTTGGAAGTTAGCCTTAACACACTAGTGAAAAGTAAAAGGGACATAATTATAAGTGTGCAACCATGGCCACCCTATAAGATATGACAACTTAGTATTCCTTCAATGACATAAAGTCTATTAGAAGTTTTAATAGAACTAACCACTAGATTAACTTGCATGTGCATTATTACTTCAATAAAGGATACTTCAAATACATTAAGAATCATAACTAGATCCACTCATCAAGGAAGTTAATGGCCTTCAATGGGGCCAAAGTAATGATATTGATTACAGAGTTATTGTTAACTAGGGCTTGAAGAATTTTCCTATCTTTAATAGTTGCTTCCAAGTACAAAGGTCAATTATGATTAGTATACAATACTTGTTTATCTAATTCCCTAAAGATGATGGTTGAGGAATGAGCTTTGATGACTTTTTGTAGATTACTGCTTATTGCATAGTAGTTTCCTTCTTCTTTTAAAGATTTTTGTAAGAGATGCATGATACTTTCCTTCTTCATCAAATTCGATCAACTTAAAAATATTTCAAAAGTTTAAAGGTTTGATTAATGCTTTAGTTATGGCCACATATATTACCTTAGTAATTAGCATTTTAGGATGCTCATTTTTAGATAATTTTGTTATAGATTACAAGGATAAGAAAATACACTTACGTCATGATCTAGGAAAGGATGAGTATATATGGTCTCTATTTAGAACTATCCATTTTTTACTTTCTTAGTAAAATTTTTTTGTAGAGTGTAGCATTTTATAGTAGTATAAGTGTAGGATTGATTATAAAGGCAAAAGTGTAGGACTCTTTTTTAGGTTTTTATTAAGTCACCTTTTAGTTAAGGTAAACAAATAAAATCATTAACTACCCATGCAATAAAGAGTGCGAGGACTTTTTTTCCAATTAATAAGGGAAAGGCAATGGAAGTTTTCCCCTTCATGTAAAAGGTTGCAATTTTTAGTTATAAGCCTTATAATTGGATAGTGGTGATATCTCATTATACCTTTTTTTAGGCACAAAGTTGAATTCATATACAAGCCTTTTTTAAGGTGGTTCTATAGTGGCTACTTTAGCATTCTTTTCCTCTATCACTTTAGAATATGCATATGTTGACATAATAAGGTAACACTTGCTTAGTTCACGTTATAAGGAGTTTAAAGGTATTGATGTCTCTATAATCTAGATGTAAGGTAATTCTATCTTTCATGTTGGTAATGTAACTTTATATTAGTATAGAGCCAGAGATTTTCTCTTAAAAATTTTGAATGCAGTTATTATGCCACATAACAGAAGAAATGATGTTTTCTCCCTTTCTTTGTCTAATACTTCCTAAATCTATCAAATGAATATTGACTTGGGTAGTGAAGAATTTATTGCAAAACATTACCACCATGTCTTTCTATATTAAGATGGAGTCAAGAAGTAGCTTAGTGTACCAAGTATATGCTTTGTCAAAAAAGGATTTAGAAAATTTATGAAAATAAAGGTCAGGATCATTACCATATAAGCCTAAGTCATTAATGAATTAGTGCACAAGCTTTTTAATATTGCCTTTTTTATCAAATTTTTGTTATACAATAGTGGTTGATGTCCTAGTGGATATGGTTTAACAAATAGTTCTTGAGGGAATAAAGGTCAAAAGTTTATCTTAGTAATAGCCCTATGCTTAATGCTTTCTAAGAAGTGACATAAAATTTTCTTTATCACCATGGGCTAAATCGGCATTTGAAGGCCAATTAAAGAGGTTTGAATTCTACCTGGAAAAATAGTTTATTATTAATTAGAAGGAATCAAAATACTGGGATTGCATTAATGAACCATGGCAATAATAGTCTAAGTATAGGGTTGTCAAGTGATTAGTTATGTTATAAGTGAAAGCTAAAGTGGGATTATTTCTATTTGAGAGAGTAAATGTAAGATCTATATAACATTGGATAACACTACTCCTAAATATTGATATTTGCTTACAAGCTTATCTAATATAGAAGTTGAGATTATGATTATACAGCTATAATTGATATTGCCACACAGAATTAGGAATCTGAACTTATTATTATTATTGAAATATTAGTTCTTTAACCAACAATAGTTCTAGTTAAATCTAGGGTTTGGATCAATTTAGTTGGCATTATAATGTTTCTAGTTAACTATGCAAATTGGCTAGTAAGAGTTACCGGTATATATTGTGCAGAAATGAAGCTTAAAGGCATTCCCAAAATGGTATTCCTAGAAGAGATATTATTGTTGTCATCTTTAACATTTATTTAGACCTATTTTTCATATATATTTCCCTAATGGAGCCACTAAATGCTAATTCTTAAGAGTTCCAAGATTAGAAGTACAAGTACAATAATAAGATCCTTTAAAAGTAGCTAAAGGGAGGAATGAATGAATACTTTTTATGAAGTATTTGAAAGGGTAAAGGGAGCCTTTTACGATGATCCTTGATTAGGATTTTTAATGTTGGTTTTAGGTATCATGTCTTTTAGGATGGATGCATGAATGGTTTTTATATGCGTGGAAAGGTGATGCCTTAGATAAGTAGTTATAATTCGTGAGCTTAGATTATGATTAATCATATCACAAGATTTATGATACTTGTTATGACTAATATTGAAATAATTATAATGGAAGATAATTGATATAGGATATTGGATAATAAAGTAGGATATTTATGATGATAAATATGGGTTAATATAAAAGATTTAGTAAAACCAAGATGGATGAAGGTTATCAGGATAAAAAAGTCAGGATCATCACAACTTTCTTGCTTACTTTCATGCAAATGGCTTGTGATGAAGGGATCTAGGTGTGATATGCTCGATGTTGCCATATATTGTAGTGGAACCCTCATTTCAATCTAACCAAGCCACCATTGACTGCATTTCCAATACGGTGGAAAGCAATTTCTATTCTCCATAACCAAAATGGCTCTTGCTCTATGTGGGGTGACTGTTAGATGACTTTAGGTCTCTATGCGACCTTATTTGTTCAGGCCTCTACAATGCCTTAAATACTCATGGTGTACTTTGGTCTCTTTTAGACTTATTGCTTAAGTTTTCCTAATCTCTTTAAGCTGATATAAATTAAATCTCTTTTAGGCCTTATCTCATTTTTTAACTTCTTTTGATGTGTACTTTAATGCTAGGCTTTTACCAAGTATTTATGGGTTGATCCATATTTTTAGCCTTTCAATGTTAAAGTATTTACACTTATTATTATTGATAAAATAATTAAAGATGTATTTAGTATAATAAATAAATTAATTTATAACTTATTAATCATATTAATCTAAGCTAGTATTTAAAGGTATTTAGTGCATTAGCTTATTAAAAGAAGCTCTTATATTTATTACCAATTAATTGATCAAGTAACTTATAGTTTATAACTTATAAATTTTTTTTAAAATTTGTTCTTCTTCTTTTAATTAATTGAGAATCTATGCCTTTATTATTAATTAAATTTTAGGTAACTATGTATTTATTTTGAATTGCATATAAATAAAAGTAAATATGTGATATAAAAAAATTATAATTAATTATAGTTTAAATAATCATAATCTTGTTTTGAATAATAAATAAACAATAAGTATTTAAAAAATAAATATGTAACATTACAAAATATAATTAATTAAATTTCAAGTAATTATATTTTTATTTTAAATATTTCTCTTGTATTAATATAATTTAATCTCAAAATAAATATAAATTAATTTAACCCATGTATTTATTTATATCAATATATTTTTTACATTATTTTATATTGCACCTTTTTTAAAATTTTAATCGTGTGAAAATTAATTAATTATTATGATTGGAATTGAAAATTTTAAAACTTTATATGGAGGGCAATTATTTTTTTTTAATTTGAAATGAAAACTGTGCAAGATAATTGAGAAGAGAAAGGAATAATAATGCATTAGAAATGATTAGTTATGTTTAAAGGTAAGTGTAAAATGCATAGAGGAGAAGTAAATGACACTTTCTAATTTTGCCCTCAACTTCATTTTTTCATTTTCTTCTACTTTAACCTTACATATTTATTTTTGTTGAATTTCCACACTTATCACCTTCCTCTTACTTTCATCCTTTTAATCCCAACCAAGCAAAGTCTTCATTAATCTCTTACATTTCTCAATTTAGCTTAGGTAAGGTCCCGTGGACTTTAATTATTGTCAAGCTTCTTTCAATTTTTCTCCTATGACTTGAAGGAATTTAGGGATTTTGGTTTGAAAGGGAAATAAGAATTCTAATTTGGAATTTTTGAAATTTTGGATATTTAGAAACAAGCAACCTATAATTTCATCCATCTAAAATTTTCTTCATACTAAGTGAATAAACATTTTACTAATTCTTACTTGTTTTCAAAAGAATTGAATAAATTGAAATAGAATTTTTATTTGATATAGAATGGTTTTAGGTAAATTGATATATATTGATGTTTGGCATGGATTGAATGTTATATTTAGTGGTTATGATATTTTCCCTACATTTAATGGTGCTTAGGTTGAACTAGATTGCATTGGTATTGAAATTTGAGGGATCTTTCTGATGAGTGGACAATAATTTTTTGAAACAATGCAAAATTTTCATATATGAATTGATTCCTTAGGCCTAAAATACAAAAAATGCAGCTGATAATTGATTCTAAAATTGATTCATCCTTTTTAGAAGCAAACTCATGGGAATTGAATCAATTCCAAAATTGATCTAAGGCTTTTAGAATTGAAAATTTATTTAAGATCAATTCTAAACTTAGAAAAAGTTATTAAAGGTTCGAAATCACATCTAAAATTGATTCCTCTAGCTAATTTTTGTGTTTTTCTCTTAAAACTAAATATAATTGATTATTTTAATGTATGTTTATATATAAAATAAATTGTATACATAATAATAGGGATTTTGCACCTTCTAAACATATGAATGGCAATTGTGAATTAAAATTTTATTGAAAGGTGATTATAATTAAATAAATGATATTGATCATATGTTTAAGACTAGGTAAAGAAAGCATGGTAATGTTATCATGTACTATTACATTATGATTTATTTTAATTTATAAAAATTAAGTTAACTTATGTTAATATTTATGAAAGTTGAGATAAGGTTGTATTAATATTACTTAAAAATCAAACACTAGATTTGATAAATATTTATGAAGCGATAAGAAAGACTTTGGATAAACAAGGTTGGATTTGTAAAGGATTAATGATGATCAAAAGTCACAAGAAGATTTATTTACTTTATTTTTCATCTATTTTTTTGAATTATTATTGAGTCGATGTTAGTGAGTTAAATTGGATAAGATACTTGTTCTTACTATGTACATGGGGACAATATATTTATTAATGAAACTTGTGAATTATTTAAGATCAAGGATATGTGTAAGGAATAATAAAATCGATTTATAAAATATAAGTTGTTCTTATGATTTCCTTTTCTTATAATGTTTATTCACTAAGACTTAGACTAACCCTTCTATGTTTGATTATGCAAATACTCATGTTGAAGTTCTTACTCCTCCATCGCAACAAGGATAGGTTCTTTAAGAATTCCTTTTAGCATGGATTAGGGCAACAATTAGATATTTTATTTGTAAATATATTTTGGGCCTTAGAGAAGCATGGATATATTGGGCATAAATTCATTTGTTTATCAAATTAAGTTAAATTGGCTTATACTTGACTATGTTAAGAATTATAAGTAGGTTTAACTTTTGTTGTTTAAAAGAAACCAATCAAATGAACATTATTATTATTATTAATGAAAATTTTATTGCTAATAGTATATCTTTTAATACATGTGTTTAAGAATTAAGTATGGTTAGAAAGTTGGTGGTAGCTAGTAGCATAAGTTCTACATCAATCATAATTGGGGGAGGGTCGTGATATTTTGTATTTTTTAATTAGTTTAATAATTAATTTTATTAAATGTTTAGGGTTTGTTTGAATGATAGGATAAGTCAACATGATAGTATATGATAAGATATACTGTTATCTAATGTTTGATACACAATTTATAAGAAGATAATAGTATAAGGTTATACAATTAGGTGTTTGTTATCATTTGTATATAACATGGATAGTATTAAAAAATATTTGTTTGGATAAAAATACCTTCATATAGCATTTGAGTCTTAAAATTATATGTTTTTGGAAGTAATAGTGGATGGTGTTGGTAAATAGTGGTGGGAGATAGGAATGATAATCAATGATAATAGATGGCCGCAAGCAGACAGTTAACAATAGAGTTAATAATAGTAGGCAATGACAAGTAGTGATTAACAATAATGGGTGGTAGTGATGGTGATTGCTAAAAATGGGTGGCAACAAGCGATAATTAACAATGGTGATGGATGGCAAGTGATGTTTAAAGGTGATGAGTGTCAATTAGCAGTAGTCAGTAATAGTAGATATTAACAGATGATAGTTAACAACGATGGATAACATAGAGTTAACAATAGTGATAGATGGTAGCAAGCAGACAGTCAACAATAGAGTTAACAACAGTAGACAACAACAAGTAGTGATTAACAATAATGAGTGGTGGTTATGGTGATTAATAAAGATAGGTAGTGACAAGCGACAATTAACGATGGTGATGGATGGCAAATGCTGTTTAAAGGCGGTAGGTGCCAATAAACAATGGTTAGCAATGATAGGTGTTAGCAAATGGTAATTAACAATGATGGATAACATAGAAATGAGATCAATGATGATGGATGGCAACAATAATTGTCATTGATAGTGGGTGACAACAAGTAATAGTCAACTGTAATAGGTGGTGGGTAATGATCAATTACAATAAGTGTAGGTGGGTGATAGTCTACAATAATGGATGTTGGCAAGTGATGATCAATATTAATGGATATTAATAAATAGTAGTCAACCTCGATAGGATCGCGATCACAGCCCATTATTATTAATAACTTTTCATTCTGTTTTACAATGTTATCATTTAAAATTAAGGATAAAAGGAAGGAAAAAAATTATTCTTGCCTTGTCGACTTGTATTAAATTTTAAGACAGATGATTATTTTATTTTATATTAATAGGATAAAATGACTTTATCAAAATAAATTATTTAATTTGATGGGTGCACCAAACATCTATTAGATAGTATATATTTAGACTATCAAGCTTCTCTTATATTATACCATGCTCCAGATGAGCTCTTAATGCAATCAGCCGCTCTGTACTTGTGCTAAATTTTGGGGCCGTAACAAAACAAGGAAAAAACGACGATTTCTGAACCAAAACGGCGAGACTTAGTAGAAGAGGCCGCACCGCCAGCCCCGAACCTCGATATTATCGAAGCCAACAAACCTCAACAAACAAACCCTGTTAATAAGAAGGCACCTGCTTCTCGTTTTCAGCACACACACTCTTCGTGCCTTCCGCCTCTCTCGTTTTCTCTCCCATTTTCTTCTTCCAAATCTCAGATCTCTCCGCAGTCTCTTCCAATGGCCTCCATTACCGGAACTTCCATATCCTTGGCCCCTCTTTCCAGCTCCTTCAAGCAAAGCTTGGTATTTCAATCAAATTTTCATAGTTCCTTTTCTTTAGTTTATTGATTGAGCTCGAATATGGTGGTATTTGCAGTGATTCTGGTCTAAGGTGTTTGATCTGTTGCTTATTTGATGTTTTTGGATTGGTTTGTTTGAGTATACTCGTGGGTTTTATTAATCTGGTTCATCTGAATGCTGTGCTTGAGTGTAGTATTTGAGTGGATGAATCGTGTGGTTTTAGATTTTAGCATTTCTGTAAATTTATATCTTGTTTGGGAGATATTTTTCTATGAAAAGCATGCGGTAGAAATCCAATGACTAAATGTTGGGAAGTGAAGCTGAAAAATTAGTTCAAGTTCTGTTACGAGCCAGATGAGGATTTGTTATTGCATAATTTCACGTTGATTTTTTCTCTGTAGAGATGACAGGCTTCTTGCATATTTACTTCACAGATGAAGAGGGAATTTGTGTCCTGAAACTTCGATTTATTCTAATAGAATTTAGGAGATTCGGTTGTTTTCTGTTATATGTCTCACTATCTTGTCAAAACGCCTGAGAAAAACCTGAAGTTCTTTTAGAACTTTGCCAGCTTGTTCATTGAGTTTATAGTTTGATAATTAGTTAGATGCATTATGTGCTTCTTCTAAGTCTAGATAGGGAAAGTTAGATATTTTTTTTTTTTAATTTCTTTTCCAGTTACTTCTAATTCTATTATGATTCCTATACTTACATAATTCTCTTTATTGGTTTTAAAAACAGGCCTTTTCTACCAGGCCAAACTCCGTTTCCCTTTCAATTAAAGGGAAGGCATTTCCATCCATTACTCTGCAGCCCAGAGTATTCCGATTTCAAGTTTCATGCCAGGTACGTATATTTAATACTTTTTTTTCCCTTTTCCATTTTGGCATGTAATTAGCAATGATCTACCAATCACATCTGCGAAATGGATATCTAGATATTCCCTGTAACTTAAAGAGGAAAATAAAGGGTTTTTGTGGCATTCTATATGTGAGTTAAATTTTGGTGCACAACAATTTAGACAACCTATGGTACTAAAATGGCTGGAATTTTTTTAATTCTTGATATTTAATGATATGCTTTTCATAATCTTAAAAGCAGGCCAAACCAGACACTGTAAAGAAGGTGTGCGACATTGTCAAGAAACAATTGGCACTGCCAGAAGATTCAGCTGTCACCGGAGAGTCTAAATTTTCTGCACTTGGAGCTGATTCTCTTGACACGGTATTGTTGTATTAATCTTTTCAACTATTGCTGTGATATTGGTTCTTTCTGTACATTTTTTTCAAATTGTTATGAATTACAAAGTACTTAAATTTGTCACTACTTCGATTTAGCAATTCTCTTTCTGTAATTTCTGAATCTAAACACTACTCAGTGGTTTCCTTTTTCTTCACTGGATCTTTACCTTTTATTTCTTTCCTTCTCCTTGATTTTCTCTTTGGAGTGGGGAATAAGAGGTCGTTCAAATTCAGCAGCAGGTCACCGGTTGATATATAATTTGAGTACTCACAAGATTTGATTGTGATTTGTGTTGGCGTGTTTCCTCCTGCTTTGTAGCAAAGGGTCAATAACCGTCCCCTGCAAGTACTCGTTACTTTAAAAAGAAAGAGTCAGCCCTTTTATACTGAAATAACAAGAATTATATTCTGACTTATTATAATTTATACATAGAAGTAAGCTATTTATTACCTTACTTACAACTGTTGTGTTTTTACTTTGTTCCTCAAATTGCATAAGCGAATTAACTTTGTTTTCTAAATCATGTTGCCCCTTGACCTTGTCATGGTACGGCTGTAGCGTGTTTGTTAGAATAACATGTTTTGGATGATAGTAGTACAAACAGCTGGAGAAACAAATGTGACTCTACGTCAAAGAAATTGGCATCTGTCTTCTCCTTTTTTCAATTTTATTTTTCTGTTTTGGGAATTTAGGCATTTTTATCTCAAATTTGTACAGGTTGAGATTGTGATGGGACTCGAGGAGGAATTCGGCATCAGTGTGGAAGAAGAAAGCGCCCAGAGTATTACCACTGTTCAAGAAGCAGCAGATATGATTGAGAAGCTTATTGAGAATAAGGGTGCTTAAAATAGGTTTGAGAGGACCCACATGTCCATTTTGAAGTTTTCTTTCTTTTGCTATTGGTGAAAGGGTTTCAAATATTAATTTATATCTCAGTACTTCAACTTGATTGTTCCTCAAGTAATTGCTAGATCTCTTGTTCGAACTCTTAGGACTACCGTACTTCTATTTGTTTATGTAGAACTTTGGACTTTATCCTCTGTTGTTAAATTTGGAAATTTTCATTTAAATTATATTCCTAAACCTGTTCCAATTTAAATAGGACGAGTTAAGGTCATGCCATGGTTTCAGCGTATTTCATACGAATGATAGTCTCATGCTTTATTACTCACATCTTGAATAATCATGGTTTCTCAAAATTGGCGAAGGAAAATGAGGAAATCATTTTTCAGGAGATACTTTCAGAAACATTTGTATAGCTTGTAATAAAATGCAGAACCTATTTCATGCGGGAGGGAGTGTACGAAGTTTTTTGGTGTTTCTTGCAATGATAGCCAACGTGCATTGGTATTTGGATGTAAGTGGCAGAGTTGAAGTATTACTACAGCTCGATTTCAAATAAAAGGGTATTGTTTAAACTTCCTGTCTAAGCTAGCTGGAAAAAAAAAAACTAAAGAAAAAGACCTCCGACAAAGAACTCTTTCCAGGGTTTAATGTGGGTTTTCATGACAATATTCACAAAAATGAAGAAGATTACAACTTAGTATAACTTCGATGACAAATAAATAAATAAATCCTAGTATAACATCATTATAATCTGTCTTCATTCATATGTCTCAAATGGGTCGGCCTTAAAGTTAAGTTGCTCTGTAAACAATTATAAACCGAGTTGTAATGCAACGCAAGATTTAGATCACAAACTTCTTACTAGGAAAAAGGTGAATTTTACCAATAAAGTTACAGAATTTTTCTCTCTGATTTGAAATTACTGTGAATAAGTCCAGTGATACCATAAAAACTACTGTGCTAGATTGCTAACTACGAACAGTATTATATGCTCTAAGACGAATCTTATTCAGAAAGAAGAAATTTTATAATGATGTAATTCTTAAAATGATTGTTTCACTTTGTCACCATTTTCTTTTTTAACGTTGAATTAGGGGCCTTTTTACTTTCTAGTCTCAAATATTCTCTCTCAGCTAGTACATATGAATCTTCACATTGTTCTCACGTAATATAATAACAGTGTGAAGAGTTCAGGTGTCCAACTTTAACTTTTTTCCACATGAGAATGAATGATTTCTGTCTCATACTCATATCTTCGGAGTTTTTGTCTTCTAAGAAGAAATGAGTTTCTAAACGTTGTTTGCACTTTTTTTGGGTATTTGATGTACGAATCAATGATGATTGAGGTACACCGATATGCAATTTGGTCAACTTATGTAGACCTGCAAAGGATTGGTCATATAAATAAATGCGAAAATATTCCTTTTAATTTTAAGGTGATTAAATTTTATCTTTTTAGTTTTAAAAATTTTAAAACTATCTTCTTAAATTCTATAAGATTTGAAATTAATATTCATCGTTAACTTAATTCTTTATTTTATTGAATTATATAATTTTTATGATAATTTTAAACAAGAATACAATATTGTTGTATGTTAGTTTATCTTATTATTTTTTCATAAATAATTTTTATATTAAATAATTAATATAAATTAAATTAAACATAAAATTTTTTAATTAAATTATAAAATTAAATTGCAAAATTATATTGTGAAAAATAATAAAATAAATTAACATACTATAATATTGTAATTCTTGTTTAAAAATATCATCAAAAATCATGTATTTTGATAAAATTGTTAATTAAGTTCATAAAATGTATTAATTTTAAATTTTTTAAAATTTTAAAAAATAATTTCTACAAGCATAAAATTCAATCATTTCAAAATTAAAAGAAATATTTTATTTCTTTCTCAACAAATCCGGGACACTACCCTAGAAATGTAAAAACAAATCTAGGTGCATGGCCCAGCAGACTGAGCTCGGAATTTCGGGCCCATTTGAAGTGGGGATTTAATCGGATTAGTCCGCTTAAGAGAAATATTTTTAACATTACTTTCATTTATATTTTAAAAAGTAAAATAATTATCTCTTAAATTTTAGTAATTATTCTCTTATAAAGTTAAATATTTTATTTATTAAAATATAAATGGCAGTACTACCATAAAATTGAAAATATTTTTCTGCTAAGGACTAACTTGAGTGAATTCACAAATTTCACATAAAAAAAAAATTTGGACAAAAAAATAAAAAATAAAAAAAAACTGTTTGTGAACTAGTCGAACCTAGCTCTACGGTATTTTGAAACTCATTTTCTAAACGGGCTTAAGCAGAGATTTGTTTGACTATGGACCCAATCTGTTTATTTTACATCTCTGCCTGTTATTTACGGAAAAAAATTTTGGGCCAGACTATGATACTCTAATTCTGTTCATCCCAGTGCGTTGCTGAGCAGTCCTTCGATGAAAAGTCAATGGAAATTTGTCTTCAATGGTGAGATGTCATCACTTGAAAATTGACACCGATGAACAGTAAAAGGAACCTCACCGCTTTACATTTTCCTGCTTCAAAAATATTTTAATTGACCAAGTGAGTTGTTTGGTATCTAAGATTTGAAATGACAAGTTATAAAATTATTTAATTAAAATTTATTTAATTATAATTAAATAATTTTAATTTAATAATTTTTAAAATTATTATATTATTTCTATTTTTAAAATTTTTAAAATATTATTGAATTCATCAACTAATTTTTCATAGTTATGTTTTGACCCGCCATAAGTCAACCCTACAATAAAGCACACTAAATTTTCATTTAAATTTAATATTAATAATGTATTTTTATAAAGAAAATATATTGCTATTATTATTATCATATGATTTGTTTACTATTCATTAGATTAGGTTGAACCAATTCCTAATCCATTGACACAATACACATTAGTAGCAATAACAATAAAAATTTATTGCTTAAAATGTGTTAATATTCACATTTGGTCCATTAACTAATGATAATGAATGTCAATCATATCAGTAAAATTTGAATGATATTCTTTGATAAAATTGTCTGCAAATCCCATAATTCTAAACATCCAGATTGACAACTTGTGATGATTCCTTCAACTAATTCATCGTTTCTTTTATTTAATTTATAGCATACTTTTACATTTCAATCATTCATATATCACTTTTCTAACAATTGCCTTTTATACTTACTTTTTAACCTAGTTAATTACAAAATTTAAGGAAAAAATCTATTGTAATTCAAAGTATAAAATTTTATCAGTAATGCTATATGTAATAAAAATGAGATTCGAAAAATAAAAGACTGTCAATAAATATATGATGATAGGATAAATTTGTAAAATTTAATTTAATAAATATAAAAAATTCAAAATTCAAGTTCAAATTCCATTTTCATTACCTATAATATTTTTTAAAACTTAATTCGGTGTGATGAATTAACCCGAATTATATTGTAAATTCAAATAAGTAGAGTAAGACCCATGCTGTTTCTTTTTTTTTTTTTTTTTCAGAAAGTTCTTTTCAGCCCTTAAAAAAAAAATAGAGAGTGTGAGAGAGGTGATTTGCCCCACCATTGAAAGTTACTATAATCTGCCGTTGATGGCCATTGTGATTTGCCCTTTAAAGCGAACATCATAGATGTTTTTTATTTGATGGATATGAAGAAAATTTTAAATTGAGATATGAAGACTGCATCAAATGCTCACTGTAACTTGAAGATAGAAATGAGGCTCATTCAAGTTATTTGAATAATTCATCTTCCCCTTTGAAACGATTCAGGCAGCAAAATCAGTCATAAGTACATAAGCAACAAGTAACTAGAATTGGCAAGATAAGTGTCACCATTTTATTGGCTAATATGATTGAATGAATTACCAAAAAAATAGTATGGTATTGTAATTCTTTTCAAATGTTATTTTGATAGTAGCACTAGTTTCAATATTACTTCCTATTATATTTTAATAAATTATAAATAATGACATCATAGTTATGGTAGCACTAAAAAATTTTCCGTTATTTACAATGTACTTTAGTAACACTTTAGTATGAAGGCAAGGTTTGAATCCCTCTCTACCATTCTCCTTATCTCGTATAGATGCTCTCTCATTGGTAATAACATGTGTTTTGATAAAGAGACTCTTAAAATGGGAATGACTATTCTTAGATTTAAGGTTGGTAGTCACATTTGTTAAAGACAATTTGAGGAACAATTAAGCAGACAATCGATTTCTAAACAACTAAAAAAGAAGTTATGAGAGTAAAAAAATTGAAGATAATAAAAGAGAACATAAAATATAATATTGCAAGAAAACAAATAATTAAGATAACATTTCTTTTTATTTGAATATTTATTGAGATTCCCAAAAAAACCCTCAAATAGAAAGAACACACAGCAAAGTATATATCAGAGGCAGAAGGAAGACATTGGAGAATTGATTTCAACTAATCATTCTCTTCCTATGTGTAATTAAAACTTCTAAGTCCCTCCTTTTTATTTTCTTCCATTCAAATATAAGTGTTTTACATGTGAACTCTAATAATATGCTAGGAGTTAGGAAGAAAAGGAATAAAAAAAATAGGGAGAATTAAAAACGAGAAGAGGAATAATGATGTTTAGCTGGTAAATAACTTTTCTTTCTTGGAAAGTCTTCCAAATTATTTAAATGTAAAAAATGAAGTATAATAATACCTTAAAATTTTGAAGAATTAACCATGGATCTACCTTAAAAAATAAGGTAAAATTGTTCAATAGAGAATGAGGATGCACCAATAAACTATTGAAAATATGCACTTTAGTATGTGGGAGGGGGTTCCAACCCCTCCCTACCATCCTCCTTCTTTTATGTAAAAGGCTTTCTCTTTAGTAATAACAAATGTTTCAATAAAAAGATTCATGAAGCGAAAATGACGCTTTTCAAATTTAAAATTGATTCGTGCTTCTCAAAAACAATTTGGGAACCAATTGAACAGCTAACTAATTCCTAAACAACTAAAAATGAAATTATGAGGATAAGAGAATTAAATATAATAAAAGAGAAAAGAAGTTAAGAAAAGGGGGGAAATGAATAATTAAGATAACATGTCTTTTCTTTATATGAATGTTTTGAAATTTTCCTAAAAATCCTCAAATCGGCAGAACACCTAAAGACGTGCATTTTAGAAGCAAATGGAAGACATTGGAGAATTAATTTTAACTAATCATTCTCTTTCTCTCCATAATCAAAACCTCTAAGTTGCTCTCCTTCATTATCTCCCGTCCAAACATGTGTAAATTTTACACAAAAACTCTAATATTTAAAGTTGGGATGAAAACGAAATAAAGAAAAAGAATGAGAGAAAGTAGAAAACAAGAAAAGAAAAGAAGATGAATAGTTAGGAGAGAACCTCTCATCCTTCTGTTAAGATAATTAAAAAGTTCTTTAAAATTATCTAAATTAAAAAAATATTAAAAAAATAAAATATAACAATGACATAAGCTTCTAAAGAATTAATCATCAATTTATATTTTTTTTACCTTCTTTATTCAAAACTTTTAGACAAAAAAAATAATTACAAAATTTTTTCTCATTTCTCCTTCTTTTCCCTTCAATGCCACCAAACACATGGCACAGATAATCTCTCTTTGCAATCAAGTTGGGTTTGTGATTGGGATTGTAATAAAATAAAAGAGAGAATTAGTAGATAATGAGGAGACACCAATTGACAGGCAGTGTGTAGGAAAGCATCGAACATCAAACATGGCTTTATGGCTTTGGTTTAGAGCTTCAGTTTGGCAAAAAGACAACAAAACCAGACAAATTAGTTGTACCGAGACGCTATTATTTTCATTGGATTGGATTGGATAGCACGTGACATCTATAATGGGAAAAATTAGACAAATTGCGTCCTCAGTATTAGGTGTAAGTCACATGCACTTGACTTGCAAATCCTTATTTTATGTCTAGCCCTTTTGAAAATAATTTTTGAATGAACCACGAAATTAATTTTTTAAATAAGATGAATTTTTTTATATATTAAGTTTTATTTGATGGATGAAATTTAATAAAAAAATATTCAATTCAATAGCTCACAACTCATTAGCAAACCAATTCATGCATGCATTAAATTTTACTCAATGCATGGTAGAATTAACCTTTAAATATATAAGTTATACAAGATATTTTATAAGAGTTTTTTTACATTAATTTATTAGAATTTTGAGAGAAATAAAATATATTTTTTAAGGATAATTAATTTTAATATAAAAATAAAAAATTTATGTACTTATATGATGTAAAATAAAATTTTAAAGAAAATCTGATGTAATTTATATTTTTCAATAATCAATCTGATAGTTTAGTTTTTTTAAATATATAAACCTACTAAAACATTTGTGATCAATATTACAATGAGAAATTTTTTGTATGAATAAGTCTAATCTTTCTTTCTATAAACAAATTACACAAGAATTTGAAGAAGATCCTGACATCATCAACTCATATGTGACAAGAAGACCTGTAATTAAGAGCTGGAAGCAACTTCAAGCGTCCAAATTAACCTCATCTTACTTGCAGTTGCGGACATTTACAGCTAAAAGAAGATGGAAGCTGGCGAATTGCAAAGAGGATACAAAAAGTTCAATGATAGACATCTGATTAAAAGGTGCTTAAAGTAAGCTAAGGATTTTAAAATTATTGGAATGACATAATAAATTATGAAATTATTAAGTTAAATTATTTAATTATTATTATCTATTTTTTAATGGATATAATCAAATAATTTAAATTTAATAATTTTTTAAATCATCATATCATTTTAAATTTTGAAACTTTTAAAGGACCATAGACTTATCTTAGTAAAAAGATGATCTTTCAAAATTATGGAAAAGCAAAAAGAAAGGCCAAAACTAAATAATTGTAGCTGATATAAATCAATCTACAGTACAATTAAAAAAAAAGTTAACCTTGTTAAGAAAATTATTCCCAAGACAAGCAAAAAGCAACATGGCTCCATTATATATGAGTATCATATAATATAATACTACGTGAAAAAAAAAAGTAACAGACAATAAAGAGAATCTAACCTAACTATAACAATAATTATATCTGCTAATCAATCATGGAGAGCCCCTAAAAAATCCAATTTGCTTATATTAATATATAATAACTTTACATCAATTTTCTTGAAAATTGAAATATTATACATCTCTTAAAATTTTCATTGCCATCCCTCTCGATTAAAATTTCTGATTCTCCCAATGCTGCTGGTTGCACTTAAATTACTCTCATACAGGTACCAAACATCCAAACGGTGTCACGCGATGTGACTGTAACAAGCATTGCAATCATATTTCCGAATAGAATCTGAGCTGCATTGATCATAATTTTTCACATTTATTCGCAATTTTTAGCAACGCAATTGTAACCCTAATTTAAAACCCTTCTTAGCAGTGATGATACTGCATGGACCAATAAGCAGCCAAACCAGCCAAAACTGCAATAACTGGGTTGCAAACAAGACTTGTTGGGGCATTGGAAGTAGGCTGCACTGACCCAGATGGAGATAATGCAGAAAGAGGACCTGGCGCAGCCACAATATCATCTGGGTTTGGAGGGCTAGGGCTTGAAGGAATGGTGGGAATATCAAAGCCAGCTGGGGTTGGCAGCACACCACCAGGTGAGGGCAAAAGAGGAGCAATGTCTGGTGACAGTTCCTGGAAAGGAGATCGGGAAGAAAATGGAGGATCTGTCAGTGTTGCTGGTGAAGTTGAGAGAGTTGGAAGCTTGGGGCTGGGTTGTGAATATGAAGATGAAGAAAGTAGAGGTGAGAGCATGAGAATTGTGAAGATGAGTGGGAGATGAACACTGAAGGAAGCCATTAATCTATAATGATGGAGGAAATTAAAGTTGCAGATTGAGAATCTGATGTTACCTGGAGAATGGAATTGAGTGGATGATTGTGTTAGGGGAAAGTGGGAGTGAGTTGGGATGTGTGTTTGTGGGCTTTTTAGAAGGAATTATTATGACTGCTTTCCTTTTATATTGTGAGTAATGTTGTATTTTTGCAATATACTTTGCTTAGCTTAAATTTAATACTGTTGAATAAATGGAAAAAATGCTAATTTTAAATAAATAAAGGTTCAAATTTTGAAAAAGATTCTCATTCAGAAAAAATTTCTTTAATATTTTAATTTTTAGAATAATTATTCTACTTAATTATCATTTTTAGTGTATCCAAAAAAAATTAATATTGTGAAATTTATCTAGAATTTGATTTGATACTTAAGATGAGGCACTTAATTTAATTGTATAGTTGGAAAATTTTGATTTAGCAAGTCACCTAATACCTAATTCAAATCTAGCAGTTATTTTGAACTTAACAAAAATAGAAGACAAAAATAATTTCTCGAGTGAAAATTTTGTATGTTCTAATTATAATATAATTTTTAACAGTAAAATTGGGTAATAAATTCTTAAGAAGAATTTAAATTCAAGGCGGGTAAAAGTAAAAAAAAAAAAAAAAAATCCCAAAACCAATAATAGATGCCCCAAAACCGAAGGTGCTAGCATATGTGATTTTACTTATTTAATAGAAAATATAATTACTAACTTTATTGTTTATATTATTTTTTAATTAAATGGGAATGAAAAGTTATATTATGAGAGGATTATTTTCTGTTCAAACCACTGATTTTATTGTTATTTTTTTTTTTTATCAGTCATCAGTCATCGTTCATCAGTAATACATGTTCAAATTTTACTTTAAAGTATGCAAAATTATATTTTTTTTGACCTGAGGCCAAGTGGGGTCAAGTGAATTGGAATTCCGGCAAGGAAAAGGGCATAGTTGCTACGAGGAAGAGACGGAGATTGGAAAAGGCTTGCATGTGATTTGTTTGGTGAGAGAGAATCCTTTCCGGCCCGTGATGTTTGGTGCCCTACACCTCTATATTTTCTGTTAACACGAATGGTTTCGCATTCAAAAAGTCTATAGAAATCCAAAAATAAATAAATAAATAAATTTTGAATTTTTATTAAATTATATTTTATAAATTCATTCTATTATTATATATTTATTAATAATTCTTAATTGATATTTAAAATTTAATTTCAAATTTTATTTTTGAGATATATATAATATTATTAGTAAATTACTTGTTATAAAGTTACTTGCATTATTTAATATTCATTTTCTTCTTACGTTGCTTTTATTATATTAAAAAAATGTTTTTTTACCTTTTAAAAGAATAGGCTAAATCAACGTACTTTTCTTAATATAAAAAACCATAGAAAGAGTGAATGTTAAAGAGCATCAGTAACCTTATTCTTATATATAAAATTTAAGATATTAAATAAAAATTTTAAAATAATTTCAGATGTTATTGCATGATAAAGTATTTTTCTTAGTGTGTGATATATCCACATCTAATTTAAGTGTAGATTATTTTTTTCTTTTTACAAATAATGAATTTCTCCAGTTCTCTGCATATTTAAAACTCTTCTTTTAGAGTTAAAACTCTATACCAAAATGTTAAAATAATATTTATGACTTTGTTAAGAGACGTAGATTTAAAAAATAAATTATTGGTGTGTTGCAGTTGTTCCAACATTTTTACTATAACATGGAAAAAAAATTAATTCATGATGATTTAATTTTATAAAAAAAATTTAATAGCTTAAGTTTGAAAATACAAATTTACACTAAAATAAAAGAATTGAATACTAAATAAACTAAATTTTTTTACTACATACTGATGTTATTTTAGAGATTCTTTGTATGTGAAAACATATTATGAATTATTAGCGCAAAACTTCTTTATATGTGAATAAAATAAAATAAAATCAATGGTGGAAAAAGGAAAAAATAATTGTTTTGTAGAATTTACATGCAACAAATTCACAATTATTAAAAATAGAAAGATAAAAATAACTTTTAGAATTTTTCTTAACTTATTTTTTTTATTCTTAATGTTAGTTTTGTAATTAAATATAATTGTTTCTTATTTATTCACCAATTAACCTCAATTTTATGTTTTCCTTAATCTAAAAATAATTTTTAAAAATAATTTCTAAAAATAAAATAAAAAATACCCCACCAAAATATTTTTAAAAAAAATAAAATAAAAAATTATTAAAAATAAGAAACAAATCCTATATCTCATAATAAAGTTCTTATAAATCAGTCTCATTGTATTTTTTTCAAATCTTTAATTCACATATTCAGCCTCTTTTGTAATTAAATACAACCTTTTCTTATTTATTCACCGATTAACCTCAATTTTATGTTTTCCTTAATCTAAAAACAATTTCTAAAAATAATTTCTAAAAATAAAATAAAAAATACCCCACCAAAATCTTTTCTAAAAAAATAAATTATAAAATTATTATAAAAAAAAGAAACAGATCCTATGTCTCATAATAAAATTCTTATAAATCAGTCTCATTGTATTTTTTTCAAATCTTTAATTCACATATTCAGCCTCTTTTGGCACTACACGTAAGTAGATAAATGCAACTACAGTTTAAGTACACATATTTTTCTCAAATAATGAGTATGATTAAAATATTAGTCACACACACACACAAAGTATTGATTAAAGTATTAAATTCACACGCGCGCACGTGTATATATATATATATATATATATATATATGATTAGACCTAGATGCAGGAAAAAAAGAGCAAAGTTTTCAATAATTTATCGAATATCACACGCACGCACGCACGTAAGTAGATAAACACCTATTTTACTCAAATAATAAGTATGGTTAAAGTATTGGTCACACTTACACATACACACACAAAGTATTGGTTAAAGTATTAAATTCACACACACAACAGGCAGCGAAATTTGAATAATTTCGGTTTTAGTTTCTCTTCTTCCATATGTGGATAATGTTGGAAAAATATATTATAAAGAACCCAAATACTGTATGCATTAAAAGTCACTTTTGAATTATTTATATTCTAGTAAGCTTTATAAATTTATCTTATTATTTTATATTTAATTGACAACTATTAATTTATATTTAAAATTTAATTTCGAATTTCACTTTTAATATATATTATTATTTAAAGAATTTAATTTCATAAATCACATCATGATAATTAACTTTGTGATATTTATCTTAACGTGCAACAAAAAGGTAGGATTTATAAATGTAAAAATACAAAATATCCCTTGTATCTTAAACAACTGTTAGGACAAAAGCAAGAATTTCTTACTTTTGACTCAGGCTCGTAAGAGGAGGTAAGCAAGAATTTCTTACTTTTGACTCAGGCTCGTAAGAGGAGGTAAGCAAGAATTTCTTACTTTTGACTCAGGCTCGTAAGAGGAGGTCACTTTGCGAGAAAATAGGGTCCTACAGTTTTGGATAGCAATTCCCCAATTTCTTTTTTGAGCAATTTCATTGATTTTTAAAGACAAAAAGACACAAGACATACAAAAAGCCCACAATTTTTATGTAGAAACTCACTAATAAATTCCTCAATCTCACTATTATGTAAAAGGCTGACTTCATCTCACAATGTAATCTTTGTAAGCCATTATGTTGGGAACTCTGGTCATCATTCAAATCCAAAGGAAGTAGATAATTACTTTAATTGAATGTTATAATTTTATAGTATGTTGAGAGTTGCAAGTGAACTGAAGCTAGAAGTGAGAATTTAGAGGGAATAAAATTATATTTATTAAGAACTTTAATAAAAATATTTTAAATTTTTGAATGCTATACCTAAATTTTTTTTAAAAAGATTCAATTTTGCAGGAAAAATTGTATTTTCTCTAACTTTTAGCCACTCCAGCTCTCCAGCTCATAATCACACTTCAACCCTGCCAGAGAGGGAAGGAAAAACGAGAGAATCAAAGTCAAGGGAAGGAAAGATAATATATAATTAAAAATGACTTCTTCCTTTACTTGGATATCAGAAATTCCCCGAAAACTTTTAAATTGGAGGAAGAATTTAAAATTATTAATATTGAAAAATTAATCATAAATCCCATTTCCTTTCTTTCCTTCTTTACTAAAACCCCAAATAAGGAAAAAGTTATTTAGTACTATTTCCTCCTTTAAATCTTAAATCCTAAACCTTTCCATCCAAACAAAAAAATTGGATATTAAGGTTCCGTTTTGTACAATTAACTGATAAGTTAGGTAATAATTAATAAGTTGCTTGATAACTGATAAGTTAATTGATGACTAATAACTGATAAGTTAACTAAATTATTTCATAAAATTAATTATTGAACTAACTAAAATTATAAAATAATATAAAAAAATATATTAACAAAAATATATAAAATTAAAATAATTTATATTTATTTAAAAATTAAATTATATTAATGCAATTAAAAAGTTTAAAATAAAAATATAATTTCTAATATGTAATTAATTATATTTTATAAACTTATATATTTATTTAATTATATAATTTTTATTTTATTATTTATTATAAAATTATAATTACTTAAAATATAATTAAATATATTTTTTAAAAATTACTTAAATTTATATTACAAAAAATATGAATTGTAAATTAAAAAAAAATAAGGATAGATTTAAAAAGAATTTAAAAATTAGTAATTTATAAGCTATAAATTACTCTAGATAACTTATTAAATCAAAACTTGTAAACTATTTTAGATAACTTATAAATTAGTGCAAGAAACACTTCTAAAAATTAACTTATAGCGTATTAACTAGATGAATAAGTTATAAGTTAACTTATTTATTGCGTGAAACGGAACCTAACTCAGAGGCGCATGTACATTATTACTTGCGGGGGCAATTGCCCCATGAAATAAATAAAATTACACACACACACACACATATATATATATATATATATATATATTACCTCTACAAGTTTATATAATATTGCCCTCATAAATTTATTGAATCATTTGAAAGAAAGATTTTACTTCAAAGAAGACAAAAAGATATGAAATTATAACTTATTACATACACTAAAATGTATAAATGAGAAAATTAAAATTAAATTAATATTTTAATAAAATAAAATACTTAATTCTTTTATAATAATTTAAATTTTTATTTCTATATGTATATATTGCCCCTATAAACCAAAAATTTCTGAATCCACCATCGGCTCAGACACATGCAGATTTCTTAAAGAACTTGTTTTCGCAGTATGTATTGAATACTTGTGTGCAATACAATTTTTTCTCTTTAGAAAAATGAACACTGATACAACACAATCAGGAACTGAGGGATCGACTTAGCCAAATCAATTTATAGCAAATTCTTGGGGCAGCGATGACATCCTTTTAATATTTTAATATTCATGAAGATACAACGTACATATAACTCAGATAAAGGAAAATTGAGAAGTCACTGAAATGCTTGACCTTTATCTGTAAGAATTGCCATCTGCCTTAGACTGGCTCTGATTTGTACCTGCAAAATTAAAACCAACAGTAAATTCAAGATAATAGAGATTCTGCCAACTGGAACAGGACAGACACATAACAGCATGCTGCTTACAATTATTCAAATGCAACGAGGCAGCCGCAGGCCGCTGCAATTATTCAAAGGCAGCGAGGCAGCCGCTGCAATTCAAAGGCTGCAAGCCCAGCAGTTTTAGCTAAACCAGGCACACCTGAACTTCTGAGTTCAGAAACTATCACTTCTATTCTGTAAAGCTCAGGTATAGATATTGATAATATCATAGCATGCAGTAAGTATTGCTTACAAGCATAACCTAAAGCATGCAGCATTCTCTGCACTAATAAATGTGAGATGCCTTTGCGCCATGACTCAAGGATCGCACTGACTTTAGGGAGATTGGTCAGTAAACCAGTAGTGGCTTCTCTTGGTGCTGCCTTCAGCAGTAAAACTACACATTCGGAAGCTGTATCGGCAATGTTGCTTTGAGTAGACCCACTCAATTCCAACATGACACCAACATTGCTTCCAAAATCCATTATATCTCTTATGCATTGCTGGGGATCAACAGCGCCACTCATCTCAGAAGGACAATCGCCTAAGAGAGCCAATTCTGTTGTGTGACTGAAGCCTTTTCCACGGCCAACTGAGCGTGCAAGAAAAGCCCTACACAGTCCTAGAGTTGGTTCCAGAAAATCTTCCATGCCCTTTGCATATACAAATTCCAAAAAGTTGCCAATTCTCCTAACCACTTTTAGTTGAGAGAGTAACTTAGACTCCATTTCAGGAGCAGAAGCTAGGGCCAGACACAGCTTAACATTGTTTACATTTGCATTTGAGAGATCACCGAGCAAAAACTCAAAGCATTGTGAGATTGTCTTCAGATGTAAAATTTCCGGAATTGTAATAAAATTGAATTCTAGTAGCATCACAAGAAGCTTCTGTGCATACATAGGGATTGGATCTTCGTCTTCAATCAAGGTTGGGTACAGAGGGAGAAAATGTGCATCAGATATGTACTTCAGATCTTTTGATCTTTGTTCATCTTCAATTGGTTCACTCAAAAAAATGATCATCACATCAAAAAGAATTTTAAGGCACAAAAACCGAGCGTCACCATCCTTGTTACCCTTGTAGAGAACTGCCAAACTGGGGAGGATTTCATGTATGAAAATGTCAGGGCTGCTAAGAATCACAGAAGACTCCTCTGTGACAGACTCCATTATTCGAAGAAGAGTTATTTGAAAGTCATCTCTTCCCTGAAAATCAATCAGTAGAAGCCATGATATCAGATATTGTGTATTCAAAGTCAACCTAGTAAGGCTGAGTGCAATCGGCCACCCAACCAGAACCAGTATGGTCCCAGTCAACGACCAAAACAATACAATAGAAACCAATCTTGAGAGTAACTGCTTCACTACCAATACATGAAATTTTTGGTTTAGTTGGCACTCATGTCACTTGGTCAAGACAAATTAATCACGCCATTATGCAAATAGCTTCTTTGATCATTAAACATCCTAGGACAAATATCTTAGCATAAATTTATAAAAATTATCCCTGAAAAATTTACGAGCCTACTCTTCAACACCCAAGAAAAAATGGAAATAAGAAACAAGATCGAATGGCTCAGCCACTTAAGACACTAACCTGAAATGGTGTCTCCACAAGTTTGATTAGATTTGCTAATTGCCGCAGGACCTGCTGTGTCACTAGTTTGTGCTTGAAAGTTGAACTACCAAGAAGATGGAGGACAACAGGAAACAAATGAATGTTGGTTTTTGGAGCAGATCTACTGGTAAGGGCAGAGATATGCCCATGGCGTCTTCCTCCCATCATTTGTTGGATATCACTAGTTATAGTATCCAGTAAACCTGGAATGGTGGAAGACACAATATGCACCAACGCATCTAAACACTGACGCACATAAGCATCCTTTTCTTTTCCCAGTCTGTCCACCACAGAAAGCAATTTTGGACTGCAAAAGAAGTGTGGAAGCCACCTCCTTCCATTCTTGCAAAGGAGAGCCACAAAGACAAGCGACTTTCCCTTCAAAACTTCAGTACCCTGCTCGACAAGAGCCAGAAGACTTGGGATCAGATTTTTTTCCTCCACAAGTTGTAGAAGATATCTTCCGATGCTTGTGAACATATGACTTCCAAGCAATGCCATGTTTAGAAGATTTAAGCTGATTTGCTGCTCACGAGGACTGCCCTTGACTAGGGCAGATGCTAGGTCCTTGAACGAAAATTTATCTATAACTGACTGAATGTTAGGAGGATTAAAACGAGCTAAGCGCACCAAACATGAACCAGCAGTAAGCCTCATGCTCTCTTGTTTCCCTGCAGCCCTATAGATATAGCACAGATTGCTAATAACATCCTGACTAGTGAAACGACCTGCCCAGAACCCTCCTTGACTGCAAATGTTCTCAATTGTCCTCAGTGCGTACAATTGGGTCATATCATCCTCTCCCTTCCGTAGAATTGATGACACAAGGGATATCAACGAATTTGGAACCTACAGCAGGTGGATACAAATTAACCAAGAAAATTATGGACATAGAAGAAGGAAAAAAAAATGCTTAAAAAGAGCTTAATGATCATGATAAAGTCTTTCCAAGGTAGAGTGACTAAAGGAAACAACTTTGATATCTTACCAACATAATAAAAATGAAAATTTTAAGTTCATAGTGTAATCAAGCTTTACATAATTTAGCAGACGGGCAAGAATGTTGTGGCAAAATATTAAGAACCTAACCTGCCAACCCAATGTAGTCCGGCTGTCCTTTGACGGCGATTCAAGTTGATTGTTGTCCCTACCCTCCTCATTTTGAGTGGATATATAGAATAGCAACTCACCTAAAGCAGCCATGGAAAACCTTCTCACTTTTTCCTGCTTGTCTCTGAGGCCATCAGTAAGTGAACCCAAGATTCCAGAATTAGCCAAACTATCATCAATGAAAGTAGAGTGCCGGATGAGCAGACCAATAAGGGAAGCAAGTTGAACACGCAAAGCTGAAGCCTTAGACTGGCGGACCAATTTTACAAGCATGAGCATAATTGGCCCATTGGTCAAGATATTAGCCGCATCAGCATTACTGCTCAACATCTCAAGGTACCTAATCACATTCTGTTTCTCTCCTATGCTGGTATTCCCATTGAAAATGGCTATAACTCGGTTGGTGAATGCATCCAATTTTTCTTTGGACATTTTAAGAAAATCAGAAGCTTGAAGAGCCTCAAAAGGAAGTGAAGGAATAACTTCTGATGCTTTGTCAATTTTTCTGCTGGGCATTACAGGTCTGACTGAAAGATCAGATGGATGCCAAAGAATCTGGGAAAGGTTATTAGATGCCCTTGAAGAATCTGAGTCAGGGACAGATCCTGAGTCTTCTTTAACTCTATGTTTCTTGATCAGAGGGCTTACACTTGGACAGATATCAGACATATCAGAATGCTCCGGAGTTGATTCTGGATCTAATGACCTTGAATCACCTGAGACAGGCGTGCTAACAGCAGATGAAGTATCATGTAAATTATTTTCCATCTCCTCTGCTCGTTTTTCATCAGGAATAGAAGTTGACTGGTCAGAACCATCAGTTTCATCGTGTGCATCATCTTCGGTGTTCTCATCAAAATCAAGTTCCATATCAGTGTTCTCAATTTTAACTTCAGAATCATTCTCAGAGCTATTAGGCATGGGACGTCGATAATTATCCTTCTCATTTTCTTTCTGTAAATTTGTTTTTGCTAATCTGGAGAGTCTCAAAAGATTCACCCCCTTCTTAATATTAGAAGAGTCTTTCTGCTTCACCTCAACAGTTCTCCCGGAGCCCTTTGTCTGAACTCTGTGGCCATTTGGTGTACCCCTAACTGGCGTCTCATGGCCTCGTGATCCTAGGATGGAATTCTCATCTGGCTTCAACATCCCTCTTGTATCTTTTTCACGAAACTTGGGAGGGGTCTTATTCTGAGAAGATTTATCACCATTGCGTTCTGATAAACACGGTTTAGCATGTAGTTCTATCATATCATCAAAAGCAGGTTGAGCAGGTAGAGATACCAAAGGGAATTTGGATCTCCAAAGGGCATGTCCACAAAGCTCAGGCCACTGTATTCTTTCAGCTGGATCTTTTACCAACAGAGAGTTGATCAAATTGACAAATGGACGACTTGGATTACCTGGGAGAGGAGGAGTTGGATCTGCAAGGATTGATTTTACTAACTGCGTGAATTCTCTTCCCACAAAGGGTGGCCTCCCAGCATAGCATTCATAAAGGACACAACCCAAGGCCCAGAAATCAGAAGCATACGAATGAACTCCACCATCCTCAAAAAGCTCTGGAGCCATGTAAGAGGGTGTTCCACGCTTTGCTTTTGGCAACTTAAAAAAGTAAAGAAATGTAAACACATAAACATACAATTTATCAAATAAGATATACTAGAATAAAAGCCCATTTATATACCTAAGGATATCACATTGCAACTTAAAATGAACATACCGAGGAAGAAGGAGTTCTGGAGATATCTCTCAACTTTCTAGCCAACCCAAAATCACATAGCTGTGTCATTCAAGTAGAAAGTACACAAGAATTATAAATAGCAAAGACATCTAACATCACTTAATGAGAGAAAAAATAAATAAATAGGTACCTTTGCACATCCATTTTCATCTAGTAGGATATTTGATGGTTTCAGGTCACAGTAAATGATTCCGTTTGAATGTAAAAACCTGAATGTAATAGCAATTTCCAATGGACTAAAGGCCAACACAACTCAATGGAGGAAACAAAAATAGAAAATGAAAGTAGTTAACATACTGCAAAGCTTTGACTAGGCCATGAGCAAGCTCACAAATTGAGTCTTCAGGAAGCTGACTATCCTGCAACTCATCACGATAATTGGTAACCAAAATCTAAACAGGCAACTGATATTGCAGAATTGAGCATTAAATGTTCATGACGAGGTGCTTAAAATGAACAACTGCTATCTTACAAAAATCAGCAATTCAGAGCAAGTAAATAACCCAAGAGTCAATCCCATTGATGCAAGCTTAGTATGAAATTCTGTTATGCATTTAATAAAACTACATCAGTTCTTCTATGAAACTCATGGTGTAACACTAGCATGAAAATTAACCTTCTGAAATGCAACAAATTTCTTGGGGATGGGGAAAAGTATTCAGAAAATGAAATGTTCATCCAGTAAATATAATTCTCATTTATCCAGGATATGCTGGCTGCCAGCTGGTAAATGGAAACTTTGTTTACCCATATTAAAAAGGATTTCATATTATATTTCAAAAATTATTGCATTCTGTTCCCAAAGACCACAATGTTCTGATATAGTTTTCTTCATTGATGGCGAATGTTTTTCGTCAGATGTCCAGTAGCTAAGTAATAGCTTAATGACTTCCAGAATTGCCAGATTATGGTACAAACCCAGGCCACATACTGCCTATCTTAAAACTTGGTCCAACTGTAGTTGAGTTTAATAGCAAGCAGGATATTCCAGTCTTTTCGGCTCAGCAGAGAAATGAAGTTACATTCAGCCAGGGCTCACAAGATACAAGCAACAAAATGCACAGTACCTGCCGTAACAAGGAAAGCAAATCTCCGCCAACACAATACTCCAACACCAGCCATATATGAGCAGATGTTTCATACCTAAAACACAAATTAACAATGGTAAGAGACTCAAAAAATATACAGCTAACCCTAAGTCATGGTTATTCTTTTTCTGTAAAAGATGTATCTTACCAGGAGTAAAACTTAAGGACATTTTGGTGATCTAATGAGTGAAGAATCCTAACCTGCACAGAGAAAGCAGCAAAAATAAGTCATTTTTCAAGAGAAAAAGGTAAATGATTCGCTCTGCATATCTATATAAAACTTGAAGTAATAAAAGAACTTTTAGTCAGTTTACAATACTAGTATATGTTCATACACGTAACAGCTTAGGATCTTCTAGAAATTAATATAATTAATATAATTCTAAAATGAAGAACATATGCTCTACTTTCAAATTAAAATGGTTAGAAATCATTAACATAGGTACAAATGATAATTATTAAATTAATATGAATTTACAGTGTCTTGCTTGGACAAGCAGGATTGCTCAAGTCCATCAACAGCAAGCAATGGCATGCACAAGAAGGAAAAATCTGAAGTATTAGTCCAGTAAAGAAAACTACCACTTTCTTGCCAGTTGTGTGAAAGTAATCGAATACTGCACGCAGCTGTACCATTTAACCATAAAAAATTATCTTTTCAAACATAATAAGATAACAGCTAAGAATTAAATGAACCAGATATGAACCAGCCAAAGACTCTTTTCACTTCAAACACAAAGTCACAAACAGCTACAAAGAAATTGAAAAACGAAGAGATAAGTGAGACTGCCTTCTGTACACTCTAGCAAAAACACCAAGAAAATTCCATACTGTATACTACATCACTTGTCAGGAAAAATAATGTACTTACTTAACATGATTAGCTAACTCTAACACGGATGCACGTGCGCTTACAGTAACATAACCGGACGCCCCATGAACTTGATAAAAAATCGGAACATACTAATTTCTGAAGAGGTAAAGAAATCAACTACCAAATAAGGCAGCGCAAATTAACTAAAATTTTCAGTTAAAGTAAATAGAATAGTGATGTAATCTTTAGTTTTTTCCATATCAGCTTATTTTTCCCAAGTTTGCCCCATAGATCCTGCCAAACTTCACAAGAAATACCCAATAGCATATTAAATGAACTACCATACAAACTTAATAGAATTCAGAATTTTCACGTAAATGAGACTCAATCAATTTTGACAACGTACACTAAACCCCCTCAAACAATTTATTTTTATTAATTTTCCTAAAACATAAAAACGGACGAAGCATTTTCCATAAAGACTACAAATGGAACTGAATCACTTACTTCTTGAAGAACTTTGCTTTTTTGCGATTTATCCACGCTCTTAATAGCGAAATACTCAATGGTCTTCTTTTTCCGGCCTTTATACACAGTCTACACATCAATAAACATAGAAATAAATAAAGTGTTACCCGTTTGACTCAAAAGTTTAAAAACCAAGAAAGTGGCCAAAATTTCTGAAATTTGGGAAGCACGAGCAATGTTACCGAGTGTTTGCCGCGACCAATGGCTTCGTATATATGGTATTGGTTCATTGTGGATGCAGCTGTTCTAGGGTTTCAGGATTCAAAAACAGTGGAATAAGAAGATAGATCTAAAGAGAGAGAGATGATTAGAATGAATGAGCGATGAGCGATTAGCTAAATTCTGATGGAGAGAGAGGATGAGTGAGAGAGACTGTAGGAACGGGCGGGAAGAGTAAAACACTGGAAAATCAAACGAAGATGACAGTTTATGCTATTTTTGTATCCAAACAGGGGTATAATTGAATCACAGTACGTCAAAATTTTAAATTTAAAAATTGGACACTCTGAAGTGCTATTTTAGTAATTGTACCGTCTTTTGGGATTCGGAATTTGCCCGTTGGATGGCCAAAAGCCAATTGCTCATGGCTGAATAAGTATTATCACCTACGTGCGTTTTTTTTTTTTTCCTTCCTTGGTCTATCCCCTTTGTTTTTTATGTTCAACGAGACCAAGGTTCAAAAGTAACGAAAATTACAATCTAATAAGACGTGGGGTATTCTTAGCAATAAATAAATAAATAAATAATAAGACGTGGGGTATTGATTCCAAAATTTTGGTATTTGATCCACAAAATTATAGAGTATTTTTTAATTTTTTATTTTTAAAAATTATTTTTAAAATATGTTTAAATTTAATAAAATAAAGCATAGAGGGTGCAAAGTAAATAATAAAAAAATTTATATAATTATAAATTGTTATTAAGAAAAAATAAATTAATAAAATATGTAAAAGTTATTTTCATTTTTATTTTTAAATTAATCTTAAATTTTAATTTTTTTAAAATGGATTATAAAAATAGTTACCCAACAAGAATTTTTGTTTTTAAGAACTTAAAAATAGAAAATTATTTTTAAAAATAATAAACAAAAAAATCCATATATTCTCAAAAATTTTAATATTTTCAAGTATGTAATTCTTAAAATTTTAATTTTTGAGAATGTGACGTTATCATATTTAATTTAATTAAAAATATTCAAATGAATGTTACAATATTGTGTTTAGTTAATTTATATATTTTTAAAAATATTATTAGATTATTAAAAATAAAAAATAACCAATGTTATTTATAATCTCCCTTCTTTATCTCTCTCTCACTTTCTTTTTTCATATCATGAAAAATTGAGTAAATTGATCCTTTTTTTATAAACCCAAAAGATTTTTTCTTTGACATGAAAAAAAAAAAGAGTGTAAGAAGTGAGGGAGGAGAAGTCCAAGTAGCTTTACTTTACCAAAATCATCATAAAAAATTAAATGATCAATAATAATGACGCTAGAGATAAGTAACAAGTTGATAATGGTAGCCAATGATGGACGGTAAAAATGCAGGTCAATAGTGAGATAGTAATAAATAGTGACTAATGATATTTGATAATAATCGATGATAACGAATAATAATTATTAATAAAGGATGGTGGCTATCATGAATAATAATCAATGACGATAGATGATAGGTAATGATAGTCAATGATAGTAAGTAATAGCAAAATAAGATATTAATAATAATAAAATTTTGATAAAAGGATAAGCAAATTATTCAATTTGTATCATAAAAATATAAAATATTCACTTCTCTATAAAAGTACTTTAAGAAAGTATTAAATTTAAAATATTTTTAAAAATATTTTTCTAGAATTTAAATTAAATATAATAATTTGACATTCGTTAAAATATTTTTAAAAATATAATATAGATTTTAGGTCCCAAACAGTGCCTCATTAAACCCACGCGAGGGCTATCTGAATCATCCTCTAAAATTATACCTGCACGAGTATTTAGTTCTCGCCTAGCGTGGACAGTTGAAATTTGCCATCTCTGATCCATTCGATCAAACCTCTAAGGCAAACAAAAGCTTTATGCTTTCTGGTTTCGAGCGGTGGCGGGTATATTTATAGAATTGTGAAGTAATTGTTTTTGCAAATAAATTTATATGCAACAAGAGCCTTTAATTTAAATTAATTTCAATATCTTTGAAAAGATTTGCACCTTTCGTTACTTTTGATGTCTAATCTTTATGTATATATATTTAATAATTTAATCACTTTTATTATTATAAAAAATATATATATTAATAATATATATTGTTCTAATAAATTTAAATAATACTCTCATGATTTATTTTTGCATCAATTGAAAGAAATTATTTTAAATAAATATAAAAATATTTAAAAAAATTTAATTACATATAAGCACACATATATTAAAAAAATAAATAAATAAGATTTTACTTTTATTTAAATATATATATTTTGTATACAAATTTTATCTTAATTTTATATATAAATATTATCTCGCAACTTAAAATTTCTAAACCCACCACTAATTTTAAATTTTAACTTAGGCCAAAAAATATTTTTCACTCTCTAACTTTTACTTGAGTTTCAAAAATAACTATCAAATTTTATTTGAATAAATAATGCTATCTATTTATTTAAATAAATATAATATTAGACATTTGGAAAAATCAACCATTTTTTAAAGGGATAAATCCTACGTAGTTGGAAGAAATGCTGATTATGCATAGAATGCTAGCTAGACTAAATAAAATCCTTTCATTTTAAAAACAAAACTCTTAATGTTTGTTTTTATTAAAAGCCTAATATGAGAATTGTATACCAAACTGTTTTATTTAAATAAGCGTTGCGTTGGGAGTGTGATTGAACGGAAAAAGTCTGGCCCTCGATAGTTCTTTAAGTGTTCCCCTTGATGAATAAAATGATTGTTAAGTAGCAAGAATGCAGATAAAATGGATAGAATAATCATTATTTTCATATCCACATTTATGTAAGTAAAATCTATTGAAATAAACAAGCACTATTATTTCAACTATATCATATTTGCACACAACATGAGGAACATCATGGAAACACCAACTCTCTCGCACGAAGAACATGACATTCTCCAATGCAATACTCAAGCTTAAAAATGGATTTAGACCAAATGAAGAAGTATAAGAATGGCCAATCCATAACTACAAAGATCATTTGCTAGGGATTATTCCAAGAGCTTATGAGAAGGTGTTCTTTCGAGGAAAATATTGAAATGGAAATGTTAGAGCAAAGCCACTTCGAATTAGGTGAAAATGAAGTCTTTTTTCACTTGCTTGAAAATTTGAAATGTAAGATATATGAGACATGAAGTTTAACTCTAATTGGCAAAGTCTATGACAGGAAAGTTAGTTATCAAATACAAAACTAGATCCCTCGATAACTAGAAGGCCAATTTTTTATCTTAGAGGTGGGTTCAAATTTTTTAATGCTTAGATTTGATTCTCAGAAGGACTATGCAAAGCGTTCAAGTAGAGGTCCATGGTTTATTATGGATCACTTTCTGACCCTTCGAAAATGGGAACCCTTTTTTAAGTCTTCCACAACAACTTTATCTACAATAGCAGTTTGGATTAAATTTCCTAAACTTCCAATGGAGTTCTATCATCTACATATACTTCCTCAAATTTCTACAAAGATTGGTCCCATTCTTAAAATTGATGTCAATACTTTTGGGAGTGATAAAGGTAAAGATGCACATATTTGTGTCCAAATAGACCTAAATTGCCCTTTAATTCATACAGTTCATATTGGCAGTTACAAACAAACAATGTTGTATGAAGGCTTACATCGAGTATGTTTCTCTTATGGTCAAGTTGGGCATTAGAAATAGGTTTGTCCCTACACTATTCAAGTTCAAAATTCGGTGTTAGATTCGACTTCTTCCATTCAGTGTGTAGTGGACAATTCTAGTCCACAGATTCAAGTTAGTATGCCTGCTACAACAATGTCTAGTACATTTATGGTTAAAAACAAATCACAAATAAATAAAGTCTTGACCGAGGTAAATAATAATCAATCCAGGGCTTCAGAAGACAAATATGGGCTAGGGATCCTAATTGAAAGGAGACAACCCAAGCTACTTAAAAGAAACATCAATGATAGCCCTAAAGATTTTACACCACAAAATGTTAATGCCAAGAGGTAAAAAGGGCTAGTAGTAATGTATAAAAAGACTCCTTTGGCCCAAAAAGAAAAAGCCTAAAATTTTTAAATAATGAAAATCTTTCTTTCTCTATCAGCACTCAGATAGTGGCTCAGTTTGACTCTAACATGCCAAAAGCTTCTAGTTCCCCTGCTCCTACTCCATCCTTGAGAGATGACCATGGATAGTTCATCCTTCTCCACAAAGGAGACAATATCCACCATCTTACATAGACATTAGGTGGCATAGGGATTTAACTTCCATAACAAAGTCCACCTAGTCAACCCCAAGAATCTAAAATGGATCCAACTCAATCCAACACATTTGTTGTTTAGTTTTAATCTAGAGATGGTAGAGGCATCAAAGACCATGACTCCGTTCAAGCTCCCTCAAATTAGATTAAACTCCCCAAGAAAAGACTCCAATGAAGTTATTGATTCCATTAACAATAATGCATATGGGCAACAGTCCAAGCTAGATATGTCTGGAAACTTAACTGACATTATCCAAGCTATAAGAAGCTTCATTGCTTCGATCCTCCTTCAATCCATTTCATGTGGCAACTAGGCAGGAATGGGCAAAGTTAATGCAACTCTTAAATAAGTTGTTATGCTTGAATCCAATCAATCTGACCTATAGAGGAGGCTAACCTAATATCTATCTACTGTTAATCAATTCGATAGTGTTGAAATACAAGATCAATGCTTTGAACTGTGTGGATCATGGCTAAGAGTTTTATGGACGAATAATGGTTCAGGTGCTTTTAGATCTAATGGTACTAGTTCGTAGATTTCCCTGCCTTCATAAATCCTCTTTTGTTAATAAAATGAACAAAAATAAATTTAACATATGAGTATAGAACGTTCAAGGATTATAGCATCCATGCTTTGAAAATATGCTTCTAGATTTTATAGCTAGAAAAAAGTGCAAATTCTCATTTTAACTAAAACATGATTAAATGGTGACCAAGCACAAAATATGGTAGCTTAATTGCCTTTTATAGATGTCGAATTTACAAATACTATATGATATGTTAGAGGTATTTGGCTCCTTTGGAGCTGGTAAGAAGTTAAACTGGAAATCCTTAACAAATCTGAATAGGAAATTCATGCCATGGTTAAGGTAAATTCTATCTCTTTTTATTAGCTACTAAGTGGAATTTAAGCAAATATCAAACTATCCAATAGAAAGATTTTATGGAGTAATTTAAAAAATATCTTTGACTCATATGACTTACCCTGGCTAGTCCTAGGATATTTTTAATGAAATTTTATCACAAAATGAAAAATTTGGTGGATCCCCTATTAACTAACATACAATAAATCTATTTTCTAACTGTCTACAATATTATAGCTTGATTAATATAGGTTATACTAGGCCAATGTTTACTTGCACAAATTCTAGAAATCATAACCTGTTAATAATGGAAAGACTTGATAGGGCCTATTGTAACGCTTCCTGGCAATCACTTTTCCCTAAAACTCAAGTATTTCATTTACCTAGAATTTATTCTAATCACTACCCTATTCTTGTCTCCTTATTTAATAGGCCCCAATCCTCACTACCTAAACCTTTCTATTTTGAGACATGCTAACTTTCCCATCCAAACTTTCATAACATTGTTATCAATCATTGGAAAAACTCCTTCGTTTCGAGAAGCTATTGAAAATTATTCTAATGTTCTTGGAAATGTCTTTAAAAGAAAGCGAAGAATAGTTGTTAAAATTAGAGGGGTTCAAAAAGCTTTAGATAATTATAAATTTGAGGCTTTAATTAGATTAGATAAAGAGTTACAAGCAGAATATCTCCATATTTTAAAACAAAAGGAGGAAATATAGATTATGAAATCTCAAATGCAATGGATAACAGATAATGATAGAAATACTCACACTTATCGCATGGCTACCATTGCTTGTAGAAGAACAAATAGAATTTCCTCACTTAGAAATGAAGCCGGCTAATGGTTAACAAATGATAGGGACATTCAAGTGCATATTTTGTTAACTTTTCAAAATAGATTTCAAACAAAAATTGAATTTTGCAATAATTTTATGTCTAAGCCCTCTAATTAGTTTACCATTTTTTATCCTTAGAAACATAATGATCTTATAAAGTTGCCTTCTAGCAATGAAATTTTTCATGTTATCAAAAATCAAAAAGCTATAAAGACATCCAAGCCCGGATGGCCTTCATCCAGGTTTCTTTTATCGTTTTTAGAATGAGATTAGTGAATTTGTTTAGAATCATGTTTTAAAAGTTTTTTAGTCCTATAATCTTCCTCTTTGGATTAACAAAACTTTAATAACATTAATCCCTAAGAGTTAACGTCATGAAACCATAAATGCTTATAGGTTTATTAACTTGTGCAATACAATTTTGAAATTTATTTTTAAAATTTTGACTACTAGACTTAAACCATTTCTCGAAGGCATAGTTTCTCCATACCAAGTTGCTTTTGTTCTTGATAGGAAACTTGCGGATAATGTCATATTTCAAGAGAACTAATTCATATAATAGACAAATCTAAGGCTAAAAATAAGTTCATGGTAATCAAACTTGCTATCAAAAAAGTATATGACTCGATTGAATGGTCTTTCATCTAAAGTGTGTTAATATTTTTTTTAATTTCTTAATAATTAGATAACTTTAGTCATGAGTGTGATCACTAGAGTTTCTTATAAAATCCTTTTTAATGGTGGTAAACTCCATCCCTTCCTTTCCTCTAGAGGCCTTAAGCAAGGAAATCCTTTATCTTGCTATCTATTTATACTTTGTTTAGAATATTTTCATTTCATGATTGATGATAGTTGTCAGAAAAATCTCTAAAACCTAGTGAAAACTAGCAAAAATGGTTTGAAATTTTCCCATCTTTTTAATGCAAATGATATTGTTCTAGGTGTTAAAGCTAAGCTTAAAAATTGCCATACTATAAATTATGTTTTGTATGAATTTGCTCAGTTGTCTAGTTTACATGTGAATAAAGATAAATCCAGAATATATTTTTGAAAAAACACTGAGCAAAACATGAAAGACTAGATTAGTACTATTTTGAGGATCCAACATAGGAACTACCTAAGTAAATATTTGGGTGTTAAGTTTAAGCAAATTATAATATTACAAACTTTTATTTTTTAGTTGAAAATTTGAGAAAAAAGGTTTCTATTTGGCAAAATAGGCACTTATCCTTAGTTAGGAGAGTGGTGTTGATCAATTCTATTTTATCATCTCTTCCCATATATCATATGGCTTTCTTAAAAATTCCTAGAACTATCCATCACTATATGCACTAAGTTATTAGGAATTTTTTATAAGGGGTTCATATGAAAAAAGAAAACTTTCCTTAGTCAAATGGGACTTATTCATTGCTTCAAAAGATTGGTGGTCTTGGTATTAAGGATTATTCTTTCATAAATCTGTTACTATTAACCAAACTTGCTTGGTCATTTATCCAAGATCATCAGTATCTTTGGGTTCAAGTCCTTAGGAAGAAATATCTTGTTTTAGATAATAGCAATAAAATTAAAAGAAATCAAGACTATTCTCATAATTGGAAAGCCTTAAGATCTACTATTAATATTATCACCGAAGGAATTAGATGGATTATAGGGAATGATTAAAAAATTTAGTTTTAGTTTGATAATTAAACTGTAGTATGACCTATTAAAGGGACTATCCAAAGACCTCTTCCTTTTAAAACTATAAATCTCAAGGTTAGTGACATAATAGTTAAAAATAAATGGAATTTAAGTGTAATTCCAATGTGTTTTCTTGATTATATTACTAACTCAATTTTTGCAACTTCCTTGAATATGTATGGGAAGGAGGATTGTATGGTTTGGGTGCTAGACAAAATTAGCAAATGCACCACTAAAAGTATTTATAATTATCTAGCTAAATAAAAAACTTTTTCTTCTAGTAACTCTTTTAAGTGGATTTGGAAGGTTCCTACCTATCCAAAAATTTAGTTTTTTATATGGCTTACCATATGAAATAGAGATCTTGCCAAGGAACTTTTAATTAAAAAAGGTATTGATGTTCCTCTTTTTTATGTTTTATATGATTCTAGTCTGGATACAATTGCACATATCATATGTGAATGCCTTATTGCACTTTAATTATGGCAATCCTTATCCGTTCCCAATTCTTGTTTGGCCTTCTTTCATATGGACTTTATTGATTGGCTAAAAATAAAATTAACATCATATGAATCAAGCTGCAATTCTAAAGTTCCTTAGTCTACTATTTTTTCTTTTGCTATATAAAATCTTTAGGAAGCTAGAAATGAAAAAAATCTTTAAATCAAGTAAAGAAAAGATAGATTTAAAGTATGTTACTCTTTCGAGATCAAAATAATTTTATGTAGTATTGGGAAATAGCAAGATTCCCACTTCACAATAATTAATGGAGATAGGTTGGATCCTTCCTCTTTAGGATGCTACAAACTGAACATAAATGGAGCTGCAAAGGGCAATCTTGGACTCGCAACTTCTGTTGCAATTATTAAGAATGATAAGGGTGATTGAATCATTAGATATGTTAAAGGAATTGAACCAATTTCTAATTTTGTTGCAAAGTTAACAACTTTGAAAGATGGCCTTCTTCTTACTCAAAATGGGGGTTTATTTTCCCCTAATTGTTGAACTAGATGTCCTATCTGTTATATAAAGTGTAATGCCTAATAATTCTATCTCTTCCATATTTGTTAACAGCTTGATTGAAGACTCTAAGAAGCTGTTGAAGGAGAATCAAGTTCTTAAGCTTAAACATATATATAGAAAAGCAAACTATATTACTGATTTTGTTGCAAAGTCCTTCATAAGACTTAACAACATGTATGTAATTTTGAATGATTCTCCCCAAGGGGCTTCTATGTACCTTATATAGGACAAAATAGGATTGTTAGTCCAAAAATATGTAAAAACTCGTAACTAAGTTAATGTATCTTCCTTTTGGCAAAAAAAAAACCTACTGAAATAGATAATGACTAAAATGTATTAATTATGCTAGTGTACTAATAAATTCAACCATTAAATTTATTTATTTGCACAATATATGAATTGGTATAATTGATATGTTAAAATCTCTCATTAAAATATTAATGAATCTTCTATCATCAGTAGTTATTGTGTATAACTTACTTGAAACTTCTTTCTTTCTTTCTTGTGATCAGCATAAATATATATTACTATAATTATAAACAAGCTTGAAAATTCTTAAAATAAAGAAATTTTATGCGGTGATTTCACATTAAAAATAATATGCAATTTTGAATTTGAAAAGTAAAATGACATTAACTCTCTTTTTAATTTGGTTAACAACTTTCATAACTTAATTAATATTTTGCTTGTTAGTATAGAATTTTTCTTCTTAGATAACTGATTTTTGGATAATGGATGGTTTTTAAAATATTTATCATTACATTTATGTTGAAAAATTATATGGCACAATTGATTTAAATAAAAATTAATAAGTATTATTAAAATTTATATGAAAGTTAAAGGATAAAAAGTATAATTTAATTTAAATAATATTTTTGATAAAATAATAATTTATTTATTTAAAGATATTTGCAATTTTAAGCTTAATTATAATTTCGATTCTTGATATCATAGTTTTAAAAATTGCCGAATCGATTAATTGGATCGGTGAACTGATAAACCAACTAGGGAATTGGTCTAGTTAGGGATATTAAATTGGAAATACATGTGAACTAGTGAACCAATTTTTTATTTTTTCGTAAAAATTATAAATTTTATAATTTCATAATATTTAAGATGCAATACTTTCACAATTTTAGATCAATTAAAACTATGTTATTTCTTTTAATAATTTTAGTATAAATTATTAATATATTACTTATATTTTATTACTTATTTGCTTATATTATTAACTTATATTATCTTATTTTTTAAGTGTTATCATGATTTGTTATTATAAATATACAATACTAATGTATACATACCTATGTATATGTGTATAGATATAATTAATATTTTTCAATATATATAAATATATGTAGTTATGGACATACATATAATTTATATTTTTAATTTAAAATCAGTTCAACAAGTGAATTAATGGTTAAACTAGTGAACTAGTGACTTTTTTGTTTCAATGACTAATCCAATTTTAAAAATTATGCCTTATATACATATCAAGTACATTTGATTCCTATAAAATTTAAAATTTTATTTTAATCTTCATCATTATTAAATCAAGATAATTTCAATTCTATTCATTAAATCCCATTAGAAATTTAATGGAGTAGTTAGACTCCATTTATTTTATCAAAAATATTTTTTTGTTAAATATAACTATAAAATATTAAAATAAAGAGAAAGTATTTTATTTGTTTAATATTAAATATAAAGAATTTGAAGAAAATAATTTCCTTTGTTGCAATAAGAAATTTGCTTTCATCCATTTCTATGCTTTTAGGTATTCTTTTTTAGTCATTAATGTAAATAATATATTATTATTTTATTAATATATATGTAAATGAGATTTTCCTATAAAAAATATTTTTTGATGAAATAAATAAAGCCTTGATGTGTATTCTCATTTACAAAATTAGGGGGAAGGAATAAAAAGATTTTGGAAAAAATACATAAAGCTTTTCTAAAGTTTATTTGAGCATTAATTTTTGTACATAAAATATAAAACCTTACAAAAGACCCCACTCAGGTTTTAAAAATAATAAAAAAATTTGGATCCCATTAGAGCACATGACTTGATTCTCTTCTCTTTAGCAAATGGCTATTGCATAGAAAGCATTTTAGGGAAACAAAACTACATTACATTAAAAAAATGATGCTTGTGATGAATTATAATTATTTATTTTAAATAAGAAATAAATAAATATAAAAAATTATATTAAATATGTATGTAATAAAAAATAATATTTCTTCTATTAAATTGTATAAAAAGGAGATAATATATTTCATTTTATAAAGAATAATAAAAATGTCTAGATAAAATCATTAATCTTTTATCAAATTGTATTTTTTGAAAAATAAAAAATTACATATTAAGGTAAAAAAGGCATAACAGGGTAATATTATTTATGAAATAAAAATTTTTATATGTAAGAGCATGTAATTCAATAGTATTCTTAATCATAGGGTTATAAACTTTAATTTTAATTTTAGAAATGATTAAAAAATTAAATTTGAATAGGTTCTACATTTATAAAAATATTATATGAGTTCCTTAAATTAAAACTTATAATTATTTATTTCTTGAAGGAAAATTAAATATGTATAATAAATTATAATAATCTATTAAAGAAATTTTAATATAATAAATAATATATTATAATATAAAATATTATTAGAATAAAAAATGTTCAAATGAAATATAAAATATATATATTCTAACATGTTATTTTATACATGAATAAATAATTTTACTAAATATTTTTATATAAATAGTTATCAATTAGTTAAACCAAATAATATAATCAACTATCTTAATACAATTAACTAATCACCGATGTAATCAATTGTTGCCAAATAAAAATATACAAAATAAAATCATGATAATGAATAAGAGAAAATAAAATTTCACTGGTTCCATTAGATCTTTCCTTCAATTGTTGTTTTTACCAGATCAGTAAACATAGTCTTGTTTCTATTTGCTGTTTAAAATTACTCTCTTCCTTTTTCTCTTTCTCGCTCTAATTCAAATTTCAAAGAATTGGGGTTCGATATATTGAACAATAACAAAAACTTTCCTCTCTAAAAAGGGTGTTATACATGGTTAAATAATTGTCCTACTTTATGTTTATCATTTTTGTTTTGATTTATCGCTACAAGTAAGGTTATAGATGCAATTAAAAAAGCCTCACAAGATTGAAAATTTCTACTATAAATTATAACAGGTCATATTTATTTTATCAAAAAATATTTTACATGCGAAAATCTTATCTTGTTTTATATTAAATGATTGAATGACATATTATATTTATACATTATGACTAAAAATAAAGAAAAATTACACTTTAATTACTTATGATTTCACTCTTTTTTACTTAATTTATTTGTAATTTTAAGTTTTATAATTCACACACATATGTTTTCAATTATTAACATTTTACCACTAGACTATTTTACATCCAAAATTTAACCAAAAACTTATATGCATTGAATATGATTTTTCACTTTCTAAATTTTGACTCAATTTAACCTTACTCTAAATTAACTTACCTCCAAAAAATCATATTCGACACTTTCTATTCAAGAACTATGAAATAAATTGTAAATGATAAATTTTGAATAGAATTAAAAATTTTTAGATAATTTAATTTTAAGTGAGTACCAAATTAAGTCAACATTAAGGGAAGTTTCTGTTAAATTTTGAATAAAAATAATTTTAGCTAGTAAAGTATTAACTATTGAAAATATAAATAAGTGTATTACAATACTTAAAACTATAAGTAAATTATGTGAAAAGAGGGTGAAACTATGGGTAATAAAGTTTAGTTTTCTCTTAATAAAATGATACATATGTTAGTATTTTGTGGACTTTACATAATTTATTAACAAAAAAATTATTATTAATTAAGCCCTATGTGTGTGACAATTTTATATGGGCATATGAATACATGGCCCAATACTTGTAAATAGGTTTAGATCCAGTGATGGATAGGATTTAAAACCCAAATTGTATAATATATAAAAGAGTTCCTACTTCACATTTCCTAAATCCTAAGTTTTTTTTTTTTATCAGTGAAACCCATTGCACAGAGATTGGAAGATTGTTGAAAGAGGGATTCCTTAATATATCACTGATAAATCTTATACTTCAGATGGCAAGTATTTATAGATTATTATACTAATAACATAAATTATATTTATTTTATTTCCTCATGATCATACTACAATTGAAGGCTAAGATCAAAGGCAAATATCATAAATATATTAATGCAATTTGTATTAGAGCTAGGTTTGGCTTCTAGTTGTAGTTGATTATTGGAGAAATTGTGAATCAATATATTATTGGCTTTGTATGAAATTTATGCCAATGATAATTTCAATTACTACTATAATACTTGCCCCCATAATTATTTTGGAATTTTTGTTATATGATAATTTTTCTACCATGAATGAGTGCTTGTGTGATTTTGTAAATATGGATATTGGCAAAAAACATACGAAATCATGAGTTTTGGCAAAAAAAAGAAAGAAAAACCCGATATGAATAGTTCTCATTTGCCTCCGTTGTCGAATTCCTACAAACTTGAAAAGTGATAGAATGAAGTATAGGTAAATTAGATTTAGTCCTTAAGGGGATTTTTTTAAAAAGATATGATATGATAAAATACAACACAATTGCTCCTTGAAAATAAAACCTTCATGGCCGTGAATCACCATTTTTTAAACTTCAAATTGCATGTTTTTTGGACATTTTTTAAGCTAGAGACAAACCAATTAGGTAATGGAAGGTTAAGAGATAAAATTTGGGCAATTAGGATCTCAAAAAATATGCTAGATTTGCGTGGAACAAGCTAAAAAATGTTAAGTTGAGGGACACAGAACTAGGTTGAAATGGGGTCAAGAAATAGACCCACGAACATGGCTCTAGGTGGAAAAAAGTGAGCAGGATGCTCACATGCACACCTAATTGCACCGTTGACCGTTGGTGTGTGTGGGCTACGCACTACCTTGCTAGTGGTGGTGTAAACATTGATGTGCTCCACTATCCAAGCATATTTTAATGAATTTTTTCAAAATTTTCTAGAATAAAAATATTTTATGGTATTTATTTCCTAATTTATTTGAAATAATTTTGAGTTGAATTTTTTCTATATAATTTTTATATTATAAGCTATCTAATGTAATTTTTATAGCAATTTTGGAGACTAGTTATGTGATGTAATAATTTTTAGAAGATTATTACATTAATTAGGAATTATTATATACTCATATTATGCCATAAAACTTTTATGTAATCATCTACTTACTTTCATGGGACTAATTACATGAAATTTGGTGTAAAATTAAAAAAAATATTTTAAATTGTACAAGGAAGAAGCCATATTAATAATATTAAATATCCTTCAGTATTATATTATTAATATGGTAAGTTAGCTATAATATGAGTGTAAAGTTAGATATTATATTTCTAAAATTTTAAACACCTTTTGGTGTTAGATTTTTAGAATATAATATTTAACTCTTGTATTATATTGTAAAGACTTAAATACCCTTCGATATTAATCTTTATAATATAATACTGGCTGATATTGCATAGTATAACTTTATAAGAAATTTTTTTGCATGATTAAGATTTTGACATGTGTCAAAAGATTTTGATATTTTCTTAAATTTAATGCATATGCAATATAATTTTAAGATGGTAAGAGAGATAAGTTATGTTTGATAAGGCTTAGTTTTAGATAATGTATCAAATGATTTTAAATCTAAAACCCACTGTGACTTCAAATCTAAGTATAAGGTAATATTGGAACACAAAAGGTATTTTTACTTAAATGAAGTCGATTTAGTGATCATTTTAGACCAGATCATCAAATGAAGCATCCCTGAATTGATAAATGTTTGATATATTTATTTTAGAAAATGAAAATTCGTGAACTTAGATTGAGTAGAAAAGGATCACTAATGAGACTAGAGGGCTATTGAGGCCCATTATGAATATAATTTTAATTTAATTTTATGAAAATATAAAATTTTATTTTTTTTAACTTGGTATATACTGAGTGATTTTTTCCATCAGGTTTTGCTAACTTTTTAAAAAGTAGTTTTATAACTAAAAACGGGTTTTATTTGTGTTTCATGTTATACTAGAAAACATAGTATTTTATTGAATTTTAATAGTGAAAATTTATTTTGATTGGTTGATAAATTTTAGTAATTTTTAAGGGTTTTTTTTTAGGAAACATATTTTGAAAGGGTTACTTAAGATTTTACAAAATTCAAAATTCAAATCTTAACCCTAATGCTATCTCCAAAACTTAGTAAAATCGATTCATTTAAGGATGTCCTAGAATAGTAAGAAACTATTGAATTTAGTAAAAAGTAGGAGTTAGAAAAACAAATATAATATTAAATTTAAAAAGAATAGTCATATAAGTTTATGAGTTTAAGATCAAGTCATTTAGTAGTTAATGATTATTTTAGGAAGAGAATGTAATTTATCAAAGACTCTTTTATGTTAACATTTTAAAATTTGCTTATGGTCTAAAATAACTTATTTTAGGGGAAGCTGTATTAATTGGAGAAGAGAGTAGCCTTCTTAATTAGTGACCTAATAACTAGATAGTGACCTGATAACTAGATAGCATGTTCATGTAGTTGTATCCCATTTTGATAAGATTGTAATTTCTTTCAAATATTAAGAGAGTAATACAAATCAATGTTTGATAAACTTAGACATTTTGATAATTTTTGGATTTGTGTGATGATGACATCCTTCTAAGACGATCATCATTTGGACGTATTGGTCAAGATAAAGGAATTAAATTAAATTTAGCTAAAAGTAGGTTAATAACGAAGTGTTGCTAGGCCCCAAAATGCATGTAAAATGGGCCCACAAACTTAAAATCATTTATGTGGTAGGCCTATAACATAGATTCTAGGGGCATTTAGTTTATCTTATTTTAGTACTAAAAAAGTCCAACATATTGATGTACTCTCATATTTGTTAATTCGGGAGAATTAAATCTATTAGGCCCAAGTATTCTCTAAAGTAATAAGGATTGTCTCATATGAGTTAGTTATAGGTAACCTATTGTTAATTTACGTCAAGTGTTTTTGAACTATAAATAATGTTGTATAAGTAATTACACACTAGCTTACAAAAGATTGGGAGATCTTATATGTACATGTTACTCAGACTTTTTCTATTAGTTATTCAGCTGAAGATAAAATTATGTTTGGACATGTTTTTAGAGACACTATGTCGTAAGACTGTTGTGCAATTAATTACAGTAACCTTCATTAAAGGGCAGAACATGTCGTATATAATAAATTCCTTATCAAATTGGCAAGCTAAGGGTTTTCTGGCTTTAACTAGATTTATATTGCGACAATATTGTTGTTAAGGGTTTTTTCTCAATAATAACATATTTACCCGTGTAAAGAACTTCAAATTGAAGTACCTATTTGTGAGAGAGAGAATACATGAGTATATTACTTAATTTTGAAGGATAGAATACTCACAAATCCACTAACCAGAAGACTTAAGGGTAAATATAAAGCATAATCATATGAATAAAGTGAATTTTCCTAAGCTTTTTCAGTATCTTGGGTTAGTGGGAGTTTTGTTAATATGAGCTCATTGATATCTTATGATATATTTAAATGAAATACTTATAATGAGATATTTTTAATGTTGCTATGTTTGTGTACATTTTAGTTATGACATATTTATGGAGATATTTAGATCTTGTCTCATATTTATTAGGCATTTTGGGTGGATATTAGGACCCATTGTGTGTAAATTTACACATAATCACATAAAGTTGTGTAAATATTATTCTACATGTATTGACAGTAATGATTAACAAGGTATAGGTGTCTAGTATATTGTGATGTTAATATCCCTTCGAATATAACATTTATGTTACTAGAAACCTATGATCTAACTAGACCATTAGGTGTAAAAGTACCATTTTATATTAATATTAATCCTTTTTTGTAGCCACTATTAATAAATTATATATGTCCAAATGAGAGATTGTTAGTATTTTGTGAACTTTACATAATTTATTAATAAAAAGATTATTGTTAATTAAGCCTTATATGTGTGATAATTTTATATGGGCATATGAGTACTTGGTCCAACACTAGTAAATGGGTTTAGATTCGGGTATGGATAGGATTCAAAACCCAGATTGTGTAATATATCACTACTTCCTATCTTTTAAGTCATAGGTTTTTGCTCCATCGATGAGACCTTTTGCACAGTATAATTACCTTATATCTCTTAAGTCATAGATTTTTTGCTCTATCCATGAGACTTTTTGCACAAAGATTCAAAGATTGTTGAAAAAAAGATTCCCTAATATATTAGTGAGAAATCTTATGCTTCGGATAGCTGGTATTTATAGATTATTATGCTAATAATATTAATTATATTTATTTTATTTCCTCCTAATCATACTATAATTGAAGGCTAAGATCAAAGGTAAATTTTATAAATATATTCATGCAACATGGTATTATAATAATTGAAGAAAATAACTTCTTTTTTAAAAAGAAAGTTGTCAACCATTGCAAATTCTTTACATTTTATATTAGACATATTAAAATTTTATATTATTTTAAAAATTTATAACTAATTTCCTTCTAAAAAATAAAGGAAGCCTAAAAATTTTAAATTTTTCTTTTTAGATATATTAATCAGAACAATTAATTTTGTTATTTTCGTTGCCTTTCCTACAATATCCATTTTACTTATTAAATGACGTAGAAGAAAAGATAAACTTAAGGTCATTTCATAAATAATATTGTCCTGTTATTTTTTTTCCTTAATGTGTACTATTTTTTAATGTAAAATATATGATTTGGTAAAATATTAATGATTTTATTTATACATTTTTATTATTTTCTGTAAAATAAAATATATTATCTCCTTGTTATACAATTTGATAGAAGAAATATTACTATTTTTATATTTTTTTGTTATATACATATTTTAATATATATTATATTTACTTAATTTTTATTTAAAAATAAATAATCATAATTCATTATAAGCATCAATTTTATTTTTAATGTAACATAGTTTTATTTTCCTAAAATGCCTTCTCTGTAGTAGCCAATCAAGTCATATATGTGTTTCATGTGCTTCTTGTCATAGTTTTTACCAGCACCTAGACTTTTTCATATTTTTTGTAAGACGAGGGAGGTGATTTGTAACATTTTATATTTTATGTACCAAAATTAATACTCAAGCAAACCTTGGGGAGGCTTTATGTATTTTCCCCAAAGATTTTGTTTACTACACAATTCCTTACATAACTTTCGTATACCAAAAGGCTAATTCTTGCAGATCAAGTCAACTAAAATTCAAAGAAAACAAGAAGCAACAAGTAATTGGGTCTTGAATACCATTTACACTTAAGTAATAATTTCTTCCCAATTTACACGACAGAAAAAAATTACATATCTATTAATTGAAATCTAAAAATTATACCAAATCAAATTAAAACAAAAAAAATATTCTGAACCGAAAATCTCAAAAGAAAAGAGAAAAGAGGAGAAATTAAAAGATATGTGGAGAATTCATCTTTGTTTCATCGTTTGTTTTGTTCACATTGATTTTCTTATTGTGGCAAATAAAATGAAAAGACTACAGTGACAGATTAGACTTCATTTTTCCCTAAGTCTGATTCTAAGATGGCTTCAACATCATTGTTGAGGGAGGATTTGGATCCTCTCCATTTTTTTGTGGTCAATTTTTTTTATTAATTTTAAAGAGATAAAAATATAAATTTTATTTTAAGACTCATTATTTTTTTTACTGAAATTCATGTTTTCAAATAAAAAAATTATATATTTACCCCTCTTTGAAATTTATTTGATATATTTCTTAAGAAATATATCAAATCCAAATTTGTCGACGAGGGAAAAATCACTTTAGGGAAAGACCAAAGATAGATGGAGTGGAGATGAAGACGAAGCAAGCCAATGGATGCATGACAATTGGCTGTAGTTGGTGTTTGCCCACACCTCTATGCAAATTAGCACCCAAACCTACTAATGATTAGATTTTTTTTTTCTTTTTCTCTCCTGCTGTCTTTAAGTATGCAAATAATTAGTCAAAAATAAATGTGTATATGATTTTAGCGATTCATTCAGATCACAAAGTTCGATCATAAAAAGTTATAAAGTTTAAGTATTTTTTTTATAATTTGAATATTTATTACACTTTTTTCATAATTTGATCAATATTTGAGTCGATAAGATCATGACTACATGAATTGAGTCAGTCTAACTTAATTCGATTATATAAATTTATTTTAATAATATAATTATATATTATAAAAAATAGTTACATTCAATTATTTATGATAAAAATATTTAATTTAATTTAATTAAATATTTTATATATTTAAATATTTTATTATTTATTTAAATATTATTTTATATAAAAATTTATTTTCTCAAAATAATAATAAAAAAAGTAATGAAGCTTTTGATTTAAACATATAAAATTTTAATCAAATCTAGAGAGATCAAATTTTTTAAAAATTAAATGAACCTAACTTGAATTCAAATTATTATATTTTATATAATTATATATGAAAAATATAGCTCAAAATCTGATAATTCAACCCATAAACAACCATGACAAAAAGGATGATCCGCAATAACCTTTATGATTTTGACAAGAGCTTGTGGGTTAGGGTCGAAATCATTCTAATTGAATAATTTGTAGGGTAAAAATAGAATTTTAAATTTTAGGGGATCGATGGAATGGATATGTATATTTGGATGGACCATTGTTATAATAAAGCCCGATCAGTTTTCAATACGTAAAGAAGGAACAAATTAGAAAACTAATTTGGTTAAAAGTACGGTTCAAAAATGATTTACCTGAACATCTTAACAACTCAACTCAATCAAGAATAATCAAGATTTCTGATAAGATAAAATCCTCAATCATTTTTTATTGTATTAAACAGTGGTAAATATCTTTTTTTTATTATTAATTCAAACTTTCTGACAATAACATTTTTGAAAGTCTAATAAAAATTGCAAGAATATATAAATTAATTCATTCGTAATATTATACACTATTTATGAAAAATTATTAGTTGAATCAAATATAATATAATAATGTGACATTTTTTAAATCTCGATCTAAAGATATTAAGATTTATAGGAAGGAGCTTTCTTGGGTGTTGCATTTATTTTTACTCCATAGGTTACATATAGCAAAAACAAACTCATCAACATTTGACATGTGGATGATTAAGGAATGGTAATAAAAAAATTGTCATAGTTAGGAAAAACACAATTGAATGGTTTGATTAACGCAACTCCAATTTAAAGCTAAATAGGTTTATTGCAATGAAATGAAAATTAGAAAATATAGGATATATTTGTTTACTATTTTTAGAAATATTTTTCTATTTTCTTATTTTTAAAAATAAAAGTTCTTGTTTAGCAAGTCATTTTTAGGATATGCTTTTATTTTTATTTTTTTAAATTATACTAAAAAATTATTTTTAAAAATTATTTTTATTTTCAAAGATTATTTTTAAATTAAAAAAATAAAAAATAGAGGATGGTTGATATTGTAAATAAGAAAATATTTTACTTAATTATAAAACTGATATAAAGAACAAGATAACAATTTTTAAAAATATCTAAAAGTTATTTTTTTTAATTTTTAAGTTACATATTTAGAGTTATAATTTCTAAAAAGAAATTTTGAAAATAAGTTACTAAATAGATTCTTCTATTTTTAAAAATAAAAATTATTTTAAAACAATAAACAAATAGATTTTACAACTTCAAATGTATAACTTAAAAATAAAAAAATCTTATTAATATTTTCTTAACTTATTCTTTTATTCTAAATACTAGTTTGATAGTTAAATAAAATATTTTCTTATTTACTTAATCAAATACTTTTTATTTTTATTTTCTTTAAATTCATAAATAGTTATTAAAAATACTTTTTAAGAATAGTTTTTGAAAATAAAAAATGAAAAAATTATTAAAAATAATTTTTAAGAATAAATTTTAAAAATAAAAAATGAAAACATATCTAAACAGATTGATATGGTTTGTTAGTTTACTATTTTAAAAAATATTTTTTATTTTTATTTTTAAAAATAGAAACTCCTATTTGGCAAATTGTTTTTTAAAAATTATAACTCCAAATATGTAATTTAAAAATAAAAAATAAAAATATTTCTATAATATTTTCTTAACTTGTTCTTTTATTCCACGAGTTTTATAATTAAATAAAATACTATTTATTTATTTATTCAAACATCCTTTATTCTTTATTTTTTAAGTCAAGAATAGTTTTTAAAAATAAAAAAATTAATATTTAAAAACAATGTTTGAAAGTAAATAAAATAAAAGAAAACATATCCAAACATAACAATAATTTTAATTTTTTATTAGGGTTGCCTACAATTTGGGTGATGATTTAGAAAAGAAAAATCCTGTTTCTGACTTTTTCTTGTTAATTCAATAAAATAATTATTTATGGTACCTGTAGCTTAGAAGAGAATTGGGTACGGATTTGACATTTTTTTTTATTAATATTTAAATGAACCAATTCAATTTAGTAAGAAGAAAAAGAAGAGGGCTGGGACTTTAGTAACCTACGGATAAATTGTGCTACTAATAGCACAAGTTTTTTGTCGTTCATTCTATAATTATGTAAACCTAACGGTAATGAATAACTATTAAAAATTGATAACATGTAAGTATTATGTTACTAACTTCAACCCCAACATTTTTACAAATTTGCAGACATCCCCGTCCTTGAAACTCTACACTAATCGTTGTTGGTGTTCATTTATGGAGTTCCAATCGGTTGTTGGATTTCCACCTCCTTTGACTCCATTTATGTGCTTCGCATTTGCTTCGAACTGAAAAATTAATGAAAAGGCTGCATTTTATTGTTGGCTTTTGACTTTTTCACCCATTTGTCTAGTTTGAACGTCTTTGGTGCAAATTCTCCATAAATTAGAGAAACTAGAAATGATAATGGGGTGAGATAAAAGAGGATTAACCTTCTTATATTTCATATTTTATCATCAGGAATAAAATATTATCTTATTTTATACTCTATGATCAAGGTCAAAATTAGCCTCATCCCATATCCCACAAGGCAATAGAGTTCCCTGTGAACTTATAGGGAATGATTAAAAAATTTTAAAAATGTAAATCTTAAAATTAAATGTTACAAATTTATATATAATTATTAAGTAATTTCAAATGCTAATAAATAAGGAAGAAAGAAAGAAAATCTAAATTTAAATATTATAAATCATATATAATGAATAAAATGTTATAATACAAGTCTAAAGTTATATATAATTGATTTAAATAATCTAAAATTTAAAAACAATAAGTTAATACATATTACACCCTTAAATTTATAAAATTTCATTTTAATTCTAAAGATACTAGTCTAGTAAATATACTAATAATTAAAAAAATTTGGATAAATTTAGGATAGGCAATTAATTATGATAGATGGATTCTAAAGATAAAAACAAGTATAAATAAGATAATTAGATAATCATGTGAAGTCAGAATTGAAATAGAATGTGTAATAAAAACATTGAAAGGCATCTTATAGAATTACCCTTAATTAATTATCAAAATTACCACTTTGCATCTTGTGCCATCTAAATAGAACTGCCCAATTTGATGACCTTGACCCAAAAAAATAAAAAGTTTTGACTTTTTTTTTATTCGATAGGCTTGCTAGGACTTTTTTTCATGACCTAATTAATAATTGGGTCGAGCTTAAGTGAAGATAAAAAAAGTCCAATAGTCTAACCTGACTCGATTATATTAATTTATTTTTAATAATATAAAAAATAATTATATATAATTATTTTTAATATAATTTAATATTTTATATATTTAAATATTATATTATTTCTTTAAATATATATTTCTCATTTTAAAAAATTAGTTTTTACTAAAAATAAAAAAAATATTTTTTTGGGCTATTAGGCCAGGCCTTCAGGCCTTTCAATTAAAAAATTTAGACCGGGCCAAATTTTTTTAAAATGTAAATAGGCTAGAGCAGATTTGGATCTTAAATTTCATGTAATTTAGCCTATCTGACCTGATCCATGTATACCTTTACATCTAAATATCCCACCCCATTTTCCTTTTCTCATTTTTCTCACCTTACCATTGAATTCCTCCTTCTCTTTTATTCTAAGCCACTTAACTTAAACTATCACCTAGCAATTTGCTCAATTTTGATGCATTGAAGCTAGAATCTAGGAAAATTTATCTCAAAATCTCCATTGGATTCTTAACAAGGTATTTCTTCCTTAAAGCAGTCTATTTGAGCTAATTAAAGTAGTAGGAAATTAAGGATTTGGATAGTAACTTGGTTCTTGATGTAATAGAATCCAAAATTTATGCAAGTTGATTTCACTTGCATTTTCTTCTTGAATTAAGGTAAGCAAATAATCTACTTAACAAATCTTGAGTTTATTTATAATTTGAGTGAACTTGGAATATTTTTATAGAATTTAGGTGTTTAAAGATAAGAAGTTGATGATTAAGTTAAATTTCTCGTTAGTTAAGCTAAAATATTATGTTTAGGATTATATAAAACATAACATTTTAGGAAATTATTACTATTTAAAGGCTTAAGGTTTGATTTGGTTAGATATTCTTTGCATTCACATTGCAAATTCTAGAAAACTTGAAGGGATACTCAAATATAATATTCAAATACTGGCCAACAATGAACAGTAGTTGAATACTATATTTGAGTACTAGGAAGCCTAAACTTACTACCTTAAAATATTTAAGTATAATACTTGAATACTAGCATAGAATTAGCCTATACTTGAGTACTATACTCGAATATCCTTGCCATATCCCTTAATTTCTAACTAACAAAATAAAATAGGTTAGAAAGTAAGACATTAAGTAAGTACAAGCTTATTTGAACCAAAAATGATGTGTGAATTATAGAATTGATTTATCATGACAAGTGACACATAATTGATTAACCAAAATATGTTGATTGATTTAGTAACTATTGTAAGTGTGACATGAATGATGTGAACTTGAACTATGAAGGATCTGGATCATGCCCATGATTACTATATAAGGGAATGATGTCTAGAGGGACAAGGCTGAAGTATGACTGGTGTTAAGAGACATAAGGGAAAATTACTATTATTGATTTTTTTTGGTGACATACTTGAAACTTATGAATTATAAATTCTATATGCTTGCATTATAAGTAAAAAATTTATAACCATAATTTATGGGTGAATAGTTGGAAGCATATTATTTACTTATTGAAACCATGAGTCTCATTGTTTTTCTTTTAAATGGTTTGAGGTGATTAGAGCGAAGCTTTATAGCCACCGTTGGTTGCCTAAGAGTAGACTTGTACAATGCAACCATATCTAGGAGATGAAAATAGGGTAGTTGTTGATGGATTTTTTTAGGAAATTTTATGAATATAGGATGTATGTAAATCAAACTCTGATGTAAATATCATTTTATTAGATGTAAGTGTAACAAAATTTAACTAATTAATTTGTAGGCCATAAATGATTTTAGTTATCTTCATGTGATGATACTAAATAGGTTAGCAGGGTTGGTGGTGACTATTAACGAGAACCATATTAGTCATGGCTAAGCACGTCGTGATAAAAGTTAGTATCAGAGCATGATTTTAGGAATTAGGCAGGAAATAGGCTAAGACAAAATGAGTAAAAAAGGAGTTTAGCTACTTAATTAGGTGTTAGTCAAAACTATATTAGTGATATGTGCATGCCTGGGAACATGTACCATCAATACCATTTTGACGAACCTTAAATTTATGCAACATTAGTGGTAGAGCTTTTTCTTAGGAATAACTATTGAAATAACTATATATAGAAATGTTTAGTTAACCAAACGTTTAAACTTCCTTTTTGAAATAGGTTATAGTAGATTTTAAAAGTCGCAAAGCAAGTAATTAAATATATGATGAATCATTTAGAGGGTTGTAGGCTTGTAGGGGTACTCATAGCAAGCAATTCAAAATATACCTTTGTAGGTTTTCACATTTTGTCAATAGTTCTTGTTTAATATGGCCTAAATTCTTTGTTTGGAGAAAAAGTGGGAATAATATCAAGATTAGGAAGATCAAGCCTCTAGTTAATATAAAGAAAAATAAATAACTCCATCTAAAACTATTCTTGTTGATAAACTTTTAGTTCTTCAAGATTTCAATAAATTGAAGCCTTATAATTTCTTTAAACCTAATTTTGACATTGATCTTCATCAATTTCTTGCCTAAATTAAGCATTATTACAAAATGATAACTCGTTCTAATTTTATGATGATAAAACTTTTAGGTATAGACTAAAAGATGTTATTCACTTCTGGTTTACTAAGTACAATAGAAAATTGAGATCCTTTTTTACCAGTTTTGACATGATCTAATTTTTAATAAATATTTCTTGATTATTTTCTATCCGTCAATATAAAAAAAGCTAAAATCTATGCATTTAAGAATTTAAGGTAGGGTTTAATATCTATAAATGAATATGTGGCTCAATTATTCTGTTTTTCTCACTACATAGGACATACTATTCTTAATGAGAAAGTAAATGTTCATAAGTTTACTTATGGCCTCCGTGATTATTTCTACAATGTCACACATGTCTCAAAAGACACTACCTTTTAGGATGTTATTGATCAAATGTTAAAAACTGAGTACATGCTTAAAAATTAAGATGAAAGGAGAGCATAATCTAGTAGAAAATGCTATAGGTCTAAAGAACCTAATCAATCATTAAATGTTGAAAGAAAGCCTTCACTCAGTCTTTTTAAATTAAAAGAAATCAACTAACTCTACCATTCTATCCTAGAAGTGCCTTTAATGCACTTCATAGAGGAAAGGGATAGTTCTTTGATGAGGAAATATTTATTATAGTATTTCCTCCTATTTCATATTTCTAGTGAGTTACACATATTTAATTTCATAGAATTAAATTTATTTTATAATTTGAGATTAATTTTATAATATTTTAAATTTATTTAGTTAATGCTGAATTTTAACACTATTTTTGCTTTTTAGCTATATCTTGAGCTCTAGATATCGAATCAAGGTGATTTTTATATGGAAAGCTTAAAAAAAAATTTATAACTTTGATGTTTTGGTCAAACCCTAGTTTGGACTTTTTAAAGCTTTTATTTAGCTAAAAAGCTAAAGCGTTGTCTTTATCCTAGTTGAACCAGTTTCAATTTTTCGGCCATATCTAGAGTTATAAAGGTTCAATTAATGTAAAACTAACACTTAAATCTCCATAAGACCCAACTTTACAATTTGTGTGTTTATGAATTACCTAAATTACATTATTTTAGTAGTCTTATAGTAGTTAAAAGTCATAATTGCAGAAATTCACTACTATAGCTCTTAAAGTTAATTACTTTGCAAAAATAGATTCTATATTTCTAAAAATTAGGAAGGCCTCATTTTTATAATCCTAAAAAGATAGAATCTAGGTCCAATAAGGTTTTAGGCTAATTAGGCTAGATAAAAGGAGAGAACTCATTATACATAAGAGATTAGACAGTATTCAATAGATATTTTTTTCTTTTCTTCTTCTAGCTCTTTTGCTTTCTAGTCATAGAAGACTAAATTTGAAGTTGATTCAAGAAATTTGAAGCTCTTCTTTATTGGATTATGAGATCATGATTTATAATATTAACTTTATTTAATTAATTTTTTCTTTTTCTAATTACTTAGGCTAATTTCTTGAAATTATATATATTGAATGTTAATTTAGTATAATTAATGTTCATCTTTGTGGATTCTGATATTTTCCTGTTTTAATATTAAATTGTGATCGGTAAATTATGATTTTACATATAGAGGTAAAAAGTTGAGGGATTAATTTGGATGTTTCTAATTTAATTTCTTAAATTAATTAAATTTTATCTTTAAGTTAATTTCGATCTAACTTAGGGATTATAGTAGTTGCATAATTTGATTAATTTTAATTGATCAAATCTTAGATGATTATTTAATATAGAATTCATGAATTATTATAGGGGTTCTAGGTGATTTAAGGTTGAAAGATTAATTAGAAAAGTCAAATCTCAATTAATCCATGATTAATTTAAACTAAGCTCCCAATTCCTTAAATTAAATATTTTATTATATTAGTTTTTCTCCTTACTATTTATTTTGTATTTTATTTTATTTAGTACATTTATTTCAATTTTGAATCACAAACCCCCTAATTTTATGTTCTACATAATTTTATTACTACATACTACTATATTTTGCATTTTATCTAGTTTGTATTTGCATTCTATTTGTATTTATTTCTTGTATTTTTAGTGCATAATAAATTAGATAATTGTATAAATATTGTTAGTAATTTAATTTAGAGAAGATAATTCAATAGATAATAGGGGTATGGCCTGTTTTGTCTCATTATACTACATTACTTTCAACAAACCAACGTTAATCTAATTTTGGTGTATTGCAACGTGTAAATCATTCTTTTCGTCACCTTCCTCTTTTCTAGGTGCTTTTACCAACTTTAGTAGGGGATGTTAGGTTTCGGATCATCTTTATGCAACGAAATTTAAAATTTTGATCTGAATTCTATTTAGGATCCATGCAAAAGGGTATAATCAATGTTTAAGATTTTACCTTTTGTGTGCTCATATTCTTTCTAAACAAAACCTTGTGAGAGCGAGATGAATCATGAATCAAACGCCTGCCAAAGGTACAACGTCTCTACGGTATCTACACAGAGTGAATGAAGACCTTTCACCCTCCATGAATCTATTAGGATATGTTTCTCTCTCACTAGGATTAGAATTTATGCATTTTTGGAGTGATTTTAGGATTTGATGGCAGCTTATATATACCTAAGGTGTTGTCTTCAAGTTCCTTTTATAGAACTAAGATATGTAACATTCCTAGTTTTACTAGGATAATACTTCCAGAATCTTAAAATTACTTAACAACGATCACCTTATCCTTATCATAAAGAGAGAGTGAGGAGAGATAGGACTTATTTATTAATTATCTAATATTAGATAATAATATTATCTAATAATCTAAATTTTCAATATTAAAACGCATATAGTTATCGAATATTAGAAATAATATTATCTCATAATATAATTATTTAATATTTAATAATATAATTATTTAATATTTTTTAAAATTAAATAATATCACATAATAACCATATTTATTAAGTAAAAAATATATTATTATTTTAATAATATATATATATGCATGAAAATAAAGTCAATTAATTAGATTTTAATCTAATTAAAGCCCAATTAATTATTGTTTCATTCCTCCTCCTTTTGTGCGACCCTGTAGGTTCTTATTACATTAGTAATGACCCACTTGTGGACTATAGACAGTGAGCGGTATCTAGCAATACATCACTGTCATCCAAGTAGTAAAAATGTATGTGACTCAATATTCACTTAATGTGTGAATAACACTTTACAACGTAATCCCTTTTATAACAATATCCAAATCGAACTTGAGGCATGGAATGCATCATCCTCACTGATGTTCAATTTATGTTTTTTGATACTGAGTAAACTAACTTAAACAAATAATTAATATCTCATATTGATCCAGTTGAGTATAACCATGCATTTCTCTATCTCACTTAATCAAGGGGCCTAAGGATATCACTCCTACTGTTTAATAAGAACAAAATTCTTATCTACATCACTCACATCTCTCTGCATAATTCATAACACACCTAATTAACATTCTACAACACATCCCGATTAAAGGTGATATAGGATGATATCAAAGTGTGTGACTTTTCATGTAGGGAACCGTAGTGACTTTAAGTTAAAGGATTATATGCATTGTGGTCACATGAGAATAACTAATGACATATGATAATCCATGTAATTTTCTCATTATGGGTCAGTTCAATACATTTGTTCACTAACAATGTACTCATGTATTGACTTGATATCTCATATCTATGATTCATAATCATTAATCACTATATATGCTAGTCTTGATATATTATTACTATCTCTTTTATAATAATACTTGACTAGGGGCATTTTAGGAATAGGAAAACTATTCCAAGAATAATTATTATATTAAGTTATAAATTGCATAGAGTAATAAAAAATATGAAACAAAATATAATAATTTGAATTGCTTGAAATAAAATATAATATATTGTGCATTTATTACAATTATCTCTATTATTAGCTCTTAGGACACACACCAACAAGGGAATGATTTAAAATCAAAGTAGTTTTTGTGAAGAATTACCTAGATGTAATCAGTATGGCAACTGATGCCTCAGCCCATACAATATGATAAGCATACTCTATTTCCAATATGGCTAGTATGGCTATAAGTGAAAGGATTGCTCAAACAACCCTTTAAACTTTAGTGTAAATTATCCAGCACCTTCTTAAAATCTAATTGTAAATTAGCCAACTTCCTTTTGGCCTCAAGTGTCTCAAAGACCAAATAGTAATGGTATTGTTATAGGGAAAAATCAAATGGGAAACTAAGTGAGAGTCTATACTTTAACCTAATAGGAGGCATAGGCCTTTAATTGTCATTATTGCAAGTACTCTTTCTATTAAAAAACTATTTGCTATTATACAAGATCTTAATCATCTTCCTCTTAATATTAAAAATGTTCTTGCTATTTATGAATTCTTGGATATATTTCTAGAAGACCTAGAGGTTTGCCTCTAGAACATGAAATCAAATTCAATATTAATGTTACTTCTAACATTGATCCTATCTTTATTCCTTCTTACTGAATGGTTCCGGCTAAATTGAAAGAATTGAAGAAGTAGTCACAAAAGTTAATTAACAAGGATTTCATTTGACTTATCTCATCTCTTTGGGGTGCTCTCATCCTATTTGTGGAAAAGAAAGATAAAAGTTTGCAACTTTGTATTGATTACCATTAATTAAACAAAGTTACCATAAAAAACAAATATTCTTTACCTCAAATTTATGATTTGTTTGATAATCTCCAAGATTCTAAATGTTTCTCAAAAATTGACTTGCATTGTAATTATCATCAATTAAAAATCTAGAAAGAAGATATCCCAAAATTGCCTTCAGAAATCAATATGGTCACTTCGAGTTTCTTGTTATGTTATTTGGCCTTACCAATGGTCCTACAGCCTTCATAGATTTATGAATAGGATCTTCAAACCATTTCTTAATAAGTTTATAATTGTTTTCATTAATGACATCCTCATCTATTCCAAAAATGAACCAAAACACATTTAACATCTCCAAATTGTCCTGCAAGCTTTTCTTAAACATCAGCTTTTTGCAAAATTCTGCCTCCAAAACATTTCTGGTAAATTATGCATTAATATATGTATCGCTTGTGTGACAGAGCGACAATGGAATGGGATGTTTGTATCAGCTGATTTGCACCTGTTGCCTAAATATTCTATGTCTGAGAGTTGGATTATGGATCAGCAGAAGAAGAGGCTTCTAGTTGAGCGAAATTGGCTACAAAAGCAGCAGAAAACAAACAAAAAATTGCTGCATTCTTCAACAAGTTAAATGTGTGCATTAGCTGGCAGTTTTTAGTTTAATGGTTCAAATGCTATTGTTTGCATTCGTTTGTGTGCCACTATACACATACATCCACCATGATACATGGTTTATTGGTGAGACTATCTTTCACAAACCTTATGATCCCATATACTTCTGTTGTAGGAAAAAGTGAGCTCATCTGAAGGTATATCCACTAAAACAAAAAGTGTCATAGAGTTGAAAAAACTTCAATTATTGAACCTCCAACATCGTCTACGCAGGTAAATTGGTCTTCCTCTTGTATATTTTGACCATCCTCTATAACTTCAACATCATATTTTACTTTGTGGGCTGTGAATTTCCGAATGACTTTTGCAAACCGATCACAACTGAGATGGAGCATCTGAAATCAGTTAAGAAACATAGGCATGGTAGGAGAGTCAAACAACTTGAAAAATTTGAGCAGAAAATGAAGGAAGAACGTCAGAAGAGAATTCGTGAGAGGCAGAAGGAGTTTTTCAGTGAGATAGAAGTCCACAAGTATGTCCTTCTTTTGTCTATTAGTATATAATTGTATTTATTCTCTCTCCGTTTCTAATGCAGCTTTGTAGGTAATAATTTACGTTTCTGTTGAATCACTATGAATTCTGAAAATTTATGTCTCATGATCTACTAAAAGTATGCTTTCTTACTTCAACTCTAGGGAAAGGTTAGATGATGTATATAAAATCAAGAGGGAGCGATGGACAGGTTTCAATAGATATGTAAAAGAGTTCCACAAAAGGAAAGAACGCATTCATCGTGAGAGGATAGATAGGGAAAAGATTAATTTGTTGAAAATAAACGAAGTGGAGGGCTATTTATGAATGGTGCAGGTAAGCTCATGCACACACATATATCCTGTGTAGGTGTGGTCATAATTAGAAATTTTCAATACCATGTTCAATGGTTGCATCAGGATGCAAAATCAGACCGAGTGAAGCAACTAATGAGAGAGACCGAGAAGTATCTTCAAAAACTTGGGTCCAAGCTTCAAGATGCAAAGGCTGCAGCAGGTCGTTTTGGGAATGATGTTGATGAGTTAGAAGGTGCCAGTGTCGACCGTAAAAGCAAAATTTCTCTTGAAAATGAGGACGACAGTGACCAGGCAAGGGCAAGTGCTCTTCCTTTTGTGTGTTTGGGTGTGTTCTTTCAATTGGTGTCTTACTCAGCTTTTGCAGTTTGTATTGCAGCATTATATGGAAAGCAATGAGAAGCATTATATGATGGCCCACGGGTATCATCTCTGGATTTGTATATTATTCAATTTGGGTTCTCCTTCCTCTGTAATCTGCTTATTTAATACTTCTCTTGATTAAGTAAAATGACATGAATTGGGTAGGTGACGGATGATTTTTCCCTGTTCATTTATTTTTTACCACAAAAGTTGAAACATGTCTTTCTAAATTGAGATCAACATGTTTGTAAATTGCAGCAACTGATTTGTGAATTTTATTGAGTATCGGTCCTGATTATAAGCAATTTATTTTTGCAGTGTAAAGGAGAGCACTACGGATCGGCCATCCTGTCTGCAGGGTGGAAAATTAAGGGAGTAAGCGGAATTTGGCATTTGTTAGTGTGTTTTCTATTATGAAGTGAAGATTGGTTGAATCTAGTTTAGGCTGCGAGGATATTTAATCCCCTTCCCTGGCAGTTTCAACGACGGCTCAGTTGGGATTTTTTCTCTTCTCATTTGTGTATTCTTTTTGGCAGTTTTATTGATTTGACGAGCAAGGAATTTAGCTTTACATTCTTTGTGGTTGCAATTTTTTCTTTAGGTATCCAATGAATGGCCTGAGGTGGCTGGTTTCACTATACAACAATCGTTTGAATGGAATCCTTGCTGATGAGACGGGACTGGGTAAAACTGCATAGGTATGAAATATTTATATCAATGATACAGACAGACATATACCCGGCTGTGTATATCTTTGGTTCCTCTACTTCTGTTTCTTTTTCTAATGTTTTTATTGAAGTATGCAGTTTCTTCCCTTGGCACAAGGTCTTGTTTGGTATCATGATTCTTTAAAAATACACACAATGGGGTCTTAATGTGTTAATTCTGTCGTTGATAGTGAAGTAAATATCCCTTGCTGAAAAAAATCTGAGGAAACTAATTATCTATGAAATGCTGATGATTTTTTTTTCCTAGGTTATTTCTCTTATCTGCTACTTGATGGAAACCAAAAATGATAGAGGACCTTTTCTCGTGGTTGTGCCATCTCCAGTCCTACCTGGTTGGGAGTCGGAATTCGGAAATCAACTTTTGGGCTCCTAGTATTCATAAAATTGTCTATGCTGGACCACCAGAGGAGCGGCGTCGGTTATTCAAGTAATGGACATTATAAATGGCTTGCAACGTTCCTTAAACTCTTTTAAATATTGTATTAAATTTTGAGGATTACTTATCCTCTCCTATTGTGTTCTTTCTTCTTTCTATAAAACTTTCTTTTTCTCTATATATGGGAAAAGAAAACCAGCTTTGACTGTCAAGTTTATGTCATGGTGTATGGTTGTTAGCTTTTCTTCCATATTTCAGGGAGAGGATTGTTCACTAGAAGTTCAATGTCCTCTTGAGAGTAATTGGCCGATTTACGATTTTTTTTGAAAATATATTATCATTTTACAACTGTTTGAAAATAATTTATTAAATTACGCACGCAGCAGCCGAAGGCGTCATATTAAATGGCGTAACATATTGAATGGCGTAATTGGTAGGATAATCTGGCCGTAGGGCACCATTTAAAATGGCGTTCTTCCATCCAGTTTGGAGGCGCCATATGAATTGGCGTCCTTTCCTTGAAGACGCCTTCTCTAGCATTAGCACAAATATCTAATTAGCTTCATTTGATCATACATTTGATTTTATATTGTAAAACTGAGTTATAATCTAAATAATAATATTTTTCAAGTACTTCTTTAAAATTTATTAAATACCTCATATGAGATTTTTTAATCAAGAACGACTATATAAATTTAGAATGACTTGTGCATGGTAACAATATCTAAAAAGGTCAATCAGTTTCTGAATAAGAATAAAAAAAAATTACAGCATGAGTCCAATGAATTTAAAATAATTAGTACAATCATTGATCGTTTGATATTTATTCTGGAATAGTGGATGGTTAGGTTAAAAGGCCAATTTTCAATTATTTAATATTTATGGTCACAGCAACAAAATTAACGTTTAAGAACTTAAATGGAAACAAAATAATGGAACATGACAAGGATGGGGACCAATTTACCGCTGTTTGCTAAACAAATTTTCTTTTTACCATTTTTGTGAAATATTTTACCAAAATACGCATGGAAGCGGAGAGGCACCAGAACGGATGACGCATCTGGCATTAAATATTGGCGCTATTCAAAACGGCTCCTTTGCCGGCCAGTAGGAAATGTATTGTCATATAAGATATTGATAGCATGAAATAAAGGTTACAAAAATGTTTGCTAAGCAGCAGTAATTCAGATGCAACATTTTATGGCTTTTCCTTTAGCGGAAAACATGTCAATGCTTGTGTCTGTAACAAAAAACTTACAACAAAATTTCAGTCTATTTGAAAAATCATATAGTAGTGGTGCCAAAAATGAAAGGGCTCTTCTATGGTATGCTCTAGGTAAAATTTGAGCTTTTGCATAAGTTTAACATGAAAGTCAGGTAACTTACACTTAATATTTTTACAATATACTCTAGTTTCTTGAATCGTGACTAGTTCAAATTATCTTGGTGGTGATCTGAGCATATAAAAGCGATTATTGATTTATATTGAAATATTTCTATTATTTGAAAAATAGAAATCACATTATAATTTATGGAAGACAGTTTGTATGCTCTCTAGAAATAGTTATGAAAATTTGAGATCAGATAGTTTTCATGCAATTTTTGGGAGTTCAACACAAACCATTGAATTTTCATCAAATTCTTTCTGGGTCATTCTGGTTGCAATAAAATTCATATTTTAAATTACATACCAATCAAGAAAGTACATATTGCTTTACCAGCAACTTCAGATCATTTAAAATACCTAAAATTAATAAATAGAAATTGAGCAAACACATTTGGAAGTGAAGTCCCATCAATTTTGATAAAAAAACTTTGATCTTCGTTTTATATTCATAAGATATATACATAATTTTCATCTGAACTCGTAAGAATAATAAATTATATATATGCAGAGAGAGTTTTTTTTGGTAAAATTGTGCTTCAAAGAATCACAGCGGGTCTTTCTTTATTTAATTCCAAATACCATAAAGCATTTAAGGTTTATGGAATCTATTTTTCCTCATGGCCGAAGGCGCCAAAGCATACGGCACCTTCACTCCAAATGCGCCGTTCAAAATGGTGCCACTATGTAGTACCAGAGGCACCATTCGATCTGGCGCCTCTCCCCTTCCGTGCGTATTTTGGTAAAATATTTCACAAAAACATTAAAACAAAAATTTGCTTAGCAAACAGCGGTAAATTGGAACTTTAGCCTCCTCTTGACGACATATGAGTATCTGATGAACAAAGATGATAGACCAAAATTGAGCAAAATTCCCTGGCACTACATAATAATTGATTAAGGGCATCGCATGAAGAATGCTTCTTGCAAGTTGAATGGTGACTTAAAACTGTATCAGAGTTCCCACCGATTGTTGTTGACCGGAATACCATTGCAGGTTTGCGTGTGTGTTTTAATTGCATGCATTAATTTCCACTTCTCCTGTAATGATATAGAGGGTTTCCACTCAACCCTTCCTAGGCTCGGAGGATGCTTGCATTATGAAATTGATGTCATTTGATGTTTGGCTTCCTTATCCTATATGTAGAATAATCTTGAGGAACTACGGGCACTACTCAACTTCTTGCTGCCTACCATATTCAATTCATCACGGGATTTTTCTCAATGGTTCAATAAGCCATTTGAGAGTAATGGAGATAATTCAGCTGATGAAGTAAAATTTTCTGGCTTTGATGTGTTGATGCTTCAGGGTCATCTGTAACCCCGTTGTCACCAAATTTGATATGCCTTCTTTTCCTTTTTAACCAGGCCTTACTATCTGAGGAGGAGAATCTCTTAATCATAAACCGATTGCACCAAGTTCTGAGGCCATTTGTGCTGCGGCGACTGAAACACAAGGTCCCAATTATTTATTTCAAGCTTTGGAAAATTGAGTTATTTACATGATAGAAAACTATTGAAATTGTTATTCATGTTATAAGCTGCATTTATGTTATCACGCATGAGGACCTAGAAACATAATTTTCATTTTGTGGAATTTCACTCATCTGCCTCTTACATAGCAGAGCTGGAAAAATTGTTAGTATGTGCTAATATTTTTGCTTTTTCAATATATTGTAGGTGGAAAATGAGCTGCCTGAAAAGATTGAGAGACTTTTAAGATGTGAGGCTTCAGCATATCAAAAACTTCTGATCGGTGGAGGAAAATCTGGGTTCTATCGGAACTTCAAAGTTGCCCTTCCCAGGATTTCCTGCTTTATGTTGAATGATTTGTTTTTTAACCAGTCGATATGGGAAATAAGAATCCTTTCCTCTATTTTTTACTCTTAAACAGAGGGGCTTCTATGTTTAGTTTAGGATTTCATTATGATTCTGTTTGGTGATCTAATCAGAGGCCTCAACATTATTGTTAGGCTCAATCGGTACACAATTCTGTCATGGAACTTCATAATATATGCAATCATCCGCATCTTAGCCAGCTTCATGCAGAGGAGGTATGTGTTCCCATCCTATTATCATTTTTTTTTTTTTTTGGGAAAAATGTGCCAATTTTTTTTTTTTTAAATACGCTCCAACTTTGGGTTGATAACCATTTGTTGAATTTCACCCCACCAACTTTGGAAACTTGGAATTAAAGCCTTAAACTATATATAACTTTGGAATTAACCTTGCTGTCCACCTATTTAACAGTTTTCATCGACATGTGGCTTCCACATGGAGCAAATTTTTTCCCCCCATCTAATTCCCAACTCATTTTCACTTATTGTTTTCTAGCACATTCACTGACAACATTTGTGTCAATAGTTGCTGCCGCATACTTCTATAGCTTCCTATACTGTGACATGGCTATTACAAATCCAATTAAATTTTGGCACGTAAAAAAAAAAAAAAAAAACGCACTAGTCACTTATTTACCTATACTGTTTAGTTAGGTGGACTGTGGAGTTGATTCAGTTTATGTATTGTGCAAGGCTTCAATTTCAAGTTCCTAAATTTGGTTGCATGAAATCCTACCCTACAGGCTACAGTTGGATCCCTCCTTCTTTTTAAAATGAATGTGATATGTGAGACTTTATGTATGATTTGAGCTGCAATGTCCCTGGGAAATGAATGGTATGAATTTGTACATTCGATGCCAAATTTCTCTTCAATGTCTTCTTGATTGGAAAAGAAATTTATAAAAGGGAGAAGAGAATATGTGAGAAAAGGATAAGTAATCATAAATAAAAATAAAAATTATGACAGCACTAATGCCCATTTTTTATGCAAATCTAACTGACTCAATCTCTAAAGTAGCTGCTGGCTTTTAGCCAAAGAAAAGCAAGAAAATCCTATCCTGCCGAAGGAAACTATATTGGGCTTGGCTTCAAAAAATTCTAGCACTTCTTTCCAATCCGATCAAACCATATGACACCCGACTGAGCACAATCCTAAACAGCCCTCTTGAACTTATTATTCCCAAAAATTTGGTTGTACATAGATAAAAAAATTTCCCAGACTTTCGATATTAAAAAACTTTGCACTTTCTGAATGATGATTGGCCCATAACTCCCAGGCTATATCGCAACGCATAGAAGGCCTTGGAAATTCATTTCTCAGGTTTACTCTTCTTCCCATCCTCTACTTCATTGTAATGTAGGGGATGGTTCCCGTCTCCTTTTTTAGGAGGATCCTTGGGTAGGAGAGATTCCTTTTTTGGATTGCTTTCCGCATCTCATTGTTTATCCACTCTTCATAATGTTGTCATCCCTTTATTTGTTCAACGAGAAGGTTCTAATACTTCGAGGAAGTTTAACTTTTCAAGGTACTTGATAGGAGGCTTCCGAACTACCTGATTTGATGAATTTGCTTGTTTTCTTCAACTTTTCTTTTCTTCCAGATAGGCATACATGGTTCTTAGTTCCGTCTGTTTCTTTCACTTGTAAATTTTTCTGAGTTTTTGGTCAAAAACACTTCAAATTAAATTCGACCTTTTGTAAGGCTTTTCAGATGGTTAAGGTTCCTTCTAAGGTTAAGATTGCTATTCAAGACAGGATCATTACTAATGATATGCTTCAATTGCACAGGCATCATAAGGCACTATCTTCAGATATATGTTATATGTTACCGAAATTTCAGAGACCAACAATCATTGGTTTTTGTATTGCGATATAGCTTGGGAGCTTTGGTCTAAATTATTTTCTTTACTTGATGTCACTTGGGTGTGCCCCCTTAACCCTGGGTTGTTTTATCTATTAATTTCAGGAATTTTGGGGGGAATAAGGATAAGAAGGCCCTATGAGAATGTTCTCGTTTTGCAGTTATTTGATGCATTTGGTTGGAAAGAAATGTTATAGAATTTTCAGAAATTAGATTCAGTGAAATGTTCTTTTATGGGATAGGATTTTGTTTGTTGCTTTCTTCGGTTGAAAGCTAACAGTTTTTTAGAGGGCTAAGCTTGTTTGATTGGCATAGAAATTGGGCAGCAGTTTTGCATTAATTTTTGAGGATTACTTGTCCTCTCCTTTTGTATTCTCTCTCTTATCTATGAAAGTTTCTCTTTCTATCCACAAAAAAAAAAAAAAAAATGCAGAAGTAAATGATGATTGGTCTTTGAACTTCGGCAGCACAAAATTATTGTTTTTCTTCTGCCTTCATTGTGATTCTGTGAAAGTTAAAGAATGAAGAATTGATGTTTTCTGAAGCAGTTACTATCTTGAGAAATATTTCCAATTTTTTTCCGTGGACTAACTTGAAAAATGCAAATGGAAGTTTTTATGTTTTAAGACTGTTGTTAAGAATGTGTTCTCTAACAAGATTTGGCTGTAGTGGTTCATGAAAGAGCAATATCTTTCCATAGCCACATAACTTGCAGATTTAAGGTATGATCGTGTTCAATCTCTTTAAATTATTTTTATTTCCTCTATCTCTTCTTGTCATGCACTATACTCCTTTTAATTTTTCTTTTTCTGTAAAAAAAAAAAATTCCTCAATCTATCTGGTCACTTGAACAAGTGGTCATGGATTACATGTTTTCATATCCTTTGTTGGCACACATTTCCACACTGTGACCTTTTCCATATGCAGGTGGATAGCTTGATACCTAAGCATTATCTGCCACCAATTGTCAGACTTTGCGGGAAGCTTGAGATGCTGGACCGACTATTGCCTAAATTGAAGGCAACAGATCATTGGGTATGAAATATTTAATGTAATCTTGCTGGACAATTGTGTATAACTTCTTTCATTTCGATATTGTCTTGAATTATTTTTACTGTGAGGAGGGTTGAGTTTGTGTGATTTGCATAGAAATTGGGAAGCTATCTTGTATTAGCTTTTGAGGATTACTAATCCTCTTCTTTTGTACTCTTTTTCGTATTTATAAAAGTTTCTGTTTCTATATACATAATAATAAAAAAAAAACAATCTGAAGAATTGTAATTGGCTAAACTTTTGTCACGTGCTTAGTGTTGTTAAAGAATTTAGTGAGATATTGTTTGCTGGCACTTAAGATGTATAATTTGTTTGCATATTCCCTTCCCTTTTCTAAAGCCATGGAGGAGCAACACTTACCATTTTGTTGTAGTACTGTGTACTTCTATTAACAATTTGGTATACTTCTATGTCTGGTGTTTGATATATTACTACCAATGTTTTTACAGGTTCTTTTCTTCTCCACAATGACTAGGCTACTTGATGTTATGGAGGAATACTTAACCCTCAAACAATATCGTTACCTGCAGTTAGATGGGCATACATCTGGAGGTGACCGTGGTGCCCTAATTGAACTGTTTATCCAACCTGATTCTCCATTTTTTATATTCTTACCCAGGTAATTCTGATGTTAGTAATTTTTTTTTTCTTTCAAAAGAAAATATGATGTCTATTAGTGTGAGATGACTGTTCAATAGCCAGTTGAAACATTGAGTGGGGAGAAGGAAAATAAATGCTTTGTATGCTAGGTTTCCATTAAGCATCCTGGAACTTAGTTCTGTTTCCTGCTTGGTACCTGCTATTTATTAGGCATATCAGAGGGTCTTGTTGATATTGTATGGTTATAATCACTAGATAATTGTAAATCTTTTCACCTACTAGCTTTATGTAAACTATCTTCAACTAGTTTGATGCATGCACACATTCAAATGCATATGCATATTTCCCGTATGTGTCCAAAATTATCTGAGTATTTAATGAATGCATCATATAGAAAACAACCTAGGATAAAAAAATGTACTGATAAACTTGGATGTCATTTATATATAAAAGTTTCGATATTAAGCATGTGAATGACAAAGTATGAATGATAATTACACCAAACTAAGTGGAGAATGTAAAAAACTACAACATCCCAGAGCAATTTTAAAATCCAAAGTGAGACCTATAGTTAAAAACAAAAACACTTCTACCTTGCAATTAGCAGTTTTTAATATTAAAGAGGATAAATGTTGGTTGATACAGCCAATGGCCCAAATGACCATTCGTCAATCTAATCAGTTGTACAGTAATGTAATACTTTCAAGATTTCTCTATGCCTATTTGGCTGTGCCTCTAACTATTGTTCTGTGGAAGATGCTTCCCTATTGGGTTCTAGTTTATCTTCAGGTTTTATTAGCTGTAGTATAGCCGACATAGTGACATTTATGTATGTTGTATAAACATCCGAGCTGGTGATGTTGGAGTGAATCTTCAAGCTGCTGCACAGTGATCATATTTGACACAGACTGGAATCCACAGGCAATGAAGTTTCTGTTTACATTTCTTTATGTGAGCTTTTGGTATTTTAAGTTGTGGGTTATTTAAAATCTTTGTTTGTTGGTATACAATCAGGTTGATCTGCAAGCCCAGGCAAGGGCTCACCGAATTGGTCAAAAGAGAGATGTTCTAGTTCTTCGTTTTGAGACAGTTAGTATCTTTTTCCCCATGTTTTGTATAAAAATTAAGTGTATTTTAATACTTTGATTCCGAGATTTTTTCTCTTTTAAATGTTTGCGGACATGCATTCTCACAGCCACACAACAATTGGACTTTTAAGGAAAGTCTAGTATGAATGCTTGTCATAAATGTTTCAAGTTCTGCAAACATCTGGCTTATTAAGGAGGGTTTCTCTTCTAATGCCATAATAAGAATTATTTAAGTCCACATCTAATTCGGCTAGCTGGCTCTTTAGAGGAATTTAATTGGGGAATATGCAAAGAGATTGGTGCATGTTGCTTCTTTGAAGTAGTCCCCCTCCCCCTCCCCCCCCCCCCCGGTTTTTGTTGTTTAGGTTTCTTCTTTGAAGAGGTAACCTTGTTCTCCATCATCGTGTTTTCTCCTTTATTTAATAATGTTTTTTTCAAAAAAAAATAAATAAATTTACATTTGATGCCTTGCAGAACCTCATTTTGTATCTGTGGGATGATTATCTGAATCCTGCAATATTGTCGAAAGTGTGCATGGTTTTGTAATTTGTAATCATAATAAATCAATAATGATTCCTTACTATGGCTTGCATTGTTTGATTGATCATCTCCATTGTGTTTCTTTGGAGGTTAGTTCGAATTTGAATGCCATGGCCATCTGTATCTGGAATTTTTAATCAGGTTGATCATTGAATTGTATTTCATCTGAGTGTTCTAAGTCAAATTTTACCTTTTTCTAAGTCTTCTTGGAAGATCAAAGCTTCTTCTAAGGTAAGAGTCTTTATTTTAGGCTGCTGTTCTAGATAGGATCGATACTAATGATATACTTCAAGTGCGTTAGCTTCATAAGGCACTATCTCTAAATATATGTGTGATGTGTTACTGGAATTCAGAGACCAATAATCAATTTGAATTCAGAGAAGTCTAAATTTGAGGGAAATGTCGTGAGATCATTACACAACACTTAGTGCTATTTATATACAAAAAATTACCCAAAAAAAAAATTCAATCAATTAGCCTAAGGAAATCAACTATAATCATCTTATGATCTATTTTCCATATATATATGCGCGCGTGTGTGTGTTAATTTGATCCTATTCAAACTAGAAAAGAAAGAATAATCAACTTAATAAACTGAGAAATCAATCTAGAATTATTACAGCGTAATTTCCTAAAATGTACATAATCTCAACGATCCTCAAGTGAAAACATATATATCATATGCCTCCAGTTTGTTACATATATAATCAATTCTCGATCCTTGAAAAGATTTCGTAAAAACATTAGTTGGTTGATCATTTGAATTCACAAACATAGTGCCGATCTCATTTGAGATTATCTTTTTTCGAATAAAGTGGCAGTCAAGTTTAATGTACTTAATTCTCTTATAAAAGATTAGATTTGAGTTAATGTACAATATAGTTTGATTATCACATGCAAATTTCATAGGATTTGACTTATTTAATTTAAGTTTTTATAGCAATTGTTTTAATCATATGAGTTCACATGTGGCTAATTCCAGTACTTGATTCTCTGTTTTTGCATTTGATTTTGTCACCACATTTTACTTTTTACTCTTGTATAAATTGAGATTTCCTTCAATGAGAATACAATACCTAAAAGTGGATCATCAATCACTTTGAGATCTGGTTGAATTTGTATCATAATATCCAATAATCCAAGTGTGGCCTTAATTTTTGTTAATTAGAAGGGAATTTGTAATGACATATCTTCAATTGAGTTAGATAATTACTATATATAATATAATACAGAGTTCATATTGTAAAATATAAATGATATGAGATATAATATTATTTATCTACTAACAATTTTTAGATAATAGCTCCTTTCTTAGACTTCCCTTAATGTATATAAGAATTTGCATTATAGAATCTCAATAAACTTCATAAGGTGAGTTGAGGAATTGATTCATTGTATCTATAGTAAAGAAAATATTAGATTTAGTGGTTGCGAGATAACTTAACTTTCCAACAAGTTTATGATATCTTCCTAAGTTTACAAAAAGTTCCCTCGAATTTTGCAAAAGTTTACATTTGGATCCATAGATATATTAACTTATCCCACTTAGTATATCAAGAGCATGTTTCATTTGATAAATGGGGATACAAGATTAAGATTGTGTTACCTCAATATTAAGGAGGTACCAAAGCTTCTGAAAGTGATAAGACATATGTTGTTTGAGCCAGTGAATACTCTTATGATCATTTCCTATAATCACTATGCCATTAACATAAATAATTAGGTATATGTGGCTAAAGTTATAAGAATGATAAAAAATAGAGTGATTAGCTTCACTTTGCTGCAAGTCAAAGTCTTGGACAATTTTACTAAAGCTGGCAAAGAATAACTTCCAATAAATCTCTAGTTGCATTGGTCCCCCTAGCAGCTCCTAAAGCTGGCAAAGTGGATAGGCACTTATAGAAAGGAACCCTGGCTGGACATTTAGCATGTTTGTTTAATCAATTTGCTGAAGTGATAGTTTCAGGTGCACCTATACAGTTGTTTGACATAATTGCTCCTATGTCACAGCCTGCTATTCCGATATCTTCTAGTCCCAATTCTCAACCAATTGTTATTTTGAGTTTTATACCTATACAAGCAATAGGTCAAGGGCAGAAGATACCAAGGGGGGAGAAGCACCTAAACGGAGAGGGAGGAAGAAAGGTTTAGTGTTACCTCCTATCGCTGTTGGTTCAGTTAGTCTTGATTTGGAGACAAGACAGCGATTAGAAGAAAAATTCATGAATTTACTTGTAGTTCAAGCTATTTCCTAGAGTGGAACAGTTTCCAACATTGCTGTAGTACACCATTCAAATACTATATCGGGCCTAGATAGTTTAAATAGTAGGGAGGACAATCATTTGGGTTTTGAGACTACTTTGAATTCTCAGTTAGCCTTTCCTTCGCCCTTTGTTGTCCCTGCACCTCAAATTACCCCTACTCTGTAACTGTGCAAAATAAAGGCCAAAATAGTAAGACTCAATGTGGAGCAGGAGCTCATCGGCACAGAGAAAGGAAATAGGCAACAATATCACTCACGAATTCAAATGTTTATGACCATGTGGATTTGTATACTAATTCTAATTTGGAGAATTCATTAGGTGGGTCACTTGGTAATAAAGCTAACAATGTAACAAAGTTGAAAGAGAATAAGTTCAAGAATCGAAACATGAATCCCAGGAGCAATCATCGCGGAGCGTTGGTGATCAGGATCCAAAATCAATTGTAGGATTAGATGATATAGCCAAGCGGATTGGGATCTCATCTTCAACGTCTGAGAGAACATCCCAACTTCCTAGTAAAATAATGTAGTATTAGAAATTTTAACATTTATGTATTAAGATTGTGTAAATTAAGAAATTCCTGCTTGTGCAGGTTCTGATTCAGAGAAAGTTCAAAAGTCGACAATACATCGTTTTGTATCTGTGTTGGAGAAGGTTGCTCCTGAAGTTAACCCATCTAAGTCTAAAATTAATGGGAAATCAGGGAGTGAGATTGTCTTTATCCCAATTCTATCTGTTACTGTAGTTATAGAGGACCAAATTTTAAAAGTAGAAGCTTCGAAAGTTGCTCCTTTAGTTGTTAGCCCTCTAATTAATTCATTGCCTGATAATGCTGGCATAAAAACTATGAGTTTAACATCAGATCATACATCTGCAAATATCCTTCCTACTGTAAAAATAAAGATTCCTTATTCCTCCGCAGTAGGCTCTGAATTTGCTCATCCTTGCCTATCCAAACCTATGCTAGGGAAAAGGTGAGGGCGTAAAACTCAAAATAAAATTAAGCCTCCACAGCTTAAGGGGAGGAAACCAGCTTCGACATTAGTTGATGCTCATGCTGCTGAGGATCCTAAGTTAAATCAGCATTCACAAAGTTCTCCAGGGAAATTATTGTTTACTAAAGCCATCACAGTAAGTGAGCAGGAAAGTGAGGTTCAGGAACTGACAAATGTTACTAAGTCTCATGCATACCAAATCCAATTGCCTAATAGTGTTGCTTTTCATGATTTAAAAGAAAAAGAGAGAGCCACAAATGCTACCAAAAATGAGCGGCTTAAAGGTACATCAACAATGATTGATGCCCATTTGGATCGTCAGATACGGATGCTTCTTTTGCCTGAATTCAGGATGTCAATGATGTTGCTTGGGTGATGAAGGAAGTCTTCTCTAGAACTTGCTTGCCAAAGCCTAAAGCACACAAATCTGTCAGGAATGAAGATAGAAACACTCCTGTGCATGCAATAGTTACAACTGCAGTGGAAGCATCCAATAACCAGGATGTAGCATTTAGTGATATGCAGACTATTGTAACAGTATCTCTAATTTTAGACCCTCCTATGAGCAAGCATGAAAAACAATCAGAGGCATCCAGTCTAGGGGATAAAGCTTGCTCAGACATTCCAAGTACTATAGCAACTTGTCAGATTTCAATAAATCTAGTGAATAAGAGGAATAAATTAGAATCTAGAGCTATATAGCCTAGATAAGTCTTAGGTCTATTGTAACTTTATTCTTCTACATATTTTATTATGGATGGATGTGTTTGTTTCATTGTTGAGCATGACTTTAGAAACTATTCTTTCTTAATGTGGAGTCTAGAGTTACTTAAAACCTATCTTTCACTTATCCCAATCCAAAAAAAAGGCTTCCTCTCACTTTTTTTTTGTTAGAATATATTAGAAAATTATCTTAAATTAATTATGTTATATTAGGGAATATTTTGAATTGATTATCATTGATACTATATTCTAATTTAACTTATAAGTTTACTTATTTTCCACTCAAAGTCTAAGAGTATTTAAATCTTTTATATTTTTTAATAGCTTTATATAAATAGAGTATTAGGATTAAGTTTAATGTGTTAATTCGATTTTTTATTCATTTAATAGTATATCATTTTCTCCTTTATTATAAAGCTTTTCTCTGCTTCTTCTTCCTCTAAATCCTAATAATGTTTCTTAACATGATACAAAGCAATACTATTCACCATAAGCTTATAGATTATACTAATGCTAGCAACCCTAAAGAGGTTTATTCTTTAGGTATATTTTATTTATTGTTCATTGCACTTTGCTGGAAGTAGGGCTGATCATCGGGTGATTTTGTTCGGTTTTAAACCGACCCTTACCTAAACCGAAACAAATTAGATGACTAAATCTAACACCTATGCCGACCGATTTTAATGGCCACACCGAGTATAACCGTCTTGGACGGTTTAGCTTTGTTTTAAACAATTAAAATCGGGTTATTTTTCTGAAGAAATATTGGTGTTCTACAGCTTGTCATAAAGAAATATTAAAGGGATAACTCTCCCGACCGTTTTGCAAAAAAGATTGTGGCAGGGTATTAATGGCCATGGACAGCTTTAAGAATATATTCAACAAGCTGTCCGGTTTCTTGCTCCTCATTGATAAATCCGTCACCATTGGTATCAGCATTTTTTACTGCAAAATAAGCTCTGCCAATACTTCCCTGCTCAAACGACCATCTCCGTTAGAGTCTATGCTTCGAACAAGTTCCTCGATTTCCGGCCTGGTGGGGAGCGTCTCATGATTCGTTATAGGCCACAGAATCCTTCCTATCTCTTTCTTTCTCTCTCTCTCTCTCTCTCTATTAACTGGTTTCTTTGCTACATTTTGAAGAAATATTGGTGCTCTACAGCTTGTTGAATATATTCTTAAAGCTCTATAGCTTATCATAAACAAACAACCATTTTGTTTATTTTCGGTCGGAATCGGTTCAAACTGATTAAGCCTTCAATAAACCATAACAAACGGATTTCCTAATTTTTGTAGAAAAAATCACCCGTTCCCGACCGATTAATACTTATGAACCGATTTAAATCACATATATTTGATTAAATTCGGTCAGTTTTCAATGGTTTGGCCATTTTTGAACACCTCTAGCTGGAAGGAAGGAGAAAAAATTTACGAAGCTATTAGGTAGAAATGCACTTTGTTGGAGAATGGCAGAATCACACTTTACTAGAGAATAACATTTAACAACTAGTTTGGTGTTTTTTTTTAGTGATTGGTGCCTTTTCAAAAAGACTTTGGAGAATCTAGAGAGATGGATTGATAGATCAATGGTTGGTGACACTTTCTAGATAGTGCATGTATGTCACGCTCGATTAGTACAAAGGCATATGAAACTGTGCATAAAAAGAGTGACAATGCATATAATGGTTTTTAATAATGAACTTTTTTTAGGAGCATCTTTGGTTGGTTCTGAACTTTTTAGAGTAGTTATTTTATGATTTGATAGCACCAATGGTGGTTTTTGGGTCATTTATATCAAATGTTGGTGGTGAACAAAGGTGTTATAACTGGTCTAATTTTTTTCCCTAATTTTTTTAGCTATTATGATCTAGGTAGCTTTGGTGGTGAATTGTTATTATTTAGAGAATGTTTTAGTGCCTTTTTATTGTAATTTAATGATTGGTTCAACATTTATCTAGTGTGTTTTCATTGTTTCTAAGTCCCTATCTTAAGTATGCAATGGTTGTTTAGCATGGAAAGGGAAATTTGTTAATTCATAATTTTGTTGTTGCTTTGTGGAGTTTGGATTCAAATATGGTAGATTTTGGTTTGAAATCAGGGATATTTCAAGCAATTTTGTGGTATTTGGCTTTTGGGAGCTATAGTTTTATGTTTACTTACATGTAGACATTGGAGTTATAGAGACATTGGAATTTGATGTTCAGGTTTACTTAAGTTCATTTTTGGGTTGGTGGAGTTGTGATTTGGTAAGATACTTTTAGCAACTATTATGTTATTTAGTGTTGTGCATATTTGGTTTTAGTGGTTCAAATAACTGGTTTTGAGTATCTACATGTGATTTGTGACACTGTTTAAAGATTTATGTTTGCATAAATTTGATTTGGCGAGGTTATCCTTAGTTTAGGGTGGTTTAGATCATTGATTTTACCAACCTAACATTAGACTAATTTGTGCAAGGTGTTGGTGTGTTTGGCTAGGAAGTCAAAGACTTCTAGAAGTTATGTCCAACCATAGATGTTGGTGTATTTGGTTAGGAAGTTGAGGTTTAGGAGCTGTGAATTATGGAATTTTTGCCTTGGAAGTTGAAGAAGCAACTCAAAGGAAGTTAGCAGAAGACTTCTGAAAGTTATTTGTGAAGTTTGAGAATGTTTTCATTTAAGGGGGAGTATTCAAAAACTATTTGTAAAATTTATCAACTTTTCTTTAGTTTTATTTTATTGCATTTTACCTTTGGGAGTTTAAATTTATACAACAAACTTAAGCTTTACTAGTTTTAACTTGAGGGAGAGTGTTAGAATATCTTAAGAAATTATCTTGGATTGATTACATTATATTAAGGAATATCCTAGATTTATTATTATGGATACTAGATTCCATATTAAACTATAGGTTTACTTATCTTACACTCATAATTTTAGGATATTTAAGTCTTTATGTTTTTTAGTAGCTTTATATAAATAAAGTATTAGGGTCGAGTTTAATGTATTAATTTATTTTTTTATTCATTCAATAATATATTAGTATTTTTCCTTTATTATATAGCTTTTTTGTACTTTTTTTCCTTTAAATCCTAATTATATTTATTAACATCTTTTATGCATGACTAAGTCATGGTGAATATGGTAGCAACTTAGGATTACATATTTGGCAAAACCTAAACCTTGATACTAGTTTTTGGAGGTGGTGGTGGTGAAATCATGCTTGAAGAGATTCTGTCTAGCATTGTTGAGTAGGTTTCAATAATTGGAGGAAAGGTTTGAGCTTACTAGTTGGTAGATTGAAGGGTGGCAAACTTCCTTGAACGATGCATGCAACACATGTGCATCTTCTACAGCAATGCATAAAGCTCGAGTATAAGGGTTATTATTAGTGCGTGAGCAACTTTTGAATGTTATGCTTTTAATCAACATACCTTCGGCCTATTTTGAATCATTTCGAGAAGTTATTTCTACATATTAAAGTCTATAATGTGGTTTTTCCTTTTTTTAATCATTTTTTGATATGTTTTTTTATTTTTTTATGAGATATGTCATCATGGTTGGTGGGAGTTTTAAATCTAATACGAACAATAAGCATAAAGACTATTGATAGGAGAAAATTTCAATTCAAGTCAAGTTTCTCCAATTTGCTTCTAATTGGTGGAAAAATAATTGATCAAAAGTCAAATGTAGAAAGGTAATAGTATATTATAAGCATGTTTGACAGTGAGTATATTGAATATATATACAATTCCAAGCTTTCCTACAACTGGCACTTACCCAACCTATTGTAACTTTGGTTCAAACAAGTAATATCATTGCATATTTTTCTAATTCCTAGTCTAGATGGGATGGGTAATTGACTTTGGAGTAACTAATCATCTAATAGGTCACAAAGGTATCTTGTCTTCTTTTCAAATTTCTTCTTGTGTTATTATAATAAATGGATCTACTACATCAATTATTAGAAATGGTATGGTAAATGTGACCCTAGATATTTCCTTGTCCAATGTTCTATGCCACTCTAAATTCTCTTTCGACTTGCTTTCTATTAATTAAATAACACATACTTATAATTGTAGTATTTTCTTGTTTCTTATTTATAATGTTTCTGAGGATCTTTTGATAAGATTTTTGGTATAAGATACGAATTTGATGCCTATACATGCTTGATGAAAAAGTTTATTAACATGCTAGCATTACTATTATCACATATCAATCGTATCACCATTTGTGTTATCCTTCCTTAGCATTTTTAAAGAACTTGTGTCCTAATGTAAATTCTGTTTTGCATTTCGATTGTGAATTATCTCAATTTGCTTAATAACATTTTCATTTTGTGTTCTTAAAGTTAATGAAAGCATTGTATACCCTTTCAAGTTATTATAGTTTAATGTCCGATATTTATGTCTAGTTATGTCTATATTTGATTATCAATACTTTGTTACTTTTGTTAATAATTATTCAAGAATTACTTGCTTTGATTTCATGAAAGATCGATTTCAAGTTATTTATTATTTTTTATGCCTTTTATGCTAAAATTATGAACCAATTTGGTAATTCTAAATAAAACTTATGAAATGATAATACTGAAGAATTTTTTTTTTTGCTTAATTTTTTTACTTGAATTTATTGAAATGACTTGAGTAATAACTATGACCAAAGAGTTTATTTATATGCGAAAAATACAATCAATCTAAGATAATACACTTAAATTAAAGATATTAATTCTAATCCTAATCATGTTAAAAAGGAAAAATAACCAATCTATTAAACTAGAATCATTCTAAGATAGTTTTCTAATATGTATATAATCTTAACTCTCACCCTTAAGTTGAAGGATAGATATCATATGCACTCAGTTTATTAAATATATAATCAATTTTTGTTCCTTAAAGAAACTTAGTAAAAACATCAACAAGCTAATCATATGAATTCACAAAGAAAATACTAATTTCTTTCAAAGTTTTCTTTTTCTCAAATGAAGCAATCAACAAGTTCAATGTGTTTAGTATACTCCTGAAGAATTGTATTTAAGGTAATATGCAATATAGCATAATTATCATATATAAGTTCCATGACTCAATTCACATAATTTAAGTTCTTGTAACAACTATTTTAACCACATGAGTTCACATGTGGTTAATGTCATAGCCTAATGCTTTGCCTTTGCACTTAATCTTGCTAGCATATACTGCTTTTTACTCTTATGAAATGAGATTTCCTCTAATAGGAAGACAATACTTAAGATTAGATTGTTGATCATTTAAAGATTCAATGCAATCAGCATTAGAACATTTAACAATCTGAATATAGCCTTGATCTTTATATAATAGTTCTTTTCTTGAATTTCCCTTAATGTATCTAAGAATTCACACCATAACATTCCAATGAATTTCTTATGATGAGTTGAGGAATTAACTTATTACATTCAAAACAAAGGAAATATCAAGTCAAGTAATTATGAGATAATTTAACTTTCTAATAAACCTACAATATCTCTCTAAATCTACAAAAGGCTTTCCTTGATTTGGTATGGTTTTTATATTTGAATCGATAGGTGTGTCAACTAACTTAAACTCTATTATACATGTCTTACTTAGTATATCAAGAGCATATTTCTTTTGACAAATAAAGATATTAGATTGAGATTGTGCTATCTCAATATCAAAAAAATACCAAAGCTTCTTAAAATCCTTAGTTTATAAATGATGTGATAAATGTTGTTTAAGCTGGTCAATACCTTTATGATCATCTTTTGTAATCTGTTAGTCATTAACATAAACAATTACGTATATACAGCCAAAAATGGAATAGTGATAAAAAGAGTGATCAACTTCATTTGTTATATGCCAAAATCTCAGAAAACTTTATTGAATCTCATAAACTGAGCTTGTGCTTGTGGGGATTATTTAAGGCCATAGAAAGATTTTTGCAATTTATATACTAGATGAGTCTCGTCTTAAGCAACAAACTCTAGTGGTTGTTTCATATAGACTCCCTCATCAAAAACATTATACAAAAAGGCATTTTTAATATCTAAATAATACAAAGGTCAATGATGAATGACAATTAGAGAGAAAAAGATAAACTAAAGTAATTTTTGCATCATGTGAGAATGTATCCCTATAATCTAGATCAAAGATTTAATTATAACCATTTGCTACTAGTTAAACTTTCTATAGTCAATTTTCCCATCAAGACCAACTTTAATAGTAAATACCTAATGAAATCCAATTACAAATTTTTCAATAGGTAAAGGCATAAGATCCTATGTATAACTAGTGTATAATGTTGTCATTTCATCTAGCATTACTTGATGCCACCCTAGGTGAAAAAAAGCTTCATGCACTATTTTTTTATGAATTAAAACAAAGGACAAGGCAAAGGCAAAAGCATGGTAGGATGTAGACAATCAATGATAACTCAAAAAATTATAAATAAGAGATGGATTTTTGTAGAACAATAAAAAATGTAATAGGAAGGTTATTAAGATTTTCTAGTTGATTAGATTCCAAAAAAAAGGTTGAACTAGGTGATGAGTGTGCAAAATCTTTTAAATCTTTTTTAATAATTTAAAAGATTTAGCAACCTAAGCTAGAAGATGTCATTACTGATAAGTAATTAGAAGCTTATCCTATAAAGATAAATAAGGTATAAGTGTAAGATCATAAAAAGAAATAAATAAAACTTTAGTTATCGAGGGGTGAATTATGTGAAAGAAGAGAAAAAGAGCGAATACTCAAAGAATGTAACATTAGTAGAAGCACAAAATTTATGTAAGGTTATTGAATAATAATTATAGCCTTTTTTTTAATCTTAAACATCCTTGAAAAATATATTTGATAGATTTAGGAGATAATTTATCTTTTCCTAAAAAGAGATTATGAATAAATAAGTATATCTAAACACACAAAGAGGAAGTTTATACATAGGTTTGTGAAAAAATCACAAAGTGAGCAATTTAATCATTAAAAATAGAAGAAGGCATAAAATTAATTAAATAACATGCAGTACAAATAACATCTCTTAAAAATGAAAGGGAACATTTATATGCAAACAAATGAGTTCGTGCAGTTTTAATTAATTGTCAATTCTTTCTTTCAATAATGTCATTTTTTTAAGATGTGTATGAACATGTGAATTGATGAAGATAGCCTTAGAAGGATATGAATGAAGAAAAAGATACAAAAAGAATATTCTCAGGCATTATCACTGTAATGCATGCTAATTTCCAAACTAGAATAATTATAAATTTTAGAATAAAAAGACTTGAAAATTGAAAATAATTCATAATGATCTTTTGTTAAATATTACCAAGTACAATGAGAGTAATTATTAATAAATGTAAAAGAATTCCAAAAACCTAAAGTTAAAATAAAATGACTCAAAAACCAAATATCGGAATGAATGATAGAAAATAAAGACTTAGCTTTATTTTAAGTTCTACTATGGAATAAAATATAGATATGCTTACTAAGTTGAGAAGACTCACAGTCTAAAGATTCTAAAGTTAAAAGACTAAGAACCATGTTGTGAGGCTTTTTAATGTTATAATGACCTAGATGATAGTGAAGCAATTTATATATTACTGAAGTAGATGGATGCAATAAAACCCATATGACTCATACTCAGTGCTAATTGTCTTTCTCATACTCCGATTTTGTATGGAAAAGGAATTAGCAAAAAAGATTATGGAATAGTTAAGAATACGTGTAATTCAATTAATATATATCAAATTAAGTGAGCAATCATGAATATAAATGGGCAATCATGGATATAAAGAATTGATTTCAAAGGTAAAAATAGGAGAAGATTTACTTAATCAATAGCTTATGTACTAGCTTTAGTTCCATTAGCTAAAATGATATTTGCAAAAAATTTATTGGTGTAATGAAAGTGAGTAAATAAAGATTTGTTGCCTACTATGTCATCAAAATCTCTTGAATCAAGACTTGGGGTGCTAAAGTTATTGAATGAGATAGACAGATTGTATAATTATTAATATGGGCTGTAGAAGGAATATTTTTGCTTGTTTGTGCTAAGTGAATAGAGTCTAGATGAATCCCTAAAGCTCTTAATCAGATGGACCTAAATGAATATCCATTTTAGTATTGGCTACCCCTATACCAATTTCAACATTAGCTAAGGTTGTAAATCGTGCTGGACATTTATTCAAAATCCAATAACATTCTTGTGAATGCCTAGGCTTTTGGTAGTGATTGTAGTAATAACTAAAGTTTCCTATACTCCATGACCTTTTACAGGGACTTCCACAGCCACCTCAACCTTTACTGTTGGACTAGGATATTAAAGCAACAGTATTATTCCTTATAGTAAAAGCTGTTAGAGGTTTATCATTTTATGTGGTAAAAAGTATTGGAGGTTTATGTCATATTAAGCTTACGAAGACATTATTTAAAGTTGGAATTTAAGTGGAGGCTAATAGTTAATTACAAACTAAAAAATATTTTAAGCTAGTACTTGTAAGAATGAAAGTCATTAAAAATTGATTTTAATATTTCTCTTACTTAGTGAAATCATTTAAGGTAAGCAATAGTTGTTGGAATTTCTCTACACCAAGTTGGACTTCTAAGATATAAGAAGATATGCTTAAATCATGTTACTTTAAATTAACTAGATTATACACAAGATTATGGAGATATTGAATGTTATTTGAATATAACTGCTTAATCTTTTCCCACATAGCATAACAAGTTCTAAAAAAATGAAAATAAATAAATAAATTGAGTTTAATTGATTGCTATGGAATAGATAACATTTGAGCATCTAATTTCTTTCGAGTGAATTGATTAGATTCAAAGATATCCTCAACTTGTATTGTTAAATGGTTTTGCACCTCTTGACCCTCAAATGAAGTTTCAACAGCCATAAACCAAGAATCATAATTATCATCACTTAATTTAATAGAAGTGATGATAGGTTAACCACTAAATATGTAGGAAATATTAGAATGTGGTTTCATGATCTTTAGATCTTTAGCCATATTAAAAATAGTAACAAAAAAAATAGAAAAAGGAACCCAAAGGAAGAATTAAACCTAGTTATCTAAATATAAAAATAGAGGTTTGTTACTTCAATTGATGAATTAAGGTTATGAATGGAGTTATTGAGAAGCAATGACCAAGCTATAATGGTGTGTTAATGACATATAACAATAGGGTAGCCAAAATTTTGTTTAAAAAGTAGGTGCTAATGGGGTTTTTTGAAATTTTGAGAAAATGCTTCATGAATTGAAACAAATAGATGAATTATTAAGGTGTAACTGTTAAAGTAATAATGTTGTTGCTAATGTAGAATTAGGAAAAAAAGGTGTTTCTGATATAAAAAATATCTAGGTTTGTATTTGGATTTGATTCAAATGGTTAGTTTTGAAAGTTGAGGAAGAAAAGGGATAATGGAGGCTAAAAAACACTTTTTGAAAAATAATGAAGCAACATAGAATATGTAGTAAAAATAGAGTTTCCCAAGGATGAAAGCTTTAATACTAACTTAAAATTGCTACAATAGCTTAAGCAATAGCTATAGCTAAAGAAGCTATTTATATATAAAAGATACAATCAATTAAATATATTACAATTAAATTAAAGATACTAATTTTAATTCTAATTAAGGTAGAGAGGAAAAATAATCAATTTGCTAAACAATAATTAATCTAAAGCATTCTAGAATAATTCTAGGATAATTTTCAAATATGTACATAATCTTAACACTTCATATTCATCAAAGCATAGTATTGTTCATCAATTTTCCCGTATGGTTAATCCATAATAAAGTAGTTGAAAGAAAAAATCATTATTTAATATATGTTTCATGTGCTCTCTTATTTCAAATGAAAATGCATAAGATGTTCAAGTAAAGGAAGTTTACATAACCTATTTTGTAATTAATCAAATGTTATTCTTAATCATCAATGGTCATACCTTACTCCATTTTGTTTCCTTTTAGATTTTTATTTCCTCCCATTCTATATATTTTTTGTTGTATTTATTTTATTCAAGATCATCATCTTTAAGTCTCTAAACTCAACCTTCGATTCTTAAAATGTGTTTTCCTTAGTTATTCTCAAATACAAAAAGGATATCCATATTATTCTCCCAATTTGAATTATCTTGCATTTTCTGATGTTATATTTTTTTAAAATCCACTTTATATTTTGGCTTTTGTAAACCTTCCTCCTCTATACCTGAGTGTAATTCCCTTGAATATTTTTTCATGTATTCTACTTCTCTAGATTCTTAAGGCCTTTAAAAAAATAATTAAGTTCATCTTCTTATTAAGCATGTTTATTCTTGCATAATGTAAATACTAGTTGTAACATCTTCATTTGACAATGTCAAAATATCTAGTGTAACACCAGTTATTGAATCATTATTAATTTCATCTCTTCTACCAGCTTCTTCCTCATTAAATCCTCTTTTTCTTACCCTTTGATCTTGATATCCCTATTTTCTAATGGAAAGGTACTTACAGTTGTACTCAAAAAGATAACCCTTGTCCCATCTTTACATGTTTCTCTTGTTCCTTACTACATACCTTCTTACAATCATTTATTACCTCATTGGATTCTATTATTGTTCATAAGTCTTATTGTATAAGCATTCTCTTATTCTGGGTAGTGTGTTATTGTGGAGGAAGAAATAGTGGCCCTTAAAGTAAATCAAATGTGGGATATTATGTCCTTACCAAGTGATAAACATTCTATTTTATGTAAGTAGGTTTTCACTATCAAAGTTAACCTGAATGGCACTATTACTCGATTAAAAGCTCATTTATTGGCAAATGGGCATGCACAAAACTATGGTGTGGAGTATTTATATCATTCTCTCCAATTGCAAAATTTACTTCTATTCGACTATTTATCTCTTTTGTTACCTTCTTAGCTAACCTCTCTATCACCTCAATATTAAAAATGCATTCTTGCATGGTAATTTACTTGAAAATGTGTATATGAAGCAACCATTTAGGTTTATTGCTCAAGGGGAGTACGAAAGGTTTTTCAATTAAAAAAATCTTTGTATGGCTTAAAGTAGTCTCTTCAGGCTTAGTTTAGTAGGCTTAGTGAGGTGGTGACAAAGTTTAGGATGAAGAAAAATAACCATGACCATTTAGTATTTTATAAATAATCAAATTCTAGTTGTATCCTTTGAGCAATTTATGTGGATGGTATTATGATTATTACTAATGATAAATTGAGCATTTCAAGGTTGAAAGCTTTTCTTCAAACCAAACTTTAGACCAAGGATCTAAAAACACTTTGGTATTTTTTAAGGATTAGAATTGCTTGGGGAAGGAAAGAGAATCTTCTTCTCTTAGAAGGGATATATTCTTAATCTCTTGAGTGAAACAAATATGCTTGGCTCTAAATTCTATGATATTTTTATAATTCTAAATGTTAAATTTAGCTTTGAAGATGGGGAATTCTAGAAAGATACAAACGGCTAGTAGGTAAATTGAACTATCTTATCATAACTAAACAAGACATTGCCTTTCCAATTAGTTTAATAAGTTAGTTTATGGACTTTTCAAGAACTTCTCATTGGAATGCAATTATACATATCCTAATATTTCTTAAAAAGGCACTTGAATGTGGAATAATGTTCTATAGATAAGAAGGTCCACTTCTTGGTACTATGTGTTTATTGGTAGGAATCTTAGGTCTTTGAAGGGTAAGAAACAAATAATGATGTCTAGTTCAAGTGTAGAATTTTAGTATCAAGCCATGACTTATATTACATCTAAGCTTATATGGATTTCCTAGATTCTTCATTAACTTAAAATTGAGTCTTTTAAAACTATACAGTTATGGTATGATAATCAGCTTACTACTTATATTGCTACAAATATGATTTTTTATAAATGAAGAAAATATGTATAAGTTAATTGTTATTTTATTAAATAGAAAATTTATGAAAATGTTATTGGTCTTAGACATAATAGAATTAGGGAATAATTGACTGATTAATTTACTAAAAGTTTTTCCAAGATAATAGGTTAATAATATTTGTAACAAACTACACATATTTGATATCTATACTCCTATTTAAGGGAGAGTATTAATAGGTGATTAATATAAGTTATAGGCTTATGGTGGGCTTGGATTGGTCTTAGTCCTAATGTAACCTAATTTACGTATATATTCTATTATAAATAAATGTGTCTACCTTATTATAGAGCATGACTTGAGAAATTACTTTCCTCTAATAACTACGTATATTGATGATTACTTTCAATATGTTTGGTTATATTTAATGAAAAATCATTTTGAGTTATTTTCAATTGTTAAGTCTTTTTATTTTGAAATACACAATTAATTTGATTTAAAAATTCTCATACTTTAGATTAATAATGGCTGATAATATTTTTCAACACTTTTTTCTTCTTTCATGTCTTCTAAATGAATTCTTCATCAATTCACATGTTTACACACACTTTAAGCTCTATGGATTAGAAGGATCTGCATTTATGTATCTTTAAAGTATGTCTTGCACTTTATAAGAACATAATCCAAATAGCCATCTTAATTCAAACTTTATAGATTGAAAGGGCACTTGTCTATCAAATAAACATTGACTTACTACTCTCAACCCTTAAAGTCCATTCATTAAATATCCTTTGCTTAGCTATTAATTCTAATTGTCAATCTATAGAATAATCTTGGTTTCAAAAACCCTATCTAAAAAAGTCATCTTTGTTAATTAGTTAGTAGTGTAGAAAAGAAAATTCTTATGTTAATTGTTTGTTCTTGTGATTTGGATGTTCTTCATTTATTTTCTATTAATTTCCTTCAATTTGAAAAAGATAGAGATTGAAATACAATCATCTATTTTAGGGTGCATTTTTTTATTGGTAATTATAATTTCTTTTATGTATCCATCCTTCCTAAACTTATACCCTTTATTACTTTTCAAAAAAATGGAAAGATCTAAATTTTTGTTCCTGAAATGACTATGGAGTGCTTAGGTTAGTAAATAAATTTCAAAAAATTTGAAAATAAAAAAAAAGCTATTTGCTCTAATGTTTCTTATGTATAAACTTTTCTTTTTGTTGAATTTAGGTTGAATATGGTATTTATAATTTATTTACTAGCAGAATGTATAAATTCACAGACAATATTGCCTCTTTGGATTTATATGTTCAAATGTTTTAACATCTTATTTTTGTATTTTCTTTCAATGGATAATAAATGTGTTGTAAGGGAGTGTTCACCATAGAGGACCATCCCTTTCTCTGAAGTTTAAAAGATGTTTGGTTCATAGGTCTATAGGGTTTAAAAGGAATTTATGAATTTTAGGTGGTGTTTGGTTCCTAGGTGTAAATTTCTAACCTTTTGTTTTGATGAAAAATAACTTTTAAAGGATTAATTTCATTTGCTTGCATTTATAGTCATAAAATAAGAAGATAATAGGAAATGTTCTATTTCTTTGATAATAACCATAGAATGTGATGAAAAATATCTTGTTTTAAGGAGGAAGTTATTTTTTTTTATTTTTCTTCATTACTATAATATAATATATTTTTGGGTTACATAATATGTAAGCAAATATTGTTTTTTCCTACAAAAAATCTCCTTTGACAAAATAAAAGGAATCTAAATATGAATAATTTTTCCTAATAATGTTTGATTAGAATGAGAACATTATTCATACAATTGTATTAGCAAATTGAATCCCATAAAAAAATTGCAAACCCAACTCCTTTTACATGACAATTTCATGGTTGACTTATGCTATGAGTTAATTTGATGGGTATTCATATATTATTCAAGTTCTATAAAATTTCATTGCAACAATTATAAGCTTTTATTATATAGATATCCTTTTCAGAACTTTTATTTTAATCCTTTTTTAGGTTAATAATCACTATAAACAAAAAAAAATATAATAGGTAAATTTATACATACTTTTCATATGTATATAAAAATAGCAATTTTGATAATAAAAATTGCATCACAAATTATTTTATAAAAAAAGTACAATCTTTAATAGAAAATACTATAAGAATAAATTTTTTCAAATTATATATATATATATATATACAAACAAATTTCAATTTTTTTCGTAAATCAAATTTCTTTGATTATGCTATTAAACATAATTAATGTAGAAGATAATATTAGTGGAATCATTGTTTTAGATAAATATTAGTCTAATCCATTTAAATATAAAATTATTAAAAAAAGGTATTCTAATCTATCTTAAGATTTGACAATTGGTTGGAAGACTTTATAAGTTAGGAATAAAATAAAAAAAATGAATTTTCTTACTAAGTATTTAATTCATGTATAGTAGAATCTATTACCTTATTTGCCTTTTTTTTTAAGTTTTAGATTATGTTATTTAATGAGTACAATAAACACTGCTTCTTTACTATAACCACTAATACTACTACTATCACCACCATTGTTAGCATACCATTGTTATTGCTATTACTACCATTACCTCAATAACTACTATCGCCATCATTATTATTATTATTATTATTATTATTGCTACCCATACCTTAATAATGAACCAAACAATAAAAAAATTACAAATAATATGATTCCATTCTTTAAATTAATTAAATAATTTTAAAAAATAATAGTTTTTATTCCCTTATTTCTTTTTATTTGATTCCATTTTGTTTTCATTCTCATGAACTAAACTAAATGTCATTTAAAATTATACGAATCTTTTCCCTGAGACTTCAATTTTCTCATATTTTCAATAACGAAAAAATGTTTGCTAGGGTTCCATCTCCATGTGTCTAATTTCCCATAAACCCGAAACAACCATCGAGGAACTTGAGTTACAAAAACACAATGTAAAAAAGAACAAACATGGAGTTAGGTGAGGAAGAGTCATGTATCTTATGATAATAAGTTTCTATCTAACTTTATGAAGGACAAAAAGGATAAAAGGAGATCATATAAGTAAACTCTAGTAAATGGGAAAGGTTTCATGGAACAAGAGAACTTGGCATCTTATGCTGAAAAGGAATGGATGGATGATGATGATGATGACTACAATGGCATCAAGGTGGAGGAAAATGTGAATAGAGTTTGCTCATGCCTTGACATAATAGTATTTTAGAAAAAGGAGGAGAGAATGAATAAGTTGTGGAGGAAAATATTAATCATCAAGCTACTAGGGAGAAATATTAGTTTTTGGATATTAAAAAATAAACTACATTAGTTATGGGTTAAGAAGGGCATCCTTGACATTATTAACCTTTTAGACAAGTATTATCTAATGAAATTTAATATTTTCATAGATTATGAACCAGCTTTTATAGGAGGCTCAAATTTCTCTTTGATCACTATTTAACAATTCACTTTTGGGATCCAAAATTTAATTTAGTAGTGGACACAATAAACAAAGTGGTTGTGTCAGTTTGCATTCCTGACTTTCCTATTAGGTGTTTTAATAGGAAGTTTTTTACTTTCATAGGTAATAAGATTGGTAAAATATTGAAGTTAGATGTCACCATCATGGATTAGGTGAGAGGAAAATATGCATGTGCTTCTATGGAAGTGGATTCTATGGAAGTGGAATTAACTAAGTTCTCATTCTAGGGCAAACAATATTGTATCCAATACGAAAGTTTGCATACTAGATGGAATTATTTGATTTTAAGAAGGACCTTTTATAATTTAATATGTGAAGAGTTATTTCTTGGTTTCATCCAATTATTAATAACTTGATTATTAGATAATAGTAGATAGAAACAACACCCATCAATTGTGGTAAGTATGGACATTACATGGAGTAATGGCTTAAAGTTATGAAAGAAGATTCTATGGTAAATGAAGAACTTGCTATTAATGCTTCCCTTCAAAAAAAGCCTGGGTTGGATCAGAGTACCTAGCTTAAGTATAGTGGGTGGATGATTGCATAATGGAGCAAGAGTAATAAAAAGAAAAAAAATTAATAACAAGATTATTAAAAGGGTGAAAATTCTATGATAACTATGAAGGGTAATGTTGCTTCCTGTTTTGCAATTCTAAATAATAAGGCTTTTAAGGAGGATAATATTATTCCACAAGGGAATGAAGGTATAGAAATTTCTAGCAATAAGAATAACATCAATTTATGTTACAATAAGTCAAAAGAGCCATGATTAAATGAAATAATGTCATCAATTATGGTCATAGAGTGAAGATAAACCAAGTTGATGCATTTGCTAAGTGCCCTTTTCAGGTGTTGGATAGTTGAGATAAACACACATGTAGAGGTGTCAAGGATGCAAAACAATGGCCATTCGAAGATTAATGTAACACTTAAAACCATCATAATAAAGAGAATATATTGATAGGTGTTAATGCATCCCAAAATTCCAATGTCTTTGCAACACCAACAGATATAGGATAGATGATATATTAGTAAACATCCCAAACATCTTAATTGGATGAAATACGATGCAAAGCTGTATGGATGTGAGAATGGATGAAGATCTTCCAAACCTGGGTAATCAACTTAATCTAATATCCAATATGCATAATAATCTAGTGGGAATGTGCATACTATAGATAAGCATGGGAGAATGGAGGCAATGGACATTATCTAAGGTTTATTAGTAAGGAATTTATGTTCTTTTACTTAGTTTTTTAATGAGTAGAAAATTTTTAGTATGGAACTATCATGGTGTAAGAAAAAGAGTTTATGAATAAAATTAATGCTTTTTTGGATCCTCATAATCAAAAAGTTTCTTAACATTAACGGAGAAAAGGATTGAAAGTAGTAGAGAAGAGAATATTTTTAAAAGATTAGGTTTTAATTATTGGAAATTGATGGATGGAGATAACTTCTCAGGTGGAATTTAGGTTGCATAAAGAAGGGTGTCATTGGAATTAGTGGATAAAAAGGTGCAATATATCCATTTGAAGGTTAAATTAAATAATAGTGCTTTCTAGTTTATTACTCCTATATTCTCTAACCCAAATCTAGATATGAAGGCTCTTTTGTGGTAGGATCTTTTCTAAATTAGTAAAAATATGTCGATGCTTAGATGGTAGTAGTATTTCACATTTTATATTTGTTAATGATCTTTTACATTTTTAGGTGACCTTTAAAGGTTATAAGGAATGATGTTAGTATTTCATATCTTATATTTGTTGATGATCTATTACTTTTTGAGGAGGCCTCTACCTAGCAAATAGATATTGTTGTATCATGTCTTAACTCCTCTGCTAGGATGTCAAGACAACTAGTGAACCAAGCCAAAACTAGTATATTTTTCTCCAAAAATGTTTAAAGCGAATTTTAGGAAATGATTATAAGTGGATGTGATTTCTTTGCTACAAACAGTTTAAGTTTATATCTTAGAGTTCCTTTTATACATAAGGGATTAATAGATATACTTATTCCAATTTAGTTAAAAATGTTTAGGATAAACTTACAGATTAGAAAAGGAATTGTCTATGCATGGCTAATAGAGATGTCTTAGCTAGTTAATTCTAAGAGTTATAACTTATGCCATATAATTTTGTTGCTATCCCTTTTATAACACTTAATAAGATTAAGAAATTTCAAAGACGTTTTGTTTAGGGTAATGATGCCACTGTCAAGAAAAGTCACAATCAAATCCTGATCATGACAAGAAATTACATATTATCTCTTGAGAAAATTTTTATCAACCAAAATTATTCAGGAGAGTTTAGTTTTCATAACCTTAAATTGATGAATAATGCTTACCTTATAAAATTGGCTTGGAAGTTAATTGTTGATGGTGCGAGTTTATAGATTGCAATCATAAAAAGGAAGTATCTTTGAGCAAGTAATTGGTTTGTTATTATGGTTGTGTAGGATTTTAATTCTTATATATGGAAAAACCTAGCCAAAATTTGGCCAAGTATTTTGCAAGGTTCAACAACGTAAATTAATAATAGAGTTTCAATTTCTTTTTTGGATGAATGCTAGCTAGTGGTGAGATTTTGTGTGATCAAGTCACTAGTTTGATTCTAGACACTTAACTAAATGCTTCGATGGCTAACTTCATGGCTAGGGATGGTCAATGGGATCTACTTAGATTAAAGCTATTTTTTCCATGGAAGACAATATTAGCAATTGTAGCAATCCCTCTCCTGATCAGCAATTAGGGGTTAGATTCCATAATCTGAAAAGAAAGTTCTAATAAGGAATCTAGTATTAAGTCAGCCTACTTTAACCTTTGTCTTTATTTACAGTAGAACCTAGATCCAATGCGAAAGAAGATTTGAGCATTAAAGAGTCCAAAATGTGTGAAGTGGCTTTTATGGAGGTGATATCATCATGATTTAATAACAAAACAAACCATACAGTCAAGATTTAGGCTTAACAAATTACCGACTCTGCAATAATGCTATAAAGGATGTTTTACATGTCTTGAAAGATTATCTGAAGGTGAAGGACATCTGGTTGAAGTTGTTGCATGATAGAAAGAAACCTTATTTTTCGAGCTTGAGGAAGAAGAAGACTGGTTTAAATGTAAACTTAGCAAATAGATGGGTAAAACTCAAGCGGTGGAATGGAACTTGATTTGGGGTTTGAATGCTTGGTGTTTATGGAAATGGACAAATAGCCATGTCTTTAATACTAAGGTCTTGTTTGGCAACTAACTAATAGTTATAGTGGTTAATTAATTTGATCAACTAATTATATTAGTTATTTGATAAAAATGTTTGGTAAAATTAACTGATTTGATTAGCTATCAATGGATAGTTGTTTGTATTAACTGATTTGATTAACTAATTGTATTAGCTGTTTGAAAAAAATGTTTGATAAAATTAACTAATTTGATTAGTTATTAATGGATAGCTGTTTGTATTAACTGATTTGATTAACTAATTGTATCAGCTGTTTGATAAAAATATTTAATAAAATTAGTTATTTATGATTAGTTATTTGTATGTAAAATGACAAATATGGATATAAATATATTTTACTAGCTTTTAACCTGTGCGATGCATGGATTTAACTAAATTTAATTTAATTTATAATAATTTATAATATAAATTTTAAATTTTAAATTTTAATAAATAAATTTGATATTAATTTATAACTATTTTTATTGAAAAATAAAATATGTAATTATATATTTTTTTAGTTTTTTTAACTTCTTTTTTTTGTACAATTTATACACTGATTTCATTAAGTATTAAAAATATAATACAAAATAATTTTCATTATAAAATTATTTTAAATAAATTAAAAAAACAATTGATATAAAATTATTTATACACATTATTTTTATGTAAAAAGTAATTAAATATCAATGCAACGCACAGGTTGAAATGCTAGTATAGTAAATGCATGGGATGTCTGTCCTTGATAGCCTATATATCATCATTCAATTTTCTATTTAAGTGTTCTTTTTTTTTAAATTTTAAATTTTATATATTATTTAGTAAATTAATTTTTTTTAAAATAATATATCATTATAAATTATTATATATTAAATATTTATTTAAAATTAAATTAATATAGTTTTATAGTTATTAATCTTTAAAAATTAATAATTATAATTATAATTATTTAATTTTTATGTAAAAATAATATTATAATTTTTTATTGGAAAGATACAGTTAGAAATATAAAAATTAATATATCATCATAAATTATTATATATTAAATATTTTTAAAATAAATTAGTATAATATTTTATTAACTTTTTTCTAAAAATAAACCACATTTTGACTAGAAAGAAAGGGTTTCCAAATACTGTTTTAAATATTTCAAATGTGTTGGTCTCCCGTGGTTGCCTGGAGATGGAGAGAGACTATTTGGAAAAGTTAATTGAAAATGTTGCAATCAACAGGGTTTTGAAAAATAGTTTTTTCACAGGTAACAACTGTTTCAAATAATTGGTTACCAAATGATTGTTTCAAGTAAAGATCAATCAACTAACTAAAGTTTGGTCCAATTAACTAGAAGCTCTTTGAAAGTTGTTTATCAAACAAAGCCTAAACATGAAAGGTCAAGTGACGCCAATGGTTTTTTATGTAGTATACTACTGAAATTCTATATGTTTTTTTTGGAATGATACAAGATTTTAAAGGCTGACTATTATAACAAAGTTGGAAATTAGTTGGAAACTTCTACTAGAAGGATGGGTCAAAATTAATAAAATGGTTTATCTAAAATCTAGGTTTAGCATAGTGTAGACGTATTATAAAAAATGAGGAAAGAAGATAGTTAGGGATTTTCCCTTTGTTTTCCCTAAAAACTTGGGTATTTATTTTTCTTATCTACAAAGTTGCATGGTATTTTTATTTTGAGCATTTTATCTCTAGCTTAGCAGTTAAAGTATAAAATATTCATTTTAGAATCAAATTATAAACAACTAATTGATCTCTTTACTAGTGAGAATCAATCATTTTCAAAACATCATTTTCTTTTATTATATTATAACTGCTTTGTTAAGTAAGAGTGACAAGTATTTATTCAACACATTTATCGCAAAAGTAATAAATGTGTAGATTAGTTTGCTTCTTTCAGTTCGGTACAAGAGTTTGGATAATAAAATCTTGAGAGACCTCCGACAAAATTAAGTAGTTTATTACTTGGTAATGCTCTTATGGTTTCTACACTCACCCCTTAGTGTAGTTTTTTTTCTTTTTTAAACTTAAGCCCCATTTATTTAGAAAAAAAAAACATAAATAGACTCTTCTAGAAAGAATTTTTTTAAAAAAAATTGTGAGTATAGAAAATCTTAATTCAAATTAAATAATATAATATTCAAATCCTTGAGCTTGAGTGACAAGCAATGTTCTTTAAAAATTTTGTTCCTTTTTTTGAAAAATGCCTTTGTATTCTTTGAAAATTTATAAAAAAAAATAAATGTAATTTCTAAAGCATAGAAGAAAATTGTATGATTTTGTCTGATATTAAAAAATTAATAAAATTATTTTCTTGTGATAAATATTTTCTCAAAATTATTTATTAACCTTGTTAGGCCCACTTTTATGTATATTTGCAACATTCCGTAAAATATATTATATTTTTAACAAGCGTGTCATATATAACATAAAATCATACTAAAAATAAATCATACTAAATTTTTTCTTTACTCTTAATTTTTATTGAATACATATGTATATATAACATATTATTTATTTTCCTGACTTCATAGTCCTCTTTATTGAAGCATCCACTATCAATCAACAACGGGAGAGAGCACTCAATTGAAAAAAAAAAAGGAGGAAGAAAAAATGATAAGGAGAAGATTTGAAGCTCCACCCTCATATACTCACCAATGGATAAACACCCCCCCAATGGCAATTGGGTGATGCGCGCTGATCCGTACGATTACACATTAAAATAGATTAGATCGTTTAGACACCAAGTTGAGCGCCACCCCAACTTTTCGCTAGTTGGACCGTAGAAGAAACTAAGTTAATGTACGACAAATTTACAGATAAGCTGGCGCTGCCACACTTGAAATTAATTGGTTTACAAGAGAAGCGCTATTCTAATTGGAAATGCCTTCCTCAAAACAATTGTAGCTTTCAGAAAATCAGTCTCCCTCCACGCTGTCATCTCTATCTACTCACACACTTTAATTTAAAAATATAATATATTTTAAAGCTTTCATGCTTTTTTTATCAAATTCTTTTTTATTTTCTATTTTTCAATTATTTTATTTTTATTATTAAAATTTTTATTATGTGTATTTGCAACATTTCGTAAAAATATGTCAAACTAACATTATGCTGTTTTATGATTATATATGGAATAGAATCACTATTTTATAATTTTATTTGTTAAAATAGGAGTGAAATAACCATTCCTTTATATATTTGTATAACAACATAATATAAAAATAAAATAAAATTTAGTAATAAATGATAGCTGCATTAATAAATTATTCATTTAATTTTTATTTGTCAAATTAAAAATATATTATACAACAATAATAAAAGTATATGATGCTTTATTTTTACTATAAAAATTATAACTAATAACATATTTTTGAATTGAATGTTTAATAAAAATTAATTCATTATGCTTTATATTATATAATATTTGTTCTATAAATCATACATAGATATATTATTTTAAATTCTATTATCAAAAGTATAATTAAAAATACTCATAATGAAATAATTGAATTTTTTATTTTTATTTATTAATTAATATAAGAATAGGCATTCCTTACAAAATAAATATTTTCATTAGAGCGTCTCAATCGTCAAACATAATTTTTCATCCCCGTCCATTTCTTTCTATAAGAATGGGAATCCATCTTAAATTTGAGGATTTGTATCGAGATTGTTCTGTGGGGCATAGGATGGAAAGATTTTTGCTGCTAAGAATAAGTATTGACCAAAAGTTTACCTTTATTCTAAACCTTGCAAATAGGACAAAAATCAAGGTTTCTACTCCGTCTTATCACAAGAATTTTTTTTAAAAAAATATTGATTTAGTTTTACTGTGCAATATCTAATACATTGTGAACAAAAAAAATTTTAAGGCTTTCTAAATTGTATGTTTATAGATATTTTATATTTACTACATATCATATATCATAAATAATTACATGATAGAATAACATCTCCATTTGAGAAGAAAATTTTAAAATAATTGTTAAGTATACTTCATTTTAAAACTCTATTTACTTATATTTGTGGATTTGTAATATTTAATTTCATAATTTATTTTTTTTATTTTTTTCATTCCTCAAAATTTTAAGTCAATTTTTGTCATCTCACGAGGCATGTAGATGGCCAATGGAGTGAATTTTGCCCTTGATAAAAGAATACAAGACAAATCAATGTTTTAACCCTAGTGATAAGCAAGTTAATATTTTACCCATTTTATCATCACTAATAAGAGAGGATGAGTCTTAACACAACGGTAAGGTTGTTGCCTTGTAACTTGAAAGTCATGAATTCAAGTCCTAGAAATAACATCTCCAGTTTTTAGGGTAAAGTCGTGTACATTTACTTTTTTCAAACCCTACTAGGTGGGAGCCTCATGCGCTGGACTCGCCTTTTTCATCATCACTAACGAGAGAAATTTTTACATACAAAAAATGTATTGCAACGAATTATTTAAAATAATTTTTAAACACAAAATTACTTACGAGTTTTAATTTTTGTAACAATTACTACTACATCTAGCCATCTAAATAAGTGAGTCATCTATATTTTCATAGGTCCCATGCTGGTCCTAATCCACTATAAATCTTTAAACGACTAAATGTAATAATTGTAGTTAAAATTGCTACACTAGATTAAAACTCATCTTAATTTTAGCATGTAGAAGTAGGATGTTGCCAAGGACATGTTGCAAAATAAAAATTTTAAAATTTAAAGAGAGAATGTAAAGGAAAAATTTAGGTTATGCATTCTAATTAATTGTACATGTATATCTACAAGATGGATTAGGCCAAATTGGGTTTAAGACCTAACTATTCTAGACTATTTTAGAAGGCCTACATATGATACAATACAAATTTACACTTATTATAACACTCCCTTTAAGCTAAAGCATATGAATTATATACATCAAGCTTATTACAAAAAAACCTAATATAAGAACTTCTAAGAGATATAGTAAGATTTGAACAAGATAAGAAAAAACTTCTTTGAAAGTAAAAATAGTCGTGTCAGTAAGTATTTGATTCCTGATAGATTTAAGATCAAGACCTAAAGCAGTTATAGCATAAACCATAATTAACCAATCTTGTTGAGTGAGATCCCTTTTAATTGACTAAACATGGGAAAAAATTATTCCAATTTAGCCTTAAAAGATGACAACTAAACAAGAAATTCTGAGATAAGAACACCTTATTGCTTCAAAATGATTAACTTAACCATAATTGAATACAAATAATGAATAACATTTATATAAACCTTTTGGCATGTAACTACAAATTAAAATAATTGTTAAAGTTAATGAATTTGCCTACTCCCAAACCTCCTTGTTACCTCCTTGTTAGTCTTCAGATTAGCAATTTTTGTGGTCAAATAATCATATAAATGTTGACCATTGCACCATTTCTCTCAATAGCTATGGTAGAAGTAATAGTGAAAGTGCCAAAAAAGATGCTTAATTGCTTGAAAGGCTACTTATTGAACATGATTGAAACAAAAGAGATGAATTGCAACAAAGATCAAATATGAAAAATAAATTAGATCAATAAAAAATAATAAGAATAGATTAGAATGTAAAACTAATGGGAAAGGAATTAAAGGTTACAACAACACATGGCAAAAGAGACTAGGTTTTAGTAAATTGGCAACATTTAAGCACAATCTGCCAATGGTGTACACTTATGCAAGATTGAAAGAACAAATTAGAACAAAAAAAATTGCTAATGGACTAGACTAGCATGTCCAAGCACGTAAGCTGCTAGAATGAGGCAACACGCTGGTGATAAGGCAATGATGAACTATCAAACCTAATAGTACTAGTGGAGAGATAAATAGTCACTAGGAACGATGTTAACATAAAGAAACAACAATGCAATAGTAAGAGATAAAGCGATGCAAAAAAAAATTAAAAAACTAAGGTTTTTGTAATCTAGTTCTTGATACCATATAGAATTTAAAGAGAAAATAAATGGGAAAAATTTATGTTATGTTATTCTAATAAACTATACATGTATATATACAAAATATACTAGGCTTAAGAGCTAACTATTTTAGAAGGCTTACATATAATAAAATACAAATTTATACTTATTCTAACAAGAATAAATGGAAGAAATGAAATGAGGTGCTTACATGTGTCTTATTTGAAATATGGACATGTGCCTTATTTGAAATGTTAACACGTGTAAATAGTAATTGTAATTTTTTAGGGATATATTTATTACATTTGACTTAAGGCTTTTTTTTAAAAAAAAAAGGGAGAAAATGTATATTAATTTACATTAATAACAAATTAATTGATTATGGTCATAGATTCCAATTTGAATGGAAGTTGTAATAAAATGCATTTATTTTTTATTCGACAACTTTCAAGCATTTAAAAAATATATTGTATTTTAGTCATCTGATTAGAGTTGATGAATGGTGTTAATATATGATAATTGCAACTCAATTCTTGTTTTCTTTAAGCTTTTTGGTAATATAATAGAATCTTTAGTTTTATTCAATCCCGAGGATATGCAATCTTGGGGTATAAAAGCTAATTAATTAAGAGAAGAACAACGTATAAGCTTTTGTTGCATTATGTTTGCGTAATATTAATTTATATCTTTCTCAATATTTACTTTAATCTTTGTACCAATTAATTTAATTGATTTTCGTATTTAAAGGGGAGATACTTTTCTATATCCTAAGAAGATATCTTCATTTGTTAGTAAGGAGTTTTTCTTTAAGGTGAAAGTGACTAATTTCAACATGAGAGAGAAAATTTTAAGTCATATGATTTATAAAATGACCAATGATGATTGTATAATGGCAAATTTCATTGGTAAAAAGTTTGAATTCTTAGGTTGGTTTTTGTAAATATTAATAAATTTTTCTAATTAGTTTCTTTGATATTGAACAATTGTCAAATCAAATGATTTGTACATTTTGAATCAACCAGAGGAATGTTATCCTTTCCTTAGACTTGTAATGGAAGATGACAATGTAATTGGGTTAATGTAAATGTGAGCAACTTCTTTTGTTAGTTTATTTATTTTGCAAGTATAATGTTGTTGTTGTTGTTGTTGTTATTATTATTATTATTATTATTATTATTATTATTATTATTATTATGTTCCTACAAATAGGCTTTTGAATCTCAAACTGAGGAGAAATTTGCTGGGTTCACTAGCCAAATTCCTATGAAGAATTTCCATCCTTTTGCTGCCTTAGATGAAATTTTGCTGAAGTTTTTTATTAATTATGATAAGAAGAAGGCAAATGTTGAAGGAACCATGTAGGATCTCATGTACAAGTTGTGTTTTTTCATTCAACTTTGTTAAGTTTTTTTTTTTTAAAAAAAATATTAGCTTCATCACTAAAGTTTGGTATTTTGTTCATCTTACAGTTGTCAGCGGCTAAATTATGTTGAGTGTTTCGTGTTTGGTTTATTTATGTTAGGTCTTTATATTGTTTGTCACGGATAAAGTAATTTGGTGCATTTATGTTGGTGTTTGTGTTCACCGATTTCTAGTTTGGCATTCACCTATGATAGTTTATTATCGATATTTAAGTTTGACCATTAAAGTAATTTTTTTTTTCAAGTTCAAGTTTTAATTGTGAAATTGTTATTTTTAACTATTATATATATGGTAAGAAACTAATATAACTTCATAAATGATGTTTTAAAATTCAAACTTTGGAGTTTGTGGGCATAATTTTGTTTAATAATTTATAAGAATAAGAATATTTTACGGACATTATTGTTCATAGCTTTTGATTAGCTAAGAATATGAAACTAATAAATTATATGATGTTTTTAATCAAATGGTAGTGCGAATATTGACAATGTTACTTTTACAAATAAATTATCTAAAACAAGTTTATTGGCAAATATGACGATTCTAATAGTTTCACAAAGCAATGCTTTTGAATTAGAATTATATAGCTTGCAAAAATCAACGAAAATGATTAGTTCAGTTTTATTCTATGTACTAATTTTCATTTCTAAAAATTATGGCAATTTCAAATTATGTTTAATTGATTTTCCTGATGTGCAATAAGTATATATGTAATAAATTTAATTAATACTATACATTTTAATATATATATATATATATATAGAGAGAGAGAGAGAGAGAGAGAGATTATAATGTAATTAAATGTTTTAATCAAGATCGTTGATTGTATAATTGCTATTTTTTTTAGAAATATATTTATTATATTGATTTAAAATTTTTTAAAAGAAGGAAAAAAGGGTCTTTAACAAGAAAAAATGTATATTGATCAATTACGGTCACAAATTTCAATTTGCATGGAATTTGTAATAAAAACTCATTTATTATTTATGTGATTGTTTTCACATTTGCAAAATAATTTAATTAATACCGTACACTTCAAAATCTATAGAGATCATAATGTAGTTACACATGTTTGAACAAGGCCTTGGATTTTACAATTGCTATTTTCTATAAATTTATTTATTGAATTGATTTAAAGTTTCTTAAAGGAAGAAAAATAGTTTTTTAAAAGGGAAAACGTATATTAATTAATGTACACTAAATATTAATAACAAATTGATTTATTTTTGTTATAGATTTCAATTTGAATGGAATCTGTAATAAAAACGCATTTATTTTTTATCAATTTATATGTAATAAATTTTCCTAATGTATAATTTATAATCTAACAATTATTGTCTTTGCAGAATGAGATCTAACTTTTAAAATTGTCTAAGTATTGACCGTTACAATGCCGTAACGAATTATATGCAATATTAAATAATTAGCAACTCATCCAGTTTCCCTTTAATGACCACTTTCAAATCACAAATAAATGTTTTATGTAACATATTGTATATTGAGAATTTATAAATAATAATTATTATGAAACAGAATTTATGACTTGTAGGATCAACAAATATGATTAGTAAAATCTATAATCTAATATTTGTTATATCCACCACTTATGACAATTTCAAATCATATGTAGTTGAGTTTCTTGATGAATATGAAGTATATATGTAAATTACTTAATGAATAAAAATGTTACTTTTACAAATAAGTTATCAAGTTTATAGTTGATTTTGGCAATTTGAAAATGAATAATAAGCATTCAAGGTTCATAAACAAAAAATTATTAAAATTGATCATGGTGTGAAATGAGATGAATTAGTAAACTGATTTAATAGCCACTAATTTTTTTATGACTAATAAGTTTTGCTTATTTGACTTTAACGTGTATATAGGTATTTGTGTCAATTTAAAAATATCTACTCCTTAAATTACATTATTTATAAATTTTTGATATAATAAATGGATATAAAAACACGATAAAGTAATTTTTTTTATCATGATGCTTGATTTTTCGGTTATGCCCTTAATATCAACCTCTTCACATGTACTCCCGTGCATGTTCAAGGGTATTTTTTTTTTTACTCAATTTAAAAATACTTTTTTTGCAACTTTATCATTCGGTATTTGATTCGAATTACATTCAATATATTTGCTTTATATTTCTTTCTCAAATCATATTTTTTTACAATTTATTTCACTTTGTTTCTCCTTCTCTTAGGTTTTGGGTATCATTTATTAGCTTTCTTTATATAAAAACACTCAATATAATAATTTGTCTTTGACTTTAATTTTCGTGAAAGAGAACTATGGATATTGCAAATTATTTTCTTTCTTAAATTATGCTGTATGAGACTATATCTATAATTTATTAGCAAAAATATTGTAACTATAATTTAAATATACATAATTATGGTTTTAACTAAAAATTATTTAAAATTATATTTAAATATGTAATTAAATATATGATTAATTTATAATACAATCAACACAATTTAATTTGTTTAGTCTTATATGCCTTCATTATTAATTAACGGGAAAATAGATTAGTTTAGTCAAAGTATAATACAATTTCTTTAAATAAGAAAAATATCTTTGAACATAAATTGTTATGTATTGTTTTGCATATAGTGTTGAAGAAATGAAAAATTATTCATCTTTCTATTTTAATTTTGTTTTGCGCAACTAGCTGATAAGTTAGCTACTAACTAATAAATTAACTGATAACTGATAATTGATAGCTTATAACTGATAACCGATAGCTGATAAGTTAACTAAAGTATTTCATAAAATTAGCGATTAAACTAATTGAAATTGTAAAATTACATAAAGGGATATATTAATAAAAATATGTATATAATTAAAATAATTTATATTTATCTAAAAATTAATTTATATTAATGTAATTAAAAAGTTTAAAATAAAAGTATAATTTTTAATATTTAATTAATTTTATTTTATAAACTTATATATTTATTTACTTATATAATTTTTATTTTATTATTTATTATAAAATTATAATTACTTAAAATATAATTAAATATATTTTTTAAAAATTACTTAAATTTATATTACAAAAGATATGAATTATAAATTAACAAAAAGAGTAAGGATAGATTTGAAAAGAATTTAAAAAAATAATAGCTTATAAGTTATAAGCTACTCTAAATAATTTATTAAATTAGAACTTATAAGTTACTGCAAGTAACTTATAAGTTAGTGCGAGAAATAACTCTAGAGACTACTTTATAACTTATGGATTAGGTCAATATAAGTTATAAGTTAACTTATTTGTTGTGTGAAATGGACCCTTTATCTATCATTTATTAAAAAAAATTAGATTAAAGATAAAATAAATTTAAACATGATAACATTCAATAAATTTTAATTTAGTAAATATTAATGAGTTCTATCTTTAAAATTAAAAGGTAAGTTCAGAGTGAACTTTTTATACTTTCAATTAAATTCAATTTTCTAAAGATTGTATTAATTTTATTTATTTTCTATTATTATTTAAGTGTTTTGCTATTTTCAATTCAATTATTATTTTTAATAGTGATATATATAAGTAATTTATATATTTAAACAAAATAATTACCCTTTAATTCCCATTTATTGGGTAGTTATTTAATCTAAAGTAAGTGAAAATTACTATATCTTCCTTTCACCCATTATATATATATATTATATTTGGTTTTATAGGAAACAAAGTGAAGTTTAAAACCCACTAATCCTCTTTATACTAACCTCTCCACACATAGTTTGGCGTGTATTCAAAAATTTTATTTGCTTAATTTAAAAATTAAAAATACTTTTTTTTATAAATTTTTATTTTTTATTGTATTTGAACTACATTTAATATATATGCTTTATATTTTTTTCTCAAATCATGATTTTAACAACTTTTTTTCACCTTGTTTCCTTCTTCTTTTTATTTTATATTTGAATAAAAAAGTTATAAGTAATTAAAATTGAGAATGTGGGTAGCCACCACCTTTTTAAGCCAAAAAAAGCTCCCAACCCTCATTTTATTCTAGCATCCAAACTCTAATTCTTTCTTTTCATTATCTCCTCTTCTTCTTCATCTCTTTCAAATTTTTCTTCAACCAAGCAATTAAGGAGGAATTTTTCATCAAATCTTATACAAAAATAAGGTAAAGTCTTCATTATGACAATAATATTAATTATTTTCTTTGAATTTGAGTAAATAATTCAAAAAGGAGAAAAATAAATCCTAACTTAAAATTTTTGAAAATTTTCAATGATTAGGGGTAAAAAACTTTAGATCTAACCTTTCAAATCTTTCTTTATACTAGGTGAGTAGTATTTTAACTCTATTTATAAGATTAATTAATTTTACTTGGTAAATGTTAAAGTTTAGATTTTTAAATAAATATATATTAAATTATATTAATATATGATTTATTATTTGGTTTCAAGGTTAAAAATGGCATAAATGATGTATCTTGAAAGTGTGCTTTAATATGGATTGGTATCGTGATAAATGTATTAGGATAATAATAGTTAAAAATCATGTGAATCCTATTGGAAACTAGGCTATAGTCAACTATGCCTTAAAATGTGCATGCATAATTGACTATCAAACAAAAAGTTACTCTCTAAATACTAATAGTCAACTATAAGTATCAGAGTTGCACTTTGCATTCCTATAATCAATTATATAATTGACTATGACCTTTCAGAGATGCTTTTAGGACTACTATACTAAAGTATATAATTGAATACCCATAAATTAACTTATGATACCATGATATACTAAAGTTCAAGATATATTCTAATACCTTTAATACTAAGTTAAGCTATTAGGTGATAATTAAGAATGAAATACATGATGTGAGGCCATGCAAGAAGGCATAATTATGTTATGACAACATGATATTGTGTTATGTATGTTTAAGTTTGAATGATAATGAATAAGTAATGTAAGTACGTTTGAAATATGATATGGTTGATGTATAATTTATGAATGACATTGTATCAGACGAGTTTGATGTGTGACTTGAAAGATAGAATGAGATGAGGGTCATGGACAATGTAATGAACTATTGAGTGATGAAATGGCATCTAAAGCCTATAAGAGGTTATCTGTAAGAGGTTGTCTTCATCAGGAGATAATGAAATGGTATTGGAAACCCATGTGAGATTATCTTCACCAAATGGTTATAGTCTCAAAAATCCACAATGTTGTCTTTGTTATACTTGAATTATGATGAGGTGATATGACGCAAATAATTTATATGCAAAAAGGATCCTCCCTTGTGAATTAGGTTAACACAAGAAGAAAAATAAATAAATAAATAGTCATTATACTTATGAATGTGATCCTATTTAGTATGAGTTTATTTCCATTTTCTTGCTATATAAGTCATCCATTGAGGAAACCATTCCTTTTTCCATAGTAAAGGTAAGAATGTGTTGATGTTAGTTACAACAGGTGATATTAAGGGATTTGTTATGTATTGTGAATATAAGTCTTATAATATGTCTTGGTTTGAATATTATTATTTACCACTTTTTAAATGTTAACTCGTTAAGTTTGAAGAAAACTCACTCTTCCCCTTTATTTATTTATCTTTTTTAGGATCTTCCCTCTTTAGGTGTTTAGTCACTGTCGAATAAGATAAAAGTTTGACTATTTAAGAACCATTTACTTCAAAGATAAGCATTGGGATAGTGTTTTATGAATGAGATTTATAAACATTATAAATTTATTTCCTTTTTTTCTTAAATTGTATTGTTTGAAGCTGTAACTTTTAAAATCAGTTCGTCATTGAATTGGACAGAACGCTAGTTCATTGATTCATTGGTTCAATTATTTTAACTTTAAAACTAATAATATATATTTAAAATAATAAAATATAAGTGATATAATAATATTTTATGTTAGAAATAATAAAAAATAAAAATTCAATTGATATGAAATTACAAAAATATTACTTCCTAATTATTGTAAAATTATAAAAAAATTATTTTTAAAAAATTAAAAATCAATCCAATCCACTAATTTTGATCAATTCCCACCGATTCATATGCATTTTTGGTTTAAATGTCTTAATTAGATAGGCTCACTAGCTAGTTTGATTTTCAAAATTATATTTGAAACCATATTTATAAATTTTTTTCACAAAATAGCTTTGACTCTAATTTAAATGTATGTAACTATGATTTTAGTTTAAAATTATTTTAAATTATAATTAAATATATGTTTAATTTATAATACAATTAATAAATTTTAAATTGTTTAATCAAGCAGGCTTTCATTATTAATTAATGGAAAAATAAAGTATTTTATTTAAAGCATACAATTTTTTTAAATGAGAAAATATCTTTAAATATATATATTGCTATACACACAATATTGAAGAAACTAAAAATTCTTTATCTTTTTATTTTATCTATAAAAAAAATTATTAGAATAAATATAGAATAAATTTAAATATTTTAATATTTAAAAATTTTTAATGCTGTAAATATTAATTAGTTCTATCTTTAGAATTAAGAGATAAGTTCAAAGTAATTAAATTCAATTTTCTAAATAATTTTATTTGTATTCTATTACTGCTTAAGTGACTTTATGTCAATTTAATTATTATTTTTAATTTGTAATAGTAATATATATATAAGTAATTTATATGTTGAAACAAGGCAACCATGCATTAGTTCTTATTTAGTAGGTAGTTATTTTATTTAATGTAAATGAAAATTACTGTATTATTCTTTTATTTATTAAATATATATATATTTTATTTGGCTCTGGAAAAGGAAAAGTGATGTCCGACTGATCCTCTTTATATATATATATAAAGACTTTTAAATAATATAAATATAATATGATATATTTTATTTTTATTATAGAATATTTTAAAGAAATTATGAAAAAATAAAGTAATATCAACAATTTATTACTTCATTTGTAGTAAGAATTGCTAGAACAATATTTAAAGAACTTAGTTGATATTAAGTTAAAAATATTTACTGGATACTAAAATTATATTTTCAAATAAAGTTATACTTTTTATAAAAATATTATTATATATTTAATTCTCTATAAAATTATGAAAATATTTTTTTTTATTTTTTTCTCATTCTTATTTCTTATTTTATCCTTTTCATTATATATTTATATAATTAAATTACTTATAATAAAATTTAGAATAATAAAAATATCTCATTTATTTTTAAAATTTTATTTTTATATATTAAATAATTTATTTTAACATATGAATAAATTATTGTATTTATTAAAAATTACTATTTTTTATTAAATAGTACGGGTTTAAAAACTAGTTCAAATTAATAATGGATTTAATTTGAATAAAATTTATTAAATAAATATTTATTGGTTTAAATAAGAGCCGTGAGTAGCTTTGCCGTCTCCACTCCTTATGCGGGTGCAGATAAGCCAGAGTTTTTCTACTAACGGGGCATGGGCCAGAGAAGCCACCTTGATTCCGCCCCGGCCATTGCCTCCCCTGGATCAAGACGCAATGTTGGTCTACCGGTCCTAGTCTTCCCCCGCGCCCTTTTTCAATCGTATGTTTCGCTCTCCACCACCTACCTACCACGATTCTATACCTGCATTTTCCTAATTTTCTTACCATACGACCATCTGATCAACATACCTACCCCCTGCAAAGCCCCCATAAAAGCTTATAGCTTTGTCTCTTTATCTCACTCGCACTCACTCCTTGTTGCGTTTCTTAACTCAAGCAAGCCGCAATGGAGTCCGGCAACGTGTTGGTAATTATTCTTACGCTCTATGAACGTTTTCTGACTGAATTTTCTTCAATTTTTTTCTTTTTTTTTGCTTCTGTTTAGTTGTTCGGAGAATGATGCGTGAGAGGAGGGCAGGAAAAAAATATGAACTTTATGAATTTGGAAGTTGATTTATCTGTTTATATGCTCTGAAAACTATTTTGCAATTTCTCCCTTTCCGTCTGTTTTGTATCTTATGTGTAACTCTACTTGGAGTCCTTTGCACATTTACTGTCCAAATCTTCTAGCGTGCCGCTGTTTGGTTTGGTAGGAAAAGCAAGGAAAATGGTGCAGATCGATAGAAACGCAATTTTTACTTTTCAGTTGGTAGTTGATTTATTTCTCAACTATTAGGAATCGCCTATTCTGCTGATGATATATTGTTAAGATACGAGATTCAATTTAAGAGACATTTCAGTATAAACGGTCTTGTCTTCAATTTCTTATCGGTGGTAAGTTTTTTCTAATTTTAAATTAAACTCAGCCCGATTGAGTTTAACTTAATTGCTTGCATTTTCCTGCTTGTTTCACTCTTCAAAACTCAGTTTAAAAATTTGATTCAGATGGTAGTATTACCCTTTTTTCCCCCCTTTGGAACTAACAATTAAGTTGTGATTTTCAGCTTTCATCTCCTTTTGGTCAAATGGATAAAGGGATAAGCAACAATGCAACGTTAATCTGTGTTCCCATTATTGGGAAGTCAGTTGACAAAATGAAGATTGATATGGATAAAGCGAAGACTCGTGGTGCTGACCTTGTCGAATTACGAGTAGACTATTTGACAAACTTCAACCCTTCTGAAGATCTCAGCATTTTGATAAAAGGGAGTCCATTGCCCACATTGATCACTTGCAGGTTTCTTGATGCTTTCACGCATTACTGCTCATGCTCTGTTTATTGAGTCTGATTTGTTGGTCAATATGGGCATTGAATATTTTTTTTGTCCCTATTTTGTTTTTGAGCAAATGGGAATTGGGGAATTTTTTTGGTCAATATAGGATATTGACTAAAGCATTTCACATGGTGGAACATTGAAACATACTTTATAGGAAATTGAGGATGAGAATAAAGTTGGCTTCATCTATGGCAATTTGATGAAGTGTCATTGCACTAGATGTTTTAAATGTTTGCACACCCAGGAATATTTTCTTTTATTTACAGTTTATGTATTAAATGTTAGATAATTACATTCTCTTGATTTAGTGTCAAGGCATCTTTTCTTTTCCTAAGGTAGAAGCAATTGTCCCCCTATTGGTGTTGAATATCTTCCACTTTCCAATAGTGACGTCTGCAATTAGCAATTCTGCTTTGACAATGGTAATATATAATATAGCAATGGGGATCAAATTTTAATTTGTAGTAATATGTATCAGTTTTGAGTTGTCAACCTTTGTGTGTGTAAACCGGTTGCAGAGACATGTAGCTCTGATAATGAATAAGATATCAGAGAAAGCACAATTGCTGTTTATTGCTTATTGTTAGAAGAAAAGAAAGATTTGTAAGTCCATAACCTCAATTGAGGTAGACGATGTCTATTCATATTAAAGTATAGGATTACAAAATATAATCCTATGGCTCATGTGTCTTAGCCTATAAGAAACTAATAGACTTTATTCGCCAACTTTCTTTTTCAAGTTGGAGTATAGATATCAAACATGTCCAATTTGTTATAAATATCATCAACCCATTTTTTAGGAAGAGTTTTAGTAAACAAATTAGCAAGCTGTTCTTCAATTCTTTTATATCTAAAATCTATAACACCTTCCTGAAGTTTTTGTTTAACAAAGTGACAATTAGCCTTTATATGTTTAGTTTGTTCATGAAATATTGGGTTCGTGGTAATATGACTCTAGATGAAGTAATCTTGAGTTGATCAAGATAAGAAAGCCACACAAGCTCAGCCGTAATATAAGTCATGACTTGATATTCAGAATTTGCATTAGATATGAGATATCACTGTTTGTTTCTTACTTTTTGAAGATACAAGATTTCCGCAAACAAACATATAATATCTTGAAATAGACCTTTTATTCATAGGATATCCTATCCAATTAGCATTAGAAAAGCCTTTAATTCTACAATGACCACAATCTTAATATAATATTCCATGCCTAGGTGCCTTTTTCAAATATTTTAAGATATATATAGTTGCATCTCAATGAGAAGTTCTTGGAGAATTCATAAATTGACTTATTACACTAACTGAAATAACAATGTTAGGTCCTGTAATAGTAAGATAGTTCAATTTGCTCACTAACCTTCTGTAACATTTCAAATCTTCTAATAATTCTCCTTCTTCCAATCTAAGCTAGACATTTAGAATCATAGAGATGTCATATGATTTTGAACTAAGCAAACCAGTTTGCTTCAAAAGGTATAGAATATATTCCTTCTGTGAAATAAAAATTTCCTTCTTAATTCGAACAATTTCAACACGTATGAAATAATGAAATTGTCCTAAGTCCTTAGTCTGAAACTTTGATTGAAGAAAATTTTTTAATTCTAAAATTCTCACTTGATCACTGTTAGTAATCATAATGTCATCAACATAAATAGTAAAAAGAATACAGTCAGATTTAGAATGTTTGTAAAATATAGAATGGTTATGACTATTCTTTTTCATACAAAACTTTGTTATAACATCTTTGAATTTGTCAAATTAAACTCAAGGAGATTACTTTAAATCATATAAAGACCTTCCTAGTTGACTCACTTTTCCTTTCTCCCTCTGAGCAACATAATCAGGAGATTGCTCCATATAAACTTTTTCATGTAAATTACCATGGAAAAATGCATTTTTAACAGCAAGTTGGTGAAGAGGTTAGTGTTAAGAGGCAACCAGAAAAAGAAATAGACAAATAGGTATTATTTTAGTAACAGGAGAAAAAGTTTCAAAGTAATCAATTGTACATAACTCTTAGCCATTAATCAAGCTTTCAGTCGAGCAATAGGATTATCTGGGTTGACTTTAATTGTGCATAACCACTTGCTCCCAGTAAACTTTTTACCACTTAGCAAGGATATAAGTTCCCAAGTATTGTGATCCTCAAGAGCTTTCATCTCTTCATTCATAGTAGCATGCCACCCATCATAAGAAAAAGCCTTTAAAATAGTTCTAGAAATAGTAATAGGATCCAAGAAAGTAATAAAAGACTAGAAATACATAGGTAAGAGAGAAAATGATACAAAATTAGAAATAGAATGAGATGTAGGAAGGCTACCTTTCTAGGTGCAAATACGAGTACCTTTGCAGGAGGCAAAAGGAATATCAAGATCAGAAGGTGAAGGAGCTAGATGTTTTAAGGAACAAATTCTTGGTGGAAGAGATGATGATGATGGCTATGCAGCAATTGGTGTGACACTAACGGTGGTGTTGTTATTGTAGAGACTTATTTTCTGTAAGAATAAATAAATTTAATAAAAGGAAGGCGCTATTGTTGGGAAGTGGAGTTTTGAGAAGTAGTAGTATACATAAAGAAATAATTGTTAACAAATTTAGACTTAGGAAAGGGATCAATAATTGTTAAAGAATCAAAGAAAGGAACTAATTTAAAAAATATAACATCAAAAGATACAAAATAATATCTCAGATTAAGAGAATAACAATAATAACTTTTTGAGTAGAAGAATACCCAAGAAAAGCATACTTTAGAGATTGAGGATCTAGTTTATAAACTTGTGACCAATAATTATGAACAAAACAAATGCAACGAAAGATGTATGAAATAAGATGAAATAATGGTTGAGAAGGAAATAAGAGAGAATAAGGTACCTCACCATTAAGAATTGAAGAAGGCATTTTATTGATTAAAAAAAAATTATAGAAATAGCATTTGTCTAAAATACCTTAAAGGCTTTCATTTGAAATAGAAGTGCATGGAAACCTTCATTAAATGATAATTTTTATTCGGTTATCCTATTTTATTGTGGGGTAATTGCACTAGAAGATTAATGTATAATACTATGCCTAGATAGATATAAAGAGAATTGGGTAGAAAAAAATTCTTTAGCATTATCACTGCACAAATTTTTTATTGAAGTGTGAAAGTGATTCATAATTTCAACATCAAAGGCATAAAAAAAATATCAAACGTTGTTTTTTCATTGAGTACAATTAGATAGTTCTTGAATAATCGTTAACAAATGTAATAAAATAACGATAACCAAGTTTGGATACAACTGGACAAGGATCAAATATCAGAATGCACTGACTCAAAAGGGGATACAATTTGTTTATCGACTCTAGGAACATAATACTGACAATGTTATTTGATAAATTGACACAACTCACAATTAAAATTTGAAATAGAACTTAAATAAGGACATAATTTCTTCAAGGATGACCCAACCAATAATGTAATTGGTATGGAGTAATGGTGGTTGTAGTAGCAAGGAGTGGAGGACCAAGTTGAGGAAAATCACTATCAAGCACATACAATTCACCAAATTTGTGTTCTTTATTAAAAATCTTTTTCGTCAAACAATCTTGAAAAATACAATAATCAGAAAAGAAGAAAACACCATAGTTATAAGTATAGATAATTTGGCTAATTGAAAGTAAGTTAAATGAAAATTTAGGAAGACACAAAACATTAATTAAAGAAATATCAAAGGCAACATTGGTTGTACCACTCCTAACAACAGAAGCAATTAACCTATTAGTTAAAGTGATAGCAAAAGATAAGGATGTAAAAGAAGAAAAGATATTTGTGTCTCTCAACAAATGATTAATGGCTCCAGAATTAATTATCCATCTGGACTTGGAATGAAAAAGATAAGCAATAGGATTACTTATTTGAATCAAAATAGTAGTAGACTGAGTGAAGGCAGGCTATTATAGGATTAGTGATTGTTGTGAAAGGTAGAGTTAAATCAAATGATTATATTCATTTTAAGTCAAAATTATGTGCTTAGATTTTGGTGTACAAGTATTAGAAGTAGTATGTGCAAATCGAGATGGTAGTATATCTCATCTAACTAACTTAGGACAAGTTTTCTTTACATAACCTGGTTCTTTATAATAAAAACTATTAATTAAAGGAGAATTTGTAATGTCATATCTTCAATCAAGTTAAGCAATCACTAATAGGGTACATGTCATAAGATATAAGCAATGTGGGCATAATATTACTTATCTACTAATATTTCCTTTTAAGCTGGGTTATAAATATCAATCATGCTCATTTTATTACAAATTTAATCAACTCATTTGCGTAAGAGAGTTTTAGTAAATGGATCAACCAATTATTCCCTAGTTCTAATTTGTCTAAAACTAATGACCTATTTTTGTAATTTCTTCTTAATAAAATGACAGTTAACCTTTATTACTTTAGTTCATTCATGAAAAATCATGTTTAAAGCAATATAATTGGTAGCTCGATTGTCACGTTACAATTATATAATTCCAAGTTTTGATGTCAAGTTACTGAAATAAGTGAGCAACTCATATAAGTTAAGATGTAGTATGAGTCATAACTCGATATTCAAACTTTGCATTGGAGTAAGATATAATCGTTTGTTTCTTACTTGTTCATGATATAAGATTTCCACCAACAAACACATAATACTTAGAAATAAATCTTCGATCTATAGAACATTCTACCTAATTTGTACCAGATAAGACCTTTACTTTGTAATGATCATAATTTTTATATAAAACCCCTCAACCAGATGCCTTCTTCAAGTATGTCAAAATGTGTGTGAAAGCATCCCAATAAGAGGTCCTCGGGGAGTTTATAAATTGACTAATCACACTTATTATAAAGGCCATATTAGGTCTAGTTATAGTGAAATAGTTTAATTTTCCTACCAATTTCTTGTACCGCTCGGGATCTTCAAGCAATTCTCTATCCTCTAAGTTAAGCTTAATATTTATAATCATAAGAATTTCACATAATTTAGCACCAATCATTCCTGTTTCATTCAAGAGGTCAAGCATATATTTCTTCAAGACTAGAAAATCCCTTTCCTTCCCCGAACAATATCAATGCCTAAAAAATATCAAAGTGCTTCTAGGTATTTAGTTTAGAATTTAGTTTGAAAAAAAGTTTTTAATTATGAAATGTCTAGTTTGTCACTCCTTATACTTACAATATCATCAACATGTATAGCCAAAAGAATATATCCTAAATCAGATTGCTTGTAGAACATAGAATGATCATAATCATTTTTTTTCATTTTGAATTCTATCACCCTTTCACCGAACCTCCCAAATCAAGCTCAAGGAGATTTTTTTCAACTTATATAATGATTTCTTCAAACATAGTACCTTTCCACACTCTCATTGAGCAATAAACCTAGATGGTTGCTCCATAAATACCTCATCATGCAAATCTTCATGTAAGAAGGCATTTTTAACATCCAACTAATGAAGAAATCAGTTGTAAGTAGCAATTAGAGAGATAAGCAATTGAACTAAAGTAATTTTGGCCATGGGGGAGAATGTCTCTAAGTAATGAACGCTATAGGTTTGCGCATATCCTTTGACTACTAAACGCATTTTTAAATGAGCAATGGAACCATCCGAATTCACTTTCACAACAAATACCCATTTGTAACCAATAAACTATTTACCATCAAGTGATGGTACAACATTCCATATCTGATTTGCTTCAAAAGTTGTCATTTCTTTCTCCATAATATCACACCCCTCATCGTGGGAAAGAGCCTCGGAATATGACTTAAGAATAGTAACAGTATCTAAGGAAGCAATAAATGATCAGGAAGTAGGTAAAGAAAAATAAGACACATAGGTAGAAATGGAATAAGTATTACTAGAGTTACCTTTTCAAGTACAAGTATGGGTACTTTTTTGGTGAACAATAGATAGATCCAAATTAGAAGATGTAGAAGAAGGATATGATGAGGAAGGAGCAATAGAGGAGATGAAGCTAGTAGATCATTTGAAATGGAGTCTAGATCGGATGTTTGTGTTTTGTCTGGTGGAGGAGTTGTTGGCAATACTTGCACTCTAAGAGAATAAACATATTTAATGGCAGGTTGAATTCAATTTTGTTTTGGAGGAACTTGTAAGTTTTGTGAAGGAGAAGGCACAAGGAAGTATTTATCAATAGTTTTTGAATCTAGCAAGGTGGAGGAAGATGGACAAGGCCCAAAAAACGAGGTAAATTAAAAAAAATAATATCAAAAGATACAAAATAATGATTTAACTTAGGAGAAAAATATCTATACCCTTTTTTAGTACAAAAATATCCAAGAAAAATACACTTCAAATACCAAAGATCCAATGTGGATACTCGAAGACAATTATCACATATGCAGCCAAAAATATATGGGAGGAATAGGAAATAAGGACTTAGCGGAAAACAAGGTTAAAAAAAAGTACCTATCCATAAAGAATTGAAGAAGGTCTGCAATTTATTAGAAAACAAGCTGTAAAAAATGCATCTGCCTAACAAAAAATTCAAGAACCTTCATTTGAAATAAAAGAGCACGGAAAACTTCTATTAAATGTTGATTCTTCCATTCAGCTACTCCATTTTATTGTGGAGTAATTGTACAGAAAGACTGATGAATTACATCATGCTGTGATAAATAAGTTAAAAACTACGTAGAAAAAAATATTCTCTAACATTATCACTTCGGAAATTGCGAATAGTTGTATGGAACTAATTTGTAACTTCAACATGAAAGGTACAAAGAATATTAAACAACTCTAAACGTTTTTTTATTAAATAAAGTCAAGCCATTTTTGAATAATCATCTACAAAAGATACAAAATAACAAAAATCATATTTTGAAATAACTGGGCAAGGCCCCCAGATATCCAAATTTACTAATTTAAATAGGGATGAAACCTCTTTATGAATTCTATTGAAACACAATAATCATGAAAGAAGAAAATACCACAATTACAAGCATGTGTAAATTGGTTGACTGAAAATAAATTAAATAGAAAGTTTGGGGGACATAAAACATTAGAAAAGAGAAATATTAGAAGTGATATTAACCATATCACTCTCAACAATAGAAGCACTAGATCCATTAGTTAAAGTAACATGAGAAGGATGAGAAATATTAAAGAAAGACAAAATACCTATTTGATTTGTCATATAATCAGGGCCCTAGAATCAATGACCCATCTAGAATCAGAATTGGAAAGGCATGCAGTGATATTACATGTTTAAACTGCTATGGTAGTGGGTTAAGTAGGTGGCAACTGTAAGGAGAATTTCAATTGCAAATACTTAACATATTCATTGTTAAACAACAATTTACCATTATTTTTTTATTCTTGTGTCATATGTGCAAACTTGGATAACTATGTATTCTTTCCCGCTAATTTTAGGTAGAATTTTTTAATGTGTCCTTGTTTTGAAAGCAATAATAGATTAAAACGAAATCTCCTTTTCTTCCTCCTCACTATAGTTACCTCTTACTCTTTCTCTTCCCCTATCATCTCTAGTATTACCACATTCACCTCAAGTGCTCGAGCCAACTAATGTGACTAACTTATTCACATTTGAAAATGGAGAAGAGGAAGAGATATCTTTGGATGCGCACATTTGAACTGCCATGCACCTTTGCATGCAGGCGTTAATCACCGCTACATATGTGCGCATGTGATGTCACACGCTGCCTCCCTTAGATTGCCTTGTTGTGATCTATCACCTGATGTATCCAGATCCTTCTTCCAGTGACCAAACTGCTTTGATGATGCCAGACAGCACTGCTGCACTATATTACCGTTGTACACTGCCACCAAATAGTACTTCTAAGGTCTGGGCTTCCACCAATACATGGCCTTAATTACTGCCAACCCCGTTGTGATCTTAATCACACATAAAAAAATAAAAAAGAAAGAAAAGGAGAAAGAGAGGGAAAGTTTTTTTTTTTTAATTGGAGTGGGAGAAAGATACCTAAATGGCTCTAGATACCATGTTAATTAAAAGAAAATTTTTAATGCCATGTTTTTAATTAAGTTAGGCAGTCCCGTATGTAATATAATACAGGATATATGTTGTTAGATACAAGCGATATGAGATATAATGTTACTTATCTACTAACAAAAGCAAATAATACTATTGGGTGGATTATGAAGTCTATCTCTACCTCCTCTACTACCATTACGATCCTCTTGAGTATTAGAACTGATTAAAGTAGAGGAGTCAACTAGAGAAGTAGACGGGAAAGTTGATGGTAGCTCTTGGGCTACTTGAAGAACGTGAAAAAAAAAAACTATCGAGTTGACTACTTAAAACTAGATAAGATAGGCTGGAGAATAGGATTGAGCTCAGTACGTAAACTTATAAGAAAAGATAAAGCAACTAATTGTACTCATTGGGTACACATTGCCTTAACATTTTCATTAATGAGAAGAAAGTTGTCTCATTGTTCATAATATTGTTCCACTTAGTATAAATTTGAAACACAGTCTTCCCTTGCACATTTTACTGAGAGAAAGCTACACATAAGTCATAAATGCAACTTGAATTATCTTTACCTTAAAAAAAAAATTAAGGAATATCCACAAATCTTTAGCAGTCTTACAATATACACAATTATTTTCTACATCCTTCTCCAAAGTATTGCTTATTAGAACAATTAGTTACTAGTCCTCCATAATCTATTGAGTTTTTGTATTGTCAATAGGTGGATCATTAGTTAGGTGATCAAATTGGTCAATACTCTCAAAGAAATATTCAACAGATTTTTTCCATGCAAGATATTTATGTCCATTAGCATCAAGTTTTCGACCAATAATCTTTACAGTAGTAAGAATTAAATAAAAAAAGAGGAATTTGAAATCATTATTTTGGACATTTTTCTCACCCAAATTAGAACTTGGTTTATTTGTTCGTCATTATAGCAACAAGTTAACTGGACAACAGCAACAAAAAAATCAAACAAATTCAAAAAAAAAAAAAAACCACAACTAGAGTGCTTGAATTACCAATTCAATCATGCAGGGAGGTGTGATTCACAAGGATGAGGATGTAGGAGGAGGCACGTCGCCAAAGGGTGCTTCATGTGCTGTCACGCAGTGGCAAGAAGTTCTGTGCGTGGTGCTCATGTGCAACTTGACAATGAGTGCATGTTGCTCATGCACCACCCAGAGGTGTTTGCTGGCCATCAATCTTCATTCCAAGCTACCTAGTTCTCAAAATGGACCACTCGTTGTCTATTAACCTCTTCAAACAAATATGCTAACACTATTCATTGTGCAATCAGCAATCCTATGCTTAGTAATAGCAACTATAGAGACCTGGGTTCTCTTATATTTCTTCCAAATACGTGACTCTAAGTCACTATCAAATTTTCTATGACCTAGTCATATATAAAGGGAAAAAAAGAAAAACAAAAAAGAAGAAAAGAGGGTGGGAGGAAAAAAAAGGTGTTTGCTAGCTTTAGAGATTTGTTTAGATTCTACAGTTTTATTTCAATTGGCTCTAGATACCATGTTAGAAGAAAAGAAAGATTTGTGAGGCCATAACCTTAATTAAAGAAAGTAATGTTTATTTATAATAAAATATAGGGTTACAAGAGATAAATCCATAGCCCAAATGTCTTAGCTTATAAGGAACTAATAGACTTTATTTACTAACACTTATTCTTCTCTATATTTTTTTCATATTTCTATAATTGAGAAAATTTTGGCTTCCCTTTCTCCTATGCATAAGTTAGTTGTTCATTTTAAATGATATTCATTGTGGTGTTGATGGCTAAAATGATATTTCATTATATGGTATTGTTGGCTAAGTTGTGAGATTCTCATACATTTGACCTCCCTTCTCTTCTCTTCTCTTCTCTTATCTTTTTCCCCCCTTTTTTGATAGGCCAAAGTGGGAAGGTGGTGGCTATGATGGTGATGAAAATAAACGACTGGATGCCCTGCGTTTAGCCATTGAGTTGGGAGCTGATTACATCGATGTTGAACTTAAGGTTATTATCTTCCTGGTTATATAGCAAATCCATTTCATTAATGACTTCTTTATCATATAAATACTAACAATATATTACCCAGTAACATAAATCTTAGTTCAGAGAAGGTAGTGCTGTCTTTTGAAATGCACCGATACATGATGGGTTCAGTTCAGCTCAGAATTCTATTTTTGATATGCTAGGGTTTTCTGCATGCTATAGTTTGGTCAATTGTGCAAATTTGCGCTCTGGACCATATGGCTACAAAAGACTCACTCACATATTGTATCTGTATATGTTCCATCTATGATGTGCCAATTGAACCCAAAAGCTTACATTCTTAAGGAACTGCCCATTATTTATTATTATCTCTAACACATTCTATTCTATTCCTCACATGTTATGGTTGTGATTACAGTTTTCTTGCCATATGAATCAGATGTCACTTATCAGGATACTTTGAAAAATCTATATTCCATAGATGCTTCTTAATTCTTTTTGTCTCACTTTCAAATTTAAACTTCAGCTTTGAAAAACTGTTGAGCAATGTGTACAAGTATAATATATTCTCATTTGATTTTTCCCTTCTATTTCACAAACTTAGATACTTATATTATTTGGTAACCTAATGCCTGAGAATTTCTATTCTGTGCCACACTCCAAAGGCTGCTGACCGGTTCTTTGACTCCATACGTGGGAAGACACTCAACAGAACTAAGATCATAGTATCATCCCACAACTATCAGTGTACTCCATCAGTGGAAGATCTTGGCAAGCTTGTTGCAAGCATACAATCAACTGGAGCTGACATAGTGAAGATTGCTACAACTGCTGTGGACATCACTGATGTGGCACGCATGTTTCAGATAACTGTTCATTCCCAAGTAAGTGTTTGTATTTAGCATGTTGGTCTGTCTTAATCCCCCCCCCCTTCAAAATCACACATATGAACTTGTTGCACAATGCTAATATATCATGCCATTGAGGGAATGGAGGCCCAGAAATTTATGTGACATATTTTAGAAGATCAGTTTTTGCAAATCACTCTGGTGGAGAAGAGTTTAGGCCAATTTATGAGTCCAAATATCCTTTTTCTTTTCTTTCATATATGTAATTGTCTAACGAGGGGCAGGGGAGCGGATTAAATTGGTGTAGTATAAAGATATATTCAAAAGATAGTTAGGCTTGGTCTTACACTGAATTTCTTGTGGTCGATGGATTGTTCAATCAGGGAAGGTTTTAGATAAAATTGTTATCAAGGTGCAGCTTTGAAGAAAATGAATCCAACAGAACTTCAGCCATGAACGTTAATTAAGTCTAATGCAGGCCTTTTCAATTCTAAAAGCATTTGGTGGTCAGTTCTAATCTTACCAGCCAATTGCATAATATGGTGCTTAAAACTGTCATTCAACTTCGACTCTGTGAAGATTTGACATAACAGGAGGTGGTAACAACTCTATTTGATGCTCTCAAAGGCATAGTTATTTACAGTTGATGGCATACAGTGGTTATGAGGGCTCTTGGCACTACGGTGCATTGGCATGGTGTTGCGCATGGAAATTTCATTTATGGCGCATTATAAATTATAACATTTTATATATTTCAAATAGAATACTAAATTAAGAATATAGCAATAAAATATTAAATTCTAGTATAAAATACAATATAACGTTGAAATTAAGCCAAACAACATGCAATTATAAAGTGACAAGGTCTACATGAAAATTAAGTTCATAAAGCAAGAAATAACATAGCATTTAAAATAAATCTAAGTGATCATGTAGTTTGTAAATGAAACATCAAACGTAAAATATCTAAGGACTAGGAGATTCTTTTTCATCTTCCTCATCAAGATATGCTTCATCCAAACTAGGATCATCTTTCAATCCCTTAGTGTCCTCCTTTTCTTCACTTGTTTCCCTCAATTTAGCCTCTTCCTCCTCTTGAATTATATGCATCATAACTGTCTTTTTCCCTTTTGTCACTCTTGGAGTTTGAGTGGTCTGAGTGGAAGTGGATGCTTTAGAAGTACGAGCAAGTTCTTCAACTCCAAAAGCTAAAGTTACACCACTCCAAGTCAAATCATCATATTCAAATATAAGATCATTTGCTGCACTCATCCAATTTGCCAAGCATCTATTCATTGCAATCATCAATTTCTTTCAGTGAGATTGGATCAATGAAATCACATTCATTGACATAAATCAAGTCATTTAATTTTGATTGAACAAGCCTATTCCTTCTTTTTTTATGGAGATTTTCAAACACACTCCAATTTCTTTCATAATCAGAAGCATTACAACTAAGGTTAAGAACTTTAATAGCTAGTAGCCTTAAATTAGGAGTTAAATGAACATTAGTAGCCCACCAATTAGTCAATACCCTTAATTTTTTATTTCTAATGGCCAAATGAATCCCAAGAGTACCTAAAGCATCTTTATATTTTGATAACTCCTTAGAAATTTTATTTTGAATTGCAATATGAGGAATCTATCTTTGGATGCAATGAAATAAATCAAGATTTATCTTTTCATCATTATTAATGTTAGGATTGTCATCAAAGGACTTGGGTTCAAAAGGTATCCAACAACATGCAAAGGTTGGTCGAGCTGCATTTCTCATCTCCTATTAGTAATTTTGAAAATCTCCTTATATCTGTCTTCATTGTTATAAAAAGCCTTGGCAATGGCTTCTTTTGCTCTATCCATAACTTAATAGATGCATCCCATTGGGTGTTTACTCTTACCATTAGCCAACCCAAGTACTTTAACTATAGGAGCATCCACTTTAAGAGAATAATGAACATTGTTCCAAAATGAAGTATTTTGTACAATTAGAGTTGCTCTTTTGCCTCCTTCTTACTTTGCCCATTTGCTATTGTTCCACTTATTAGAACCAAACATCTTCCTCAAATTGCCTTATTGGTTGTGCAAACTAGAGAGTGTAATCAAAGCAATAGCAAATTTGATTTTTGTTGGCCTAAGTAATTCTATCTCTTTGATGAATTTCCTCATCATGTTCAACACCCCAATATGGCTATAAATGTAACCGCTAGCCACCGCCTTTTTCAATCTTGAAGCAAGTGGAATCTTTCGTATGTTTTTTAAAATCAAGTCCAAATGAGTGGCACATAAAGTCTAATACAAATTTGAATAAATTACTTCCAACAATATTCCTATTAAAGATAAAGTAGGAAAGTAAGTTAAAACCTAATAGCTTGGTTAAAGAAAGAAAAAGTTATTCAAAAAGATGAGAATAAAATTTTTAGTAGCATAAATATTATTTAAAGCATTATCGGTAATAACTTGATTAACATTGGATGGTTCAATCTTTTTGATAAATTTATCATGCAACTCAAATATCTTTGCTCCACTCTTTATTTAAGATGAAGCATTAATAAATTCAATGATGATAGAGCCTTTTGGACTACTCACTAAGGAATTGGTCAATGTTCTCCACCTTTTATTTGTCCAACCATCTACCATGATAGAACATCCTTTCTTTTGCCCATTCCTCCTTACAGTCTTTCAACAATAAATTTGTATGCTCCATGGTAGGTTGGTAGTATTGTGCCAAGATCATGGTGTCCAACACTCTAAATGAAAGTTGCAAAGCTATCCTAATTGACAACATTAAAAAGGAATTCTTGCATCATACATCCATCTTGCAAACAGTTGACAAGCTTCATGGTAGGTTGGCGGTATCGTGCCAAGATCACATTGTCCAACACTCTAAATGAAAGTTGCAAAGCTATCCTAATTGACAACATTAAAAAGGAATTCTTGCATCATACATCCATTTTGTAAACAGTTGACAAGCTTCCTCTCTTTCCTTCTTCTTGTATACATGAACCATTGTTGTTTGTCTTGAACTTGATTCTCTCCTTTGCTGCACAACCTTTTCTAGATTTGGAGTGAAGTAAGAATCTATCACCTCCTTTGAGTTTGAAATAGGTGCTTTACTGCTTACTCTTTGAGAGCTTGTAGCTTATGCAATGCTTGAACTTGTAGACACCTTCCTTTTAGTACCATTGCTGCCTACAGTTGGAATTGGTTCTCCTCTCCCTCATCTTCTCTTACATCAACATCCTCATAATCAAGGAAACGGCTGGTCAAATTCCTTCAATCTTTCAATGACTTTTTCTCATCAGCAAGGTTCCTAATCTCCTCCCTCACATATTTTGGGCAACTTTAGCATGTTGTTCTATTCCTATAACTTCTAGCTAGGTGCTGTTTGGCTCTTGCAAATACTTAGTATATTCACTATCAAACAATAATTTACCATTATTTTAAGATTCTTGTGCCATATATGCAAACCTGGATAGCTGTGTATTTTTTCCCACCAATTTCGGGTAGAATTTCTTAACGTGTCCTTGTTTTGACAGTAATAATATATCAAAACCGAATCTCCTCCTCTTCCTTCTTCACTAGAGTTACCTCACCCTCTTTCTCTTCCTCTTCCCCTACTTTGAAGAAGCTCTTCTGGACATGGTTGATTCCCTCTCTAATTGCATCCTATTTTGAGCATCCACCTCACGAAACACATTGTGAAAGAACACATGGTCTTGAGTGGAGATCTTTAGCCCATTAACATATCTAGCAACCTCTTGGGAATTAGTTTGTTGCAAGTTGTTGTGTGCCTATAGCCGTAGAAACTCTCTTGTATAATCATCCACAGACCTCGATTTTGGTGTTTCTGAAATGGGATCTACTCTGCCCATGGGAAGAAATCAACCTATTAGAAACTGGCATGTCTTCTTCCAACTTCAAACCAACGCCTTCCCTTGTCAATTCCTAGCCGCAAGAATGTCATCACTCCAAGCTGCAGCAACTCCTTTGAGTTTATAAGCTACAACCTTAACTTGCCTCTCTTCCTATACTTTCATGGCTTCAAAGAAACTCTCTGCTTCCCATAGCTGGTTTAGAAATTCTTCAATATGAAGGTGCCATTAAAAGTAGGAAGCTCAATTCTAAGCCTCTAACTGTCAAAGCCCTGATTTTGTCCTGTTTTCTCAAGCCACAACATTGGAAAATGAATTTCTTCATCAGAACCATCATCATAAGCTGGTTGCTGATGTTGGTGGTCCATGTACGGTATCTGTTCCATGTAGCACAGCTTGTTGAAGAACAGGTTCTGGTTCTTTATATGGTGGTTGTTGGTTGTGAAAGTTTTGGTTCCACCCACTGGTTGCATGATAGGCTCTACTTGTTGTTGTCACAGTTATGCATATATTGGTGTTGAAAATTGGGTTTTATTGCTAGCTTCTCAACTGTTACGGTAGGTCTTGCAAGTCTTGTTAAGTGCTGACACAATGGAACGTGGCAAAAACTCTATGTTGCTTTTAAAGAAAAGAGATACTTGAAAGAAAATGTTATTGCTATGAACATCTGATTTGTCAACAGGCTGAATTTTATATATATATATATATATATATATATATATAATGCTGTAAAATGTTTACTGTTAGGAATAGGAAAAAACTTCTAACAAACTAACGAAACAGTAACATAGAAGACTCCTAAATAAACTAAAAAACGAACTATATGAAAATATATTTAATAGTACAGAAACTAATCAAACTAGGAATCCTATATTATGGGTGACACTAGAATCCTATTAACCATAGGACTCTTGTCCTACATCACAATCCAAGTAATACTTATCTTGGTCTGTTCATATTGACTGGCATTTAAAATAGTTATTTTACCTTTCTGATAAAGAATTCTTACATAATTAGTGTTGAAATTCAGGTACCAATTATTGGACTCGTTATGGGTGAAAAGGGAGTAATTTCACGTATACTTTGTCCAAAATTTGGTGGGTATCTCACTTTTGGTGCCATTGAGCCAGGAGTAGTTTCAGCTCCCGGTCAGCCAACAGTTGAGGATCTCTTGCATCGATACAATTTCAGACAACTGGGACCTGATACAAAAGTTTTTGGGCTTATTGGAAATCCAGTCGGCCACAGCAAATCATATATATTGTACAATGGAGCATTCAAGTCAGTTGGTTTCAATGGAGTTTTTGTACTTCTATTGGTGGATGACATTGCCAAATTTCTGCAGACTTACTCATCAGGAGATTTTCATGCATTCAGGTTCCAAATCATAGCAAAGATTGGTGAATTTAATTTTTTTTGTTCACATATCTAATATAATTGCACCATGGTTAATTTTTGGATTCTGTTCTCCTGCTAGTCAACATTCAAGGGTTTTGCTTTATAGCACTATAGCAGATATAGGGTATTTGTCTTGTGCTTTTTCTTTTTTGGCTTAAGTTTATCAATACTTGTTCTTCCAACTGTTTAGTATTCTAAGCCATACTTTCCTAACTTGAAAGGGTTGTCATGGTGATTCAAAGGCACCAGCTATCATATTCCAAATACAATCTCAATGCAGAACCTTCTTAGGCATTTGCATAAAGATATATAATAGCTAATTTGACAAAGATTAGAATGCTTGAGCTTTGTTGTTCATTAGCTTACATTAATTGATAATTGCTTAAAATCTGAGCATTTGATTCCTTAACATTTCTGGTCTATTGGACATCAGAGTAGTTGGGTTGTACATCTTGTATAATCTTTTTGGCATGCTATTCAGCTTTATCTGCACTATTATTAAGTTTGAGGAGTATGGATTTTATTGAAGTCTAAATTTCTGATTATAAACCCTTCCCTTCAGTTCCAGCACATGGAAGTAAGAAAATTTCAGTAGTTTTGATATTTTATCTTGTGTTATATTGACACAATGTAATCCTAGCTTTGATTCCCAAGGAAACCTTGGTATAGTAATTGGTTTGTCTGCTACTTTATGAATATCATAGAACTTTTGGACTTGTGAAACTACCATCATTTTCCTCCCTGCAGTCTTTTCTTTCTTGTTTTCCCATAGCCTTTTCTAAGTTTTGGTCTGCCGTATGTCATTCCCATGTCGACTATCTTTGTGTTTTGATAGTTAAAACATATAAATAACCAACCTGATTTGATCTTAATAATATTTGTTATAGTGCTACCATTCCTTACAAGGAGGAGGCAGTCAAGTTCTGTGATGAGGTTGATCCAGTGGCTAAGGTATTTGATTGTCAATTCATATTACAATGTGTTTTGGCAATTTTGGATCAATAACTTGGCATAGAATTCTATAGGTGTTCATATTATTGATTTCTTTACCTTGTTATGAGTGCAGTCAATAGGAGCTGTGAATTGCATTATAAGATCAACTGATGGGAGGTTACATGGATATAATACAGATTACTTTGGTGCTATTTCTGCCATTGAGGATGGTCTACGAGGTTTTATCACATTTCATTGGCTAAGCATTTTATATTATCACTGTTGTTTGTAAATATTTTCATGCTGAGGAGATATATTAACTTCTTGGCAGGTAAATATGACAATGGCAGCATAATTGGTTCACCATTAGCTGGTAGACTGCTTGTTGTTATTGGAGCTGGTGGTGCTGGAAAGGCAGTTGCATATGGTGCGAAAGAGAAAGGAGCAAGAGTTGTAATTGCAAACCGCACTTATGGTAAGCTTCCTGAGTCGCATTTTCCCGCACCTAGGGTAGGAAGGAGGATTACAATAACTGTTTAGCTTTTCCTGCAGACATGGCATTATTAGCTACCTTTATTTCTTATCCAATTTAATTTTGAATGATGTATTATTTCTGTATAGATCGGGCTGGGAACTTTCTAACCTAAGACTTGGGTTGAGCAGAATTTGTTCATCCGTTCCTATCCATCCACTCTTAACCAATATTTGGGTTAAATAGAGTTCTAAAATTTGATATGTTAAGAATGAATGACATTTAAAAGAAAAAATCAGTTAAGAATGGATATGCTTTAAGAAACTCTTAACCTCTATTAGCCATACTTAACTGATAACATTAAAATTTTCCAAAAAATAAATATTTTATGAAAAATATAATTTTTATTGATCTAAACTTTATCCTAAGTAAGTAGTTCTCTTTTTTATCCTTTTATTCTATTGAGATATTATATAAGTTGTTTTCTTTTATTTTCTTAAATGTCATTCTTATTAGAAAAAAATTGTTATTCTATTCAAATATTGACTTTTGAAAATAACTAGAGCAAAAAATTATTATTTTGGCATAAAATTTTGAGTTTATTTTTTAAATTGCCAATTCAAGAAAAATTTTGATAAAAATAATTATTTGTGGATAACCATTCTTAACCACGAATAACCAACAATCACAGGTAAGAATGGATTAGGGTGGTCATACGGTTAGAAATGGATTGAACTTTTACAGGATTGGACAAGAGAGGTCAAATTGGGGAAAAAAAAATTCCTTAACCACTTTTATTTTATCCGTGCTCACCCCTACCAACAACATGGGATCATTAGCCACCTCACTCTCTTAACGAATTTAATTTTGACTGGTGTATTATCTTATGTATAGATCGTGCTAGAGAACTTGCTGACCGACTTGGAGGAGAGGCTGTAACCCTTGCCGATTTAGATAATTTCCGTCCAGAAGAGGGTATGATTCTTGCAAATACAACATCAATTGGAATGCATCCAAAAGTTGATGGAACACCTATTTCCAAGGTTTGCCTTTTCAGCATGATGTTGTGTTATTCCAATTATATTCTTCTTAATAGTAGTGCTGGTATTGATCTGTTACTTTTCATTATATAAATATAATTTCCAATACCAGATGACCTTTCTGCTGAAATGAGATATGCCGTCAGTTCTAAGGGAACATAATCCATCACCAAAATCTATATGTGTCGTATATTGCATCCCAAATATGGGTCTTCTATTTTTTTTTCAAGGTTATTTTCACTTCCTTAATATGAATTCCTTTGGAGCATGATTCATTTTGCGGTGACGTCACCATGATCGGAAGGTTGGGAGTAGATCTCTCCCATTGGACTGACGAAGTAGAAAAGTAACGTCTAGTCTCTATACTTTACTGCACCATGATTAGCAGGTAAAGATAAATAACAATATTGCATAGGATGGGCTTTATTTTCTTTAGGTACAATGAATGCATCCCTAAAAATGAATCTCAAAGCGGCAATGGTGCATTGGCACAAAATTTAAATGAACACAAATCTTTGAGGTGAAAAAATATTCTTGTCTGGTCAATCATGTATTGTCAAATATTAACTTAAAGGTGCTTGGTGTTTATGCTTCTGGATACGCCGTATAGTCAATCAAAGATCTTGGAGGTGCAAAAATTCCATGATATATAGCATGTACGCAGTTGAAGCCAAAAGAATCAAATATGTTTTTGTTTTTTGCAGCATGCTTTGAGACATTACTCTCTGGTTTTTGATGCCGTCTACACACCCAAAATGACTAGACTCTTAAAAGAAGCGGAAGAAATGGGAGCCACTGCTGTCACAGGGTTTGAAATGTTCATTGGACAGGCTTATGAACAGTATGAGAGGTTCACTGGGTTACCAGGTACATTAAATGTAAATTTGACATAGTTTCCACGTATTTTTTCCTCCTGGGTAGCCTGGTTCCACTTGATATCTAAGACATGTTTCTCCCTTTTATTCTTCATTTGCAGCGCCGAAGGAACTCTTCAGAAAAATAATGGATTTCTATTGATCAGGTTTGGAAGCCACTTTCATCTTTGTCTTTGAAATTGTAACTCTGTTTTCTTAAGCATAATTGGATCTGTGCAATGATGCCAATATCTATCTGTGAAAAAGTAGTTGTTTTTTTTTTTTTCTATTTTTAATAACTATGATCTGTTGTTTTTTAACTTTCTGAAAAGCAGGACCATGAGCATTGCTTGCATTGTGTTTCAAGGCAGAGCGTGGTTTGTGAAAGAGTAGTGTTATTCCTACAACCATTTTTAATCATGTACACGTGGTTAAATCTGAATTTGAAGTGGTCTCAAATTGCACCATGTGAACAGATATTGTCTGTTAATCGCCGATATTCCAATATTCGGGCAATTTGTTGCAGTATTCTTTCCACTTCCAATATCTATTGAAACAAAATGTTTTGGAGTTGATAATGTTCATACATTGTATAACATCCTCGTAAGTTCAGTCATGATTGAATAAGGAAAGAAATTTGTCTGCCAAATTTTTGAAGTTGTTACATTGTTTCCAACATTTTAGAGTAATAAGATGCTTCTTTCCTCCCTTCACAAGAAAACCAATTGAAATTAGTGTTTGGATATGTATTTATATTCTTTTTTCGAAAATTGTTTGTAAAAATTATTTTTAAATTAAAAAAATTAAAAATAGAGGGTGGTTAGTATTAAAAAATATTTTATTTAATTACAAAATTGTTATCATGAATAAGAAAATAAATCAAAAATATTTAAAAGTTGTTTCTATTTTTCTAATTTTAAGTTCTATATTTGGAGTTATAGTTTTAAAAATAGACTATGAAAATACATATGCAAACAGGATTTCTTGTTTTTAAAACAAAAAGAAAAATGAAAACTGCTTTTAAAAATAATAAACAAAGAGACAGGTGTTTTGCATATTATTTTTACTTACCAAATATCAGGTGAATAGAATGTAGAAAATTTTTTATAACATTTAATGGTGTGATAGTAAAAAAAGTAATTTTTTTTAACAGAAGACGTTTTCCATCACACTCTTGATATTTAACATTTAACAAATAGCATATTTTTTTATTTTAATATTTTATAATTATAATATTATGAAAGAAATTTTCATTAAAACAAACTAACCCTTAATTTTTCATTTCCTTTTTCTCTGCCCTTCTCTCGTAATTCCCAAATATACTTTAAAGAGAATTGATTATTTTTTAAGAAAATATTGTGAATAAGTACAAGTTGAATTATCGTACGAAGAAGTGTAGGTTGAATTATTGGTACAATGGAAATTAGAATGAAAAGAAAAGGGAATGGAAAAGAATGGTAAGAAAAGGAAAGGAAATTGACAGCTAAGGCATGGCATTTTTTCCCCTCATTTAAATGTTTAAATAAGCCTCTAAATTAAAAGAGTACAAAATATTTAGTAATAAAAGGTTTGGAAAATTAGTCTAAACTTCTGATTTTTTTTCTCTTTTAATCTAAATTCCCAAACAAAAAAAAAATGTTATGATATAACACTTTTTTCCTTTCATTTTCATCCATTCTCCTCTGCTCAAATACTCCGTTAATTTTTCATCGTTTTTCAGCTAATATATATTCATTCTTACTTTCACAATCTTCCTAGTCCGTTTAATTCAAATCGTTCCTTTCCTCAACTTGGTTGTTTCTCAAGTTCATATAAGTAATATTTTTCGAAAAAATGTTAGCTGCACATGTATTTCTAGCACAAAAATCTTTGTACAATATTTTTTCCCATGAAATTTTTAATATGCACGTACTATGATAGTGACAAAAAATAAGGGATTTTTTTTATGTGTTTAGATATATTTTTATTTTTTTATTTTAAAAATTATTCTAAAAAATTGTTCTTAATTTTTTTTATTTTAAAAAACTATTTCTAGATTAAAAGAAAACAAATGTTAGAAGGTGTTTTGTATTGCAAATAAGGAAATACTCATATTATTATAAAATTGGTATAAAAAATATGAGAAAAAATTAAGAAAGCATCTAAAAGTTATTTCTATTTTTCTTTTTTAAGTTACATATTTGGGTAATAACTTTTAAAAATAAATTCTAAAAATAGATTCCTAAACAAGTTCTTCTATTTTAAAACAATAAAAAATTATTTTTTAAAAATAGAAAAAAAATAAATCCATATGAGAAATAAATATGAATATTTAAAATTTTCTATTTTTTTAATAGTATGAATAATTAAATCACTAAGATCATACATGAAAGATGAAATTCAAAATGCTAAAAGAGCAAAGCCTTCCTTTAAAAAAAAAAACTTTAAATACCATTTTGAGTAAAAGAAACACTCAAAATAAATTCTATTTGTTCACATGAGAGGAGTATGTGTGTGTATTTAACATTGTTCTATTTGTAACTTTAAATATCATTTTGAGTGAATGAAACACTCAAAATAAATTCTATTTGTTCACATGAGAGGAGTAGGTGTATGTATTTAACATTGTTCTATTTGTTCAATTGTTTCCAACCTTAACTCTTTCTAATTTTATTACAAATTTGATTTAATTTGAAAGTTTTAAAACTTGGCCCAGCTATTAATTTAATAAGGTGAGCAAATTAAATCAAGTTAAGGTCAGATTAATTCAATCGGTCAAATCAGATAGTTGAATTGATTAATGTATTTTACTATTTTTATATGTAATAAATTATATATTACATATATCATACATATATATAAGGCAAATAATAAAATACAAATAAATTTTGATCTTGTTGCAATTATAATAATCATCCAACATAATTTTGATTCAAATAAAAAAAAATAACAAAATTTTATCTTTATAGAAAAATTGATATAAAAAATCTCCATGGCAGATAAAGAATAATGTCTTGTATTCAAATTATAAAACTCTCATTTATTGACAATTTGTATTTCAATGAATTCAACTTTAAATATAATAGCAAAATACTACCTCTAATATATATTCTAATATAAAATAAATATAACGGTAATTCATACTATAATAAATAGATGAGAAAATCGTAACTCCTAAAATTTTAAAAATATTAACATTACCTCTTATATATACTTTAATATAAAATAAATATAATGACAATTACATTAGGTCAAATATAAAAAAATGAAAAAAAAATGACACAAGTTGATGAGTCAACTACCTAACCGATTCAATCCAATTTTTACTAAATTTGATCAAGTTAACTCAAATTTTTACTTAGAACAAATTTATGGAGTCATTTAGTCCCTTTTTAAACTAAGATGCCAATCCAATAGATTAAACAGATAAGATCAATCAAAATTTAAAAATATTATTTAATTCTTTAAATCTAAATTAGTACTTTTTTTCTTGATTTAGTTGATATGAAATGAGTTGTTGACAAACAATAATTTTTTATTTATATTTATTTTAAATGTGAAAATATCACTGCATGTCTCTCATATTAAATTTCAATTATTTTACAAGAGAATATTCAAGAAAAGTGAAAAATAGAATGTAAGAATAATAGAACTCATTTGCAAATTCAACTATTGGATTGGATTGTTTGAAAACAAATAAAATTTCAAGTCAATTCAATTTCTTGAGAGTAAAGTGAAATTGAATTAAATCACATCTCTTTTTATTTTTTGGATAAATAATTGAATCACATCTCAACTTGATGCGACTTGTATCTTACCTTTAGTTATGTATTTAAAAGCAAGGCAAACCTTTTCATTTATTTTTGCTAGGGGTGAGCAAAAGGAATACATCCAACAAAACCGTCCAATTTAATCTGAAAACAACTAAATATTGTTGGTTTTATGTTTTCCTCAATCGAAAACGGATGTAAAAATTAGAGATAATTTATTTTGCGGTCAGTTTCAATTATAAAAGAAAAAACTTGTACTCATCCAAAAGTAACCGATTACTTTTAATCAAATTTCATTTTCTCTTAGGCTTTTAGAATGTTGTGCTTTCCTATATCTTGTCCCATCTCTCTCTCTTTATTTTCTGTCCTTCGCCTTCTCTTTATGTTCTACATATTTACTATTCTTTCTCTTTAGTTTTCATTGCTGATAAATTCTTATTTTTATCCTTTTCTCTTTTGATTTTTATTGGTTTATAAATTATTTTCACAAATATACTTGATTTGCAAGTTAAATATAAAATTAATTTGTGTATGTTTTCTCATTTTTATCTATTTCTGCAACATAAGATATTCTTCCATCTACTTTCTTATGGATGCACTTCAAAGTGAAATAAAAATCATTAAAATAAGAATTTAAATATACTGATTTTAGTGGGAAGGTGAAGAAACACAACATACTTTTCACAATTCATGTCAAACCATGCAATCCATAACAAATCCCATTCAATCTAATTTATCGATTTTAAACATAAAATGATCCGATCTAAATCGCTCGATGCTCAAACCTAATTTTTGTATAGGGATGGATGGATAGATTTGCGTTTTAAAATGGGATTGAAAGTATTTATTTTTAAGATTCATTTGGACATTAGCTGACATAAATTAACATGTGAATTTTGACATATTTATGTGAAATTCATAGACTCACAAATCATGCATTAACGAAGTAATAGCAAATAGGTCCTCCAAAATTATAATTATAGATTCAACTAAAATGCAAATCACAAGTTAGCCTGCTCAATAAAGAATACTCATTTTTACATTTCATGCACTTACTCTTATTTTTTTCATGCATGATCTTTTAAAAAAATTAAATTTAATTTCAAAGATATACTCAATGGCATCTCTAAAATTTAATATAATATATATTATAAAAATTTATATGATCCCTTAAAATTTACAATATTTTATTCTTGACTCTTTTATCTTAAAATTTTTGCCTTTGTCATTGGTTATACTGTATTAAAAAAGAAATTTTCATGTACACAAATTGTAATACATTAACCCATTTAATTTTTTTAAAAGTATCAAACTATTTACAAATTTGAATTCATAATAATAATTATAATTATAATTATTATATTTCATCTTCTAAATAAATAATTTTTATATTTTCATAAATCTCACATTAGGAATCCTTGTATCATACATTATTTAATGAACATTACACTTATAAAAGTGTAAGGATTATTTATTTAAATGATCCAATAAATCTTTACTGATTAAGAATTTATAGATAATTTAATATGTGGAAATTATTTTGAATGACTTAACCTAAACAGCTCGGGTAAGAAATTATCATCTACTGGAGGGTACGGTAAAACCACGTTCACCGTGAGTTCAGCCACCTTTTTTTTTTTTATCTCTAATCTGTTTTCACATCCCCTCACACGCCCACCGCATTATTTGTTTCCTTGCAAGGTATAGAGATTGTGTGTCACTTCTTAAGGCTCCTGGTTTCCTGTCCCTCTGCTACTCCCACTCTCAGTTGCTCTTCAGGTCCGTACTAGTAATTTCTCTCTCTGCATTTCTTTCTTAATCTATGTCAAATTGTCTTCTTCTTTTGTTTCTTTTGATCACAGTTTTTTTTTCTTTTAAATAGTTGCTGTTTGCATGTTCAAAGTGTTGAATGCATAGCCCTGACTTGAAGGAACAATATTTTTTCTTTCCTTTTTTTTTTTCCTTCTGAATATAGGTGCATTCCTTGATTATAATGGTAGGGTTGCTTTTTTATATATTCATGTTTTTCCTGTGTAGGTTTTTTAAAGAGATGCATATATTTTGGGATTTTTTTTATATCCATTTTGTATGGGGGAATGAATTTGGGTTCTTGCCTATATTAATATCCCTTACAGGGTTTTTGCTAGTTTTATCATGTGTGTGTGCCTTTCTCATAATTTTTGTGGGTCCAGGAGTTTGAGCATTATCCATTTGTCACTTTGACGGATTTATTGCAAAGTGAAACGGAGAAATCTCATTTTTGGCGAGCAGTAGTAGTTTTGCATGTTGGAAGCAAGATAAATTCTAATTTTGTTTAGTACTGCCATTGAGTGCAGTTCATAAAAGAAATGGGGAATTACATTGCCTAATATTCTTATTAAATGATAAATGATTAACCATCGGCGAGTTCTCTAATGCATTGAGTTTTACTTAATGCATGGAATTTGATGGCTCACATTGAGCTTTATAATATCTTTTTAAATAACAAACATTCAATTTAATGACTCACAATTCAGCAATATAGTCAATTCATACATGCATTAAATTTTACTCGATGCATGATAGAATTGGCCTTAGCGATCTCGATCTCTATCTATTGGAGAGAAGCTTTCAGCGTGTGTTTCTTTTTTGGTACTAATTTTTGCTGTGCTATTTGTTGGGTTTGCTAAGTTCGATTGAAGGTTTTCTGTTCTGTTTTATTAGCTTGTTAATGGTGCCTTGTACCACATATTAATAAAGGTAGGCTAAAACGGTAGTACCTTGTTTTGAAGGGGGAAAAAAGTATAAGGAGGAGAAAGGAAGAATGCAACTTATCTCACCAATCATTGCTTTTCTTTCTTTATTGTTTTGACAAATTTTGGCAAATGCATCATAGGCCTAGCTGCTTACAATATTGTACCACAAGTTTCAATTGTGTGTGATTACACTTCTCTTAATCTGATAAATTGAAGCATCCAACTTACCTAATGATGCATATCTTTTTTGTTCAGAGGCCTATTCGTAATGCTAATGCCTCCTTGGTTCCTTTAGACCTTAAATCTATGCAGGATCTAATAGTTGCAAGTTATGCAGGTCAAGCTGTTGAGGTGGCTTGTTTGTTGATGCACTTGCTGTGTGGTGTTTTCATGACCTAAAAGTTTGATGGACTGCAACAAAGAAGAGGCCTTAGGGGCCAAAGGCGTGGCTGAAAAGAAGATGGAAAGCAAGGATTTTAGTGGGGCTTGTAAATTTGCTCTTAAAGCTCAGAAATTGTATCCTGATCTGGAGAATATTGCTCAGATGCTTATTGTATGCAATGTGCATTGCTCTGCTGAGAAGAAATTGCTTAATAATGAGATGGACTGGTATGGAATTCTTCAAATTGAGCCAACAGCTGATGAGGCAACAATTAAAAGGCAATACAGGAAGTTTGCTCTCCAACTTCATCCTGACAAAAACAAGTTTCCTGGTGCAGAAGCTGCATTTAAGCTGGTTGGGGAAGCTCAAATAGTGCTGTTGGACAGAAAGAAACGGATTTTGCATGACATGGCACGCAGAGTTTTTATGAGTAAATCTGCAACGACATATTATCCACCACCAAATGTTCATATGAATATGAATGCTGGGGTGAAAAACAATGCTGAGACCAATTTTACAACCTTTAATCCTCTGAAGCAGCAGTCTACACAGCGCGCTCAGCAGAGGTTCAGTGGTGGTCGCCCCTCTTTTTGGACAGCCTGCCCATTTTGTTCTGTTAAATATCAATATTATAGAGAAGTTGTGAATAGATCTCTTCGCTGTATAAAGTGCAATAGGCCATTTGTAGCTTATGACCTAAATGTGCAAGGTGCGCCACCTGCAAATAATTCAAGTCAGCAAGCACAGCAGAATGATGGTCTAGTTCATGGTGCCTCCAAGGTGAATGTTGGATCTCAGGGTAATTCGAATTCTGAGAGTTCCAATATAGAGCCTTCTATGGAAAAAGTTACTACTTCTAATGCTGGCTCTAAAAATTTTAATGGAAATAGGAGGAGGAAGCGGGTAATAGAATCCAGTGAAAGTTCTCATTCTATAAAAAGCACTAATTCTGAAGATGTTATGGTTTTTGCTGATGATGGTTTTGCTAGTGGACAAAATCATTCAGCTAACAAAGAAGAGAATCCCCGTAGATCTACGCGGCAAAAGCCAAAGGTTTCCTACAAGGAGAATATAAGTGATGATGATGATGACTTCCCTTTGAAAAAGGCTAAGGGGAATGGATCGCCATCTGGGGCTGAAGTAAAGCATAGGGAGGCATCTAAAATGAATGATACAAAAGGTTTGTCTGCTATATATGGTGCAAAAGAGGTTAAACTTAATCACAAATTTTCTTCTGAAAAGAGCATGCCAAATAGAAATGAGGAATCTAAGGAGTTGAAGGGAAAAGAAACAGTTGAAGACTCAAATAAGACTGCTGAAGCATGCAAGCATAGTAAACAAGATTCAACCTCTAAAGCGTCAAAGGCTACAAATGTTTATGTCTTTCCTGATCCAGAGTTCAGTGACTTTGAGAAAGACAAGAAAGAAGAGTGTTTTGCAGCTGGGCAGATTTGGGCTATTTATGATACAACTGATGGCATGCCTAGATTCTATGCTCAAATAAATGAGGTTCAGTCTCCTGAGTTCAAGCTATGCATAACATGGTTCGAACCAGACCCTGACAATGTGGATGAAATTAAATGGGTGGAAAAGAAATTACCAGTTGCTTGTGGGAAGTTTCAGCTTTGGAGTACAGAAACTGAAGATCGTCATGTGTTCTCTCATTTGGTTTCTTTTCAAAAAATTGGCTGCAAAAATAAACTAACAGTATATCCTAGAAAGGGAGAAACTTGGGCTCTATTTAAAAATTGGGATATTAGATGGTACACTGATTTGGAATCCCATCAAAAGTATGAATATGAATTTGTTGAAATATTGTCAGATTATGTTGAGAGTGAGGGTGTATCTGTAGTATATTTGGCTAAGTTGAAAGGCTTTGTTTGTCTTTTTTCTCGAATCATGAAGGAAGGCAGTCAATCATTTCAAATTCCACCGGGGGAGCTATTTAGATTCTCTCACAGAATTCCATCTTTCAAAATGACTGGTCTGGAAAGAGTGGGTGTTCCTGTGGGATCTTTTGAACTTGATCTTGCAGCTTTGCCCATGAATCTTGATGAGATTGATTTTCCTGAAGATTTGGAAGTGAAGGCTAATTGTGGTCCATCTGATGGTGCAGGTGCAAGATCTTCGGATAGATTGAAACCCAAGAACATTATGGTATATGATGACTTGGAAAGAAGCAATTTGGCAAAGCAAAAAAAGGGTCCTGAAGATGAAATTGAAGATCATATTGCTCCTTCATTATCTGTCACAAAATGTAATGGAACCCCAGAACCACAGTTTTACAACTTTGATGCTGCAAAGTCCTTGGGAAAGTTTCAGATTGGTCAGATTTGGGCATTGTATAGTCATGAAGATGGCTTGCCAAAATACTATGGGATGATAAAACAAATCAAAACCAGCCCAGATTTTGAATTGCATGTTTTGCAACTTGATTCCTGCTGGATACCGACGAAAACTATTATGTGGGAAGAGAAGAGCATGCTTATTACTTGTGGCAGATTTAAAGTTAAAAGGAGGAGTCCCTGTGTCCATACTAACAACTATTCGTTTTCCCATCAGGTGCACGCTGATATTGATGTTAGGAATAAGATATATGATATCTTTCCTAGGAAAGGTGAAGTTTGGGCATTATATAAGAAATGGACGGCTAAAATCAAACTTTCTGACTTGGAAAACTGTGAGTATGACATAGTGGAAGTTTCAAAAGAAAATGATTCATGGATAGAAGTTTCAGTTTTGGAACCTGTAGGTGGTTTTAATTCTGTTTTCAAGGGCAAAACACACGATGGGTCAGCTTCTACCATGAGAATACCCCACACAGAGTTGCTGAGGTTCTCTCACCAAATCCCCGCGTTCAAGCTCACAGGAGAGCAAGACGGCAAACTGAGAGGCTTCTGGGAACTCGATCCTGCAGCATTTCCAGATCATTATTTTGGTTTGGAGTGAAAGGAGCTTGGTTACCCTATTGACCTACTGACTTGGCTCCCCTTAACTGGTGAGAAAATTTCTGAATTTCATAGTATTCCTGAACTCAACCTTTTGTAAGTAGATTAGATATGCATAAAGTGACTATGTCTATGAGCACTAGTCTCTTAGTGATCACACTTGATCTGCCTGGGGAATGCTATGTATTATTCTAGCTGCATCTTAGAAAAAAGGTTGTTCTGGTTTTTACCGCATTCTTGGTTTCTGTTTCTAATCCATGTTCAAAACCAAGGTTTTGTACTGTGAAAATTGCTCAGTGTCAGGCTAAAATGGCTAATATAAGGTGGATATATTATGTTGTTTTTTCTTTGGTTGATATCTACACCTTTCCATTGGAATGAGAGCCACAATACCTTGTGACCGATATCTGCCGCGGCTTTCTAACAAGTAGGCAACCCCTTGTGGTCTCATGTTTTTCCCTGAGTAGTGCCCCATGTGCACGGATTTTATCTGACGTAATCTCACAATCTCACACCCACACATACCACATTGAGTACTATTTGGACTCTTGATTTAGAATGTGTTATGGGTACAAATGCGAGAAAGTGTATGGATGGTCTATAATTTATGTGTGCAAGTAACATCTATGCATGATACACACAATTATTGTGGCATTGTCTTCACATAGGAGATGTAAGGAACTAGGAGCCAGATATGGTAGAAAGAAAGGAACAAAAAGTTTTATGGGTCCCATTACAAAGAAAAAGGGGATTTTTGTGTCCCACTACACATAAAAATTATATGCATGTCTCTCTTGACATATGAGAAACGTGACTAAAAGAAAAAAAAAAGAGGATTCAAATTACTTTTGAAATGGCAGTTAGAATTAACATTTGTATGTTTTGACGAAAAAATATTTTTTGTAAAATATAATTATAAAATATTAAAATAAAAAAAATATTTTATTTATCCAATATTAAACATAAAGAGTTTGAAAAAAAGTAATTTTTTTATTTTGAAAAAAAAAAACTTGCCTCCATTATCATGATTTTACATATTATTCTTAATTAGTAGTATATGATTCCTTTATTAATATACATATAAAGAATACTTTCATACGGAAAATACTTTTCAACCAAATGCGAATTCATCTCATGGTATGGGAATTATAACTCCCTACTTGCTGCTACGTTTTGTCAATCATTTTGGGGCTTCACTGCCTGAAGTAAGGATGGAGATGGGGAGTAGTAACTGGGTTATAATGAAAGAATGTAATGGGGAGTCTGATAATTATTTAAAAATTTGGAAAATCGCTTCTTTTTTTAATGTAAAAACTAATTTGGAAAGTTCAAATTTTCTCTCTATTATTTCTTTGATAAAATTTTATTTGAATTAAAAATCCTTCTATTTTGTAAAAGTTTGTTAAACAAACAACTTGCGAACCCTTTTTGTTGAATTTTCTAAATGTTTGTGGCTTATTTATTTTGGTTTGTATTATTTTTTGTACATGTACTTTTTTTTAAACGTTAGTATTTAATAATAGGGAAAAATTGCAATACTCCTTTTAATTTTGGGATGATTGGATTCTGGCCCAAAACTTGGATCCTTTAAATTATACAAAATTTGAAATAAAGATTCACTGGCAACTTAATTTATTATTTTATCAAATTATATGTTTTTATAATTTTTTAAATAATAATTATAATATTATAATATATTAGTTTATTGTAATATTTCTTTTCAAATAATCTTTATATTATATAATTCATAAAAATTAAATTATATATAGAGTTTTAATTAATCTATTATAATATTATGAATCTTAGTTAAAAAGTTCATAAAATATTATATAATTTGATAAAATGATTAATTAAGTTAATAATAATTGTTAATTCTAAGTTTTATAAAATTTAGAAGGACAATTTTTAAATTATCAAAGAAGAAATGTAAGATTGAACCATTCTAAAATTACAAGGGATAATTTGTATTTTTTTAATATTTAATAAAATGTATTTAATTGAAGAGAAGGAAAAAAGGAGATGCTTACAATCGTTTTTCACATTGTCAACATACTTATATTGTAAGGGCATGTATGGTATATCGATGAAATAATTAATTTTTTGTATAATAGATTAGTTATAACTTATTTTGAAATAATTTATTGTACATAATTCACTTTGTGTTTGGTAACATTATTTGAGAAGTAAGGATTATATGGAGTTTATTCTTGTTTTGATGATATATATACATATAAAATAATTTTTAGTGTTAAATAAATTATTTAAAGGTCATAAGATATGTAATTACATTAAAATCACTGAAAAACCAGTGATACTAATATGGACATAGGATTTTCTCTATCTATATACAGGTTAAAATAAAAAATAATCATTTATAACTTTCAAATTGTATTTTTATGATAAAAAGGTTTAATTATGATTTTTTTTGTATAATTAATGATTATAAGATTTAAAAAGTATAATCAAATTTTTTTAAACAAACTTGAAATTAATGAATGAGCATATAATATAATTGATTTTTAAAGATGTTGACTTGTTTGGTATATGGATAAAAATAATTGATTATACATAATTTATTTTATGTTTGGTAATATTAATTAATAATTAATTACACATAATATTTTTTTGTTTGAGTAATGTACAAAATTATTGTATTTTAATATTAAATTATTAAAAAGGACAATAAAATACATATAATTATCTCAAAATCGTTAATTTTATAATCTTTGTGATATTATTGTTTTAAAAGAAAATATAAATAATGTCGAAAGTCTTTAACTCAAGCGGTACTTGATATCTCGTGAAAGTTTTATACCTTTTGTTATATTCAGGATTTGATATCTGATTCTTATGTGTACTTCAATAGTTTAATTACTCCTATAATTACCAAAAAAAGAAATATAAATAACATATTATTTAATTTATGTATGTTCTTATTTAATATATGTATTCTCATTTATTTAAATTATTTTTTATAAATAAAAAAATTAATTTTTATAATTAAAATAAGATTTATATTTATTTTGATTTTCATTAATGTACAAAAATTACAAATAATTAAATTATAAAATCTTGATAGTTGTTCATAAATTTATAATAAAAAAGATATTAGTATAAATATAAATTTTAAATTTTTTAATATCAGATAAAGGAAATAAAGGTAAAATAAAAAAAAGTAAAGCTTGTATGAGCATAAAATTAAAATTTTTCTATAATTATAAGTAGAAAATAAGCTATTCTAAACTAGAATCAATGCCTATAATTAATTATTAAAAAATTTTAAAAGTGCAACTTAACATCTTTAAAAATGTAATAATTAATTTTTTGACTTATAATTGCTAATGGTATTTTTTTATCATTATAAAAAACAAGTACTAAAATAATTGATTATTGAAATTATTAATTATAGTAATCAATTTTAAAATAATTAATTATATATAATCAATTTTATGTTTGGTAATATCATTTAATAATTATTATACATAATCTATTCTTGGTTGGATAATATAAAAAATAATTACTCTTTAATGTTAAATTATTGAAAAGGACAATGAGATACATATAATTATATCAAAATCACTAGTTTTATCATCTTTTTAATATTATTGTTTGTGAAAATGTATATATTCTTACCTCAAATAAATAATATATATTATTTATTTATGTATATTCTATTTAATATATATTCTTGTTTCTTTAAATTATTTTTTATAAATAATAAATTAAGCTTTTTATGATTAAAATAGAATTTATGTTTATTTCGATATTTATTAATTTCAAAAATTGTAAATAAATAAATTATAAATCTTAAAAGTCATTTATAAATTTAAAATTAAAAAAGAGGCTAATTTGAAATTTATATTGTCAAAAAGAGGATAGTGAAAGTAAAAGAATAAAAAAATTGAAATTAATTTCAATATAAAATTTAAAACTTTTCTTTTTTTTTATCACAATCAGAAAATTAGTTAGTTTAAGTTATTTTTAATTAAAATCATTATTTATAATTGATTATTAAAAAATTTTAAAAGTATAATTAAATATTTATAAAATTGTAATAATTAATTATTAATTTTTAATCACTGTGTCAGACAAAAATTTAATCGATACAAATAATAAGGACAAAATTATAATTACCTTCCCAGGATATCATGTCAACTATTGTCAAGGGGATAAACAAAATTCAAGTCATTTGATAAATCTCAATCGAAGTTGAGGATTCGAGTTGGCTTATATTGGGTTTCGAACTTACCTTCATTTGGAATAAAGAGAATATGAAAATTCAATTCATTTGAAATTAAATTTATGTATAAAATTATTCATAAATTAACTTTTAAATAAATTAAATTGCAATTTTTAAAGTTTGAAAAGGGGGATTAATCAAATTTCTTTTCAAAATCATCCAAGTTTAGAACCAGAGTTAGCCCTTCTTCAGCAAACAAGTTCCCGCGAAAAAATAAATTAATTATAGATATTACCCCATGATTAATACAGATTGTCTCGTATTCCCCTCTATAGGGAAAAATTTTGTACTTTAGTAGAGATTAAAATAGTTAAATTTTCACTTATTACACAAGCTATTTAAAAATTGAAGACATAATATTTTATTTTTATTTAAATATATATTTATTTTATAATAAAATTTTATTTTTTTGTTATATATTGCCTTCACAAATTGTACTTTCTAAAGGTTAGATGATTGCATTAATAGTTAATTAATAATTAATTGTATTAATTGATTTGATCAATTAATTATATTAGCAATTTGTATAAAAATATTTGGAAAATTAATTGTTTATATTTAAAATGATACATAAAAGCATAAATATATTTTATGATTTAATTGAGTATAATAATATTTTTATCTTAATATATTATTTATTATATTTTTATTTAAAAATAAATGATTTTAATTTATTATATTTATTAGATTTTTATGAAATAAATAATTTATTATTTATTAGACTTTGTTCTTCTATTTATCAATGGTGGGAAATAATAAATTGTGCGAGTAATAGGCATGGGCATCTTTTTATACATTAAATGCAATTTTGCTAATGAAAATTGATGTATTGCTCAGCTTTTGTTACCAGATGGTAAACTTAGTGAATTTATCTAATCAATATGCTAAATCTACCTCAAATCGTTAGACATCAATAGAAGAAGTCATTTACCAAACATAGCGATTGTCTTGAAACGCTGTTTATTATATATATATATATATATATATATATATATTAATGAAAATGGTATTAAGTTGACTTCATATTTTTGCTAATAAATTATTGAATGAGATAATCACACCATAAATTAAATATTAATAAATTTTTATTGTTACAATAAAGATTATTTTTAGAATTTGAACTCTTATTTATTAATGCACATAATTTATCCAAAATGAATATACTTTTTGTACTGAAGTAACATCTTGTTGGTAATGAAACCATTTTCAAAACGTTGTCAATGTTTGGAACAGTTAGAAGTGGTCCATAAATCTTGTAACAAACTAGATTGTATAGATTTTTTATGGGAGAAACTTGTAATGTGCAATATATATTCAAATCCACGAGTCCCCAAGTTCAGTTCTGCAAAATATATAAAGGAGAGCGCACATACACCATCATCAAGCATTATTAAAAACTTGGAAGCATCCAGTGAGTAGTTAATAAGAATTCATCAACGTTCAAATTCAAGTGGTAATGGCAGGAGGTAGGCTTTCGTCTTACTTATTTTGTTTGCGTATGGATATGATTTAATGTCTTCTATATATCCTTTTATGCTTTACATTTGGCATCAAAACTAAAAAATACCTCTACCTTGCTACTGGTTACATGAAAAATAGAGAATAATGTCTAATTTGAATCCTATTTACATGTTGTATTTTTCATGTTTTGAGACTAGGAATAGATTGCCCATAAAATTTTAGAGGATTAGGCTTTAAAAGAATGTAAAAATCTGTTTAAAACTATAACATGTGGCTATTTTCTGTTTCGGGTTAAAATCGGGTTGAATTTAGGTTGGGTCGACCCGATTGGAGGTTGAAAATGATACAAACTGCATGTTGTTTCACTATGTTTCTATGTTTGTCGTTCACTGTGCTTTCTATGTTTTAAACAATGTTCACTGTGCTTTAATGAGTTTCATTAAAGTTGAGCCTTTACCTTAAAAAATAAAAAATACCCCTCAGACTGTAGTATACAAGTCTCAAACCCTTGCCTTTTAGCCGGCAAAATAGACCTGTTGACCATTGCTTCCACCTGTGGTTCTTGTTAGTAATTCCTACACATTAATGTATAACGACTTTATTTGTGGATTTTAATTTATGAACTCATTTTTGCCTAATATTTAGATTTTATTTTAAGCATTATCTTGACACAATTAAATTAAATTAATTAGAAGAATTAAATTAATTAATCACGTTTAGTTTTGGTTAATTAATTAGTTATTCTTATTATGATAAAATTATTTACACATAAAACATTTTGAAGATGTCATATGATTAGTAAAATTTAGTTTAATTAAAGTTTAGTCACAACACTTCTAATTATTCTAAAATTATACATTAAATGTTATAATCATGTGAGGTAAATTGACATCAAATTGTAATTAATCATATTTGATATAGTAATTATTATCCCACGAGAATATTATCATACTTAATATGATTAATTAGGGTGGGATAGTAAATTTTTCTTTACCTTAATTTACCTATAGGAATTAAGATAGGGGATATAAATTGTTAATTTCATCAATTTTATACATAAGCCTAATTAAATAAAACTAAGCCCACATACAGTTTTATTTGCGACTAGGACTGCATTAGTAAGACATGTCATATGAAATATTTTTTAATTACCTCAAATTATTAATACAATATGTAAATTTTATATAGCTTTTCAACCTTTAAATATATTTGATTTCCAAGTTTTTGAATTGATTGGAGATAACTATAAGATTTGGAAGGAGAAAATTTTTCTCCAATTGGGGTAGATGGATGTTGATGATACAATAAAAAAAGATGAACCTCCTAAACCTATATACAATAGTAGTGCCTTTGAAATAGCACTTTATGAGCGTTGGGAGTAATCAAATCGTCTCACACATGATGTATATTAAAACTAAGATATTTGCTAGCGTTCGTGGGTCTATCGAAGAACATTAAAATGTTCGAAGTTTGTTCAAGGCCATTGATGAATAGTTTGAAACCTCAGACAAGGCTTTAGCCAGCACTCTAATGACGAGGTTATCATCCATGAAACTTACGGGTATAACAGGTGTGCAAGAATACATCATCTAAATGAGGGATATAGTAGCTCAATTAAAAATACTTGAAGTTGAGATGTCTGAATTCTTCCTTGTGCACTACATCCTGAACTCTCTGCCACCTCAGTATGGACCTTTCAAGATTTCCTACAACACACATAAGGAGAAATGGACAATTAATGAACTTCTACCCATGTGTGTATAGGAAGAGAGGAGGCTTATTGTAGAAATAGGAGAAAGTGCACATATGCCAACATAAGGAAAGGATAACAAGTAAGCCAAGCCAAAAAGAAAGGGAAATACACCTATTCAAGACAACATAAAGAAATAGTCAAAGTGTTTCTTCTTCTTCTTCTGTAAGAAGAAGGGACATATAAAGAAGAACTGCAACAAATTCAAGAGCTAGCTTAAAAGGAAAGATATCTCAATCTCACACTTTTGTTATGAATCTAATATGGTAAATATTAGTAGTAACACATGGTGGATTGATTCTAGTTTTACAATTTATATCTCTAATACCTTCCAGGATTTTCTAAAACCAAAGGAAGCTAGTAGGTAATGAGCAATACATCTATTCAGATAACAAGATGGGCTCACTAGTTAAAGCTATAGGAACTTGCAAATTAGTTTTAGATACTAACTTTAGTTTGATATTAGAAATAACCTTTTATGTACCAAGTTTCTCTAGAAACTTAATTTCTATTTCGAAACTTTTGCCTTTTGGATATTCTTTTGAATTTTCAAATAATATGTTAAAGTTATTTTATAAATATAATCTTGTTGGCAATGGTATAATTTCTGATGGTCTTTTCCGAATTCAATTACAAGATAGTATACCTAATGATTCAATACACATTTCTAGTAGCATAAGTATTAAGGGATGTGTTATTAATGAGGATTCCTCTATGTTAGGGCACTGTAAACTAGATCATATCTCAACAGAGAGGGTGAAAAGGTTAGTAAAAGATGGAATATTGGGTACACTTGATCTTACTAACTTTAAAACCTATATGATTGCATGAAGGGAAAGCAAAATAACGAGACTAAGAAAAGTGTTAAGAGGAGTACTACTATTTTAGAAATCATACATACAAATATTTGTAGTCCAGATTTGGACTTTAGTAGTGAGAAATACTTTATCACCTTTATTGATGATTACTCGCGATATATGTATCTCTATTTGTTAAATAATAAGAATGAGGCACTTAATGCCTTTACGGCAGAAGTAGAGAAATAATGTGATAAATAAATTAAGATAATGAGATCAGATAAAGCTAGTAAGTATTATGTTAGGTACACTAAAGATGGACAAGCATTAGGTCCATTTACTAGATTTCTTTAAGAGCATAGAATTGTTACCCAATACACTATGCTTGGGTCTTCGAACTAAAATAATGTAGCTGAAAGAAAAATCAAACACTATTAGATATGATACAGAGCATACTTTGCAGCTCCAAGCTTCTTAAGTCCTTATAGACTAAAGCCCTTAAGATGGTTTTGTATATTCTTAATCGGGTTCCAACTAAAGCAATTGAAAAGACACCATTTAAGTTATTCAAAGTTTGGAAACCAAGCTTAAGATATATACACGTTTAGGGATGCCCGTCTGAGGTCAAGGTTTACAATCCATAAGAAAAGAAGTTAGATCCTAGGACCATAAGTGGTTATTTCATTAGGTATGTTGAAAGGTCTAAAGGATATAGATTCTATTATCCATTTCATAGCACTAGGATTGTGGAATCAAGAAATGCAAAATTTCTTGAAAATGACTTAATTAATGGGAGTGATCAAATTCAACTTCTAGACACTGAACGTAATTATTTTGGTTCTTAAGCTTCCATATCAAGTGATAAATTGGTTGTGATCCATACCCCTCAGGTACTATTAGGTATTAAATAGCTAATCATTAAGGATTTATAACTAATTGGCCATAACCAAGTTGATCTAGTTGTTGAATAATTATCAGAAATTGTTTAGCAACCAGTTGATGAACATACTTCCCAAGAGGATGCTAACCCAATGTTAAGAAGATTAACTAGGAAAAGGAGGTTAGCAATTCCTAGTGACTATATTGTATACCTACAAGAGTCTGACTTCAATATAAGAGCTGAAAATGACCCTAATATGTTTTCACAAGCCATCAATTGTAGAAAATCTAGACTATGGTACAATACTATGAAAGAAGAGATGGATTACATGGCGTCTAATAGAGTCTGAGATCTTGTTAAGTTACCAAGTGGTTTAAAAGCTCTTGGGTGTAAATAGGTTTATAAGATGAAAAAGAACTTATTAGGCAATATTGAAAAATATAAGGTAAGACTTGTGGCTAAAGAATTCATTCAAAAAGAAGGAATTGATTATACAAAGACATTTTCTCCTATATCTAAGAAAGATTCTCTTCGTATGATAATGACATTAGTTGCTCAATTTGATTTGGAACTACATTAAATGAATGTGAAGACGACATTCCTTAATAGAAATCTAGAGGAAGATGTATATATGAACCAACCTAAAAGATTCTCCTCTAGTGCTGGTGAGCATTTGATATGCAAACTTAAGAAATCCATATATGGATTGGAACAGGCTTTTCACTAATGGTATCTTAAGTTCTATGATGTTATTTCCTCCTTTGGATTTGTGGAAAATATCATGGATCAGTGTATATACCAGAAGTTTAGTGAGAGTAAAATCTATTTCCTTGTGCTGTATATGGATGATATACTACTTACAACCAATGATAAGAGGTTGCTATATAAAGTGAAATAAATTCTGTTTAAGAATTTTGACATGAAAGATATGGGTGAGGCATCTTATATAATTGACATTAAGATCCATAGGGATAGAATTCAATGTATTTTAGGTCTATTACAAGAAACTTACATTAATAAGGTTTTAAAGAGATTTCAAATGAAGGATTGCTCACTAAGTGTAGCACCTATTGTGAAGGGTGACAAGTTCAGTTTGAATCAGTGCCCGAAGAATGATCTAGAAAGGGAACAAATGCAAAACATTTCATATGCTTCAGTTCTTGGAAGCCTTATATATGCTCAGGTTTATACAAGAGCTAACATTGCATTCATAATTGGAATATTAGTGAGATATCAAAATAATTCAAGAATAGTTCATTAGAGAGCTACAAAGAAAGTGATGAGGTATCTTAAAGGTACCAAACACTACATGCTGATGTACAAACGGATTGAGAATCTTGAGGTAGTTGGCTACTCAAACTCAGGTTTCATTGGATGCGTTGATCAGGATACATTTTTATGTTAATTGGCGGAGCTGTGTCTTGGAGGAGTATGGAGTAAACCTTAATTGCTACTTCTACCATAGAAGCTGAGTTCGTATCTTGTTTTAAGGCAACTTCACATGGTGTATGGCTAAAGAGTTTTATTTCTAGGCTTAAAATTGTGGATTCAATTTTTAGGTCATTAACGATTTATTGTGATAAGTCAACTGTAGTTTTTTTGGCTAAAAATGATGAAAGTGAAAGTTGAAGCAAACATATCGACATCAAGTACTTAACTATTTAGGAACATGTCAAAGAAAATAAAGTCATCATTGTACACATTAGCACTGAGTTAATGATAGTAGATCCTTTTACAAAAGTCATGCTACCTTCAATGTTTAAGGATTATGTATTAAGGATAGGACTTAGTACCATATTAAGTTTTTGATGTATATATACATATTTGTAATAAATCTCTTATTCAGTTTAAATTATTTTTCTCATTTTAATATATACATTTGTGTTTAGAGGAAAATAACATCAGGAGGATTCAGAATAAGTATAAAACTTATTTATTAAGTTATGATGGGTTGAGAAAGCAAAATATACCATGATACATGGGAGGTAATACTCACATATAGAGGACCTACCACTATGATCCGCTCATTGAGTTTTCTCTTCTTTGGAGTATATTTGGTTTTACGGACCAAGTGGGAGAATGAAACCATTTTCAGAACGTTGCCAACATCTGGAATAGTTACAAGTGGTCCATAAATCTCGTAACAAACCAAATTGTACGGCTCCTTGATAGGAAAGACGGTAATATGCAACATATATTCAAACTCACAGGTCCCCAGGTTCAATTCTACAAAATATACAAAAAAGAGTGCACATACACCATCATTAAGCATTACTGAGAACCTAAAAGCATCCAATGGGTAATCAATAAGAATTCATTAACGTTCAAATTCAAATGGTAATGATAAGAGGCAGGCTTCTGTCTTACTCATTTTGTTTATGTATGGATATAATTTAATGTCTTCTGCGTATCCCTTTATGCTTTACAGGTAATTAACATGATTCCATGAATGAAATGAGTAAAGTCGAATGTTTATTGGATTTTTGCATAAATAAAAATTGGGGTAAAGGTTTCGCTATCGGAGAAAAAATAATTAGACAAGCTAGCATAATGTATTTTTTATTTTTTAAAGGAAAATTGTCATTTTCCATCAAGCTGACTTCATAATAGAATTGACTAATCCTAGGTTTGGAATGACTAAAAATTATATTTTATTACATTTTCAAATCCACTTTTTTTAATGGTGTTTAGGTTTAAAAAAATTATTTCATTTCATTTATAATCTTTATTATAATTACTTTTGTGTCATTATAAAATTATCAAATTTAACAAGAATTCTATTAAAATTCATTTGATTTAGACTAAAATATATATTATATAAATAATTTATTCTTTTTTAATATTATATTTATATTTATTATAATACTATAAAAATTTATTTTTTAATTAAATTGCATGCATCTTTTAATATATTACAAATAAACAAATTCAAATATAAATGAACCAATATCATTATTTTGGATATGATTTTCAAATAATAGAAATTAATTATAAATAAATTAAAATCATTTTTATTATGTCATGATCCAACCCTAGTTGTGATTGATGTGAGATTTGCTAATTGGTTTCCACCAGCTTAATCTATTTCTTTTATTATATTCCTAAGCATTTATTCAAGATTTATAGTTTTAGGAAGCACACTAGTTTAAGAATGGAAGAATATTTTATTTATTAAAAGAATTTATAATAAAGAGGAAGTTAATTTTGCTTATAATCTCCTCAAGTTAAAAACAAGGCTAACCTAATTAACTTATAAAAGTATAGTTCATGTCCTTTGTATTCTTGGCCTATATAAAATAAAGCTTAAAATCACTAATATAATAAAATATCTTATGTCGCCATTAGCAAATCCAAAAGATTTTCAGTGAACTTAACTTTGGAGAAGTGGTGGTGGGAGTTCAATCTATATATCTACAAATAAAAATATAGGAGAGTAAGTTTAGGAGTTAGTGAGAAAAGCATCCTAATATAAATAAAATAATAACATAAGGATTTAATGTAATACTTATTGATCATAAACTTACCCTTTTTTATTCTTACAATTTACTTTAACATCTCAAGGCAAGCATTAGTAATCATTATATAGCATGAACAATAGATAAGATTTATGTGCCTTCACACTACTAATTCCTCATTTTATCATTAATATTTTATTAAACAACTTCATCTCAATAACAAGTATAAGCAATTAATATGCACAAACAGTAAATAAATCTATTTGTAACTCTCAAGTCATTTTTATCCTTTCATAAACCTAATATTATGCCTCTTGAATCTACCTTACACATTCATAAATAATTTACTAGATTTGGTTTAATTTGTAGTTTTCATCATTTTGCCCCCATTCACACTTTCTTTTCCATGTCACATAATATTCTTAATTAATATTATCTTATTCTTGAACCATGGAGCAATCATAAAATTTTATCATCCATGTCTCATTCATAATGTTCAAATCACCCACCACAATTTATAACATAATTATATTAGTCAAATTTTAGTACTTATATGTTCAATTAAGTATATCTCATCATCATGCACTCATCTTTATATGATCATTTACTTTAGAAATCATTATCAAAGAGATAAGGGTCATAATTAACTACATACTTAACTATTAGCAACGCAAAAGCTAGTTCTCTAGGTGTAGTTGACTATGTATTCGACTATAAGTCATTAGCAACCCATTCATAATTGATTATATAGTTAACCATAAACTTATAGGTAGGTAGGTCATAGACAATTATGTAGTTAATTGTGAATTTTGAAGGCATAGTCCATTTTCAATAGTCAATTATGTACTTAATTATAACTATATAAAGAGCAAATTTTTTGCCATAGTCGATTATATAATAGTCATAGTCAACTATAACCGTTTAGAGGCTAATTCTTCTTTTGATAACTAACTATGTAATTGACTATAACCTTTTCGAAGGCAACTTTTTGAACCTTAGTCTTTAACTTTGAAAATATTGTTCATATTGCCATTAATACATCTCCACTTACTTATTTCTCAACAACACCTAAACTAATTATCAATACATGCACTTAATACTTCATTTATGCTATTTATAACATTAAGTTAACTCAAACGTCACAAAACTTCACATTTATTTCAAGAATCACTCTAAACCTAAAATATCATCAAACCACTAACTTTAACCTAATCTTTAAATTAAGATTAGAATATTTATTCACCTAATATAAAGGATATATGAAAAGGCTAAGATTGATGGTGAATAACTCTTAGTCATTTAAAATGACAAAGTTTGGAGTTAGGATTCATATTCTCCCTTTCAAACTCAATACCTGGGTTTCTCCAAATCTAAAAGAAAAATAAAAAAGAAACTCAGTATAGGAGAAAATTTTATATAGGAGAAAAATTTAATGTTCTTTCCTTGATTGTGTGAAAAAATTGATGATAAATGATGCTTTCCTTACTTAATCGAGAAGGAGATAGAAGAAGGAGGAAAGGAGAATGAGAGAAAAATGAGAGGGAAGTTAAAGTTCTAAGAGAATAAGGTAGGGCCATTTTGGAAAATTTGCCCTAAAATTCCTTTATACTCACATACTCAATTCTAAATACTTAAAAACCTCTAATCCTTTTCATTTAATTCTATTTTTCTTTTTTAATCTCATTTAGTCATTAATTCCTTACTCTACTTAATATCTCATTCTTACCTTTCTTTTTATAATTTATTCATTCTTTTTCAATTTTTCCATATTTATTTATAGTAGGATTAATTCAATTATCCTAGTTGTAGTATAAAATTTTAAAATTATAAAAAGAGTATAGCATATTGAAGTAAAATAAATCAAATTCTATAAAAATTTGATTTCAAACAAGGTGTAAGTGAATTTTTGCATAAATCAAGATCAGGGAAAAAGATTCATACTTAATTAATGAAGTGTGTATAAGATTTAATATAAAGGTACAAAGAAAATTTAAATAAGGTTCCTTAAATCTTTATTGTTCTATTTAAAGAAAATAATTACCTCATTGCAATTATTAAATTGTAATTAAATAAAACAATTAACATATATAATGTGACCTAATTAGAAATTTTTATAACAAATATATAAGGAATTATAGGTATGTGATTTTTAACATGGTATGATAACTTGGCATGAACATAGGATGCCTCACACAAATTTGTGTTAAACTTATATGAATTCAAGTTGTAAATAGATCAATACATTTAATATGAATAATAAATGGGTGAGGTTCATGTTGACACCAAATTAAATGAGTTAATATGTTAGTCCGTTTAAGAATTTATGTTAACTTAAAAATATTATTTAAGAAATAATAAATAACCAAACTCTAAATACTTAACTATAATAAAAAGATAAAATTTATATTTTAATAAAATAACAATAAAAGTTTAATAGAATATTTAATCAATTATTGAGATACTTTCAATGAAAAATAATTAGTAGTTATATTTTATAATGATAAATGAATTTATAAAATAAAATTTATTACTTAAAATTATTAAATGAATCAAACGGATTAATGTATCTTAAGACACTTAATAAATAATTGACATAATATGATTATTATCTTAGTTGGAATCGAATTAAACTTATTCAGATTATTATTAATTTTTAGTATAATATAAACTTAACATGTGATTATAAATTGTTAGTTTTACAAAGAACTTGAATTAAATTTTAGCTTAAGGATATTTCCACATATAAATACATGACTTTACACACCATATTTTAATAGATAGTAATTTGGATGGACTATGATGATAATTTTCTTGAAGTTCAATAATAATTTAAAAGTAATTTCTTAATAAATGATAAGTAATTTGTGATGATTTTAAAGAAGACAAATATTTTTTTAAATTAAATAACAATGAGGAAGGTTGTACATGTGGCTACCACAACGTTTTGCATAGAAAACAAAACAGTCCAATCAGTGCGCGGGTCTCCAATTGTCAAGGCATTCTACGCCAAAAAATCTAGGAAGACTGAATTTGGGGGCATTCCGAGAATTGAACTCGGGACCTCTCGCACCCTAAGCGAGAATCATACCACTAGACCAAATGCCCTGTTGGCACATGGCGTCGCTCAAATCTAAAATATCTAATATCTAATAGAGATATTGATTAGCTTCATGAGGCTTTGGAGCAGCATCAATTTTCCCTCCAAAACGAGTTCCCATCCCTAATTTTGCCTCCAAAATCTACGCGCCCCTATCTACCCTTTAACGATTTCGTTCATTTTTTCACTCCTAAACCATCACTTCGTGTAAATACACTGATTTTCTCCGCTTTTTCTGATCTTGATTATGATTATCTCATTTCACTCAGTTAAAAGTTCACTCCTTTGTTAGGGTTTTATCGACTTATACCTTCTTTTTGATTCATCCATGGGTTCTCTTAGAAGCGACGGTGAAACTACATCAATGGAGGCTAGTCCAGTTGCTGATGGTGGCTGTGATGAGACTCAGCCATTTGATAGCCCATCGTCACTGCCTTCATGGCCTGGTAAGTGGGTCCTAGTCGATTTTTTTCCCCTTTTGGAAGGGGCTTTTTTTTTTAACTTATTAGGTTGAAGTATGCTAGCATTTGACCTTAAAACTGGGTATTGGGGATTTGAGCATGTATGATGCTTGGTTGTTCCTACGTCAAGTGAAGGGGGTATTATGTGGTAACAGTTACGCTGTGAAAGAAGACACTCAGGCTGCAATGTGGAATTTCCCCTTACATGAAGAATCCAAAGTAATTGACTGGTTTCCTGTTATTGTCCAAAATCAAAAAGTTTTTTTTTTCCTAATAATAAAATTTATTTAATCTTCTAACAATAGAAAAAAAAAGGATCTGATCTAATTCTAATAATGCTATGATAAATTCTCTGTCCTGTAAGAGATTTGAATTGTGCATCAAAACTGACTGACTTTCTTATGTATTTTTTCTTTTTCAATGGATTGATAGGTGGAGTATATGGTGGTGGAGACAATAATGAGTATCATTATCTAGAAGACACAGTTCCTTTCAATTATGATGATAATAAATGGCATTTTCTAGAAGACACACAGCCCTTCAATGATGATACCACAATTGAAGATGCATTAGACACCCGAGTCATGAATTTTGCTGGTGATACTCAAATCTTGAACGTTTCTGGTGAAACTCAACCACTTGAAGATATTGGTTGTGCTGAGGAGATGGACACACAATTATTGGATGAGATTGATGGAGCTGTTGCCATTGACAGTGATGATGAAGGAACAGGTACAACTGAAGTTTTGGAGAATGTAGACGAGCTTCCTCTGGATGAGGGTCAATGTGGAGACAGTTTTCAATCAGTGGATAGCCAAAAAATTCAGTGTGAACCTATTGGTGGGCATGGTGATGGGAAATCATGTAAGCAGACTGATGGTATTATTGACAAACAGACCAATTCAGGTGAGTCCTTGATTGACTGTGCCGGTGGTTGTAAATTTTGTACCATTAGTATTGGAGTTCTGCCTCCTTTAGCGATGGTCTGCATGATTTTGAGTTCTTCTCCTTCTCTATCACCTAAGTGTCGCAATAGGATTGGGAAAAGGGAAAGAGAACCTATTTGTTGGTAGTTTTTAATGCATTTATTACCAATTTTTATTTCGTTTGATAATACTTTCATATTTCTTTATTCATAGGTTTGTCTGAGCTGTGCAGTTTTATTTACCAATGTCTATGTGAATTAGTTGTAAGGATATATACAAGTTAAGATGAGTATGTGGATCAAATAGTTACTTACCATTTTATTCTTAATAAAACATGTTTGCATATTCTGCTTTTTGACTTTGGCTTTCTTCTTTGGGATTTTTCCCCCAACTAACCCTGAATTCTTGTCAGGATATTGATTTTCATGATATGTTCTCTCTACTATTTTTCCCCCTACTCATTAGTTTGGGATGATACTCATGGAAAATCTTACCATTGCTTGATTGCTTTCTATAGTAATCTGATTCTGTACCAGGTTCTTGTGGTTGCATTCACTCATAGAGTGTGGGATGAAGTGAAATTTAAGGTTGATCAATTTTATGAATATCTAGTCTATATATGCTTTGAAAAGTATCCATTCAAATCTACATTTTTCTTTTTCTGTTGCTTCCTCTCGTTGACATTTAATTCCTTTACCCTCAGGTCCATTGCCTCCATGGTTCACTGTTCTCCGTGCCGAGTCTATGCGGGAAGCTGCTCTAGCCACTCAGAATATAGCTTTGAAACAAGCTGGTGGTGAAGCTAATTCAATCAAGAGTACAAGTCAGCCTCTGGAACCAGTTGTTCCAACGAACAATGTGGATCCCTTCTCTGGAGGTTCAGAGGGAGCTAAGAAAGTTAATCAGAAATGTAATGCTGGCCAAAGCAATGGGGAAGTGGAGATATCTGGGAACAAAACCAATTGCAAGGTTGTCAGCTCAGCAGTGCGAAAACTTCTTTATGATGATTTTCCTGCTGAAATTGAAGGATCTTCTCTAACTGGCATTGATGTTAATGGAGAAGGATTTGCTAAGTCTTCTATGCATGATAATGAGGTGGCCGGTTTAAGCTATGTTGACTCTCAAGAACCTGGAGACTTATCACAGACCAATGCTCTTGAATTTGTAGATCGGTTTCTTGAGGAAAATATAATGGAGTTTGAAGAAGCTAGTCTTGCTAAGAATGTGCAGGAAAAATCTCTCTTTCTTCCCAATTTGAAAGGGAAACAAATTTTGGCCAAGAGAGTCATTGATAGACAAGAAGCTGGAAGGACTGAGATGTTTGACTGGGATGAGAGTCGTGAAGATGAAAGTGGGGGTGATATATTTGTTAGGAGAAAAAAGGAATTTTTTGATGATGCAAGTTGTAGGTGGAAGTCTTTGACTCAAGTACAGAAAATTAAAGCAAGCAGACTGAATGGCGATAGGGGCGGCAAGGAACAATCAAGTATCCCTAATAAACAAACAGGTACAGTTCAATCTGATTCAAGAGTAATATTGCATGGTCAAAGATTAAGGGATGATACTGGAGAAGAAATAGCTATAAAACCAAGAAACCTTATCAATGAATTGAATGAACAATTTGACAATGATCCTTCTAGAGCACAGTTGGAATCTACCATTACTACAGCTGATGCAGATGAAATGTTAGATGCTGGTTTAGATACTCAAATGGCTGCTGAAGCTATGGAAGCCTTATGCAATGGTGAGGAGGTGGTTAATCATGATGCAAAAGGTGCCACTCATGTCACTAAAAGCAGTTTAACTGACAAACTTAATAACTCAGAGCGTTCAGTACAACGTGGCAGGAAAAGGAAAATTGATGTTAAATTGGATCTGCAAACCTCAAGCTTGTCAATGAAGTGCACTAAAGAAGCTGGGCAGCTGAGCAAAAAGAACAATTTGTTGAGAAGATCTAAGAGGAATAAGTTAAATGCAGAAGTTACTGCTATTCCCTTTGACATTACCAAAGCAGCAGGATCTTCGAAAAGAAGTCAAGGTGATAAGTTAAATAAGTGTACTGGCAGTGAGAAAGGAGGTGATGGAAGATCAGCTAATAAAGGGGATATGCAGGGTGAAGTTAGTGTTTTTACACCAATTGCTCATAGAACTAGAGGATACTCAGTAGAGAAGCAGTTGATGAAGCTTGAGAGATCAAGCAGAAATTTTAGAAAAAAGGAGAGGGGGTTTGGCTCCTTTGAGAAAAGAAACGGTGGTACTAGCATCCAGGCTTTGAAAGCTCTGGGTCCTAAATCTACTGTGTTGGGTTCTGATCATATTGGTGTATATGAAAATACCAAATTGGTTCAGGTTGAGAAAATGCCTCCAATGCTAAGTGCCATTGATAATGGGAGTGGAATGGATAAATTGGACTATCCTAGAAGGAGAAGATCCCTTCGGAAATTGTCAGGTTGCGATAAAGGGGCTGAAGATGTCAGGAAACCCACTGCTAGGAACAGAATGTTGAGGACTGATGCTAAAAGTATTGTTGAATCATCCAGTAGTTTAGTTACATCTTCTGCCCAAAAGCAAGGAAGAATATCAAGGCCTATTTTAGCAGAAGCAAATCTAGGGGAATCTCCAGTTTCCCATGGCACCAATTTGAACTCTGATGGAAAGAGTGAAGCAGATTTCCTGTTGTCTGCAAAAGGATTTGGAGTCACCGGGTTTAGTAGATCACCAAGTGAGAGCAAGTCATGTGACTTGGGGACTTCAACTCCAGCTAGTTGCAAAACACCAGTAAATGATGCATCACCTCTTTGTATGGCTGATGATTACTACAAACAATCATGCAATCTCTCTAGATCATGCATTGTCAAGTCACTACATAGGGAACTACGCAGCTTAAGTACTACAGGACCTGAAATTACTCCATCAAAGGATTCAAGGAGGAGGAAGGATATGACTGATGTTAGAGTTCTGTACAGCCGTCACTTGGATGGAGATATAATTAAGCATCAGAAGAAGGTAACATGTAATTTTTTGTGAAGTCTTGTTAGCAAATAGAGAAAAGCAGTCTGGTTTCAATGATATATTGCTTCTTGGGTTTATTACAGATTTTAGAAAGGCTTGGAGCTTCTGTAGCATTGTCCATTGCGGATGCCACACACTTCATATCAGATCAATTTGTACGTACAAGGAATATGTTAGAAGCTATTGCTTCTGGCAAACCAGTGGTCACGCACTTATGGCTTGAGAGCTGTGGGCAAGCTAGCTGTTTTATTGATGAGAAAAATTACATATTGAGGGATGCTAAGAAGGAAAAGGAGTTTGGTTTCAGCATGCCAGTTTCATTGGCTCATGCAACAAGGCATCCACTTTTACAGGTAGATATTTTATTTCTGTACATTCAGATGTATTATCTGCCTGTTGATTTGATGAATGAAAACCCTTATCTGCAGGGTCGGAAAGTATTGATCACCCCAAACACTAAACCCAGTAGAGAAATAATCTCAAGTTTAGTAAAGGCAGTTCAGGGCCAGGTAAGCAGTTTTCTGAGGATATTTTGTAGATAGGCGCCTATGTTATAGCTGAAAACTACATCCCTGTAATTTGAATAGTTCGTCCTTTATGTGATGTTCTGTGAAATAAATCACATAACTTGCAAAGAATTTTGTTGTTACTCAATATTGAGGTCCATCAATGGCTTCCATATTTTTCCACTTAACAATTAGAAAATACTGATTTCTGCTTTGTTTGTTCGCAGCCAGTGGAGAGAATTGGCAGATCTGCTTTGAAGGATGAGAAAAAGCCAGATGATCTGTTGGTCCTCTCGTGTGAAGAAGACTATGCCATCTGTGTTCCATTTCTTGAAAAAGGTTTGGAACCATCTTCACCTATATTTAACAATCTATGACATGCACAAAACTAAGAATACCACATTTTGCACTTGCAGGGGCAGAAGCGTACAGCTCAGAGCTATTACTAAACGGCATCCTTATTCAGAAGCTGGAGTACGAAAGGTTGGATTGTGTTTTGAACTAGTAGTGACAAAGAACTTAAACCTTTCTACTGAGATGTCTATATTTATGCAAATGGTCTGCTTTTCTTCTGTGGCGTATATTTTTAGCTGATTCCTTATTGTGAATAATCTGCACATAATCTCTCTATTAATCTTAATCTCTAGCCCCATATGGTGCATCACATCTAGTGTTGCTATAAAATACATCCACTAGATGATTGGTTTAACGAGTAAACCTGTTTTGATCGAATCATATATTTGCAATAAGGATTTTTTGTGATGGTGAACACGGTAGTCCAATCCTCCTGATATGCACCTTTTTGGTTGCAGGCATCGACTTTTTGCAGACCAAGTGAAGAAAACCCGTTCCACCATATGGCTGAAGAGAGATGGCAGAACATTTTATCCTGTGACTAAATGTAAATAAACTAGCTTGGCTTTTGTAGTTTAGGTCATCTGTAAATTTTCACTGGACCCCAAACAGATTAGTTATTATGCGGTATAAAAACCGATGGTGCAGTGTTTTTTTCATTAAATTTAAGAATTATAATTTACATTTGTTTTCTTCTACGACATCCAACGATTAAGTTACATTTTCTTTTGGTGTTTATTATTGATTTTAGTGCTCATCTAATACCTACAAGCATGTCTGTTTCAATATTGATGAACATGAAAGAGTGGGCTCAATGCATGACCTGGGAAGAAAGATTATTGACGTTTGTATTTGCACAAGTAATAAATACGAAAGAAAGACCCCCGATTTGATAATTGACTAGAATGTCAACGTGGAGATGTTATGTAATATATACATTTCTAGCCTTTTTCATATGCTTTTCGTACTGTATGTATCACCGAGTATACTGTAGCAAACAGTGTAACAAAACAGGGCATTGCGCGAGTAAATACTAAGAAATTCATGTCTCTGCTGCTTGTCTTGATGAGATTCACACGGGGTTTGTGTCGTTGGGTACCTGAAGTCGCCAAGAAACAAACTTGATATATACATAGTTGATAATCATTGTTATTCCAAAACCCCAAACTGCGGAAAGTAGTATTGCATAGATGGCCCCCAAATGCAACTGAAACAAGAAGAAAGCGCAGTAAGAGAAAATCATAATCAACAGAGAAGCTGACTTTCTTGAGAGATGCTTCTTTAGAGCAACATTAATCACACTTGTTTAGATTCACTCAACTTCAGTAGGTAGGGCCAATTTAAACAAAGATTTTATCACATGTGCAACATGTGAAATCAATTCAAAATAGGTGTGATTAGCATATTGAGAATAACAAAATAACCCGCACAATCTACTACTTGATACTATAATATTAATATTTGAACACAAAGGACCAGGTACCTACAATCAGCAACTACATCTTAATTTTGAAATCTGACTCAACCATGATGTAAAAGAAGATTGTTTATCAAAATATGAAAGGCAGTAACAGGGAGATTTCAGTAGTGGTAGGACTAGAACTTCACTTTACAACTAGATACTATAAATTTACTTACCACGGTATAAAACAGGTGCACGGTTATAGCCACAATAGCAAACTCCAGAGCAGCATAAGTCCATATATACTCTTTTATTGCTGCAATTGAAACAAGAGGTTATTAATACAGTTTGAACTGAAAGAAAAAACTTAGTAATGGCACAATGACCGATGCTATACCAAGCATAACTGCAAAAATAGACGACAGGAGACCCAAGGTGAAGGCAAACGGCACAGCTACAATGGTTGCTTGAGTCTTCAAATCCGGAAGCTATAAAATTAAACAAACAATACTCAAGTGTTACGGAGCATGAAATATGGACAACAAAATTAGGACTGTTAAGGAATGCAACTTTCAGGGGCATATTTTATTGGATTGAACTATTTTTTTTTCCTTTTAATTCTTTTGCTTTCAGGCGATGGTAATATGAGACCATAAATTATGTGCCGGTAGTTTTTAAGTATGCAACAGTGAATAGTTGGGCTCTAGACACTGTCCTATGATCCGAATTCTTGTAATGAAAATAGAAGAACCTAATGGTTTAAAAGATCACATCAGGAAGTAAGAGAAGCATCAAATCCATCAGTTCAGAAAGGCATAGATTTTTATTGTCAACAAGTCTTCTCTCATAGTGAATGGGCATACCAGTAGCTGCTCAAGGAAGAAAAAGTAGCATACTGTGCTTATCAAGACAAGCACCACGAAGTCTTGCCAGGCACTGTAAAAAGAATCGCAAGCAAAAACAATAATTAAAATTAGAGTTTCAGCCAAAAATAACTAACAGAAGAATCCTAGAGCAATTTGATGCTTGCATATCGAAAATTCAACACTTGATTCTGAATATGAGCTGCCCAATTCAGAATAGCTTGAAAACAGCTCATAAATAATAGAACTCAGTTGTGTGCAAACAAGACCACTTAAGGTATGGATTCTGGACTCATAAGTTGTCTGACACAAGCAGAGCATTTTACAATCTGTTAAAATAACAGTACCGTAAAAAAGTGTTGTTGCCAGCAAGATTCTTGGATTACCTTATTGCCTCTGGATGCAAGTTCTGTTGACCTTGGCCCTGTCTGCCTTCCCTTTGAGCAGTGCTGGGAACCCGAAGCAAAGTCACAGGTAGATTTTGAACTTCTTGCCCACAAACATCACATTTTTTATTTCCTTTTGCGCTAAACCATTTGATTGCACATTCTTCATGTACCAGTCTTAGGTCACCTTTGCAACTACATTCCATTTTGAGGGTAGTCCTCTCATCACATACGTCAAGACATATCCTGCACACTGCTTCCTCTTCAGGAATTTCTTCATCAGCAGTTTCTGCTGGCATAGGTGTTATTTGATCTGGTGTGCCAAGAATTTCATTTTTGTTAATATGAAAAGTAATTGATTTTCCTATAAACTGGGATATATTCAAATGATGGAAGATGTCTAGTGTTGATAACACACCAATTAAGAAAATAACACACAGAGCCCAGAAGTCTGATATTCAAGCAAATCTGTTGTTTTTATATTGTCTACATACAATGTGTATAGTCATAGACCTTTCTCACTGGTCAAGTTATGTTCTAACAGATTAGAGCACCAGAATGAGGCGTATCCTCTCATCAAAACCAGTTAATCAATCACCTTTATTACATAAAAGAGTCTACTCAAGAAATACCAAAATTTTAGTTTAATTCAATAAAATAAGCAACCATGGTGATGGAATGAAAGAAAGGCATATTTAAAATTGAATTAAACTTGGATAAACTAATATTTCTGGTAAATTTTAACCATGAAAAATGGTTAAACCTCTCCAAAAAATAATTTTAAGATATCCAAAAAAATTTAGGACAATTGAATAGGAATAACAGAGAGCATATGGCATACTATACCATCATTCGGATCCTCTTGTGCACGTTCACCACGGGTAGAAAAGGACACAGATCTTACAATAACAACATTTTGTCCTGGTACAGAAAGGGACCTTGAAACCTTGGGTCGAACAGCCTCTTTCTGCACAAAGTTAGAAGATAAACAAATTATTTCTTGATTGTTATAAAAGCCAATATCCTAAGGCCTACTATAATGTGGTGGCCAAGAATCAAGATATAATTGTCAGAAAGAACCAAACAAGATTTCAATATAAGATTTTAGGCCTCTGTCAAAAATATAATATCTAATTAGCTTCATATTTTTCTTTTTATGGAAGCACAGATAAAATTTCTTCATTGACTAGTTTGGTACTTCATTCTGAGAATAATAATGACACTAATCCCACAACAAATCATCCCATGATCCCATATTGCCAGTAAGCACGAAGCTTTATTCCAGAAGTCTGTAAACAAGAAAGATACTTAAAATATACATGTCTACCTGTGACTTAGGCCGTTCATTGTATGTCCTTGCAGAAGTAGGCATGCAAACTGATGGAGAAAGATTTGATGCGGGCGTAACAGGAAGAGATGTACATCTTTGCCATGGCATTGTGGATGAAGAATTGGCCATATCAGGACTGTCAAAAGTCATCTTGGGGTCTGGAGTGAGGAGGCTGCTTCTTTCACCATCCATGCCATTACCTTTTCTTTTGAAGCTCAAAGCTCGCAAGAAGCCTCCTGGTGATGGAATCCCTCTAGAGAAGCTTTGAGAATGGTCCAGAGCCCTTACACTGCGAGTGCTATTGAACCCTACAGGTCTAGGTGGAATTTGAAGCGAAATATCTGGACGCCTCCCATGGGATCCATTTTCAGATACTTCTTTGTTAGGCTGGAGGTCAGTCTGCAAGTAACAGACAGGCAATTCATATTCAGTCCTAAAGACTCATATTCAATTCTCTGTCAAGGCACCATAATTATATGCTACTAGCAAATTATGAGTAATTGAAAACTTTGCATTCCAACACACTTTCAAGACTCATAATATCTCATGATCATCAACAATGATTTACTCTACGATAGTAAATTATCCTCTGAAAATTTTCATGTCAAAAAAGAATTACAATAACTACAATTACTCTATGATAAATTGTAAAATCAAATATAGCGACAAGTCTGCAGTGAGATAAGAATTGACATGGCCTGAATGGCTCATTTACTTCAAGGACCATCAGTGATTCTTGCCATCGTAATGCCAGTCAACCTAATAAAGTTTCTTTCATCACCACTCACCAGTTGAGGATAAATTTTCCCTCCAATTCAATCAACAACAGTACACAAATGCTTTCTATCCTCATATTTTCTATCTCCTCTTCTAAGTTCTTATAATACAATTATTGCACAGAAATTATTGAAAACATAGTTATAATTTAAAACTTGAAGAAAATGCATGCGTGATTCAACCTTGCAGCACAAAATATGATGGAAAAAATAGAAATTGAAACGGATACACAAATTATACAATTAGGCTTCCAGTAAAAAGTGACAAATAAGCATAGAATAAGCCCAAATTAGAAATTCATCAAGTTTGGTTGGATCACAGGGATAAATACCAACTGAGGACTCAGCAAATACTGATTTTAAAGATCACTGAGAATCCAAATGGGTCGTAATATTGAATTGAAACTGGCAAACTTTAGGAGCCATCTTACCTTTTGCAGAGAAATATCTATGAAGCCGCCAGACTCAAATGAGAAGGGATCAAATCAAAAGGGAAAAAAAATAAAAAAAACAAAAAGCTTGCAGCTTTACATGGAATCATAAGAACCCACCTGAGTTGAATTATGAGGAGATTCTTCAGTGATTGGTTGAGCTGCTTGCATTGTAGATAGCTTGGAAGATGAAAGAAGTTTAACCAAAAAAAAAAAAAAAAGGAGGACACAGAAAAAGGGGAAGGAAGGAAGGAAGGGAGCAGACTCTAATAAAGATATAGTAAATAAATAAAAATTAAAAAAATTATGTACGAAGCGTGAGTTTGAACAAATATGTTTGGAAGAGCATCAATTGCCAATTTTGTATTTATTAACAGTAAATGGGAAATTAAGGAATGAGGTAAGAAGGTAGCATGAAGCTTCGCAGAGGAAGAACTGTGTCTGTCCGTGCAGTGTTTGGCGTTTTCCATAATGTCTCCGATGGAAGTTTAGCAGACGCTTTGGCCAAGTGCGTTTGAAAGATTGAAGTGATGTTATAATTGAAGCTAGTAAAAGATGCATTTTAGAGATTTTTTTATTATAACTTAACAGAAAAAGCATAAAAGTTTAATATAAATCTTTAAAAAATTCTTAAAAAAATTGTAATTGTATATACATTTTGCATGTAATAAACCAAAAAAAAAAATTCAATCTTTCAATTCATTTGTATATAGAACATGTTGATATTGTTATATAAAAATTATAATTTTTAATTAAAAATTGACAAAACTTAAAAAAAAAAAGTATAAAAATGAATGATTTTTCTTTAACATTTGGTATGCAAATTTTGGTTCAAACCCATATTGTGAAATCCAGCAGGCCCGATTAAATCGATCGGATTGAGACTTGGAATTTCAAACGGGCTGAAAAGGCTCTCAAACCTGGGATTAGCATTCACTCGGATTGAACCGTTGAAACTCAGTCAAATTTTGGGTAAACCACTAACCCGATTGAACCACTTCTGGAATTTCACTTGAAAAAAGAAGAAGAGATATATGCTGAAAGACTCAAGCACTCGACCCTCTTCTTTTAGCTATCACCCATGCCATTTCTTTTATGTGAATTTTCAATATATAAATTACAAAAAATATATTTATCATAACATATCATTACTAATAAAAGTATATTACTTTCAAATAATTAATTTAATCAATTTCACCTTTTTTCAAATATATTTTCACTTTATTAATTTATATTATTTGTATTATTATAAATAATAGTAATAAAAATATACTTATTTTTATATAATTGTGATATAAAAATTTAAAATTTAAATAAAAAATTTAAAACTTTCTATAATTATTTAAAATTTATATTATTAATATATTTTTAATAATTTAAAAATATTAATATATAATATAATATATTAAATATTTTATTATATAAATTTATAAATATAAAAATATAACACTGATTCAATCATTCAGTTGAATCGATCACTCACTTCACTAGATTAACAGGCGAACCAAATTTCATAATATGGTTCAAACCCCTGGTTATTGGAAGGAAGCCTCCACTTTTCCTACATGAACCAACGTTTGTCACCAAAAAAAAAAAAAAAAAGGTTTACACAAAAATACTAATATTTTTATTTTTATTCTCTCACCGACTTATTCTCACCAAAAAACCAAAACTTCATTCTGAATCGTACGTTCTTTGGAAAACGTACACGAGTAAAATATTTTTATGTATAACTAGTCAAATTATTTAAAATCGTCATTAGGCTAAGCCTGCAAATTGAAAGATTGACATATTAAATGCTCCCCGAAAGAAATAAATCTGCTTCAAAAGAGGAGTACTCATGCGATTTCGTGCAAGAATTTTATAAAATTTTAATGAAAATTTGTAAGTCTTTTACAAAATAATTAAATATGTTTGTGCTCTAAGTATAATTAATGATTTTATAAAATTTTATAAAAAATTACAGCTTCATATTTTAAAATCTTACATAATTTAAAAAAAAACATAAATTTTATATAAAAAATTGTAACTTTATTTGAAAATGTTGCGCAAATTTTCACATATTTATGCCTAACTCGGAATTAATTTATGAGGAAGAAAGTCAAGAAAGTGGTGAAAATTGGAGCTGAAGGAAGCAGCTTTTGTCTGGTAGAGGAGGCTTCCGCGTCAAAAGTGCAAGGTGTGAAGGCCTCGTTTTGCTTTAGCGGCACGGGTCAATGGTAGGTCAAACATCGCTATGCTAGTATTATGTGTAAGGGTGGTGTGGTTCCATTTTCTTGTCATTCTCCTTATTTATTTTCTCTATCGTGGAATCCACAATTCTGAATTTAGGAAGTAAATTATTTATTAAAAGAAAGCAAACGATTAGTGAAAGATAATTTCTCATCGGTAAATCTAATCTCACCTTCTAATATGCATTCTTACTTTCAAATTTTTTGAAACTATGTAAATTTTTTTAAATTTTAGAATTTATTCAAACTTTCATTAAAAATTGAAATTTATCATCAAATATCAAATTTCTCCTTTACTAGGTAAATTACAACAAAATGGCATTGTAAAGTCACGGTAGTAATCAAATGATAAACAAATGAAAAAGGGTATTTTGAATCTTAATTGATAAACAAATTTATCTATGATGTACTAAATTACAACATATTATTAAAAATTTCTATAATAAATAAGATAGAGTTAAAATTTGATGAATTCTCGTGTGCAAAATTTATTAGGTGTAATATTAACTACTTGATTATTTACTACAATGGAAGTGATCCAAATGTAGTGGGCTTATAAATCAATGTTTTAACATTGGAATGAATAAATAGTCGAAGGTTATTGATTGGTTTTGTGTAATAAATAAATTAACTTATATATTATTGATTTGATTAATAAGTTGAAATTAATTTTTAAAGGTATTTCTTACATTGGAATGAGTAAGTAGTTGAAGGTTATGATTTCGTTTCGTATAATAAATAAGTTAGCTTATATTTTATTAACTTAGTCAATAATTTAAGACTAATCTTTAAATGTATTTCTTATACTAACTTATTGAAAAAAATAAGTTTTGATTTAATAAGTTGTCTGAAGTTGTCAAAGGTTAAAATTTGATGAATTCTTAAAATTAATTTTTAAAGGTATTTCTTATGTTGGAATCAATAAGTAGTTGAAGGTTATGACTTCGTTTCGTATAATAAATAAATTAACTTATACTTTATTGACTTGATCAATAAGTTAAGACTAATCTTTAAAAGTATTTCTTACATTAATTTATTAAAAAAAATAAATTCCGATTTAATTAGTTGTTTGAAGTTATCGAAGGTTAAAATTTGATGAATTCTCTTATGCAAAATTTATTAGGTGTAATATTAACTACTTGATTATTTACTATAACACGAGTGATCCAAATGTAATGGGCTTATAAATTCTCTCAATATCAATGTTTTAACATTGGAATGAATAGATAATTGAAGGTTATTGATCCATTTTGTGTAATAAATAAATTAATTTATACATTATTGATTTGGTTAATAAGTTAAGATTAGTATGTAAAAGTATTTTTTACACTAATTATTGAAAAAAATAAATTTTGATTTAATAAGTTATCTGAATCTAAATCTATCCTTATTTTTATTATTAATTTACAATCCATACCTTTTGTAATATAAATATAAATTTTTTCATAAAATATAATTAATTATATTTTAACTAATTATAATTTTATTATAAATAATAAAATAAAAATTATATAAGTAAATAAAAATATATATTTATAAAATATAATTAATTAAATATTAAATATTATAATTTTATTTTAAACTTCTTAATTATATTAATATAATTTAATTTTTAGATCAATATAAATTATTTTAATTAATATATCCTGTTATATTATTTTATAATTTTAATTAATTTAATAATTAATTTTATAAAATATTTTAATTAACTTATCAATTATAAATTATCAATTATTAATTAATTTATCAACTACTAACTAACTAACTTATCAGTTGCGTGAAACAAAATTTATATAACTTAGGTTTGGATGACTGCTTATTTCATCATCTCCAACCCCAAAAGCTTCTTAAGAAGGCAACTTATTGATTCTAACGTGCGCCAAGCTGAGGTCAGTTGTAGTTCAACAGGAATATAACTATTGGGTTTATAGTCGGTGTAAATGTAAACTTGTTAAAATGAACTATTTGCCAAACAAATTCCACTAATTGGGACAGCCGAATTGATAAGTGGGAGGGAAGAGAAATCAACTTTGCTTATGAGCTCGTGGCTTCTTGCTGGAAGGAAGATTGGGCATGGAGCCTTCTCATTATGTATTGCTCTTAGCTATTTATGTGCAGAATGGCTCTGGAATTTTGGTGCCTAAAGGTTTGAGGCTGCGTTGCCGAAGGGGGGCAGAGGATGAGGGATTCACTTACTGCATCTCCAGGACCGGGCCAGCAGGCATTTTTATTGGTCATGTAGAGTTGGTGGAACATTGGAAACCTTAGGCTATGTTAGGTGATGGAAAACTGTGTGCTTTAAAGCCGTTAAATGAGCCAGATTTGACTTCTTACGTTGTGAATTTTGTGCTGATGACGGACAAAATTTAAAAGATCGTGCCAGCTGGAGCGCCAGGGAAGGCATTGACACCATTGAATCAACAAGAAATGTTTTTTTTTTTTTTTTTTTTTTGGGTATGGACCATCCGGTATCCGGTAGGCCACATTAGACTTCCCACTAATCTGGATTCGAGCTGGAAGGATTCAATATGGGGTAAAGCTCTTCCAATGACAATTTGTTTCATTTACAAAATTCGAATCCGAGATCTTATTAAGAGAATCAAGCTCCTATCACTTGGACCAACTTGGTACAAGAAATATCTTTTAGACTAATAAAAAAGAAGTCTAAATTCTTGAAAGTTCCAAATAGGAAGACGGATTTTGCCATTTAGGTTCTCGATTTTCTGGTGAAGATCTTCGCTTCACTGCAAAAATTGGAAGGCATTATGTGCCTCAAATCGGAACCCTCTTCGCGTAGATTTAACAATCTATCACGTGCATAAAACTAAGAATTCCATATTTTGGCCTTTCTTCCATGGCCCTTTTTTTTTTTTTAGCCAATTCCTTAAATTGAATAAGTTGCACATCATCTCTCTATTATCTCTATCTCTACCCCTATAAGATACATTATATCTATAGTGTTGCTATAAAATGCATCCCCCAGATGATTGGTTTAGCTAGTAACTTGTTTTAATCTATTCTTATAATTGCAATTAAGAATAAGAATTTTCTGTGATAGTGAACATTGCAGTCCATTCCTCTTGTTATGTACCTTCTTGGTTGCAAGCGTTGACAATTTGCAAATAAAGTGGAAAAAACCCGTTCCACCATGTGGCTGAAAAAGGATGGTAGAACATTCCATCCGGTGACTAAATGTAAATAAGTTAGTTTGGCTTCCGTAGGTTAGGTCAAGGTCATTCGTGAATAAATTGGTTGCCATATATTACATACAGGGGCAGAGAGTGATGAATGTTTTGGGGGGGTCAAAATTACTGTTATTTTTGTTTCTTTTTTTAGATAAAAAAGTAGAATTATATAAAAGTTGAGTTAGATTAAATATTTATTTATTTAAGTTTGAGTTTGATGGAAATAAACGAGCTTAAATTTAAATTTGTCGACTTACATAAATCTTAATATAAACTCAGATTTTTTTACGAGAACTTAATATAAAAGGCATAAAAATTTTAATTTTAATATAAATCTTAGAAAAATTCATAAAAAATTGTAATTGGATATGCATTTTGCATGTAATAAGGAAAAAAAAAAGCCGAATCTTTCAATTCAAATATATGTATATATATATAGAACATATTGACTTTTATAAAATTACAAAACTTAAAAAATATATATATGAAAATGAATAATTTTTCATCAACATTTGATACGAAAATTTTGGTTCCTTGGTTATTGGAAGAAAGATGCCTCTACTTTTGCACATGAACCGCGGCTGTCAAAAGACAGTTTCACATAAAAAATAATAATAACGCTTTTATTTTCATTTTCTCACAAAAAAAATTTAAATTTCATTCTAAAATGTACGTTCTTTGCGTGCATCTAAATTTAAACATAAGTTAAATATTTTTATAAATTAATGCTCAAATTATTTCAATCCGTCATCAGGCTAATTAACTAACTTAGTGTTAAATTGAAAGATTAACATACCAAATGCTCCCCAAAAAAATGAATCGGCTTCCAAAGAGGAGTACTTGCGCGATTTTGTACAAGATGTTTATTAAATTTATAATTTTTTATAAGATTTTGTATTTTTAATGAAAATTTGTAATTTCTTGTAAAATAATTAAATACACATGTGTTATAACTATTTATATTATAAAATTTTATAAAAGAATTACATCTTTATATTTTAAATACTCGTATAATTTTATTTAAAAAAGGAAGAGACTATGGCATATTTTTACATTACTGATATATTGGTAAATTCTTAGATTTTATTGTATATTAAATTTATTTTTTTTCTAGAAGCTAAATTTATCATATTATGTGATAATAAATTAACAAATAAATCTAACAATGTATTGATGTATTACTGTATCGGAGGTGCATTTCAATATTAATAGATTAATTATTTTGCTCTTGTATATTTCAAAACAATATTTTCCGTGTAAGCTCTTGCTTGAATTCAAAGAATATTTGAATTCTCTCAATAACTAAAAAAGTAGGTCATACTTTGAAAATATCATTCGTTTGATGTCAAGAATTTGAATGATCAAAACTAAAGCAACGACTCTTGAAATAACAGGGGGAAAAAAATGCAATGACCAAGGTGGGAAAGTCAAAGTTGAAAACATCTCCTGTAAAAAAATTTTAACTTCTCATAAAAAATGCAAATTTTCAAAAGAAAGGAAGATCTTTGAAAACTCTTTCCTGAATTCAAAGAGTACTTGAATCTTTTCAATAACGAAAAAGTATATCATACTTCGAAGATCTCATTCGTTTGATGAAAATTTAAAAAAATAAAAAATAAAAAATTCGAATTGATTAAAACTGAAGCAACGACTTCTGAAATAACAGAAGGAAAAAGCCATCACTGAGGTGGAGAAGTCAGAATCGAAATCATCTCCTGTGAAAAATTGTAACTTCTTTTAAAAAAATTAACGCAGATTTTCGAGTGTTTGTGCCAAACTCGGAATTAATTTAGGAAGAAAGTCAAGAAAGTGGGGAAAGTAAGAGTTGATGGAGGCAGCTCTTGTGTGGTAGCTGAGGCGTCTAAGGGCGAGGTGAGAAGACTTTGTTTAGCTTTGGTGACACGGGTCAATGGTAGGTCAAACATCACTATGCTAATATTATAGATAATAGCAGTGATTGAGGTTTCTAATGTACAAATATAGTTTTGTTGCATTGTATGCAACAACCTTTTCTACAATGAATTTGTGGCACGTGGAAGATGTTGCTATTAAAAGAAAAGGTGTATTACCGGTAATCAATTGAGACAATTTTCAATTTCCAAAGTGCATACTCTCTAACAATTTTTTATATTTAGTTTAGAAGCACCACGTTTAGACATTTGTTTCATCTATCGCTATTTTCAAAGTCTTTCTATTTTTAAATCACACCTTATTTAACATAAAAAAATTTTATGAAGTAAATTAAACTCTAATTAAATAAAATAAAAATAATATTAATAATTAATAGTTGTTATTTTTCCTTAAAGGATAAATTTTCCATAAATTATTTTAAATGGATTTAATTCAATATTAAAAGCAAACATGATCATTGACATATAAATCTTTCTTTTTATTTTTTATTATCTATGATAAATTATGTCTTGTAACACAAAGATCACCACAGAATTCATCTTTGTAACTACTCTCTTCATTTTTTTTTATTTAAGCTAAATTCACAAAAATTAATGAAGATAATAAATAACCTTAATTTTAAAAAAAAGAAATGTAATTTATTAATTTATTTCTTATTAAAATTTAATTGATATAATTAACATAAATTAGTCTAAGTGAAAGGAGCTCAAATGGCTTAATTAAGATATTTTAGGTTTGATTTAGGTCATGGAGAAAATTTAGTTGGGAGAGATCTTTGTCTTTGGTGTCCGTCTATCACCGACTAGATAGGAATACCCTAGTGCAAAAAAAAAAAAAAGATAATTAATATATAAAGTTATTGAATATTTATTAGGAGTAAATTAAAAAAAGATATTAAGCACAATTTTTATCTTATAAAACAACAAATAAATAAAAAAAGTTCCAAAATTACATATAAAACAGAATGAAGGAAATATAATTTTTAACATCGAGGATCTTATTATACCAAACTTGAGATTATTAATCAAAGTATAGAAATAAAGAATAGGAAAGCATAACTCCATTGTAAAATAAATAACTTATATTAAGTTCAAATTTTTAGGAGATTGATCTGGTTCTTATACATGATATCGATAAATACTTGAAGCACATTTTTAAAATATTATTTGCTTACATTTAATATTTTTAAATTCTGTTTAAATGCATATTATATTTATTCAAAGTTTAACGACTCACATATGAAAATGGTTTGTGAATTACTATTTAATCGTTATATTTGAATTGTTTCAATTTTATTGGATGCCCAAACGGACATGTTTGAATTGTTTTATATAGACCGCTTACCAAAAGGCTTTCATCAATAAGCTGAATTTGGAGAATAAAATTTTATTAAAATATGTTAATCAATATGATTTTTGTAATTAATATGATTGGTATGTATTAAATAACTTATTATTTTTGCTATAAAAAAACTACAAGGATTGAAACTTGGGCACTTGCACCTTCCTTTTCTGATAACTTAATAGCAAGATTATCGATCATAACCTATCAATGGCTGCTAGAATCACTAATGCCAATTGCCTGATAAGATTCTGCAGCCTGACTTATTGTATATTATACAATAACTTTTTGGCATTTGTATCACAGAACTCGCTGTGATAATGATACTATTCTCATTTTCATATATTTTCTCTCTGATTATTCTTTTCTAATAGATTGTGAAATTTATAATTTTATAAATTTTATTACCTATTAAAAGAAAGAGAGTAAATAATCACTTCTCAAAAAGTGCAAGAAGATTTCCCTAATAATAGATCTACACCCACCTTCAAATACCCATTTTTACTTTCAAATTTTATGAAATTATGTAAATTTTTTTAATTTTAAAATTTATTTAGACTTCCATTAAAATTTGTCATCAAATATCAATTTTCTCCTTTACTAGGTAAATTACGACAAAATGGCATTGCAAAGGCATGGAAGTAATGAAATCTCTATTTCCTTACTATTATTAATTGAAGGTTTTTTTTTTTTTTTTTGGGGGGGGGGGAATCTCCACATTTTTTAATCTTTGACAAATGTAATCTCCTCATGGAGAATTTCCGCTCCAAAAATTCTTCTTTTCTATTTTTCATTTTATCCTTTTATTATTCTACTTTTATTTAAAGTGTAATTTCCTTTTAATACTTAATTTTTATTATAAAAATATTTTACATAAATTGAAAATTTAATTTAATTAAATTAATTAACTTAGTACTCTATTTCTATCTCTTATTACTTTATAGTTTGTACATTATTTATTTTCTTTTTTTTCATTTTTTATATCCATACACGTTCTTTACGACTCAAATAGCTAATACCGCTAATCACTAATCTATCTATCTATAGTCATTGCTAAAAGAGAGTATTTTTTGAGATTTTTCTCTTCTGGTTGAACACGTGTTGGGCTGAGGGAAAATTTACAGTCCTTTATTTTTTTATTTTACTTATACTATTTATAATTTAAATATTATTGAGTATTATAAATTAAATATGATATGTTTTTATTATAAAAATAATTTAAAATTTTTATTTAATTATATTAACTTAATTTACTATATATTTATTTTTAACTCTTATTATTTTATACTTCAAACATTATTTTTTATTTGTTCTATTTTATATTTTTTATTTTTCATATTCATAATTTAGATATAAATTTTTTTATTATTTATATTTTTATTATAAAATATTTAAAATAAGTTAAATTTAATAAAATTAATTATTATATATATTATATTTTTAATTCTTATTAATTTACAATAGGACAGAGGGTGGATAACGATGCCAAAAAAAAAAAAAAAGGATTGTGAATTTTGGCCGGTGAATTTTGCCTCACGAGGCGCGTAAGGTGTGGTTTTGATATCAAATTTTGTCCCACGTAAGACATGGGGTAAATTTTTGCATTGGAGCAATTATTAGGATAAGTTACTATTGTTTTGTCTTGCCTTTTAATGCTCGAAATAATTAATTATTTTTTATTTTTTATATTATACTTAAAAATATATATTATTATGAACTCATTGTAGTAATTTTATAATTAAAAAATATTTATGTTATTTATTTTAATTATTTTTTTAAATTTAAAATTAATTAGATAAATTATATGTGATTTTAGATTAATATTGTTATATTATGTTGAATATTAATATTAATTATGTGTACATTCAAAATTTATAAATTTTAATATTTTTTAAATTTTTAAAATTTTCCTGTGAGTGAGGCACTAACTTCCCTGCAATCGAGGATTGGATAGAGTTTTACAGTTATGGAGTGGAGCAGTATATTACCGATTTGTAATTACCTTGCTCTATTGTCATCTTTGCAGAAAAAAAAAAGATCTTCAAATATTGACATTAGAAATAAAATATATAATTAATTAATTTAATTAATATTTAAATATTAAAATTAAATTTATTTATTTAAGTTTCATCAATTTTTTCTTGATATTAATTTTTAAGTATTAATATGTAAAATTATATATATATAATTTTATGAACATTTTATACCCCATATACTATTTCATATATTGATATAAAAACATCTGAAAAATGATATTATTTTAACTGATCAAATGATATTGTATATATCTAAATTAATTTATTCTTTGAATTAAAAATTATATATATTATTCTTGAGTACAAAAATGTTACGTTATTAAAAAATAAATGTAACTAAAAATTTTTGCAAAAATTAAAAAGAACTTTAAAATTTTTCTTACAAAATAATAATTTATGAATAAATGGTGATATAAAATCTATTTATACATTTAAGTTCAATTAATTTTATAACTTAAATAAAATTATAAATGTAAATAGTAAAATTTTAAATAAATAAAATGAACCAATAATTATAGCACGTTTTAAATAACATTAATGAATTATATATTACAAGAAAAAGTGCATGCAACCCCTTTTTTTTCTCACGAAGATAAGAAAGTGAACAACTTAAGTCTAACTATATTAATTTTATTCATTAAAATAAAAATCAAACAATAAAATCTAAAATAATATAAATGGCGCATAATTTATTGTTTTTTAAATTTAATTTTTTATAAATTAAATAATATATCTTAATATATAAATAAATTATTATATTTTTAATTTTTTATTAAATACTAACCTATGAGTAATATAGGCTTGATTACTAAATATATTTAATAATTAAAACATAGATACGAAGTATTAATCAAATGGATTAATTATACATGTTATTTTTAATAAGAATTTTAAAAAATTAAAGTGAAATTTATTTGCTCAAAATTTGTGAATTTTTTATATTAATTCTTAAGTTATATATTTTAAATTAAATATATATTAATTAAAATTTTATCAAGATTTTATGTTACATGCACTATTTGGCTTTCTTTTACATATTTCATTGCTTATATTTCTTGTTGCATATCCACTTCTATGGCACACATGTTAATATAATTGAATTTATAGGTATAACATGATATATTTTATTCTTTTTATATAATATTTTAAATAAATTAAAACTTTAATATATTAAGTAAAAATTGAATTAATTAATTTTTTATTATATTTTTAATTAAATTATTTAAATAATAACTAATCAAAATTATTTATTTATATTTTATTAATATTAATTTTTAGGTGTTATATTTCATGTTAAATTTACCATAATCAATATAGATTTTATCAAAATTTTAATATATAACCAATTAATTTACTTTACAAAATAAATCAAATTGCGCACTTTTATCAAGAGTATCTTAGGAGATCAAATTTCATTTTTTTAAAAATTTTTAAATATCAAATTTTAATTTCAAACATAATATTATTTTAGAACATACTAATAAGAGAAGTTTCGAAGAAAAACTTTGGAAAGAAATCTTACTTTTTATATTTGACAGTTAACATATATTCATCTTTTCTTTTTTTTACTACTAAGATAAGATTTTTCCTTCTTGAAACAAAAATACGTGATTAATATATCTATTTTCAAAAGGGTACCTTCTTTTTTCATATTTCTATTATGCAGCATATTATATCTACAATACTCTTTTCATTGCTAATTCATTTAATTATATTAAAATATTTTTATAATAAACTGACAAACTCAAATTGCAAAAGAAGAAATCAAAGCATTAAAAATCATCTCATTTACTTGCCAAATGGTTATTCGTTTTCTACGTTATGTTCTCATCTATTCTTAGTAATGACTGCTTAATATTGAGATAAATAACATTAAGTTATTTAAATCTTTTTTTATGAGCACAAGATCCACCCTGTCTAATTATATGTAGAAATTTAAAATTAATACTTTCTTAAATATCATGTGGTTTCATATTTTTATTTTTTATTTATTTATAAATATGCAAATTTAATAAATAAATTTATTTTATTAAAAAAATATAAATTTTAATAAATGACTAAAAATATTAATAAATTTCTAAAACTAGTAATAAACAAATGAGAAAGGGTTATTGTAAACCCTGATAGACAAATTTCCCTTTTTTTTTTTTATAATAGATCGCGATTTATTACAGAAAATTTCCAAAAAAGAAGTGTTATTCAATGAAAATTTGATCTGATGAACTCTCCCCCATCCCGTACGGGGCTGGTGTAAAAATTATCACGATAAGTTCGAAAAATTTAGCACTCTACAGGCGAATCGAGCCCAACGTTATGGACCTAGTGTTTTCATATCTTACAAATGTCCAATCCAGAAACCTGTTAAAAACACCAGAGGACAACATCCCTTAAACTAGTATTAGCGGTGCACGCCAGGCCCGTGCTGTAGTGCAACGCATGTGCGACGCTTGAGAGCCCCAGTAGCGAGATACTGATACGGACCCTCCCCCTTCAAAAGTTAATTTAATATCATGTGAGCCAATGGCCCACGTATCAGATATTAAACTGATAAGAACAGATACTACACTTGATCTTAGCCAAAAGGCCGAAAAGGTATGCCTTCTTCAGCTGCAGTTCTTCTCTTTAATACTACATCTCTCCTTGACCGCTAATTATCCTAACCGATATGGAACTTCAATCAAGCGCTAATTTAGGAGGGCTTCGCATCCTGCCGAACTCTGTAGTTGTGGAGACTGATTGCTTCCGCTCAACCAGAAATATTTTGAGCCGGAGATTTTTGGCATTGGAATGAGCAAGAAGACTAAGGCCCCGTTTGGATGATGGCTAGGCAATTTCATTTTCTCCATCTGCAAACGCTTCCCAAGACAGCAACTTATCGATTCTGACTGCTCCAAGCTGAGGTTAGTTGTAGTTCAATGGGAATATAACTGTTTTGTCCCTTGAATTTAAAAGGAACTATTTGCTAAAGGAAACCCACTAATTGAGACAACCGAATTGATAAGTAGGAGGGAAAAGAAACCAACTTTGCTTATGAGCTGCATGCCTTCCTGCTGCAAGGAAGCTCGGGCATTTGGGCTTCTGATTATGCATTGCTCTGAGCTATTTGTGTGCAGAATGCCAGAATTCCCTTCTCGAATTTTGTTGCGCAAAGGTTTGAGACTGTGCTGCTCAAGTGGACGAAGAGGATGAGGGATTCATATACTGCATCTCCAGGCCAACAGGCGTTTTTATTGGTCATGTTGAGTTGGTGAAAGATGGAAAGCTGTGGGCTTTAAAGCCATTAATTGAGCCAAATTTGGCTTCCATCATTATGGTTTTGGTGCCAATGGAGGACAAATTCAACAAGATCTTGCCCGTTGGAAGGCCGGGGATGGCACTGATACAACTAGAAGAACGAGAGGTTTTTTAGACTCTTAGAAAAGAAGCCTAAGTTCAGAGTTCCAATTGGGATAATGGATGTTGCTATTGAGGCTCTTTATTTTCTAGTTAAGATCTTTGCTTTACTGGAATATGCTGTTGAGTTTGCAAAAATTGGAAGCCATTGAGTGGCTGAAAGTATGCTGATTATGAATCCTGAGACTGAAAAAGTATAGACATGAGCAGACTCCTAGCTGTGGGAATGATACAACATTGGAAGATCTTATTTATGGTTGGTTAGGTTATTGGCAAGCAAACAGAAACAATATTTCGAGGGGATTGTGTTCAGAGAACTTCGAACTTGAAGCAAGCAAACCATATTTGTATCTGTTAAAATGTATGTATAGAACTAGTTACTGCAAATTTTTGCAAGTTTCAAGTGTTTCTAGAAGGAATTCCAGTAACTACAAATGCCTTGTTGAACCCTCATTCTTCAATTGCAAACTATACCGGGCTTATGCTAATTGTTATTTTAACTAGCAGATACAATGTTTCATGTGATGAAACCAAATTCATTATTGTTCTGGTATTAAAATAAGTGTATAAAAAATGCAGAGTTCAGAACTTCACAAGACATCATATTGACATTAGTTGAGTCAAAACAATCTTTTAAAGCATTCATGTTAGGGAAAAAAAAAAAAAAAGTCTCCTGACATTTTTAGGAATTTTGTTACTAATACTTTTATTATCTTTTCTTTGCAGGTCTTGTTTGAACACTGACCCTCATTTGTACATAATCTTTAAATTTTTCAAATTTGATTAGATGAACATGATGAATTTGAAGAGATCGTGCATTGCCCTCTTCAAAGTCAAGATTGTGTTGACCCGTTCAGTTGCATACCAGTATGCTTATTATATAGTATATGGTTAAATGTATCATTTAAAATACATTTACTGAATTTCAAATTTTACATCCACTGATCCTCAGATCTTAATTCCGTCACTGAATTAACAGATTTATATTAATGATTCTCTAAAAGTTCATCAACAACAAACCTGCACCTTATATGTCTTAGGAAAAAAAAAAAAATCAGGTATTCTTGTTCGCACGTTTACAACTTTGATGCAGCAGGCAGCCTCCTAGTTGTTTCATTCCTTATGGCTGATTGCATAGCTTGAGAAATCTCTTCTATGCTTCTCTATCTCTGTATCTCTATAACTATATCTATCCCCTTTTATTATTTATTATTTATTTATCCTAAGGAAACAAGGTTTGTAATGTCCTTATTTTATTATTTTATTCTCACGACGTGTCAGCTCCTTTGGAGCTATTAATTTTACTTTCCAGCCTAAAGCTTCTTAACAGTGCTGTAATTGCCGCCAGAGTTAGGCTAGCATTTTGGGCTTCAAATATTTTTTTCTCTCAGACGGGTTTTCCGACCAAAAACATTCAACCAACCAAACTCCCCACTTACGCAATATGCTTTTCTTGATTGTGGCCTTCCTTATTTTGTTATAAATATGATTCCCACAATTTTTTATTTACTCTATTATCCAATATTCATTCTTCTCTTCAAATTCTTAAATTTTTTTTATTTACTCTATCACTCTATTACATTAATTACAAATTATTTTCTTATCTACTTAATTGTATATTTTTTTCACTTTTAATAATTATACCTCAAACACCCATATTATTAAATAATATAAATATAGTATAATATATTTTATTTTAGTATAAAAATATTTTGAATAATTTAAAATTTTAATTTAATTAAATTATTTTTTCTATTTTTTAACTTTTAAATTGTTGCATAATTTCTTCTCTTTTTACTCTATTACCCCATTAAATGATACACATATTATATTTTTTTATCTAATTTATTGTATTATTTTATGTTCATTAATGTTATTTCTATCTCAAACACCAATGTTATTTAATAGTATAAATTTAATATAATCTATTATATTTTTATTATAAAAATGCTTAAACAAGTTAAAATTTTAATTTAATTAAATTATTTAACTACTTATTCTATTTTAGTTTTTATATTACTTTACAATTCATCAATTATATTTCTTCTCTTTATTTATTTCATTGTATGCTTTCCTTTTTCTTTTTATATTTACTTCTATTATTTATAATTCAGACGTGATATTACTAAGAAGTATATGTTTTATTTTGATTATAAAAATAATTTAAATAATTTAAAAATATATAATTTGATTAAATTAATTACATATATATATATTCTATTTTTAATTTTTATATTATTTTATAATTCAAAAATTAATTATCTTCTTTTTATTTGCTCCATTATATTTTTTCCTTTTCCATATTCACTGTTATTGTCTACAACTTGAACGCTAGTGTTGAAATGTAATATAAATTTAACATAATATATTTTATTTTGTTATAAATCTATTATTAATAAGTTAGAATTAATATAGATAGTTTTTAATGAAATGATTAACAATATATTTTTATTATTTACTTGAAAATATAAACAAATTAAAAATCAAATTTATTTATTTAAATTTTATGAATATTTTTATATTAATTTTTTAAGAGCTAAGTTTGAAGTTAAATATACAACAATTGCAATTTTGTGAAGGTTTTACAACTTACATATTATTTTACTATCTATTTTACTGCATATATTTTTTGCATATTCACTCCTAATATTTATAGTTCAGACATTGATATAATTAAGTAATATAAATATAATATGATATATTTTATTTTTATTATAAAATATTTTAAATAAGACAAAGATTTAATTTAATTGAATTATTTAAATACATATTTTTATATCTCATTACTTTATAATTCATCTATTATTCCTCTTTTATTGTATTTCCTTCATTATATATTTTTCTTCTTTTTTTACGTGCACTCTTGTTGACAATTCTAACCTTAAGATAACTAATATATATATGTACAACATAATATATTTTATTTTTATTATAAAATATCTTAAATAAGTTAAATTATATAATTTAATTGAATTATTTATTAAATATTATATTCTTAACTTTTATATCCCTTTATAATTCACTCATTATTTCTTTTCTTTATATTTGTCTCATAAAATGTTTTTCTTTTTTTTCTTAATGTTTATTTTAATTATTTATAACTCATATACTAATATAATTATGAAATATGTGTACCGCATGATATATTTTACTTTTGTTATAAAATATTTTAAAGAAATTAAAATATTTAAATTAAATTAAATTTTAATAATATATTTTATTTTAAACTCTTATATATTACTTTACTGCACACCTATTCGTTCTCTTTTTCTATTTATTTTATTGCATGCTTTTTCTGTGTATTGTTATTATTTACAACTTAGATACAAATGTTACAAAAAATTATAGATATAACACGCTGAACTTTGTTTAATTATAAAATAATTTAAATAAGTTATTAATTTAACATAAAAATTAAAATTAAATTTATGTATTTAAATTTTGTTAATATTTTTAAATATTAATTTTTAAATACTATATTTTAAATTAAATGTTCATCAATTTGAATTTTCTCAAGACTACTTTATAACTTATACATTATTTTATTTTTTAACTCAGATGTCAATATTATTAAATAATATAGATATTATATGATATATTTATATTTATTATAATTGTATTTTATATAAATTAAATATGTAATTTAATTAATGACTTAAATATATATTATTTTAATTTTAGCTCTCATAAATCATTATTTCTTTTCATTTTATTTGCTCAATTCCATATTTTCTTTTTTACTTTCAAGGTTCAATATTATTATATTGTAACTTACACGCTATTATTAGGTAGTATGGATTTAATATAATATATTTAATTTTGTGATAAAAATATTTTAAATGAGTTAAAATTTAAAGAAATAATTAATTACATATATTATTATTTAATAAAATATTTAAAAAATTAAAACTATTTATTTATATTTTATTAATAATTTTATATCAATTTTTAAGTATTATATTTTAACTTAAATTAAATATGCATTACTTAAAAGTTTTTTAAAATTTTACAACTCATACACTGTTTTACTTTCATTTATCTATTACATTGCAAATTTTCCTTTTTTTCTTTATTTTCATTCATATTATTTATAATTCAAATATTAATATCATTAAAAAATATGGATATAGGATGATATATTTTTATAAAAATATTTTAAATACTTCAATTCAATTACTTGCTATGCATTCTATTTTTTAAATTTTTTATATTACTTTATTATTCCTCTTCTTTTTATTTATTCCAATTGTATATTTTTCCTTTTTTTCCTTTTTTCATCTCATGTCCTCTACCATTATTTACAACCTAAATAATATCGCTAGACTGTAAGCTTATCCGATGCATAAGTTGAAAACTGATTTTTCTATCTAAATTGGAAATTTATTTATATAAATAGATTTTAATTGAATTTTATATTATAATAATGGAATAAATAAAGAAAAAAATGGTGACTTTCTCTATTTGATTGCATCTTTTTTGATAGAAATATTCAAAAATTAAAATTAATTTTATTTATTTAATTTTATAAATATTTTCTTGAAATCTGTTGAGACTCTACATTTTACAAATTATTTCTATACTTTTTATCTATTTTATTTCATTTTTTATTTTTTCCACTAAGAACATATACAAGTTAGAAACCAACGTCATTAAATAGCATGAATTTTATACAAAATATTATTTATTATAAAACTATATAAATAAATTTAAGAAATAATTTAATTGAATTACTTATTCACATTTACTTTTAATTCTTATATTACATTTGAGAAAATTATTATTTATAAATTTAAATATGATTTTTAAATAAATATAGTAAATTAAAATTTAATATTTAAAAATTTTATTTTATTTATACGCATTTTAGAAAATAATAAATATCCTACAATACCGGGGGGGGGGGGGGGTATGCTAGAACTGCTATGAAGGGAGGGTTTTTTGGGGATGGAAAATTTTTTTTCTGAAGTACATGTGCTGGCCTATGGGAAAAACCTTTTCCCGCCAAACGCTGGACTTATTTTTTAATTTTCTTGTAATTCTTTATTAATTTATATTATTTATAATTTTAAAAAAATTAATTTTAAAAATTTACATAATATAATTTTTTTACTATAAAAATGTTTTAAATAATTTAAATTTTTTATTTAATAGAATTAATATTTTTAATTAATATTTTGTTTTTAACTATTGTTACTTTATAACTCAAGCATTATTTTTCCTTTTTTTATTTGCTTTATAACTCTTTTTGCAATCAATTAATTAATTTCATATCCATTGCTATTACCTATAATTTAGTCATTAATATCACTAAATAATATAGGTATCTTATTATATAGTTTATTTTTAAATTTAAAAAAATAAAATTAAAATTTTAGTAAAAAATTTATTAATTGAATTAGTTAATTATATATTCTATATTTTAATAACAATGTTTGAAGATTAAAATCAAATTTATTAATGCAAATTTTGTAAATATTTTTATATCAAATTTAAGAATTATAAGTTTAATTAAATATATATATCTATTGAGATTTTATCAGAGCTTTATACTATAACTATTATATTTCATTTATACTAATAAGAATTGTACGTTTTTTGGCTGATGATAATTTTTTTCCCCTTTAAAAAGTATCATGTTATTATTTCATATTGAAAATTTTTTCCCGCTTCTGTTACTTCCTTATGTTCTCTCTCTCTCATTTTTTTTAATTCTCACGTGGTTTTTTTTTATTTCTTGAATTTATTGTGCTATAACTTACACATTTTATTATTTTTCTTTTTACCGATATATGTTTTTATTTTTTCATCTACTTATATTCTTCATAAGTTAGACACTAATTTATTATATATTATGTATTATATCATACACATTTTTTTCTTTTCTATTTACTTAACCCATATATGTCTTCCTTTTGTCATATTCACTCTTTTTATTTACAAATTAGACAATAAAAAATTAAATAGTATAGATATAACATGATGTATTTTATTTTTATTACAAAATATTTTAAATAAGTTAAGGTTTATGAATAAAAAATATTAATTGAATTAATTATTTATATATTTTATTTTTTAAAAATATTTAAAAATTGAAGTCAATTTATTTATTTACATTTTGTCAATATTATCTTGATATTAATTTTCAAGTACTACATATATTAAATTAAATATACATCAATTAAAATTTTATCTAAACTTTATAATTTAAACACTATTTCTCTTCCTTTAATCTCCATTATATGCTTTTTCTTCTTTTTTTTCATTCACTCTTGGTATTTAAAGCTTAGTTTCCAATTCATTGAGTAATATAAATACAATATCATATTTTTATTATAAAAATATTTGAAAATTATAATCAATTTATTTATTTAAAAAATTTTAATATTTTTATATCAATTTTTAGATGTTATATTTTAAATTAAATATATAATAATTGAGATTATTATGATTTTAAAACTTATGCACTATTTTTTTATTTTATCTACTCCATAATAATTTTCTCATTTTTTTTTGTTCATTCCTATTATTTATGGTTGAGATATGATTGAATAGTATTGATATAAAATAATATATTTTATTTATTATAAAATATATTAAATAAGTAAATAATTTTATTAAATTCAAGTTATTAACTTTGTATTATATTTTTAATTCCTATTATTTTATAGTTGATAAAATATTTTTCTTCTTTTTATGTACTATATTAAAAGATTTTCATTTTCTTTATACCCACTTATATTATAAACAACTTGAATGTTAATGCCATTAAATAATATGAATATAAGATTATATATTTGATTTTATTATTAAATATTTAAATATATTAAAATTTTAATATGAAAAGTAGTAATTAAATTAATTAATAATATATTCTATTTTTAATAAAAAATTAAAAGTTAAAATTGTTACAACTTTAACCCAATTGTGACCGACGTAGAACCCTTTTATCAGTTTTCACCAGCCTATTTGTACTTGATGTTGATTCAACCAAATGTGATGCATTTATAAAAGGGATTAGTATTTCAAAGAAAGCATTTATCAAGGTTTCTACAAAAGATGTAGAAGTTAAGAATGCTTATAATCCTCTTAAAATAAGAATAAGCAAACCTAACTAACTCCTAAGAAAATTAATTCAACGTTTCCCCTATCTATTTCTATGATAAACAAAAGGTCCAAAATATTTTTTATACATGAAACTGTGCTACCAAAATATCATCAATAAGTTTCCATGAACTCTAACTCTAAAAAGATGGAGGTAGAGGCAAAAATAGAGGCTCAACCTGAAAATCTATAAAATAAAATATAAAAGAGTGAATCCAGAGCTTAGTAAGTGAATAATCTATGAGAACAATAATAATTTACAACAACTTACTTATTGGACTATCCTCCTTTAACCAATCATATCATATTTAAATATATTAGAAACCAATAACCAATGTCAATGAAATTGATACATGATCATTTTATTTTTCAATGTCTCATATGTGAACACTCGAGGATAACTATAATCAAGTCACCTCTCATTTGAAACAATAAGCAAAGAACAGAATAGAACCATCCTCCTTTTGTCTCTTAGGTTAGCCTTATACCCTCCACAAGTTTTCCATCCTTATCCCTTCAAGGTCTACTTTATATCCTCTACAAGCATGTCATCAGAAATTTTTCATCCGATACTCATAACATCACCCCCATTATATTTCTCATTTCTATTGCCACTCATGGCATGATTCATAATGCAAATTTCAGATTTTAAAGCTTAAGCTTCATTCAATACAGTCATAATTAACTCAATGTACATCATAATACTTATCAATATTATTATTTCCTCTAGAATAAATACAAGCATTCACATATTTCGTAGTGCTTAATTCATAAAGTATTTCTCAAAATATATATATGTATCTTATTCTAAGAGTAATGCAATAAGTTTATTACATCATATATTATATTATACAACTTCTACTTTCTTATGTCATTATTATCTAACCTATAAAATCATCTTACACTTATCACGAACCGCACTATCTTTAATGTTTAGTGACCAAATACTCATGTTGGTCAATTAGAACTCATGAAAACATAATACAAATGGGGTATATGTTACTATATGGTCATCTTAACTATGACCTTTGAGTGGTCCGATATGAATAACTTAAAAATTATAAATATAATATCTATAAAACTCATTTCATATGAAAATAAACTTAATTAGCTTTTTATAGACTAGTCATTTGCCTAAATGGACTAAGTTATGAAAAGGTTATGCACTTTTGAAAATAGATGCAAAAAGTCCACTTTTGAAATCTTAAATTCTTGACCTCTGTTCACTCTTTTGATGATATCTAAAAATATATATAATAGTTTAATTTGAAATTAATTTCATTTGAAAGTAGATTCAATTACCTTTAAAATAATAAATGATTTATTTAAAACAAATATAAGATAAAGGAGTTATGTCCTTTCAAAGTTAGCATAAAATTTTGTAATCAATAAATCGATTCATTCGTCTAGTTTTTATCTCTAGACCCTTAAAATTAATTTATTACTCAATTTTGAGCCTAGTTTCGCCTTTGTACCCCTAGAATTAATTCATGAATCTATTTATCAACCCTTAGACCCCCAAAATTAATTAGTTACTCAATTTTGAAGTTCAGTTTCACCTCTAGAATCGATTCATGAATCCCTGAACCTCCAAAATCAATTGGTTACTCGATTTTAAAGTCCAATTTCGCCTTTGGACCCTTAGAATCAATTCATGAATTGATTCACACATGAAAATATCAAATTTCTATGAATTTTTCACTGTACAACCAATCCAAAATACCTCATAATCATATATAATGCATATTAAACCTCAATATAATTATCAATACACTTATCTAATATCTTATATCACCTCTCTTTCTCATTTATTTCTTCAACTGCATCAAAATAATCCAGATTCAAGCAAAATCACATAAAATCAAATTTCATTAATATCATCATAAAACCTCAAAATTCATGAATTTAGCTAAATTATCCACTTATTTTATATGAAAAGATGCTAGAAGGCTAGTTTGATGATTTTTTAGCCCTAATCACATCAAAATTTATGAATTCCATAATTAGGGCTAAAAATGCTTCACAAAACTAAATAAACTTCAAATCCTTCGTCAATCAAGAAGAAATGGGAGGGATTCTTAATGAAAATATTATTCCTATCTTGATTGGAAGAAGAAATTAATAAATTTGAAGTCTTCTTGCTTAATCAAGAGAATGGTGAGAGAAATTCTCATAGAGAGATGGAAAAGCAAGGGGAATGAGGAGAAATGAAGAGAATATAGGGCTTAGGGCTGAAATGGAAAAAATAAGGCTCCAAGGGTATTTTCGAAAAAATACTTCTAAATATTTTTCATACTTATTTACTCACTTATATTAATGTATAACTTTACACTTCAAGATTCTAATAAACTTTTCCCAATAAAATTTCACCCAAATTACATTTTCACATTCTTACTTTTATTAATTCTATTTTATTTCATATTTCACACATAATATTCTTAGTTCATCTGATTTTATTGTTTGCTTTAATTATTCTTCCTCATATCATAATTTCTAATTTATTAATAATTATGAAGGGTGTAATAATAATCATATTTATCTATATTAATTTTGTTAATATTTTTATATTAATTTTCATGTGTTATATTTTATAATAAATATTCATTAATTGAGATTTTATTTTTTCATTTTATTACATTTTTTGCTATTTTTAATCAACCCTACTATTTATAATTTAAACACTAATATCAAATAATAGTATAGATATAATAAATATATTTTCTTTTAATGGTAAAAACATTTGAAATAAGTTAAATTTAATTGAATCAATTACTTGTAAATTGTATTTGTAATTATAATTACTCTACAACTATACATTATTTCTCCTTTTTTATGAGCTCGACTGCATATTTTTTCTTTTTTGTATTCAATTTTATATATTATTTACATCTTAGATAGTTGTATTTTTAAATGCATTAAAAATTTAATATATAAATTATTAATTAAATTAATTGTATATTCTATTTTAATAAAAATAAAAATAAAAATAAAAATAAAATTTATTTATTTAAATTTTATTAACATATGCATGTAATCAATTTTCAAGTACTATATACCAAAATAAACACATTTCAATTGAAATTTTATCAAGGTTTTATAGCTTAAATACTATTATTTCTTTTCTTTTTATCTGTTTCATTATATGTTTTTCACTTTACATGTCCACTTTCATTATTTATAAGTAGATGATAATATCATTAAATAGTATAAATATTATATAGTAATTTTATTTTTATTATAAAATATTTTATATAAATTTAAATTTTAATATAAAATATATTAATTAAACAAATAAATTACATATTTTAATTTTTATAAAAACTATTTGAATTTTAAAATTAAATTTATTTATTTAAAATTCATAAATATATTTTAGTATTAATTCTGAAGTGATATATTTTTAATCTAAATAGAAATTAATTGAAATTTTATTAAGATTTTATAGTGCACCCACTATTTTTCTTTCTTTCATTTACTTTACTACATATTTTTCTTTTTCATATCTACTCATGTCATTTACAATGTAAAAATAATAAAAATATTTAAATATTAAAATTAAATTTATTTATTAATATTTTCTTGATATATATTTTTAGGTGTTATATTTCATATTAAATTTATTAAAATCAATTTAAAATTTTTCAAAATTTTAATATATAACCAATTAATTTATTTTTAATTAATATTCTTACAAAAGAAATAAAATTGTATTCTTTTATCAAAAGTATCCTTAAATAGAGATAAAATTTTATTTTTTATTTTGTAAATTTTTAAATATTAAATTTTGAATATAATATTTCTAGAATTTATTTGCAAAGCTTCTGATCCAAGGTAAAGCATTAAAGAGAAGCCTTACCCTTTGTGTTTAATAATTAATATGCATTCTTCCTTTTTTTTTTTTCGATAGTTTTACTACTACTAACTACTAAGGTTTTTACTCTTAGAAATAAAAATAAGTAATTAGTATTTCTATTTTCATAATTTTACCTTCCTTTTTATATTTTTATTGTGCAATATTTTGTGCCTACAATATTCTTTTTCAAAGTTAATTAATTTAATTTAATTATTAAATTTTTAAAAAAATTTTATAGTAAACCGACAAATTCAAATCGTAAAAGAGTAAAAAAAATCAAAGCATTAGAATACATAAAATTACTCCTTTTGTTTATCAAGCGATCATTCATTTTTTATATTATTTTTTCATCTGCTCATGGTAATGGCTACCCAATATTGGGATAAATAACATCAAGTTGCATAAATCAAATAAGTTTATATGTGTAAATTCTATCCCAAATTTGGATATTCATATTGCTATTACCCACATGATCATCCAATGATAAGAACCATATAATGAGACAAAATTCATCATATTTCAATTATATTCAAAAATTGGATATTAATATTTCTTCAGATATCAATTATAACTCTAAACTTTTTTACCTTTTATTCATTTACAAATATGCAAATAAATACATTTATTTAATAATTAAAAGTATTAGTAAACTTATACGTCGTACGGAATTCAAAAGTGGTTCCTTCCGGGTGAAGTTGCTATTAATCGGCAGGAATCAGATCGTTAGCTTGCAACAATAAGATGCATTCTAGTTTCAGCTTTCACTAGTAAGTACACTCTAGCAAAACTCTCAACGAGCTGATTTGGTGCTGGTATTTGTTTAAACAATGATGCTGTACAAAAATAAACAGATTGCAGTGCATTAGGCTGATTTTCTATTAGCATCTTGCTGAGGATTATGCTTTGAAGAAGTGGGTGTCATGCAGTAAATGTTGCACTACTTTCATTCACAATTTCTCTCACAAACGAATTCAAATTAGCATTCAGAAAGTTTCATGAGGCCTGCTGACTCGGAACTGCGACCTATATCTAAGTGTGAAGTGCAACTGGTATTTTTTTAGGAGAAAATGTTCTGCAAACTTACGGTAAATATAACTAATGATATCAACTTATGAACTTGACATAGGTCAATTTAAGTTTCAAATCATTTAATTTTTGTTTTGCAAGGTACAATAGTTACAATTTTTTTCTGACACAAACGGAATTTCCAAACGCAATTAACTTCCCGAGGACAACTATCATTTACAAGCAATGAACAACTCAGAAGCAACTCTCAGAAGTACAATAGCTTGGACACATTTTGTGCTTGATATGTTAGTTTCCCAAATCATCTGCACAAATTCAACAAAAGGTATTGTGTTAGTTTCTGTTTTTATTTATTTATTTGGAGAAAAAGATTAGAGAGGTGAATGAATGAATAGCAATATTATGGACTTTTTGTCTCTTCTCCCACCATAAACCTTTCAGAGGGTGTGGTTAGTTCACAGTTCACACTGATATGCCATTTTTAAGACACTGGGGATAACATTAAAATCCATAACTTAAAAAGCAAAATCGTAGTTTGCAAACTTCATGCATGTTCATATAAAGAGGACAATAAGGATGAAGCATGAAACGCAATTCTTGTCTATAATCTATAAATCTATAAATATCCTAATAGTAATACCGTGTGCCTCTTCTAAGTCTTGCGTGTTTGCATTGTAATGCTCCAATATAGTTCCTAATTTTGAACTTTGGCAATTGCAGACTCTTATAATTCATGATTCAATTCAAATTAGGTATCTAGCAATTTAATTTATAACCCATTATATTACAAAATTTTAATTAGAATTGTATAAATATTATTATTAATGATTTGACTCAGATAATTCATGTGATTCGACTCATTTTGATTATTGGGTTATAGTCATATTGCAATATAATCAAGTTAAATTTTACAAAAAAAACCTAACTTTAGAAACTATATTTCTTCCTTAATTCTTGTTATAATAATATTAATTATATAATTAGAAATTATTATTTGATTATTTTAGTATACATTTGTATATTTTATGGCTCTAATATTATTTAAATATTCCTTTCAAAATCATTTTTCTAGTTCTTAACTATTTAATTATTTTTAAATATGTATAATACTAAATTTAAGTTATTTAAATCTCAATCATGAATCTTACAGTTTACGATTCAAGATTTAATAATTTTGATTGCAGTTAGTAGAACTGACGAAAAACTATCAATACGTGCTTTTTCACCAAAATAGAAACCGAAGCTTTTAAAAGAAATTGACGTTGAGAATGAGGTGGATTGGGATCAAGCTGCTTCAAAAACCAAGTTCTTTAAAAAAAAAAGGGGGGTGGGGGGTGAAGATCCGCTTGTAATGGTAGTGTATATCCAAAACGTAAACGGTGGCATGGATATTCCACTTTTTCACTAACTGTCCCGGAGCTTAGACTTACTTTCAACCTATTTAATAATAATTGGACACTTATGGGCAAATTTCCCTCCCCCCCAAAAAAAAAATTGAGTTCATTTAAAATTCATCAATTAAAAATGTAGAGTTTAATTTTGAAATTTCAATAATTCATTATTTATACTTTAGAGGAAATTAAATTGGTATTTCTTTTGTGGGAGAGAAGAAGATTTTTTTTACTTTACTAAAGGAACGGGTCAATATGGTATAGAATGAACTCAACCTTGTCATTCTTTCGAGAATAATAAGAGTAAATACATAAATATATGATGCATATATACATATATATACATTGCAAGATGATTTCTCATTATCAAATACTGAGACAAGGAAACTATATCAAGGTGCTAGCTATTTCATTCACAATTTCATGATCAAACATAAAAAGGCTTAAACAATTAGTAAAAATATCACAACATAACAATTTAGTAAGCTTTTTTGTGACTTCTGGTCATAATTATCCTTTTATAAATCTAACATTGTTCTTCTAGAGTTAGACTTATTCTTTCACAAATGGAAGTACAAAGCATAATGCTATAATATAAATATCATTGCCTTCGTTATCATTAAATTTCATTCATAACATGATTTAACAAATTATGAACAAGTGCCTCAATCGGCATGTTAGTCCAAATGTAACTAAATTCCAAATAATATACACATACAAGGACCATCACAATGACTCCTAGCCATAGCCATAATTGTACATCAAAACAATAACCTTACATGTTTTCATATTGAAATAGGCCATTTTAACTAAACCAATGGAATTTTCATGTCATAACCAAATTCACAAATTGTATCAAGTTTCTGTCATCCCAAACCTTCATAGTTACAATAATCTTAAACACATGTGACATACTCATATTAGGTTTATAAAAGAAGGAGATTCCACTTAAAAACCTTTAAGATGTGAAAAATGTGAAATAGGTTAAAATGAGTCGATTGCCTATTCGATTCTAACCAAGTAGAAATATTTTTGTAACTTTATGAATTGATTTTCTATTCAATTATGTAGTCCTTTTTCGTTGAGGTGAATTGATTGCTTGTTCGATTCTTCTCAAGGAAAAATAATTCCTAACTCAAGAAATTGATTGCCCATTTAATTACTAAGATTTTTTCACTAATGGTGAATTAATTGCTTATTCGATTCTCATCAAGAAGAAATATTTCCTAATCTAAGGAATCAATTAGACAATTGATTATCTTAAGAAATTTTTACAAAATTCTTGTGAATTTTACTAATCATTGGCAATAAAATCATCATAAATTTTAATCTTTGGATGAAAACATACAACCTAATCACCAAATACCATACAAACAACATCATATGTGCTATATTCAATGAGAAATTCATGTCAAACACCACATAAAGTCATTAAATCTCAAATTATACCAATATCAAGAAAAACCTTAACTTAAACAATCTAAATCATTCAAAAGCATGTAATTCCAATTAGAATGTTTATTCACCACTCTTGGAAGAGGCAATGGGTGGCAACAATGGTGAATTTCTAATCCCTAAACATAAAAAAAATCTAAAGTTTCAATTAGGGTTCCCTAAATACATTTTTTGAAACTAAAATTATTGTACTCTATCAATTTTATATTTTCAAACTATTTGCCATCTAAGGAAAGGAAATAGAAGAGGATTTAACAAATATTAAATTGTGGAAATTGGCCGAGAGGCTTGGCTCAAGTGGCATTCAATGTCCTTTGAAAGTTTTGTGCCTTCCACTGTATCCAGGATCCAGAGTTCAATCCCTGGTCCTTGCGTGTATGTGTCTAGTGGTTTAACCACTCTTACGATTACTAAAAAAAAGTGTGGAAATTGTGATCTTGCTTGGATTAGTAAAAATGAGAAGTTGAAGAGGAGGAAGGTTAGAGTTGTGCTCGAAATTTTAGAGGAAGATGAAGAGATATGTTTTGTTAGGAGAAAATGAAAGGTTGGGCTAAATTTTTAGGGAAATACAAGAGTATAAGCCCTAGGGGCAAAATGGAAAAAAAGCACCTAAAGTCTCATCCACATTTACACACTTATCCTTGATCATCTCTAACTTTAAAATATTTTCACTTATTTCACATAAAATTTTTATTTATAATCTTTTTTATGGTTATCTAATTATTTTTATGTAGAGCATTTTAATTATAATAGATGTAACACTTAAAATACAAGAAAACTCAAAACTCTCTAATCTGAAGTAGTAAAAATAGTTTAGTAGAAAATTCTATTTAAAATTATTAAAATTTATTATTAACATTCATTTTGAATGCTTAATTAATAATATTTTTATTTTTTTATTTTTTAAATGTATATTTAAAAAATTATATGTAAATATGGTAAATTATAATAATATATATATACAAACAATATTTTAGATGGATATGTTATGTTTAAGAGTATCCTTATTCAAATTAATTTAGTTTTATTTTTTTATTTTTTTTATTTAAATAAATAATATTTTCTTCTTATTTTTTACACATTCACATAAAAGAAGAGATTTTTTCTTTGCATCTATGTGCAAATGGTAAGTAAAAGGTTGTTTAAAAGATATGATATATGTTGATACCTAATTTTATCTAGATAACAATATAACTAAAATGAAAAATAAATAAAAAATTTAATAAAAATTTTAAAAAATAAAAAAGTCTACAAGATGAGAAGTTGCCAACACTGCATTTCGTTCATCTACTGCACCTCACATAATTAATCACATACTAAACTCCACCTACAACACACCTCATTTTCCAATTGGTGAGTGAACTTTCTGCTTCTAACTGGTTCTCTTTGACTTTCTCTACTAATTAAGTGAAATTCAGGCAAGTTTTTAGTTATATAATGTTGTCAGCCATGCACAAGAAGGGAGGAGAAAGGGGGAGTTATTAAAGAAAGAAAAAGTTATTTAGAAAGGGGGAGAAGTGAGTAATTCAGAGGGGAGAAACATGTTATTCAAAGAGGAAGAATACTTGTAGAAGAAAAAAAGATAGAAAAATCTCTAAAAAAGGTAAAAAGAAGGAGAGGTATTTTTTTTCTTAATAAGAAAGAGAAGAGATATAAAAATCAGAAAGAAGAAGAAGAAGAGTTTGCAGAATGAAAAAGAAAAAAGAGAATAATAAAGAGAGAAGATTTTATTTTCAATATATATTATTTGTACCATCTTATCCCCTTTCTTATTTTAGTTTTTATTTTATTTTATTATAAATTTTATATTTTATTTATTTAAAAAAATATAAAATATAAAAAAAATAAAAGAAGGGTCATCCTTCTCAAAAGAAAGATGTCCTCCCTGCCTTTTCAGAGGATGTCCTATCCTCTTTTTCTTTTATTTTTTATTTTTATTTATTTCTTTTTTATTTTATGTATTTTTAATAAAAATTAATTAATATTTTATTTATTTAACATATGATATTAAAAGTATTTTTGTACAAATCTTATGATTGAATAAAATGGAATGATTTGGAGGATTAAACTATTTAATATTTTTGAGGTGAGAGATATTTTAAAATAAAATTAAGAAAGTCGATTAAATTAAAAAATCTTAATATTATTGCACATAAAAATTATATTGTATTCATCATGTGCACTTATGATTTATATATATTTTTGTGATAATAGAATAATATTGAAATTGATTGCAGGTGCAACAAATATAATTTTAATTTTATTGAACAATTCTTATTTAGGTTTAACTATGAAGTTGAATAAATTTGATATTTCAAAATTTATAAAAATAATATTGAATTATGATTTTAATTTTCTTGAGTAGTTATGTATTCAGATTTAGTCATAAAATTGATAAATTTGATACTTTAAAATTATAGAATATTATTGAAATTATAATTTCAATTCTTCAAAAAAATTTTATTTCAGATTTGACTATAAAGTTAAACAAATTTAACAATTTAAATAAAAAAATTGTTGATGTGATATTGTTAATTAAATAAATGAACAAAATTACTTAAAATAATTTTTCTTTACCTTTAAAAAAAATTATTACAATTATTTTATTGAAATTTTTTTAAAAATAATGAAATAAAATTAAATAAAAATATTTTAAAAATTCCTTAAATGTGATAAAATAAAAATATTTTAAAAATATTTTAAAATAATAAATCAAACTCTTTCATATTAATAAAATTTGTGCCTATGATGTATCAAAGTTAAATAATCCAATTACAAATGCGATCATAATAGTACTTAACATTATTGAGGTGTGTTATTTTGTTCAATCATGTCATGAAGTTAAAAGGATTTGACAACAACATTAACAAATTATTTAAAAATATTTTTAAAATAATAAAATAAAAATATTTTAAAAATAATAAAATTTATACATATAATGTATTAAAATTAAATAATTTAATTGCAGGTGCAATTATAATAGTACTCAGTATTATTGAGGCACTTTATTTCATCTGAATCTTACTATGAAGTTAAACAGATTTGGGTAATCAAATTAATAAATTGACTTAAAATTAATAATCATCTTCTTAGGAAAACACGCATGTAATATAATAAGAATCATCATTATTCAACTCATAAAATAAAATTAGAATAAATAGACAACCGTTCTTTGAACAGATATTGTAGGGTGTTAACACCTTTCCTACTCATAACTAACTCTTGAATCTAAATTTCAAGAATGTAAACTATTTTTGATGTTTCAATCATACTATAAAAAATAATTGGTAGTAACTTCATTTTATTTTTAGTCATACTACACCATCATGTTTCTGAGGAGGCAAGCAACATGGAAACTCGTTCGCCTCTCTTAATTCTGTTGCAAGGGATGTCGCAATAGTTTGGCGATTCCATTGGGGATTAAATCACAATAAGGCTATTTTATTTATTCCTTTTCTATCTTAGCATTGAATATTCTTTGTCTATGTGCGATTCAATATTTTCTTTACATGTGTTTATCATTATGGCTATCTCTATCTATGGTAAATTAGTCACATAGAAATTTTTGAAATGGTTGATGTTCCTTCTCACACTATGCATTATAGATCACACACATATCACGAGCATCCTACTCGGGTTTTAGATTATCTTTTAGGATTAGTTAAGGGGTAAAGTAGTGATACCTTTGTGAGACTATTAGTCTTCATATAGGTTAGTGAAACACTTTTGCTCAAATTAAACCTTTTCTATCTATAGCTCGTCATAAGTGAGGATTGGGGGCCTTATTAGCCTATAATGGCAATAATAAGGATAATTTAAGGACCTTTCATTAATTAGGTGTTATAGAACCTAAACTAGGCACAAATAAGAATACACTTAAAGCCATTCTATTTGAGAGAAGTTTATCCTATGATAGGAAATTTCTAAGCCTAGGAAAAATCCTTATAAAACATATAAAGAACTCTTCTATGATCAATTTTTTAAGCCATGCAAGTTTACCTAAAAATAATGATTAAGCTATTTATTGGTTAAATTGGGGGGCTTACCTTCATTAAAAAAATAAATAAATTTGAATTGTTTATCCCATATCCTATTCTTGCCTAATTGAATATGGTTATTGTTCTTATTCTTTAGTCTCTTACATTTATCCTTTCATCATACATAGATATAACTAAAAGTTGTTTATATCATTTGAATTCATTGAACATTGATTATAAGCTTCAAATTGTCAAAAAAAGAAAATTGGAAGTCTCTGATTATGGATGGTTATAAATAAGCCATGAAGTCATTTTTTAGAAAAAATGAAATGAATGATTTTTAGTAATATCATTTTCTTATAAATATTCATACATTCACCCATTAAAATAACTTATCTTAGAAGAGAAACCTTGCTTCTATCCTATTTTTGAGTAAGGATTATAGAAAATATGGAGGAACCCCTTATAAAACTCAGAACTAAGTTCCCTACTCTCCCCAGGGATTTTCTTAGGAAAATTTACAAATGCCAATTTGAAAGAATAAAGGTACTTACGCGCCTGGATCTTCTAGAAGATGTGCGCTAGATCATTGAAGCTAAGGTATGTCTAGTAGGTGAGTGCCATGATTCATTTGTTAAACGTATACAAGAATAGAAAGAAGTTCTTATGCTAAAAAATGGAGAACTAAAAGAATAGAAGTCTGTCATAAGTGTATAAGGTAGACATGTAATACATACTATAAGAACACTGGAATGATTTGCTAAAATTTGGAAGATAAAATCAAGTTCATAAAGAATTGATTGAGTAAAGAGTTATTGAATAATATCCTTCAAACTCTTGAGACGCATCCTAGTAGATAAGTTCATAGGGTTTATATAGTTTATCTTAATTTAGTGGATCTATTCCACAAGGAAAAAAAGTGTTACTATCTTGAGAATTTTATCTTAAAAGACCTTGTTTACCAATTTATAAAAAAATTAGATATGAAGCAAATTCTCGACTCATAAAAGGCATTTACACCATTACTGGATGTAAAATCAAAGGAATATGTGAGATAAAATCATAACTACTATCTATGTGCATATCTTTTCTTTTTTACTTTTTAGTCATTTTTTACTTTTTTGTGTAATTATCTTTACTTTTTCTATGTTATTATTGCACTTGAGATTTACTTTTGACCTTTTTCCTCTTTGAATCTTAAATTTTCTAACAATAATTAATTCATTTGACCTTTTTGACTTTTTTCGTATACTTTCCCACTATTTTCTAAAAATTATTGTATCCGATTCCTTAAATTTCAAACTTTTCTGACAATGATTTATTTGCTCGATCTTTTTATCACTCATTTTTGCTGTATAAATATACATATTTACATTTGCCAATGTGCATATGGCTCGTCCTGAGGTAGAAGAAAAAGTGAAAAGACCATTAATATGCATATTTAAATCAATTTGTTTCTTTAGTTGATCTAGTTGGAGGAAAGATAAAGAGTTTATCAAAGCAACAAATGAGCTTGGTAAAGTATTAATTACTAGAAATATCAACCTTGTGTATGAAGGAGGAATCCAAAGTTTAAAGGGATTTATGACAACATCTACACTTATTAGGGGAAGTAGAGTCTTGAATATCACTATAAAAGGTTTGGATAACGAGATCATCACTAACTATTCCTTGGGTACTAAGTTAAAGGTTTCAAGTTTGCCTAAGCATTGTGGATATATGCTTTATAATGCCGAAACTTTTATTGCATTACTTGGTGATCTGGAAACATTGGAAGCAATTTTCAATATTACATATTAGGCTAAACTAAACTTTCATAAAAAAACTATTAGGACTGTTAAATATTAATAATTTATATAATGGTTTATTATCTTTCTTGGATCAAGTTATAGAATAAGGATCCATTTCCTAAGCAACTCATAGCTTTATAATGTCTACCTTAATTGCTGATCAGCTAATTAACCAATTAAAAATTTCTATACCTAAACCTTACCTATTAATGAAACAAGTAGATTGGCAAGCTTAGGACAACACTAAGGAGTGTAAGCTAAACACCATTTTTCAATTATAACTTTCTTTACGCTCATGATTTTACTTCCATTTTTTTCATTTTTGTTATTATGTTTTTGTCCTTCTTTTTTGCAACTTTTCTTATTTATAAAAACATTGGAAACAATGTCTAAATTTGATTATAAGGAGGAATAATAAGAATTATTAGTAAAACTATTAGTCTGACTGTGTATGTAAAGGATTGCAAAGTAAAGAGTTATTTTAACTCTTAATACACATCCCTTTAGTAACATATTTTTCCTTTATGACTTATCCTTATTTGAAAAAAAAAAATTTGTTAGTGAAACCATTAAACTAATTATGTGTAAAATATGATCGAGTAAAAATTTATTTTTTACTCTTGATACGTATCCTATTAGCAACATATTTTTCTTCATGATCTACTCTCATTTCAAAAAAGAAATCTTTTGTTAATGAAACCATCAAACTAACTTTGTGTGTAAAAAATGGTCAAGTAAAGAGTTGATATGCATTCCTTTAGTAGCATATTTTTCTTTATGATTTATTCTCATTTGAAAAAAATCTTTTGTTAGTGAAACCATTATACTAACTACATGTAAAGGATGGTCGAGTAAAAGGTTATTTTTTACTTTTAATATGTATCTCATTAATAATATATTTTTCTTTATGATATATCTTTATTTAAAAAAAAAAGAAAGGGTACGCTTCTAAAATAACATTTGAAGTATTATAGGTCTTCATACTTATTCGGATGCTTTCCACTGATTTTAAAAATTGTATGAGTCATGAGCATGAGCTAATTAGGTATAAAGGTTTTATAGCATGGTTGAATAATTATCTTACCTCTTGAAATTGAAAAGTTTGGTAATAAATTTAAATTGAAAAAATTAAGTTTGATAACCTGTAGCCGTGAGATTTTGAGCTTGTTTGATTGATTATGATTATTTTTCTTATACAAGAGATTTACCTTTTAGGTTGTTACTTTAGAACTTGTTTTAATTCTCATTGAAATTACATTTTCGCATGCATAAGCAAATATGATTAAGGCATTTTTGTTTGAATAAACCACTTATGCCTAAATAGCCAATCTTTTCATGTCCATCCAGCACTTTCCTTTGTGCCTAATTTACCTTTTCTTGTTTTTAACTCATTTCAAGCCTATATATATATATAACCTTAAAGGCTAGAAGAATATTGAATCAATAAAAGAATGAGTTCTTAAATAAGTGTGAAGTATATCAAATGCTTGAAAAAGAAAACTCCATTAAAAAAAAAATAAAGGAAGCAAAATAAGAAAAAGCAAAAGAAATAGAAAAAGAAAAGGATGATATATCATTAAAGCAACTACAATTCCAATTGTATGTCTTCTTGGTTGCTTACTGTTTCAATCCATCCATTAATATTTTTTTAATCTTTTCGGTTGATGGCTTCTCTTTTCATGTTATTACCCACCTTTTACCTTAGCCTTATTACAACCTTTAATAAGTGCTTTTGATTTACTTTATGCATATGAATTAGGTAATAGAAATTAAGAATTTAAGCATGCTTATAGTAGTACAATTCTTAATAAGTTAAGTTTGAGTAAGACACTTACCCTCAAACATTTGAGAGATTGGAAGTATGACTTGTGAGATACTATCTATTTAGTTCTTTCTTTCTTAAATAAAGTTGCCATACTTTTTTATTCTAAATAACATGCATTATGATTCATAAATATTATGATCTCTTTACACTGTAATGACTTTCCTGCTCGTGACTCTGTATTCTTGACTTTAGCAAAAATTAATATTTTGTGTCTTTTCAGGATGTGCAAAACTAAGCATGGGAAACTTTTATGAAATTAATTTCCATTGCTTCATTCTTATGTTTTTCCAAAAATTCATATTTTGTGAAATCGGGCTAATCTAGGTTAAGCTATCACCATTAAGAAAGGCCAAGTAAATTCAAGTTTAGTATGATTAATTGAGTTTTGTTAAAAGATTATCTACATTAAACCATGGCTAACTCTGTTAAAAAAGGTTGATATGAACATAGGCTGGAATGATTGCATGCTGTAAAGAAAGTTTTCTCTAATGAGGCCTATCATGTTTAGTTTCATATTTTGTGATCATTGAACCATTTGTAAGGGCAATTGACATTATTGTTCTAAAACATATTATGAAAAGGCTAAAATTCCTTGTAAACTCTATTGCAGATGACATGTATTGCTACCCATGTTTCATTCCTAATCTCTATTGCAATGATAATAATCATTATTATATTACTCTATTCCTTGTGAAAATATTATGCATTTTCATATGGTAAGTGTATATTGGAGCACTATAAGATGTCATCAATAATGCAAATATGGTTGAACTAAGTATTGGGATTGTCTTAATTCTACTGGATAGAAACTAGGGGGCAATGTTGATGGAGAGATTAAAGCTAAACAAAAAAAAATTGCATAATGGAAATAGCAAAATTCAACACTCTTTAAACAAGACCTTCTTGGGAAAAAGTCCCTAAAAGAATAAAGTAAACAACTTTTCTGAGTAATAATCAAGTCATTATTACATGCATTACATTCTTACATCATTTACCTTTTTAAATCAAGCCTATGTTAATCCAGGTCATTTTCTTTTATTTCATTAAATTGAACTCAATTAAGTTAAGTTGAGTATATGTCAATCCAGGTAATTTTTATTCTTATTATTAAATTGAACTTGATCAAGTCAAGTTAAGCTTATATCAATCCAAGTTATTTTACTTTTTTTTATTAAATCGAACCCAATCAAGTTAGATTAAGCCTACGTCAATGTAGGTTATTTTAATTTTTATTGTTAAATCAAACTTAATCAAGTATAGTAAAGCTTGCATTAATTCAAATCATTTTAATTTTCATTGTTAAATCGAACTCAATCAAGTTAAGTCGAGTCTACCTTAATTTAGGTTATTTTACCTTTTAACATTAAATCAAACTTAATTAGGTTAGGTTGAACCTGTGTTAATCCAGATCATTTTACTTTTCATTATTAAATCGAACTTAATCAAGTTAAGTTAAGCTTATATCAATCCAAGTTATTTTACTTTTTATCATTAAATTAAACCCAATTAAGATAGGTTGAGCTTGTGTCAATCTAGATTATTTCCATTTTCATTGTTAAATCAAACCTAATTAATTTGGGTCGAGCTTGCATCAATTCAAGTCATTTTATTTTTCATCATTAAATCGAACCTAATTAAGTTAAGTCAAGCTTGTGTCAATCTAGCTTATTTTCATTTTTATTATTAAATTGAACTCAATCAAGTTGGGTCGAGCTTGTGTCAATTCAAGTTATTTTACTTTTTATCGTTAAATCGAACCTAATTAAGTCAAGCCTATATCAATCCAGGTCATTTCTATTTTCATTATTAAATCGAACCCAATCAAGTTGGGTTGAGCTTACATTAATCCAAGTCATTTTACTTTTCATCATTAAATTGAATCCAATCAAGTTGGGTCAAGCCTACATCAACTTAGGTCATTTTTATTTTCATTGTTAAATCGAACTTAATCAAGTTAAGTAAAACTTGCTTCAATCTAAGTCATTTTACTTTTCATCATTAAATTAAACTTAATTAAGTTAGGTTGAGCCTACGTTAATTCAAGTCATTTTATTTTTTCTTGTTAAATCAAAACTAATTAAGTTGAGTTAAGCCTGCATTAATCTAAGTCATTTTCATTTTCATTATTAAATTGAACTCGATTAAGTTGAGTCAAGCCTATGTCAATCCATGTTATTTTACTTTTCATCATTAAATTGAACTCAATCAAGTTGGGTTAAGCATATGTCAATCTAGGTTATTTCCTTTATCTTGTTAAATTAAACTTAATCAAGTTGAGTCAAGCTTATGTCAATCCAGGTTATTTTTCTTTTCATTATTAAATTAAACTTAATCAAGTTAGGTTGAGTCTGTGTCAATTCAGGTCATTTTCCTTTATTTTGTTAAATCAAACTCAATTAAATTGAGTTGAGCCTACTTTAATTCAAGTTATTTTATTTTTCATTATTAAATCAAATTTAGTTAAGTTACGTTGAGCTTACGTTAGTTCAGGTCACTTACATTTTCATTGTTAAATTGAACTTAATCGAGTTAGGTCGAGCCTATGCCAATCCAAGTCATTTTTCCTTTATTTATGGGTCGAGTCTATGTCAATTCAGGTCATTTTCCTTTATCTCATTAAATTGACCTCAATCAAGTTAGGTTAAGCTTGTGTCAATTTAGGTTATTTTCCTTTATCTCATTAAATCAAACTCAATCAAGTTGGGTTAAACCCGCATCAATCCAAGTCATTTTCTTGTTAAATTATACTCAATCAAGTTGATCTGAGCCTATGTCAATCTAGGTCATTTTCTTTTATTTTCCTAAATCGAACTCAATCAAGTTAGGTCGAGTTTACGCCAATCTAGGCCATTCTCCTTTATCTTGTTTGATCAAGCTAATCAAGTTAGGTCAAACTCCTCATATTTTTAAATTAAATGCATCTAAATTGGGTCAAGCCCATGTCTGTCAAACTCCTCATATTTTTAAATTAAATGCATCTAAGTTGGGTCAAGCCCATGTCTATTTGAGTAATTTCTTTTAAACCTAATCAATTTAGGTCAAACTTTTCTCATTTTAAATGTTATATCAGAATTAGTCCAGTTAATTCAAGTTGCACTTGTGAAGTAGATTTACCTTTCTTAACCTAGTATTAATAGGGTCAAACTGTACTCTCTCTCCTTTAGTTTTGCTCAATAACATGATCTCTATATAAAAAAAATCCCTTTTTCTCGGCATAATGCTTTCTTTTCCCAATTCATTCATTGTAGCTTATTCTATTCCCTTATCTTCAAAATCTCCACCACCTAATCACTTTTTATCTTTTCTCACTAGCTATCATTATTCCATCATCCTATTTAATTGTGAGCTCCTTCATCATCAAACCTCTTTAAATCTCTTACAATTCATCATCACTATTCATTATCTTCTGTTGGCTTTCATCATTGGCCTCTCTTCAATTTCTTATTGATTTCCTCATCACCATTCCTTTAACTTCTATTTTTCTTTAATGTCTTAGTTTCCTCTGCTTTTACTTTAGGCTATTGTTGTCCTACTTCACGCTAAAATAAAGACGTTGTAACAATTCAAAGACTCATCAATCTTGTAGGAATTTAAAGGAGGGATACTACAATGTGGAAATTATATGTTTTGACTATTATTCTCCAAGCTCTAGCTCTAGCTTGTACAGTGATTTATGATCTATGGCAATACGATGGTTGCTTGTGGTTAAGATTGGATCAACAGAGGATGCTCTGTTATTTTTTTCAAAGATAGATTATAAATCCTCATTTTATGAATGATTGGGCAGTGTTGATTGCTTTGTCGATTGTAATCATACTATTACTGTTGTTGACCATTGCCTTGAAGAAATAGCTGTCAGGTAGAACCCCAAGTTGGATGATCAGGCGGTATTAATGGAAATGACAACTGTAAACCCGCTCCTACTATTATTAGACAATGCTATGAAGAAGTAGCTGCCAAATAAGACCTCTTCCCGAGTGGTTGTGATTGATATTATAGTTTCATAATTACTCTTATTTATTGTATTAAACTGGTATAGCTTTAAATGTAACTGTGTGTCAACGTCTTTACTCATCTCTTAATTGTAGAAGAATGAGTAAAAGAAGATAACTGTTGACACCTAATTTTATCTAGATAACAGTATAACTAAAATAAAAAATTAAAATAATAAATAAAAATATTAAATAAAAATTTTAAAAAAAATAAAAAAATTATAAGATGAGAAGTTACTAACACTGTATCTCACTCACCTACCACACCCTACTTAGTTAATCAAATATGGAACTCCACCTACAATGCACCTTATTTTCCAATTAGTGGGTAAACTCTTTACTTTCCAGTTAGTTTTTTTTTTTACTTCCTTCACTAATTAAGTGAAATTCATACAAGCTTTTAGTTATATGATGTTGTCAACCATGCACAAGGAGGGAGGAGAAAGCGAAAGTTATTAAAGAAAGTTCAGAAGGGGGAGAAAAGTGAGTAATTAAAAAGGGAGAAGCATATTATTAAAAAAAGGAGAATACTTGTAAAAGGAAAAAAGATAAAAAAATCTCTAAAACGGGGAAGAAAGAGAAAGAAGGAGGAAAGGTATTTTTCTTTATAAGAAAGAGAAAAGATACAAAAACCAAAAAGAAGAGAAGAAGAAGAAGAAAAAAAGAAAAGTTTACAAAATGAAAAAGAAGAAGAGAATATAAAAAGGGAGAATAATAGAAATAGAATTTTTTTTTAAATATATATTTTTGTGTCGTCTTATCCCCTTTCTTATTTTATTTTTTATTATAAATTTTATATTTTATTTATTTAAAAAATATAAAATAAAAAAATTAAAGGAAGGGGCATCCTTCTCAAAAGAAGGATGTCCCCCCCCCTTTGCCTTTTTAGAAGATGGGACAGCACTGGCCATCCCATCCTTTTTTTTATTTTTATTTATTTTTTTTATTTTATATATTTTTAATAAAAATTAATTATTATTTTATTTATTTAACATGTGATGTTAAAAATATTTTTATGCAATTTTTATAACGGAATAAAATAAAATAGTTAGAGGGTCAAACTATTTAATATTCTTAATCTAATAGATATTTTAAAACTATATATTTTTAATAAAAATTAATTAATATTTTATTTATTTAACATGTGATATTAAAAGTATTTTTGTGCAATTCTTATGACAAAATAAAATAGAATAATTTAGAGAATAAACTATTTAATATTCTTAAGGTGAGAGATATTTTAAAATTAAATTGGGAAAGCTAATTAAACTAAAAAATCTCAATATTATTGCACATAAAAATTGTATTATATTCATCATGTGCACTTATGATTTATATATATTTTTGTGATGTCAGAATAATATTGAAATTAATTTCAGGTACAATAAATATAATTTTAATTTTTTTGAATAATTCTTTATTCAGATTTAACCATAAAGTTCGATAATTTTGATATTTTAAAAATTATAAAAATAATATTGAACTATAATTTTATTTTTCCTAAATAGTTATGTATTTAAATTTGATCATGGAATTAATAAATTTCATACTTTAAAATTATGGAATATTATTAGAATTATAATTTCAATTCTTCAAAAAACTTTTATTTCAAATTTGGCCATGAAGTTAGAAAATTTTGACAATTTAAATTAAAAATTATTGATGTGATATTTTCAAATAAATAAATGAAAAAAATTACTTAAAATAATTTTTCTTTACCTTTAAAAATTATATTACAATTATTTTATTGAAAACCTTTCAAAAATAATGAAATAAAATTAAATAAAAATCTTCTAAAAAATCCTTAAATGTAATAAAATAAGAGCCTTTTAAAAATATTCCTAAATAATTAATCAAACTCTTTCAAAATAATAAAATTATGCCTACGACGTATTAAAGTTAAGTAATCGATTGCAAATATAATCATAATGGTACTTAACATTATAGAGACATGTTATTCTATTCAAATCCTGTCATGATGTTGCAAATATTTGACAATCACGTCAACAAATTATTTAAAAATATTTTAAAAATAATAAAATAATTTTTTTTAAAAATAATAAAATTTATGCTTATAACGTATTGAAATTAAGTAATCTAATTACAAGTGTAATTACAATAGTACACAGTATTACTAAGGCACTCTATTTCATCTGAATTTTATCATAAAATTAGGCAGATTTGGATAACCGAATTAACATATTGACCTAAAATTAATAATCATCTTCTTAGGAAAACATGTATATAATATAATAAGGATCATATAGTTCAACTCGTAAGTTAATATTAGAATAAACGAGTAATCGTTCTTTGAATAGATATTGTAACATACTAACACCTTCTTTACACATAACTAACTCTAGAATTTGAACTCTAGGAATGTGAGCAACCGTTCTTTAAACAGATATCGTAGCATACTAACACCTTCTTTACACGTAACTAACTCTAGAATTTGAACTCTAAAAATGCAGACTATTTTCAGTATTCCAATCACACCATAAAAAATAATTGATGGCAACTCTATTTTATTTTTATTCACACTACACCATCATATTTTTGAGAAAGCATGAAAACTTACTCGCTTCCCTCGAATTCCACTACGAGGCATGTCGTGACAATATACAATCATCATCATATATACTTACATGCTTGTATTTATTATCTATTATGTATATGAAAACATAACATAAACCTTTTTCATCAGTTATTTCATTTATAATTTCACACATATTCTGAATTTAAGGTTCATTTACACTATCCTAAATTAAAAGGGATTTATGTATTTTACCCTTTAATTTTTGTTATTGTGCATGAGTTCAATCACTTAATTTTTTATGATCAATTTAAATATTTTTTAAATGACATAAATTTATTTACCCAAAATTTTGAGAGGCAAAATACAAATATCTCCTTAAAATATGACCTATTATCACATAATCCTCTTAAAATTTTAATACCTACAAGTAATCTTTCTAAATTTTTTAAAAAATTAAAAACAATGAAATTTTAGAAAATAAGAAAAGATATAAATGAAGCCTTTTTAAGGATTTTTTAATACAATAAAGCCAAAGAAGTAATGAAAAAAAAACACATATCTTGTAAATCCAACTCTTCTAAAGTACAAGATATATTTCAAAAGATAAAATAAATATGGTGAAAAAATAAGGGAGAAATAATTATAAATTTAAAAAAATTACTTTTTTTGGTGGTTTATTATATATTGAATTTTTAGCCTTTTATTTTTGTATCAATAATTATAATTATCCACTTTACTTTTTAAATTATATCCAGTTTAGAGGAGCCAAATTCATTTCTTACATCTTTAAATACATTTTACTCAAGTTTCAATAATAATTTATTTAAAATATTTATTTTCAATTATATCATAAACATATCAAAGAATTAATTATATTGTTAATAATTTATTTTAGAAAAATTCCATTAAAATGTTAATCAAATTCATATTAAAAATAGTTAGAAATAATTATGAATGATTTATATATTTTTTTAATTTTTTAAAATCATTTTTAATTTATTTTTGATAAATCACTTTTAAAAAGTTGAGAATTACTTATAAATTTTGAAATTTCAAACAAGTTATTTTAAGATATTTGTTTGTATTTTTTTTCAATTTTAAATAAACAGGTTACCTATGATGAAGTGACACATCATATCATATATTTTGAAGGCGTGTAATTCGTCTTTCAATGCACAGAAATGGTTGGTTGTGGACTTCGTTGATTTCTGATAGCCAAAATATTACTTTCACTTCCTTTTAACCACTCTCATTCATGTCTTCTTGCTAAAGAAAATTGAATCTCGTGCCGACTCTTACACATTTTATTAAGAGGTGATTGGATTTGCTCCAATAATATAGAAGATTTTATTTTTTTAAAAAATGTGTTATTTAATTAATTATTATTTAATAAATTAGAATAAAGATGATAAAAATATTCATATTCAATAAATTTTATCTAAATCAATGGATGTTGACCTAATGAGTCTTATCCAAATTAAATTCATTCTTTAATAGTTTGAATTTAAGCCTATTCATTAAATAACTCATGAGTCCTAAATCCTTTTTAGATGCCATTTTGGACTCATTATAATATTAATTTATATAATACATAAATTTATCTTTCATAAATATTTAGCAAGTCTTTTATCCTTATTGGGTATCATATTAGATCTATTTGAATAATATATTTTATAATTAATTTATTATTGTATAAAATTAATATTATCTCATATATATATATATTGTGATAGTTTATTTAAAATAAATAATATTAAATTTATTTAAATTATAAAGATATTTTAAAATAATATTTATTATTTTATAATATTAATTTATATAATATAAAAGTATCTTATAAAAAAATAAATTAATAAATAATTATTCATAAGTTGATCCAATACGATCTTATTTAATAAAATTAATAATGATATAATCCGTATTTATCTTAAAGCTAACATGGATAACATAGGCGACTAAAAATAAAAAAAAAGATGTGAATAAGAAATAAATATGATCACTCATAATTGTTAAATATAATTATTATTAATAAAAATAATTTTTTATTAATTTATATAGTTATCATATATTATAATTATTATAATTTATACAATTAAAAAATCACTTTGAAAATATATATATATATATATATATATATATATATATATATATATATATGTGTGTGTGTGTGTGTGTGTGTGTGTGTAAATATACATATTACTATCCTTCTCTAAATTTTCTATAAAAATCTTATATTTTATGAAAAAATTAATATAAGATATTAAAATCAATAATCAAATAAAAAAACTTAAAATTTAAGAGATCAAATGCTTAATCTTATTAAATTTATGTATTTCAAAATTAATTTAAAAATATAATAGTGATATGTTTTGGTCCAAACAAGTCTTAGCAGGTCTAACCCGTTCGAATCTTATCAAGTCTTTTTGAGTCTTAGGTTGAAATTTGATTTGATGTTTTGAGTCTTTGATAGGTCTGGCTCTTGTCAGGTTCAGTTCAAGTTAGGTTAAGTCTATCCGGATCCAACCACTTGCCATCCCTAGTTGGAGGAAATAAAATTTTCTTGAAGTCCTATTTTTTACAAAATATAAGAAGTTATTTACTTACTTTTTCCTAAGTAAGTTCTACTTTTGGTACTTTTATGAATATAATGATAAAATTATCCTTATTAAATTTAATTAATGATAACTAAAATTTATGAATTTTTATTATAATAATATTAAGGATATAATAGTAATTTTTTTAAAATTTCCTATGATGTTTATTATTAAATTAAATAAAATATAGGAAGTTACTTCTTAAGAAATATTACTTCCTATATATCAACCAAATAATTTTGAATACTTTTTAGGAAATTACATAGAAAGTTATTTTTTAAAAAATTTAATTTTCTATGAAAAATTACTTCTTGTGTAAACCAAATTGTATAAAAAACTTGTATCTAAATGTAAGTTTAATTTTATGGTTCAATTGAATGGAAAAGAAAAAAACAAATTGATGGTTACTAGGCCTCTTTTGATAAGAAGACAAACTCGTTGGCAAGATTTTTTTCCATTTAAAAATATTTTGATATGTAATAATAATATGAAAAATTTTGTTTATCAACAAAACTAAAAAAATTGATTGGTCATTATTTAATAAATGGAAGAAAATAAAATTTTTCAAAAAGTGTTATTTTTATAGAGTATGACAAGTTTTTTATTCACTCTTTAAATAAATTCTACTTTCTATATTTTTATGAATACTAAAATACAATTTTTTTACTAAAATAAATTAATAATAATTAAAATTTATTTATTCATATTATAATAATATTAAAAATATAATAATTATTTTATTAATATTTAAAAAAATCTAAAGTTAAATAAAAATTTTAAAATTATTTTTGAAAATTATTATTACTTTAATATGAATCAAGTAATTTTAAATACCTTTTAAAAAAATTATATAAAAAAATTACTTCCTGATGCCTACCGCTAGTTAGTTACTTTGATCGGATTGGAATGATGGAACCTTGATGAGTCCAATTGCTTTGGTGGGGTATCTTGAATATGTTAGTCAGTATGTCCGCTTTGACACCTGAGGCTATCCTAAAGCAACCCGTGGGGAGTCCGGTAAATAGCCAGTTCTTCTCTTTGCGCGTAGATCATAATGTAGCAGACATATTAGCTTTTATTTGTCTTGTCAACTCCAAACAAAGAGTGGGATTAAATCCCTCCCGGTGCGATGAGATTTTATGTTATTTAAAATTTTTTATTATATTTAAAATTTTATATATATATTAATTAAGTAGATTATTACTTTTATATTTAAGAAAATGAATTTAAAGATAAATTTTAAATTTTATTTATTATTAGTATAAATTATTTTATATTATTAATAAATGAAGTAAAGATATATAACTAATAATAATAATTAAAAATTTTAACAATAATAAAAGATTTAATTTTTTTATTAATATAAGAGTATATAAGTGGATAAAAATGAATTAAATTTAAATCTTTATAGAATAGGGAAATTTGGAGTGTTTTATAGATAAAAATTATTTACTTAAAAATTTCATATACATTGTTTTATTTTTAAGCAAAAATCACTAGGAATGAAATCGATGTTTAATATTATATGGAATGGAGCAAATATTATTCGTAAAATTCCTTTATCAACAGAGTTGATTTGTAATCATGATTTTTTTTATTATTTATAATTGATCTTTATTTTTTGGATTAAAAAAAACTTTTGTTATTTTACAAAGAAAAAGTTCCTAATTTTAGGAAAAGGTTTTAATACATTAATTTTAAATTATTAAATTTTAGAAGAAATTTCATTAAAATGTTAATTGAATTCACATTAAAAATAGTTAAAAATAATTATGGATGATCTACATATTTTTAAAAAATTTTAAATGCACTTTTAATTTCTTTTTAAATCACTTTTAAAAATTTGAGAATTATTTATAAATTTTGAAATTTCAAACAAGTTATTTCAAGATATTTATTTATATATTTTTTCAATTTTAAATAAACAGGTTGCCTCTTATGAAGTGACACATTCATGTATTCTTCCTAAAGAAAATTGAATCTCATGCCAATTCTTGCACTTTCTATTAAAAGATATAAAAAAACTTGCATCTGAACGTGACTTTAATTTTATGGTTAAATTGAGTGGAAAGAAAAAGCAAATCGGCGGTTATCGGGCCTCTTTTAACAAGAAGAAAGTCTCATCGGCAAGATCTTTCTCCATTCAAAAATATTTTAAAATGCAATAATAATAATAATAATATAAAAAAATTTATTTATTAAAAATAAAAACAAAATATTTAATTGATTATTATTTAATAAATTATAAAAAATAATTTTTTTATAAAATTTTATTTTTTATAGAGTATGAAAAAAAATTTATTCACTTTTTAAATAAATTTTATTTTCTGTATTTTTTATGAATATTAAAACAAAATTATATTTTCTCAATTGGATAATAATAATTAAAATTTATTAATTTATATTATAATAATATTGAAGATATAATAATTATCTTATTAGTATTCTTTAAAAAATTTAAAATTAAATTAAAAAATTTTATGATTATTTTTCAAAAAAATCATTATTTTAATATGAATCAATTAATTTTAATTTTTTTAAAAAATTATATAAAAAATTACTTTGTGCCCACCACTAATAAGTTATTTTGATCCTCATGATGGGATCTTGATAAGTCCAATTGCTTTGGTGCGGTTGACATCTTGAATGTTTTAGTCAGCATGTCCGCTTTGACACCTGAGGCTATCCTAAGGCGACCCGTGGGAAGCACTACACCTCAAAGTAATGCTTTGTTTAAAAGGGAGGAAGAAGATTAGAGAAAAAAAATGTTATATATTTCTTTTATTATTTGATTGAAAAAATAAAATATATAATTATAATTTTTTAAAATTTTTAAAATTTAAATTTTTTTCTTATTTTTCATTTAAATTTAAATTTTTTTCTCTCTTTATTTTCTCTCCGACCAAAGGATTAGCGTACGATGGTGATCGGAGAGTTCGGCAAATAGCGAATTCCTTTCTTTGTGTGTAGGTCATAGTGCGGCACGTATTGTCTTTTCAACTCCGAACAAAGTGTGGGATTAAATCCCTTTCGGTGGGATGAGATTTAGCCTTTGTTTGGATAGGGGAGAAATGAGAGGAGAAAGAAGTTAGGGAAGAGAGAAGTGAGAGGAAAGAAGAATTTTTTTTGTGTTGCTTAGAAAGGAAGAAGTTAGGAGAGAAAGAAGTTGTAATTTTATAAAATGACTATTGTATCCTTATTTGTAAAATATGAATACAACTTTGCAAGTGTGTATTTTAAAAAATTTCATTCTTGAAAACAACAATTTTAATTTCTAAAATATAGACCAAATTAAAAATTAATCCATAAATTAAATTTTTTGATTTAATAATTAAAAATAAATCCTATCATTAAAAAATACATATATTTATATACAAATTATGTAATTATTTTAAAAAATAAATGATTTGATATTTTGCTCTTATATATTTATATACATATATTTATAAATGATTTTAAAAAATACATATAATTATATACGAAGCTACAGCTGCTTTTTGGATGCCTTGATCGTGCCGCAGAGCTGCCGAAGAGGGAGCAAAGGACGAAGCGAAAGCTTGAGGGAATGGAAATCTGGATCGATGCGGGCGGAAGAGCTGCCGAAAGCTGGAGAGGGAAAGCTGCCAAAGTTCGAGAGGTAGAGAAAAGTGCAACAAAAATGGGAGTGTCTGAAGGGTAGTGCGGTAGAAATGAAATTTTTCGTACCGGATTTCACCTCTGTTCTCTCCAAAATAAGAGAGAAGTCTGCAGCTACTTTTCACATGAGACCTACCGTACCTGCACACCCAAAGTTCTTTCTTTTCTCATATCTCTCCTCCGTTCCAAACAAGTTAAATTTTGCACTTCACCTCCCACTTCTTTCCCCCTCCACTTCTGCCATTCCAAACGCAGGTTTAATGTTATTTTAAAATTTTTTATTTTTTATTATATTTAAAATTTTATATATATATTTTGATTAAGTAGATTATTAATTTTATATTAAAAAAGAATAGATTTAAAGATAAAGTTTAAATTTTATTTATTATTAATGTAAAATATTTTATATCATTAATAAACGAAATAAAGATATATGGGTAAAAAAAATAATAATAATTAAAGATTTTAACAATAATTAACATAAGGGTATATAGGTACGTAAAAATGAATTAAATTTAAATCTTCATATACCAGGGGAATTTGGAGTGTTTATGGATAAAAATTGTTCACTTAAAAATTTCTTTTATATGGTTTATTTTTTTCTTATAAAAAATCACTAGAAATGAAATGGGTGTTTAATGTTATAAGGAATAGAGCAAATTCAGATTCCTTTATCAACTTGCCGATTATTTATGATTAATCTTTATTTTTTAGATTAAAAAACAAAGAACTATTGTTATTTTCCAAAGAAAAAGTTCCTAATTTTAAGAAGAGGTTTTAATATATCAACTATATTAGTGTACCATTGATTTAAATTATTAAATTTTATTTATTTTATATAATATTATATAAATAAAAAAAATTTATGATCTGGTATACCAATTCAAACCGAGCTTCGAATAAAATGTATTTTCTGACTTAGGAAACGATTTTTGTGATGAATTACTTATTAGGTGCTTGCTATGGTGCCCCTGGGGTTTGGTACCCGGGGTGGTGTGATAAAATACAAGTTATTGGATGAGATTACAAAACTCTTAGCATTGATTTAGTAATCTCATCCAATGATCTGTATTTTATCACACCACCTCAGATACCAAACTCCTAGGGCCACCTTAGAATTCACCTTACTTGGATGTCTATAAGCGATTTTTTCTTTTCTTTGCACTGTGTTAATTTAGATTGAATGGTTGCGTGCTTCATACTGCAGTCCGAATTGTAAAACATGATTGACACGGATGCACACCTTTTTCCCGTGATGTAAAGTTGCGTTTCTTCCATAAATTCAATTGATTGAGACAACTCAAGCATTAAACAAGAAATTTCTACGATTCCTGATTGGTTTAATAGGAAAGATTTGTTCTCCTAAGTTATCTATATTTTAAAAGTTCGATTCCCATCAACGGTTTAAGTGATTAAAAAATTTATAAATATTTATTATAGGTGGTTAAGTAGGTCAACGACATAATTGATCTTAAAATGAAATAATTTATTTTACTCTAAACTTCTGCTTATAAAAAAAAAATTTGGAACTTTTACGCCTATTCGATGGGAGAAAAGAAGACTCAAGGATTAAACCGGAAATTTTTTCACCTGTTCAACGGCTCTCACTCTTGTATTTTCTTAGATGATATTTTCTGTAAAAAAAATATTTATTTATTTAAATATAAATACAAATGCCATATTATTTATACATTTTATAATTAAAAAATAATGGATGACATTATAGTAATAGATAAAACAATATTTAGAGAGGCAGTACTTTTTCATTTCATTTTCTACGTTTAATATTAAATAAATAGAATATTTTTATTATATTATTTTATATTTGTAAATAAAAATAAGTGAAATAATTTTTCTTGAATATATTTTCCATTAAATTAAACTAGACCTTAAGTTACATATGTTTCTATTGAAAAACAAAATATTAGAAAAATATTTAAAAAAATACCTTTTAGATAAAATAAAATAATTTTATCTTAAAGGTATATTTTTACAATAATCATAAACACATATACAGATTCATATTAGGTTTATAAAAGATGGAAATTTCACTTAAAAACCCATAAGATGTGAAAAATGTGACACAAGTTAAAATGAATCAATTTCCTATTTGATTTCAATCATGTAAAAATATTTCCTAACCCACTAAATCGATTTTTTATTTGATTACCTAGTCCTTCTTTGTTGGGGTGAATCAATTGCTTATTTAATTTTTGTCAAGAGAAAATAATTCCTAACTCGAGAAATCAATTGCCTATTCAATTACTAAGCCTTCTTCACTAATAGTGAATCAATTGCTTATTCAATTCTTGTTAGAAAGAAATATTTCTTGAACTAAGGAATTAATTAGGCAATTGATTATCTCAATAAAATTTTGTAAAATACTTGTGAACAAAATTTTATTAGTGATTGGCAATAAAATCATCATAAATTTCAATCTTTGGATGAAACATACAACCTAATTACCAAATATTGTAAGAACAACATCATATGTATTGTGTCCAATAAGAAATTCACATCATATGTATTGTACCCAAAGAAGTAATGGAAAGAAATAAAACAAGCACATATCTTGCGGATCCAACTCTTTTAATGTAAAAAATATACTTTAATGGGTAAAGAAGATATGGGGAAAAAGTAAAGGAAGAAATAATTATAAATTAAGAAAATTACTTTTTAAGGGATTTATTATTTATTAAATTTTAGACTTTTTTTTAATCAATGATTGTAATTATCCATTTAAAGCATATCTAATTCTATAGAGGAGCCAAATTCATTTCTTACATCTTTAAATGCATTTTACTGAAGTTTCAATAATAACTTATTTAAAATATTTATCTTCAATTATATTATAAATGTATCAAGGCATTGGCTATATTGTTAATAATTTATTTTAGAAGAAACTCCATTAAAAATTAATCAAATTCATATTAAAAATAGTTAGAAGTAATTATGAATGATTTATATGTTTTATTTTAATTTTTTAAATTCATTTTTAAAAATTTGAGAGTTATTTATAAATTTTAAACAAGTCACATGGCAGCAAGCTATATTTTTAAGATATTTGTTTATATTTTTTTTCAATTTTAAATGAATAGGTTACCTATTATGAAGTGGCACATCATGACCTTGTTTGGCAAATAGCTAATAGCTATAGCGATTAGTTGGTTTGATTAGCTATTAATTGATAGCTGATTGTATTAACTGATTTGACTAGCTGATTATATTAGCTGTTTGAATAAGAGTGTTTAGTAAAATTAACTGTTTATATTAGTTGTTTGTATGTAAAATGACATATAAGGGTATGAGTATATTTTATGAATTATTTGAGTATTTTTTATTTTAATATTTTTAAATTTTATATATTAGTCAATATATTAAATTTTCTTATAAAAAATATATTATAATTTATTATTAAATTGTTAAATATCTCTTAAATTAAATAATTTTTATAAATAATATTATATATTTATTCTATTAAATAATTTTCAAAATTATTATAATTTATTATTAAATTATTGGATATTTTTAAAATTAAATAGTTTTTATAAGTAATATTATATATTTATTCTATTAAATAACTTTTAAAATTATTATAATTTATTATTAATTTATTAGATATATTATAAATAATATATTATTATATATTAAATATTTTTTAAAAATAAATTAATCTACTTTTTATAATTATTAAATTTTTTAAGAATTTTTAGAAAGGATAAAATAAAAAATATGAAAATTTATTTAGGGTAATTTGATCATTTTTCAGATAAGCTAATTGAAAAAGTTACTCTCTTCAGCTTTTTCATTTTCAGCTTTTTAGGGGCAATCAGCTGATTCAATCAACTAATTACCAAACACCAAAATCAGCTTATTGTCAAGTCAACCAGCTGATTTTGATCAAACTAGTTAACAGCTAATAGAAAAGCTATTTGCCAAACATCTCCTAAATGACCATCAGTTAAAGACCTCATATATTATACAATAGTCACATGGTCCTGATATATAAATGAAAACAAATCTAGCTTTATTTCTTGAAGGAATTTAATATATGTTTTTCCAACAATATCCTATCTACGGCTGTCATAAAATCATTGTTGATATGAAACCTTTTTCTTATAATAATAATTTATATTTTCATTCTTATGAAAAATATTTTTAATTAAAATTGACAGAACCTAAACGTGATTTAGTGGTAAGAGATTCGACGGAAAAGCAAGAGTTCCTGGATTTGGACCTATACAAGTTACGTCGATATCAATTTAAAGCAAGGCAAATTGAATTTATCTCATAATTCTATTGTCTTTTCTTGAGCAACTATAATGGCGTGGCTCAATCCTAAGGCCCAACTTGTGTGGTTTTACACAAAGTGGATAGAAAACAAAAACCGACAAATTAACACTGTGTTTATATTGTCAGAAGATATATTTCTTAAAAAAAAAAGGATTTGTTATTTGTATATAAATAAATGATAGTCATGTCCATGTACATATCTTCTTATCTTTTACATTCAATGCCATATGGCATTTCATATAACGATGAAGTGCTAATGATGTTCGTGTCTGACTTGGTTTTGTATAAATATAATCTGAGAGATCAATCATTCAGGTTTTTAATGATTGAAAGCGGGAAGAATTGCTCCGCATAGCTGTTAGAGAATTAATCCTATTTTTATCAAGGCTACAAAAGGATGCAGCACAAGGTTGAATTTGAAATTACATATTTTGATAGGGTAAACTACTACTAACAATAATAATAATTAATAATAAGACTCATAAAAATAATAATATTAATAAATGATATAAATAAATGAAAATACATTATAAAAATATAATATTAATGATATTGATAATAGTGTTAATTGACTAATAATATATTAATTAGAAAATTAGAAAAATAATAAAACATTTAATAGTAATATTAATACGATTATAAAATAGTTAAAAATAATAAAATAATAAATAATAACATAATAAAAATCAATAATAATGAAAATACCAATAAAATATTAATAATAAAAAATCATAAAAATAAAAACTCATGTATATTGCTATTTTATCATCTACTTTGCAAAGCTAATCATTTGGGCTAGACTATGAATATAGTTAGCCTGAAGTACAATTTGAAATAATATAGTTTATTAGGGTTAATTATTAAATTTTCTTCCACCAACTTCCTTCATTTCCCACATTCCACTCAAATGCAATAATGAATTTTGTCCACACATCCCCTAGAGCATGGATGCATCTTAAATTTTTTCCTTTATCCCGTTTTATATAGGGATTATAGCCTTTGCATCTTCCTTTTTTTATTATTTTCTCCTTTTGAAGTGTTAGCACTTCAACTACTTTAAAATTTCATTTCTTACCTAATTGCTTCTGTATCTAGTGCTTCTCTGATGGGTAGCTTCCCCTTTTTCATCCCATTATTTTAATAATTGTTATCGATGATGTTTCAATTACTCAAGCCATTCTATTTTTCATTTTCTCGCCTAATGCTTCATTTTCTTTCTAATTTTACCCTTTTCTTTTTGTTTGTGTTTTTACCCATTACAACTGCCCTTTGATGGAAAAAAAAACCTTTGCATTTTAAGTGCAATAGGCCTTTTCCAAAAGCATTTCTTGGATTTAAAATTTTATATTCCTTTCTCATCCTTTTCCTCTATGCTTCCTTCTAAAAAAAAAAATTTCTTCTCCCATCTATAATCTTTAATTAAATTCTCTGCTCTTATACTTCCTCTTTCACTTTCATGCAGACACTAAAATCATAATTTTAAAATTTAGCTCCATTATTTGTCATAAAAAAGAGGCCGCATGCCATTTGTAAGAATTTTTTTATCTCAAATATGTCTTTCTTCTTCATATTTTGTCAACATTTGTAAAGGTTTTTTTTTTGTATGTTTTAATTGTTAGTGTTAAGAAAGATTCATATAGGATTATGATAAGGGTTGAGGGATGCTTCAAGATTAATGTTGACTTTGCCATCAATTCTCTCTTGATCTCTTTCTTTGCTGAACGACTTTGTCTTTATTAGAAGTTCTCTTTGGGCTTCAATTTTTTGGGTTGACTTTAAATTTTTTATTAAAGCTTTTTAGTATAAAATCGAATAAATGAAGGCCCTGAACTTATTTCCTCTCATATTTCCTTAACTAAATTCTTTATTTTTATATTTCCTCTTTCACTTTCATGCAGACACTGAAATCATAATTTTTAAATTTAGCTCCATTATTTGTTGTAAAAAGAAGGCAACATGCCATTTATAAGACCTTTTTTTGTCTCAAAGATTTGTCTTTCTTTTTTATATTTTGTCAACATTTGTAAAAAAAAATTTTGTATGTTTTAATTGTTAGTGATAAGAAAGATTCATATAGGATTATGACGAGAGTTAGGGGATGCTTCAAGATCAATGTTGATTTTACTGTTGACTTTCTTTCGATCTCTTTCTTTGTTGAGCTGCTTTATCTTTATTGAGGGTTCTCTTTAGGTTTCAATTTTTTAGATTGACTTTAAATTTTTTATTAAAGCTTTTTGGTATAAAATCAAAGAAATAAGGACCTTGAACTCTACAAACATGACGACACTAGATAACCCTACTTCCATTTTGATCTTTTTTCAATTTGAGGTTTTCCTACAAGTTCTTCACTTCTCTCGAAGATGATAACCTTTGTATTCTATTGTGTTTCTGTTATTTCTATGATTTTATTTTATCTCTTGCTAAAGCTTGTTTGCATTGATTAAGAAATTTTGATGGAACATTGATGGATTTAGGTTAGGGTTAGTTATATCTCACATTTTCTTTGATTGATTTTGTTAATATTTTTTTGTATTTATACAGTTTAGACAAATTGGAGGAAATAGGAAAAAAAACATTAGATATAACACAAAGTAAAAAATATTATCTTTTCTATTGTTTGAATTTTTATTTGGGTTCTGGAATCTAGTTTATTCAAATGTTTCATTCTAAAGACTTATATAATATAAATGAGTAAAAGAGTATTTTCTTTTACTTTAAAACCTTATGCATATTCAAGGTATGGTGATTCTTGAAGAATTTAGCACTATAAGAATAGAAAAAAGATGTTAGATGTGATTATTTATGCATTCTCAAATTAATTGTTTTAGAAAATTTTGATATGCACTTTTTAATGTCTATCATTTATGCTAAAAAATAAAAGAGAAGAGTAAGTACAAAAAATAGTAGTACTGGTCCTCCATCAGTGCCTATATGTCACTAAACAAATGTATAAGTTTTTATTAAATATTTCTTGGTTTCTTTCTTCAAAGGGATGACTTTGCTATTAGTAGCCTCGAATTCGTAAAGTAAATTTTTTCTTTCTTTTCTTAGTTTATTATCTTTCTGATGCTAGCACCATTAAGATTTTTAAAAATAAAATTTTTTGTAAGATTTTTCCATCTGGGTTCTCTTACTTTATTGTTCTACTTCCATATGAAATTTTTATTTGTTAAGATGTTGAAGATGAATGATTTTTCTACTAATTTTCTCTTCTCCCTTAAGTAATGCTTTTTTGCTTAGATTTTGAATGGAAATTGAAATGTCAATGATATTAACTTTCTAAGTTTTTTTTTAGCTTGAAATGTAAATATTAAACTCATCAATGCGCTATTTTATGGTTAATCTATGCTTTGAAGATAAGTAAAGTTTCATTTCTCAAATCTTTTTCTTTAGCATAATTTCTTATTTTCCTAAGCAATTTGCTTTTTTCCTTATTTAGCTAATATGAAATTAAAGTGTGAAATTATAATTCTTAAAATTTGGACTTCTAGAGTTTTTTCTACTATTGGCTATTATTTATGATTTCCTTTTTCATTTGCTGTCATTTACAAATTGGCATGAATCAATTCCTAATTTTGGTATTTTGTTGTAATTTATATCTAGTATATCTCTTGATGCCAATTTGATTTTCAAATCTTAAATTTTCTTTTTTCTTTCTTCGCAGTTTAATGCTCTGTGCCCATTTCAAAATTCAAACTTAATATTAAATTCAATTCATTTCCTCAAACCCTCCTTTCGTTTACCCTAATCTCTCACTTTCCTTCTTAGCCTCATGATTTTTGAGACATTCTTATTATTTTTCTCCAATTTAATCTTTATACTTCATTCTTAGTTGTGGTTTTTGTTATATTCACCATTTGAGTTTGGCATATTGTTTTACTGGCTTGTTTTTACATATGCTAATAAAGATATTTCTTCTTTTTTTATGCAAACTACCCCTGAACAAAGTTAATTAGTGAAATTTTTTATATAATCTTATCAAAAATCCATGCATTTACATAAAATAAAACTTAAGCATGAGCTTAATAATTTTACCTTTTCTTTGATTTATATCCATTCTTCTATCATTGATTTAATGTTTAAGGTTTCTTAGGGTCTGTTTGTTTGTGTTTTTAATTTTTAATTTTTGAAAATAGTTTTATAAAATAGGTTTCAAAAATAATTTTTAAAAATAATTAAAATAAGAAAGTATTTGGTAAGTTATTTTGAAAATAATCTTGAATTATAATAATGTTATTAATGAAGTGTGTTTTTGAGAAAAAAATAAAAAATAACTCAAAGTTATTCTTGTTTTCTTATTTTTAAAACAGGTGTTTTAAAAAGAAACAAATTTTTTTGTTCTTTTATTTTTAAAAACACAAACGAAACAGACTCTTATTTTTTATTTTTTATAGTTCTTTTTGTTTTTATTAGCAGTTCCAGTTCCAAATTCCATTAAGTGATATAACTCCTTTTCTTGTGCTTTCCTTCCTTCTTTACTAAACCCATTTTATGGATATATATCTTCTATTATGAAACATTGATTACTTTTTGCATTAGTATTTAAATTGTTACTATTACTATATTTTAATCTTATACGTCTCTTTAAGTTTTTTTGTAGTTTTTAAACATTAAGTTTTCTTTCTTCCTTTCTTTCTTTTTTTTTAATAGTATCTTTCAATTTTCTTATTGTATTCAAATTTATAATTTATATAGGACTTTTATAATGAAAATTAGGCAAATATTTGATTGATTAATTTTTTAAATGTTTAATAAACTGATTAATGTATGATATGTTTTATTATGTGAATCATTATATAGTTTATACATGAATGTGAATTATATCTTCCAGCTAGGTTGCTTTGCTTACTAAGATAATATGCTCCATTTAATTGTCTTAACTAGCTTTGGGCAGATAATGGATTTTGTACATATGTTAATCAGTTTTCCTTTGAGTTAACCTTCTATTTTCTTTCATTTCCACTTTTGAGTTTGAATGTATAGAGTTGTCATTTGGCTTATGCCATTTCTTAAACTAATTTTAAGATAGATTTTTACAGTATTTTTATCTTGCATATGAAAATATGGATCTTTGCATGTTACAAGCACACATTGAGTAAGCATTACTTGATCATTTTCTCTTCATAAAACTCACTAATTCTCAGTGCCATGTTTTATTCAATTAGATGCAAAGAGTTGAGGTCTAACCTAGGGATGAGCACTCATAAGCCTTTTCACTTTATTACAGGCTGTCATGGAAGCATTTGAAAGGTATATATTGATAAAAGTTTTCTAATTTTTCAAGAGATAGGTATATGATTTTCATGAATTGTTATAATTATAGCATGTTTTTCATGCTAAAATTATAGTTTTCAAGAATTATTATAATTATAGAATTCTTAGGTTGAAAATGGAATAGTTTACTATTCTTGGAAGGAACTCACAAAATTGGATTAGATTATTTAAATAATTTAACTTTATTTTGACTTGGTTGTAAATTATAATTATAGAAGTTTTAAAATAGTATACTTTACATGGTGAAGAAGGGACTATTTTTATATTATTGGTAGTTAGTGGCTAGTGAATATGACATTTCAGTGGCTCATATTGATAATTTATCATTTTAATGCATCATCATTTATATGGATTATCCAAATGTATTAGTCTTTTGATTGTATAACTGTTGTATCATTGATGTTGCATCAACCTAATATTTTCTTAACATACATTTCCTATTTTTGGTGAGGTGTTTTAGAATTCTTGCTTAGTACAAATCACCATGACAAGAAGAACAAAATTTGAGGGCTTTGCAGGGCTTTATTATTGAAAAATTATCATGTTGTGAAGAACTTACTCTTAAGTAAGTTCTTTGCTTAAATTTTCAAATCTTATGTCCTTCTTCCAACTAATGTTTGAGAGTTGAAGAATCAACTTTTTGAGGATTAAGAACTGATAAAAAATTAGTAGGTAGGCATTATTAATGCTAATTCTTATTAATCAAAGTATTGGAAGTGGCACATTGCACTTTAGGCATTGACTATAATTTTTTGCATTTGTTATTTACTTATTTTTTTAGTTACACTTGCTACAAGAAAATGCAATTATTTTCTTTGCACCTTTATGACCTTTTTGTTATATAATTGACATTACAATTATGTTAAACATCTATGCCTTTGTACTTACTGTAACAAAAGGCATTGTCTGGGCTTTAAAGTGAGAAGATTTTCAAGAATTTTTTTATGTGAAAATTCCCCAATTTATCATCCTATAATTTGTTTTAGCCTATAATAAGTTAGATTTTTTATTATGTTTATGAAGTTAGATTTTTTATTCTATTTATGAAGTTTCCTTCTCAAATGGGCATAAAATAATCAATAAAGTAACTTTTCCTTTTAGCTATACATTAGTAGTCCATTTTTTATATTCTTTGACTTATAATTCTTTAGCATGCCTATGTAGGATGACGTTCATGCACTTTATATAATTTAGAAAAAGAAAATCACTCTTGATGCAGACTTATTATGGAGTTCGAGTACTTGTAACCTCAAGCTAGAGGATTAAAGTGAGGATGGTGATTTACAAAGCAAAAGAGAGATGATAGTAAAGGAGTCTTAAGGTAAGCTATTTTGGTGAATGGGTACTTTTAAGGGGAACATATTGTTTTCTTAAGTGTTGTTATAAGTGATGTTCTATGTGCTATGTTGACAAAGTAAAATTTTGAATCAGTATTTGGCCACTAATAAAAGCTTTCTTTGGAAGAATGTCATTACCTTTATAATTATCAATTGAACAATTTTTTTATAAGTTTTTTTATTACATAGAAATAGGTGATTCTAAATTGGAAGAATGCATACACCTTATAATCAATTCTTGTCTTTGTAGTATTTATTGTTGGTTACCAATCCACTCTCTCATTCTTTGATGCCAAACTATCTTAATTACACCATTGGATGATGTAGTTCATGGCAACTAATGCAAATTGGTGCATCTCCTCTTGTACAAGGTTCCTTTAATGGATTTATGCTATCTCTTGAATAAAAACAAGCATTATGCTTAATAGGTTTAGCTCTAAAATAGTATGATTAGTCTTTTTATGAGCTTCCCATTACCTCAAATCAGTATTCTCATGATCATGCAAGTAAGCCTCTAATGTCACATGTTTCTATTCCACTCCTCTATTCTTATGTTCAATGAGAAAAGTGGAACTTTGCATAGAACGACTAGTGTTAGTTCATTTTCAGTTAATGAGTATGAAACATTTTTAAGTCAAACTAATGTTAATGGAAGATCAATTTCAAAGCCATATGTTCAAGGAAAAAGTATGTTTTATACTAACTTACAAAACTATGTTAATGTTCTAATTTTATAGTCAAGTGACTATGCTGCCTAGAATCAAATTGTGAAATATGATTTTATTCTAAAAAATTCTTACCTCACATTTTGGAATAAATATACCCTTTGATATTCTCACCCTTGGTGTAATGTATAAGGTTGAAGTGAATCCTTATTACTAAAGAATTTGATGGAAATCATGAAAATTTGGTATTAAGCATCTGGTTTTAATGTTATAGCTTGCTATGATAATTATTGATACATTTGATGAGACCTATGATTCTAAAAAGAATTAATAATAATTTCTCAATTTCTTACGTATATTATATTAGTATGTGTATATATAGTTATTTTCAATTATTAAAGTTCATTATTTTCATTTTATATATACACATAGTTACATTTATGCTTAATGAACTCTTTACATGATTATGTTGCATATTTTATAGTGGTTTGTTCTATTTATAATCATAGGTAGAAGACTAACATGTATTTGAGAAAAATGCGAAATATCTCCACCAAGTTTAGAGTGGTTGCATTTTATTTCCACAAACTTTGAAAACTTATAAATCAAATCTTTTAATTATATAAAATTTGTAAATAATAATTAGTATTTATTTAATTGATCATTTTATTAAATTCTATAATGTTTTTATTGATTTTTTTAAAATAATTGAATTATTATTGTATGTTATTTTATTATATTTGTTTTGCATATAATTTTATAATTCATTTTCAAATATTTACTTAATATTATATTTATCTAATTTAATTTTTATTAATTATATAATATAGAAATCATATGTAAAAAATGATGTTATAAGTTAACATATCATAATATTATGATTATGATTTATGTTTAATTTTTTTTTGAAAAAATTATGTAATTTAATAAAATTATTAATTAGGTAAATATTAAGGGTTAAATGCAAGTTTTATATAGTTAAATGATTTAATTTTCAAGTTTTCAAAATTTATGAAGTTAAAATGCAACTATCTTAAAGTTTATAAGGGTATTTTACATTTTTCTCTAAATATTATGCCAAACATTTTTTAGCAGCCTGTCGCATGAAAATGATAAAATTCTTACTTTTATTAACATAAATATTTTGATGATGCTAAAAGAAGTGAGGACTCAATAAATAGACAAATTTAAGAAGGAAAATTAGTATATAAAATTGCAGGTGAGATATCAAAAAGGGGAAGAGTGCGTAGGCTATGCAATAAGATGTCTTGATATATGAATTAATGTATGTTGTAGCTTTGATTTTGATATACCCCAAAATTTTTCTTGAAGATACAGATAGGTTTGATAATTGAATGGTTGATACAAATAGGAGAATCATATGAATATAATCAATGGGGTTATTAATTAAAATATCATAAGATTCATTCTATCTTATCTTTAATAGATTCACAGTTAAAAATGAAGATAAAAAATTAGAATAATGACAATAATAAGAAGACTAACCTAATCAGATTTTTTTAAAATGGACATTTCACACCTTTGGCAATCTTACATGCAGATTTTAATTTTTGAGAAACTTTTTATTAACATCTAAATAATTAGTTAGTTTTATAATTAAAGTATTATATTATTTTAAGTATTAAAAATTATTTAAAATTATTTACTATAATACATTATAAATAATCTTGATTAATGATTTATTCCACCTATTTTGATTATTAATATATATTTTAAATAACCGATAAGAAGTATAACAGACCCTTTGAATTAGGGGGGAAAATGGGCCTACGCAATCAGTAGTATTAAGGGAAATTTTACCTTTTAAAATGCTAAATTTTTTATTATTAAATTGCTTTGTTTGAATATTAAAGTCAGTAAATCAAAACTAAAAATATAAATTTTAATATATTAAAAATAATATAATGATAAAAATACTTAAGGTAAAACTTTTTTATAACCCTATCTCCATGCAAATAGATTTTGATTTGATTTGGGGTTTTAGAGATAAAGTGGAACATAATTTATACTTGGTTGAAATTAATGGTTGAATTTATTAGATAAATAATTATAATATATCAATATATAATTAAATATAAATTTATTCCATCAAAATATTATATTTTCTCTCAATGTAAAAATTTTGATTGATATTTATAAAATAATTTTTTTATTATTATAAATAAAAAATAATGAGAATTCTATTTTACAATGATTCAAAAATTATCGTGCACAGCACAGGTAAAAAAGCTTGTTCTATGTTATTTATCGCTTTTGACGCGACAGGGCATCAGGTTTCATTTTTTCATTTTCCGGCCTCTCCTTTGCATTGTTATGTTACTTGTCATTTTGTTGTCCCGAATAACGAGCAATGCTGCCATAAGCTAACAAGTTTCGATTTGCGGCATTTTGATCGAGGTATTGCTTTGGGAAAAACAAATGCTCAAATGCCTGCACGGTGAAAACATATACCCAAAACACTTAAAAGTTTTTTTTTTCTTATAAATAACGAATCACGGGATTGCAGGTTCCGTGATCACCTCTGGTCACAGGACGTCAGAGACCGTGATTAGGCATCACGCGGCCTTTAAGCCCGTGATCAGAGCACTACCTTTTAACTACTATTTATAATATTTATTAGTAGTTTATGAATATTATTAGTTATTAATAACTTAAAAAATATAATTTTGAAAATAATAATTATAAAAAATATTGTAATATTAGTAATATAATTAAATAATATTATAATACTAATTATTTATTTAATATTTAAGAATATTATTTATTTATTAAATAAATGTTAACAATATTATTAATATATAACAATTATTATTTATTATTTATTTAAAAATTATTTATTTATATTATAATTATTATTAAAAATAAAATTAATATTATTTATTTAATTTTTAATATTTATTAATATTTTTAATATTTATTATACTTTTTTTAATATTATTAATTATTAATAATTATAAAAAATATTATAATATTAGTAATATAATTAAATAATATTATAATATTAATTATTTGTTTAATTTTTAAGAATATTATTTTTTTTATTTAATAAATATTAGTAATATTATTAGGATAAAAATATTAGATGAAGGTAGAATGTTATTTTAAGTACTTTCGCTTTAGTGTGTGAGTAACCACTAATTTGAAAAATAACTTATATTAATATTTTAAAGCTATGCGTAAAATTAACTATATATTAATTAATAACTTTAGCAGGATTTCATACCTTATGCATTAATTTAATTTTTTTATTTCTCCTTTTTAACTATATTACTCTCAACCCAAACAATATTGGGTATTATAAATCTAGCATTACATAAAATATTAATTATATTAATATATTTCAAATGCTATAAAATTCTTTAATTAGATTTTTTAACTTTACCAAATGTTTAAGTAGAACATTACTAAAATTTTATAACTTATTTACTACTATTTTCTTTTTATATGCTTGGACCTAATGGTTCCTTCATTAATAGTGTGCATTACTATCGTTGACCCATTGACATTAAAAAATATTACACTACACACAGCATAGATTAAATAATATTAGGTCTTTGACCCATTTTCATTACTATGGTACATTTATTGTTTTGTATAACTCTAAATCCTGAAATGTTATGCAAATTGGATTATGGTAGGAATCTCGATGAGTAACAGGGAAGCGAATATTTGTATTTATACGAATGGAGAAATTTACGAGTCGGAATAGGGCGACACATTTAAGTGTCATAGGATTAAAGTAATAAAAATCAATTCAGATATTTCCTTGGATGATCTTAAAATTGTAATTGGATTAAAGCTACGACTTGGTGAAAATCAAGTCATGACCGACTTGATATATAGGCATCCGCTGTCGTTAAATCTAACATGATACAAGGCATGTTTATTGGAAGATAATGATGACATCTAACGGATGTGGGAAGCAAATGCACAATTTCTCGCACAATTATCTTGCCCAAAATTGTACGCATACATGTCAACCAGGGAACTTGATTTGAACATCGCAAGTCAACCAGTTGATGACAGCGGTCCATGCACACAACCATCCAATAGCTAACCTCTCAGTTTCAATGAAGGCCTATCAGATTATAATCCGTATCTTATTGGGATGAATAGTCAAATTGAATATGGTCAGCCGTTTCACACCCCCATTGTTGACTATACTCCAGATCCATATGTATCTCAGTCCCAGTATGGTTTACATTAATCCCTTTCTTCCTCGGATGCAACAGAGGATGTAATGGATGACTTTGAAAAAGAGGATGCATATAATAATATTCTCGAGGAGTTCGGTGGTGATGATGATAGCCATGATGACGATGATGGTGGGGAAGATAACATGAATACACTCCTAACAACACTAAGAAGCCGATACATGGAATCAGCTGCTGACTTCTTCTCATGAATAAACATAGATGCTACCATGAGTCACAACTACCCTGTACTGGGATAGAGCTTGAATATAGATGACAACCAAGAGCCATATGTGAGCTTACGATATATGGACCAAAAGTCATTTCGCCATGCAATTCGAACTCACCACACATTTTGTGTGCACTACTCTTCGGCTAAATATGAAGAATATCAGTGCTCTCACTATGACGTACAATGCAATTGGAGGGTTAGAGCATGCCATAAGCCGTGAGAGAATTGCTGGGAGATATCCAAATACAACAGGCCTCATATGTGTGTATCTGCTTCTTTTTCTCATGATCACCCAAAATTGGACACATATGTCATATTATCCTACATTGTGGCCATGGTGACTGAAAACCTAAGTGTGTCCATCCGAGAAGTCATTAAGCGAATCCACAATATTTTTAGGTACTTAGTGTCCTATAAGAAGGTATGAAAGGGCAAACATTAAGCCATCGCTCTAACATTTGGGAATTAGGAGAAGTTGTACTTTATTCTACCAAGGTGGCTAGCCATTATGTGTTACTATAATCCTGGGTCCTACTTTGAGATTGTTAGCAGAGAATGCTTGCCTAGCAGTTCTGAAGATGAGCCGATTTTACTATTCTATCAAGTATTTTGGACTTTCAAGCCATGCATCGAGGCGTTCCACCATTTGAAACCAATAGTCCAAGTGGATGGCACTTTTTTGTATGAAAAGCATAAGGGGGTATTACTTATCGTGATGTCACAGGATGGGGATCGAAAAGTTGTACCTCTTGCATTTGCCATAGTGGAGGGGGAAGCATACGAGACATGGACATGGTTCTTATCAAACCTTCAACGTCGTGTTGTGCAAGGTAGGTAAGGCATTTGCTTAATATCATATAAACACCCTGAAATAGTAGTCGTTGTTGTAAACCCTTATGTAGGGTGGCAACCCCTTTATGCTTATCATGTATTTTGCCTTCGACGCATCGCTCTGACTAATATTCCTCATCGCCTTCGTTAAAGTTGTCAATATCAATGATAAAGCCTCTCACTTCTTCTTGGCACTTGGCAACTAGGTATCATACTCATCCTTGGCAACCATGTCATATATAGGATTTTCCAACTTGATTTCAACTACACTACCATCGGAACGGTGACCACCATTGCGAAAAGCTTTTAAGCATTTCAATACTCCAGCATGGGCAGAGGCCTCAGCTCCTCTACCCCTTCTCCTTCTGAAGGTTTTAGGTTGTGCATATGCCATTCTCTCTTAACTTTGCCATTGTTCAGAATACAATACTTATGATCAATTAGAAAAGAACAAAAAAATAATCAAGAGCCAATTTGGAGAACAAAAATCAAGAGGAAAGTTGTTTAAAAGAAGGCATGAGATTAAAAGAAAAAAAAGGGTGAAACGCAAGAAAACTTGTTAGTTTTAGCACCATAAGCTCAGATAATGCACGGAGTCTATGGAGATAGGCAAATTGAAACTTGTTAGCTTACGATAGCATTGCTCATTATTCGTGGGGGCAGGACTTCCGTCCCCTAATTAGTGTTTATGGTTTATTAACCCTAATCAATGCTTATAAATTTTACCGACAGCTGGAAACTAAAGAAGCACAAAATCGGTGTTTTAACTGTTGTCTCTTTTTTTTTTTAAATTACATATCACTCTCTAACAAATTTTATTTTCTTTAAAAAGGAATACAAAAGATGAAAGAAACGAAATAAGGTTAGCGGCAGATTGCAATAATACAATGCAGTATAATACATGATATTATTTTTAAAATTTTGCTCCTCGTTGAAATTTGAATCCAAAATTTTATATATTTATATTATATAATTAATAATTTTATTATTAAAAAATGAATAATATATTTTATTTTTATTATAAATATATTTTAATAAATTAAATATTTAATTTAATTATTTACATTCACATTCTATTTTTTAATTATTATCATTATGCATTATTTTAAACATTTTATTTCTTCTATTACATTTTTTTTCATATTTATTAATATTGTTTATAACTTAAATGCTAATATCATTTAATAAGATAAATATATGACAACAAGTTTTTTAATAAAAATATTTTAAATAATCTAAAGATTACTGGAATTTTTTGATTTCATTCATGATCTCTAGCTTACTTTTGGGGTCTTAGCCTTGCAGCTTAGAGCTTTTCAGATACATAAGATCTCAAGATTAGGATATAAATTCTACAGATGCGTGGGGCTGTGGTCATTTATGAGGCAATAGTGCAAGCTTTTCCTCATTATTTATTCAAACTTTATCACTCAATTTATATAATTTTCTCTCTGCAGTCCACTTGCCCAAAGTTTTTCACGTGTTTTTAATTTCTCTTTTAAGCCATGTGTTTCTTATTTTTAATTTAAGCATTGCCATTGCAAATCACAAATTGGCTAACTCCCCTCCTATGCTTTAAAGGGTCATGTTTTTACAATTTATTGCTGATTTTACAAAATGTTTTGCGTAAGTACAAAGCAATTAGCATCAGATTGGATTCTGGTGACCAAATGTATTTGTCCTGTGAAGCAATGAAGTTGCATTGGTCCATTAAGAAGGAATTTGGAGTGCCAGCTTTTGGGAAGATGACCATCACAGCTAGTAATGACCTAAACAAGGAAACATTAGATGTTTTAGATATACAAATAGGCATTAATTCTAAACCGGAGTTTGTAATAGTTCTGCCCATTGATTCACAAAATTTAAAATTGCAAGAACTACAAGCACCTAATGTCCTACGAGTTTGTGTTATGTTTGCTTTATAGGTTTGTATAGGTAAATAAGAATTTCAATATGTAATATATTAGTAGATAATAAACATATGAGTTTTGGGCTTAGATAGGTTAATCAATCTTGGACCTATCATAACCCTACCTCTTGTACTTACGTTATTATAAATAAATAAATAAATAGATGGTGTTTGTCTTGTTGTATGGTATGTCTTCATAGATTACTCTTTCCTAACACAATATATCAACATATCCTTAAATTTATTTCATCATATAGACTATTCGGTATAGTCAAATAGCAGTTGGCAAAGAAATTATGTTGTTAAGTAAAGTGCAAAATTTTAGGTTTTCTTCACATGAGGGAAGGGAGAATGGAGGAAAAGTTAACCCTCCTTCACCTTCATTCCTTTACTCCCAAAAAAGCCATTAAGGTGAATAGGACAATAATGGCAATGCATACTTCAATTTAATGTGAGTGAATAGAAATTTGTGTTGCATATTTTCCCATATATCAAGATGCATTACCAGATAGCTTTCAATTCCTGTTCAAGGTTTCTTTTTTTTTTGTTTCCATGTTTGTCTTTGCACTATGCATAATTTGCACCTGACATGTGAATGGAAAACTAAAAGGTTGCTAACGTAAGTTTCATATTTTGATTATTGTAACTGAATTTCGTCATCTCTTTTCTGGTTATTGCCTCACATTGGATATTTGTGGTATATAGTTTTCCACATGCTTTATATTCTTTCTATAATGGAGGTTTAATCATGTAAATGTGGATATTCCTTATGGAAAATGAAAGAAGTAATGGTGTTTTGCGGGTTGATTTAAGGGAGTTATTGTGTATGCTTGTTATTATAAGAAATGATATATTCTCTAACTATGTTAAAACTCATGCATCTTTGATTTTGTTTGCGTTGATTTGATGAATTTGTTGTAGGAAAGTGCAAGTGAGAAAAGACATAATCTCAGCCTACTCTTTCAATTGGATTTTGTTTCTTTCTACAGGGTCATGAGGTTGATGCCTATGGAATTAGAATGCACCTAGTAACATGTTCTGCTCAAACTGCTTTAGTTGTAGTTTTCAAACTGATTAAGATAAACAATCAATAAACAATTAGCTTCGCATCAAACTATCTAAAGATGTTTCAAAGATTAGAGGAGACGGTAAATAAGGCATGATAGTACCATCGTCTATTCACCTCAGGTGACTAATTTTCTTTCTTCCTTTCTCTTGTTCTAAGGCTTTATTCCATTTAAAAAGTGAATTTACAGGTGGTATGGCAAAGAAGGTTATTCTCTAGTAGACATAATGGCCGGGAAAAATGAATCCTCTCCAAAAGTACACTGTCAATTTGATATTTCCTAGTTACTGTATATGCTATTATTGTTCCCTAATACAAATTCATATGGAATCACTCTCCCTAACATAAAATTGAATTATGGGTGCTTGGACTTAAGCCTTTAGGTGTTATTTTATTACTTAAACTATTTCTAAACTGGAATTTTCCTTTTATAATTGTAGGTGGGAAAAAGAATTGTGTGACGCCATCCCTTTTAAGAATTTAAGAAAGTATATGTAAAGCCACAACTTATTGAGGAGCTTCCAACGTTCTATTGGCCCAAAAGTTCCAGTAATAACTAAATGATAATTGGCAATCATAGAGCTTAAGCCTTTAGGTGTTATTTTGCTATTTAAACTATTTCTAAACTGGATTTTTCCTTTTATAATTGTATGTGAGAAAAAGAATCGTGTGACGCCATCTCTTTTAAGAATCCAAGAGAGCTACAACGTATTAAAGAACTTCTAATGTTCTATTGGCCCGGAAGTTCCGGTAAGAACTAAATAATAATTGACAATAATAGAGATGAACCATGGCTTGATATATACATACATGCATATATACACACATACACAAATACATATTTACACATACACATATATAATAGACATATACACATACATACATACACACCATACATATACACATATACACATATACATATTTACACATACACATATATAATAGACATATACACATACATACATACGCACCATACATATACACACATACACACATATACACATACATATATACATACACACACAATACATAACAGACATACACATATACACACAAACATACATGCATACATGTATAAATACATACCATACATACAAACATATTTATATGCATACATACATACATACATACATTCATATACTTACATACATGCATGCATACATACATACACGTAATACATATATACATAACAAACATACACACATACACATATATATACCTGCATAAATGCACACCACACATACAGACACACTATATATACATAGATACATGCATGCATACACACCATACACATACACATACATACATGCATGCATACATACATCTATATACATACTTACATACATACATACACACATATATGCATACAAAATAAAGATACACACATGCATACATGCATACATACATACATGCACACCATACATATATACATACATACACACAAACACATAAATAACATACACACACACACACATATGCATACATGTATACATACATACATGCATATATACATACATATATATCCTTCACAGTAGGCTTTGCTTCTATTTCAACACCACTAAGCATTTTTTCTTTAGTGATAATTCTATTAATAAGACAATCGGGTAATTGTATGATTGATACCTGATCATTTTCATATTTGAAAATTTTTGTATCATTTAAATTTTCACTATATGCTTTATCTTTTTTACTTCATAGATTGCCTCAACGTTCAAGCCGTAACTATCATTTTCTAACACCCTGACCAACTCACATTTGCTACATGCAACATCATTAGGAAACAAAGTATGTTACATCAAATTAGGATACCCAAATAATGGTTTCTCAACCTTAGAATTATTGATTTGCATAATATCACTTGCGCTAGATGTTGATTTTGTTTTCCTCCTTCTACGCCTTCTACCTCTTTGTCTGTCACTCTCATCTAGTGCAAACTCCATAATAATATTATGAACAATACTATCATAAGAAAAACTTTTGGCCTTGTCATCTCTGCTTTTCTTAGAAATTGACGAAGTGAACATCGATGATAATCTCTACCTTCCTATCATCGCTGTGACAATCGATAAGGAAAATCTTGATTTTTTAGGTTATGGATCTTTCTTTTCTACTTTTTTCCTTTTCTGCCTACTCAATTCACCATCTCATTCATCGAATGTAAAAATTAATCTGGCTTTTGATCAATACTCCTCCTCGCCTTTGTTAAAGCCGTCATCATCAATGATGAAGACTTTTGCTTCTTCTTGGCGCTTGGCAACTAGGGCATCATACTCATCCTTAGCAATTGTGTCATATATAGGATTTTTCAACTTGATTTGAAATCCACCACTATCGGAATGGCAACCACCACTGCAAAGAGCTTTTAAGCGTTTCAATATTTCAACATGGGCAGAGGACTCAGCTCCTCTACATCTTCTCCTTCCAGAGGTTCTAGGCTATGCATCTACCATTCTCTCTCTTAATCTTTGTCACTATTCATAGTACGATGCTCATGATCAATTAAAAAAAATCAAGAGCCAATTAGGAGAATAAAAATTAAAAGGAAAATGGTTTAAAAAAGGGCGCAAGATTAAAAAAAAGGGAGGTAAAATGTAAGAAAACTTGTTTTAGTGCCATAAGCTCGGATGATGCACAAAATCTATGGAGAGAGGCAAATCGAAACTTGCTAGCTTACGACAGCATTGCTCGTTATTCGGGGTAGCAAAATGACAAGCAACATAACAATGTAGTGGAGAGGCGAGAAAATGAAAAAATGAAGCCTAATGCCCTATCACGTCAAAAGCGATAAATAACATAAAATTAGCTCTTTTAGTCATGTTGTGCACGAGCTTTACACTAAACTTTCATAAATTTTAAATTATTGTAAAATAGAATTCTCGTTATTTTCATTTATAATAATGATAATAAAATTATTTTATAAATATCAATTAAAATTTTTACATTGAAACAAAATAATATTTTGATAAAATAAACTTGTATTTAATTATTATATATTGATATATTATAATTATTTATATAATAAATTCAACCATTAACTTCAACTAAGTAAAAATTGTATCCCACTTTATCTCTAATCACCCCAAATCAAATAAAACTTTATTTGTATAGGAGTAGTGTGATAAGAAGTCACGCTTTTCTAAAAATTAAATATTTTTATCATTATATTATTTTTAATATATTAAATTTTATATTTTTAATTTTAATTTACTTAACTATTCAAAATAAAGCAATTTAATAAAAAAAAAATTAGCATTTTAAAAGGTAAAATTTCTCATAATACTAAAGATTATGTAGGCCCTTTTTTCTCCTTCAATTCAAAGAGTCTGCTATAATTCTTATCGAAGTGGAACTCAAGATTATTTGAAATATATGTTAATAATCAAAATATGTGGAATAAATCATTAATCAAGATTATTTATAATGTATTATAGTAAATAATTTTTAATACTTAAAATAATATAATACTTTAATTATAAAACTAACTAATTGTTTAGATGCTAATAAAAAGTTTCTCAAAAATTAAAATCTGCATGCCAAAAGTGCAAAATCTCCATTTTAAAAAGATCTTATTAGTTTAATTTGCTTATTATTGTTGTTATTCTAACTTTTTATTTTCATTTTTAACTGTGAATCTATTAAAGATAAGATAGAATGAATCTTATGATATTTTAATCAATAACCCCATTGATTATATTCATATGATTTTCCTATTTGTATCAACCACTCAATTATCAAACCTGTTTGTATTTCAAGAAAAATTCTACCGGCATATCAAAATCAAAACTAAAACATACATTAATTCACATATTAAGACATCTTATTTTCATTAAAAAAAATCTTATTGCATAGCCTACGCACTCTTCCTCTTTTTGATATCTTACCTACAATGTTATATACTAATTTTCCTTTTTAAGTTTGTCTATTTAATGACTCCTCACTTCCTTTAGCATCATTAAAATATTTACATTCATAAAAGTCAGAATTTTATCTTTTTCATGTGACAAGCTACTAAAAAATATTTGGCATAATCTATAGAGGAAAATGTAAAATACCCTTATTAATTTTGAGATAGTTACATTTTAACTTCATAAATTTTGGAAACTTGCAAATTAAATCATTTAACTATATAAAACTTACCCTTAACCCTCAATATTTACCTAATTAATAATTTTATTAAATTACATAATTTTTTAAAAAAATTTAAACATAAATCATAATTATAATATTATGATATGTTGATTTATTACATCATTTTTTACATATAATTTCTCTATTATATAATTAATAAAAATTAAATTAGATAAATATAAGTTTAAGTAAATATTTGAGAATGAATTATAAAATTACATGCAAAAAAATAATATAATAAAATAACTCACAATAATAATGCAATTATTTTTAAAAAATGATGAAAACATTATAGAATTTAATAAAATGATCAATTAAAAAAAATACTAATTATTGTTTACAAATTTTATATAATTAAAGGATTTGATTTATAAATTTTCAAAGTTTGTGAAAATAAAATGCAACCACTCTAAAATTGGTGGATGAGTTTTGCATTTTTCTAAAATATATATATTAGTCTTTTACCTATGATTATAAATAAAACAAACCATTATAAAGTATTCAACATAATCATATAAAAAGTTCATTAAGCACAAATGTATCTGTGTGTATATACAAAATAAAAATAATGAACTTTAATAATTGAAAAGAGGATGCTTGAAAGTAAAAAAAATAACCACACACATACTAACATAAGATATGTAAGAAATTAAGAAGTTATAATTAATTCTCTTTAGAATCATAGGTCTCACCGAATGTATTAATAATTATCATAGTAAGCTATAGCATTAAACCTAAATGCTTGATACCAATTTTTCATTATTTCCATCAAATTCTTTAGTAATAAGGATTCGCTTCAACCTTATACATTACAGCAATGATGAGAATATCAAAGGATATATTTATTTCAAAAAGTGAGATAAGAATTTCTGAGAATAAAATCATATCTTACAATTTGATTCTAAGCAACATAATCACTTAACTATAAAATGAGAACATTAACACAATTTTCTAATTTAGTATAAAACATACTTTTTCCTTGAATATATGGCTTTGAAAAATAGAGTGTTTGTTCATAGCTTCCAACAGGCTACTCTCCTCCTACACCTTTAGAATTCACAGGCAAGAAGCTATGTGATTTGAAGCTAGAAAAATGAAGAATTATCTGAGAGCTTATGATCATTGGGAAGTAGTGAAATTGGCATTAGAATCAAATCCTTCACGCTAACAAATCCTACTCTAGTTTAAATTAAATATCATACTGAAGAAAGTGCAAAAAAGTATAAAGTTTTATTTGCCATTCAATCCTATGTTCAAGATGAAATTTATACAAAAGTGATGAACTGTGAGTCTCCAAAAGAAGCTTGGGACATCTTGAAGGAAGAGTTTCAAGGAAATAAGAGAACCAAGTAAATGCAAGTGTTGAATATAAGGAGGGAATTTAAGGTCTTCAAGATGAAAGGTTCTAAAACTGTCAAAGAATACATTGATAGGCTGAGGAGAGTTGTAAATTAGATTAGGATGTTTGGTGAGGAGCTGTCGAAAAGGAGATTGGTGGAGAAGGTGTTGGTTAGTGTTCCTATAAAATTTGAAGCCAAGATCTCTTCTTTTAAAGACTTCAAAGACTTATCTGAGCTAATTTTAATAGAACGTGTGAATATTCTTCAAGAGCAAAAAAGAGCAATAAGAATGGAAGAGACAGTAGTTAAGGAAGTTTTTCGTGTCAAGGCACAAGAAAAGAAGAAAAAAATAGAAGGAAGAAGCAATTTAGAGATAAAAAAAGGGAAAAAAAGAAGAAAGATGGTGAAGCAGCAAAGGTGGAGGCAAAAAGGGCAGTTATCCTCCATGCCCTCGTTGCAAGAAAAGAAACTATACGGAAAATTTCTATTGATGGAGGCCAAATGTGAAGTGTAAAAGTTATAATCAGTTTAGCCATGTTGAAAAGGTTTACAAGAGTGAAGGAAACCAACAGGGGCAATAAGCTCATGTTGCTGATGATCAAGAAGAAGTTGAAAAAAATTGTTTGCAATAACATGTTATGCTGCAAATAATGATGAAGGAACCTAGTTAGTGAATAGTGGCTATACAAATCACATGCGTTTTAATTCAACTATTTTAAAAAATATTAATCTATCCTATTACTCCAAAGTCAAGATTAGAAATGGAGAAATATCTAGACATTAAGGTGAAAGGTGTAACAATTGTGAAAACACCTTTAGGTACCAAGTTTATCCTAAATGTACTTTGCATACCAAGTATTGATCAAAATTTGCTGAGTGTTCCTCAAATGCTTAAAAAGAATTATGTTCTGCACTTTCAAAACAATTCATACATAATATTTGATCCTTCTAAGAATGAATTGATGATTGTTAAAATGAACGATAAAAGCTTTCCAATAAATTGGAAGTAAACTAAGATGCATGCTTACCTAAGCATTATTGCTAAATCTGTTTTATGGCATAAAAGATTTAGTCATGCTAGTTCTTCTGATCTAAAACACTTGTGTAAGGAGGAATTAGTTCATGATCTACTAGTTGTAAAAGAAAATATTGATGTGTGTGAAGTGTGTCAAATGGGAAAGCAAACAAAACTACCATTTGTAGAAAGTGCTTGGAGAACTTTAGAAAAGCTTCAATTCATACATTCTAACATTTGTAGGCCAATAAGTACACTTTCTTTGAGTGGTAGTAAATTCTTCTTATTATTTATTGATAATTTTTCCAGAATATGTTGGATAAGGTTCTTACAGCATAAATTTGAAGTGATAACTAAATTTCAAAAATTTAAAGCTATGACTGAGAAACAATTTGGTTGTCAGATTAAGATTTTAAGATCTGATAATAGGACCATGTTTTAAAGGAATTCAACAACTTCTTAGAGAAGTAGGGAATACAACATCAATTGACTATTCCTTATACTCCTCAACAAAATGGAGTGAGTGAAAGGCAAAAACAAATCTATAATGGAAATGGTTAGATGCTTGATATTTGAAAAAGGTATTCCTAAACAATTCTAGGCTAAAGCAATAAACAATACTGTCTACTTGCTAAATTTGCTACTGACTAAAGCTCTAAAAGGAAAAACTCCCTTTGAGGCCTGGTTTAGAGTTAAACCTTCGTGAATCATCTTTGTATGTTTGATAGCTTATGCTACATTCTCATTCCATAGCAAAAAAAGGGAAAACTAGATCAGAAATTTAAGAAAGGAATTTTCTTAGGTTATCGTAGCAGTACAAAAGGCTATAGAATTTATAGTTTGAAGTCAAAATCTATTATTGTGAACAAAAATGTGAAATTTGATGAAGCAACCAAGTGGAATTGGAAAACAAATGAAGATTAAAATTTTGAAAAATTAGTTTTTTCTGATGGCTTGGCTCATGATCAAGCTAAAACTGAAGAAAATTTTGTTAATTATGATGACTTTCCAATAAAAGGAACCAGACCTCTTGTTGAAAGTTTATGAGAGATGCAACATACCTCTCTTGAACCTGCTAGTTTTACAGAAGCAATAAGACAAAAAGGTTGGTTAACTGCAATGAAGGAGGAATTAGCATGATAGAAAAGAATGGCACTTGGAAACTTGTGTATAAGCATCACAACCATAAAATTCTTAGTGTTAAGTGGGTTTCTAAAACCAAATTAAATCTAGATGGTTTTATAAATAAACTTAAAGCTAGATTAGTGGTTAAAGGTTATTTGCAACAACAAGATGTGGATTTCTTTTATACATTTGCTCCAATTACAAGACATGACACTATAAAACTCCTTGTTGCTCTTGCAGCCAGGTCAAGCTAGAAAATTTATCTAGATATGAAGTCAGCCTTTCTAAATGGGCTACTAGCAGAGGAAATATTTATTGAACAACTTGAAGGATTTTATGAACCAAGAGGTGAAGACAAAGTTTATAAACTCCACAAAGCTCTTTATGGTCTAAAACAAGCACTTAAGGGCTTGGTATAGCAGAATTGATGCATACTTGCTGCATCAAGGCTTTATCAACAGTGAAAATGAAGCTACCCTCTATGTGAAGAAGTTTGAAGCTCAAACAAAACTTCTTAGTTTCACTATATGTGGATGATATCTTGGTTATAGGAGGAGATGCTAAACTTGTCAAGCAATTCAAGTTAAACATGGAAAAAGAATTTGAAATGTCAGATTTAGGAGAGATGAAGTATTTTCTTAGAATGAGATTTACCAATGCTCTAAAGGTATCTTCATTTCCTAAGAAAAATATGCCAAAGAGATTTTGAAGAAGTTTCAAATAAAATGATCAAAACAAGTCTCTACTCCATTGGTAGTGAACTAAAAACTTTCCAAAGATGATGGTGAGATTAGAGCTGATGCTTTTATTTACAGAAATATGATTAGGAGTTTATTATACTTATCAGCCACTAGACCTTTAATGTTTATAGCAAGTCTACTTCCACGATTCATGCATTCTCTAAGTCAAACTCATCTTGGTGCTGCTAAGAGAGTTATTAGATACATCAGGGGAATACGTGAGTATGACTTGTGGTATTTAAAGGCTGAAAGTGATGAATTAGAAGGCTATGCAGATAGTGATTTGGTTGGAAGTGTTGATGACTTTAAAAGTACTTCTGGTTATTGTTTCTCCTTTAGGAGTGGTGTTTTTTCTTAGAACTCGAAGAAGCAGGAAGTGGTTACTCAGTCTTCTTCTGAAATAGAGCATATTTCTGTTGTTGGTGTTGCAAATCAAACCATTTGTCTTAAGAAAATCCTAGCAGATTTGGGGTATTTGCAAGAAAAACTTATTGTCATTTAGGTTAATAACAAGTCAGGCATTGCTATTACAATGAATCCAGTGCAACATGGAAGAACCAAGCACATAAATGTGAAATTTCATGCAATTCGTGAGGTTGAAAAAAAATAAAGAAATCAAGTTAATGCATTGCTATTCTAAAAATCAAGTTGTAAATATAATGACTAAGGCTCTTCCTAAAGCACAATTTGAATATCTAAAAGCAAAACTTAGAGTTTCAAAGAACAATCTCAAGAAAAAGTGTTAGACTTTTAAGATTTTTTTTTAATATTCAAATTAGTTCATATGTTTTGTTAAGCTAATTAAATTTAGTTTTGGTTGCTAAATATATTTTTTTAATATGGTTGAATACTATAGTTCTATTGTAATATAATTTAAATGAAAAAATTGTTCAAAAAACTATGCTTAAGTATGGGTTGATATCTATTATTGTATTAGTTTTTCTGCATATATATAAGACAAAAATATGAATGAAATAATGACTTTTGTTGCTACCCTTCCTCCTTTGCATTTTTTACTCTAATTTTTCTTTATGTTCTTTGTGTTCTCTAGTTTTATAACAGTATAAAACCCCATGGGTATTATGGATCATCTTGTTTCAATGAAAGATCGATGTATTGAACCAGTTAATGCATTTCAGAAGTGAAGTGGAATATGAAATATGGATCCTCTCAATTTTCGAGACAAATAAATATAGAAATCTCTTTGTTTATTAAAATGATGAGTTTTAGAATAACAAATTATGTATCTCTTCCAAATTAAAGAAAATTAACAAGTTCGAAATGGAGTGAATTTAGTTCCGTGAGGGATGTGTTAGTTGGATATCTATTTTGGGTTTTACTAGCATGCCTTATTTTAGTTAATATTCGAATGCATAGCTATTTCAAGGGGTTCTGTCAATTTGAGATAAAGATAAATAGTTAAAAGGGCCTATTTGTTTATTATTTTTAAAATCAATTTTTTGCTAAAACTATTTTTAAAAAATAAGAGTTCTTGTTTAAATAATTATTTTTATAAATAGTTCTTAAAAATTATAATTATAATTTTAAATATATAAGTTAAAAATTAAAAAATAGAAATATTTTTATAACTATTTTTTAATTTTTTGACAATTTTATAATTAAATAAAATATTTTTATTTGTTGTACCAATCACACTTTATTATACATATTTTTTAAACTTGAACATAATTTTTAAAAATTAAAAAATTAAAATAATTTTTCAAAAAATTAAAAATAGATTCAAATAGACCCAGATATTCTCTAATTTTTTTACGGACTTTTTGTAAAATGTACTTAGCTCTTTAGATTCAGGATTTGTCATAATGCTATCAAGTAGAGGCCATTTCTAGTTTTCAACTGTTAGATGAGTAAGGTTTCTAAAATGGATATTTCAAAATCAGTAAGTCAGTGATTTAATCTTTAGCTACAACATTTGTAGAACATTGTAGTTTGATACCCATTTAATAGAAAGAAAGATAGTGAATATGGAATCACATGAACTTGCTTGAATATGGATTGAGGAGACAGAGAATATGATCTGTTAGGAGTTCAAGCAACAGGGAAAATAGGAAGAAGGAAAAGAGCAGGGACATTGTAATGTACTACTGAAATTTTAGTACACCAGCCAAATTTAATTATATATATATATATTAAGGAAACATTCGACTAATAGTATACAGTAGCATTTAATAGAACCTGGAGAAAACTGAAGCTCAGGTTGCATACTAGAAAAATGAATAGTAACCTTTCTAACTCTTTTTTTTAAAAAAAAAAGAAAAGAAAACCTCTCTTATTACTTTGAACAGTAATAATTAATAATGACAATGGAAAATTTTCTTTTTGAATTATTGAAAACTAATATAACTTAGACTTTTTCTTCCGTTACACATGAAATAATACAAAGGTTTGTAGGAAGACCAATCTAAAGTAGTCCATAAGAATAAGCTAAAGCAAACCTGGAAAACTAATAAGAAATACAAGCAATAAAACATAACTAAAACTAAATCAAATCTCCAAACGGATAATCCTAGGTTACAAATTGCATCAAAAGCTTCAATGGGCAATGATATCTACCAAGAATAAACTTACGATGATATTGATAAAACAACTCAAAACTAGCAAGACTAAATCTGTATTAATGATTGGACCCTTTGTATGATATCATTTTCTTGGACGAGTGCTTGAAGATTTTTAGGTGGTGAAGTTTCAAAGCTTTGCAAAAATGCTTGGATGAGATCATGTGGTAGCTTAATAATACCATCATCCATGTCCATAGACCGAGATATCTGAATCTCTAATTTCATTAGTGACATTGACTATAGTTTGTAAATCTTCTTGAACATGCTCATGCAAATTTTCTTCTTCAATTGTATGATTCTCCATGATAAGATTAAGTTTCCAATCCTCTGCTTGAAGTGATGAAAAGAAGATCTACAATGTGGTAACCTTATTATTTCAAAATTAGATGATGTGAGTCAAACTAGACTATCATGTAAAAGGGAACTACTCAGGCTTTGCAAGTAAAAAGAATGACATAGAAGTTTAACTTCCTAGTATTGAATTAAATCAAGTTACACAATAAAGATAACAACTTTAAAATGACCTATCTAATTATAATTCATACAGAACCTCTTTATTTTTTTCCCTCTCAAAGGATGGTAGCATGAGATGGTCTTCATAAAAAGGAACTAAGATTCCGAATCTTGTAGATGAATGAAAAATGAGATGCTATGCTAACCATCCTTTTAGATTCTGCATGGCACTATTGGTGACAGTAACAGGAAGTAGGATTACTGCTATAAAAATAACTATTGTGAAGATGTTAAGAACTTCAAAATGCCATATATAAATTGATTTCTAAATCCCATGGAGATTTATAAACATGTAGCAGGCTGAGATTATTGCAGGGTTGTTCTTTGTTTTAAGTCGCAAAGAAAATGTAAAGTAACAACATTCTGGATTACTGGAATCTGCTGATTTCCTTCATGATCTCTAGCTTACTCTTGGAATTTTAGCCTTGCCGATTAGAGCTTTTCAGATATTAAGTTCCCAAAATTAGGATATAAATTCTATAAATGCCTGGGGCTGCTAATCATTTTTTATGCAATAGTATAAAACTTTTCCTCATTATCTGTTGAAACTTTATTGTTCCATTTCTATAATTTTCTCTCTTGCAGTCCACTTGCCCTAAGTTTTTCACATGCTTTTAATTTCTCTTTTATGCCATGTGTTTCTTATTTTTAATTGAAGCATTGCCATTGCATACCACGGATTGGCCACCTACCCTCCTATGCTTTAGAAGGCCATGTATTTGACATTGCATATCTCAATGAGCGAAACAACTGGGACTTCTTTTCAATTAACAACAACAAATTACTCAAGAATAATAACAATTTCATAATAACTAATTGTGCAAATTCGAGAACATGGGATAATGAGTTTATATCTTATTTAATTTCTAACATTGAATTAAAGCAAGCTACACCATAAAGATAATGAGTTTGAAATGATCTATCTACTTATAATTTGTACAAAACCTCTTATTTTTTCCTTCTCCAGGGATATTAGCATGACATGATCTTCATAAGATAGAGCTAAGATTTCAAAACATGTAACTGTAACTGATTTTTCCATATTATCACTTAATTGATGTTAAGTTAATATTGGCATACATTTTTGTGCTTATCTTGCAAATGAATGAAAAATGAGGTACTATGCTAACCATCCCTTTAGGTTCTGCATGGCACTATTGGTAATAGTAATAAAAAGTAGGATTAAAATAGCTGCTGTGATGATGTTAAGAACTTCAAAATGCCATATATAAACTGATTTCTAAATCCCACACAAATTTACAAACATGCAGTAGATTGAGATTATTACAGGGTTGTTCTTTGTTTTAAGTCGCACAAGAAAATGGAAAGTAACAACAATCTGGATTAATAGAATATGTTGATTTCCTTCATAATCTTTAGCTCACTCGTGGAATGTGTTAGACTTTTGAGATTTTCCTTTGATATTCAAATTAGATCATATATTTTTGTTAAGCTAGTTAAGCTTAGTTTTAGTTGCTAAATGTATTTTTTAATATGGCTGAATATTATAGTTCTAATTATAGTACATTTTAGGTGAAAAAGTTATTCAAATAGCCATGCTTAAGTATGGGTTTAAGTATAGGCTAATGTCTATCATTGTACTAGTTTTTCTGCATGTATATAAGGTAGAAATATGAATGAAAAAGTGACTTTTACTGCTACCTTTCCTTCCCTGTGTTTTTACTCTAGTTTTTCTTTATGTTCTCTGTATTTTTCTAGTTTAACAACATGGTATCAAGAGCATAAGTGATCTTGAAGGGCTGTGTGTTTAAGGAAAAATCAGCAAGGCTTCCCCTTAATAAAACCTTTAAAAATAGAGTGTTTGTTCATGGCTTCCAGCAGTTACTCTCCTCCTACACCTCCAGAGTTCACAGGCAAGAACTATGTGATTTGGGCTAGAAAAATGAAGAATTATCTCAAAGCTTATGATCTTTGGGAAGTGGTAGAAACTAGTAGGGAAGCAAATCCTTTGCCAATAAATCCTACTCTAACTCAAATCAAATATTATAATGAAGAAAGTGCAAAGAAGTATAAAGCTCTATTTGCCATCCAATCCTATGTTCAAGATGAAATTTATACAAGAATCATGAACTGTGAGTTTCTAAAAAAAGCTTGGAACATCTTGAAGGAAGAATTTCAATGAAATGAGAAAATCAAGCAAATGCAAGTGTTGAATCTAAGGAGGGAGTTTGAGGTCCTGAAGATGAAATATTCTGAAACTGTCAAAGAATACACTGACAAGCTAATGAGAGTTGTAAATCAGATTAGGATGCTTGGTGAGGAGCTGCCAGAGAGGAGATTGGTAGAAAAGATGCTAGTCAGTGTTCTTGAGAAATTTGAAGCCAAGATCTCTTCTCTTAAAGACTCCAAAGACTTATCTAAGTTGAATTTGACAAAACTTATGAATGCTCTTCAAGCTCAAGAGCAAAGAAGAGCAATAAAAATGGAAGAGACAGTAGCTGAGGAAGTTTTTCATGTTAAGTCACAAGAAAAGAAGCCAAACAATGGAAAGAAGAAGCAATCTGGAGATAAAAAAGGGAAAGAGAAGAAAGATGGTGAAAACAGCAAAAGTAGAGGCAAAAAGGGCAGTTATCCTCCATGCCCTCATTGCAAAAAGAGAAGCCATACAAAAAAATTCTATAGGTGGAGGCCAAATATGAAGTGTAGAAGCTGTAATCAGCTTGACCATGTTGAAAAGGTTTGCAAGAGTAAAGGAAACCAACAGGGGTAGCAAGCTCATGTTGTTGATGGTCAAGAAAAAGTTGAAGAAAAGTTATTTGCAGCAACATGCTATGCTGCAAATAATGATAAGGGAACCTAGTTAGTGGATAGTGGTTGCACAAATCACATGTGTTTTGATTCAGCTATTCTAAAAAATCTTAATCTGTCCTATTGCTCCAAAGTCAAGATTGGAAATGGAGAATATCTAGACATTAAAGGGAAAGGTGTAGCAGCTATGGAAACACCTTCAGGTACTAAGTTTATCCCAAATGTACTCTATGTACCAAGTATTAATCAAAACTTGCTGGGTGTTCCTTAAATGCTTGAAAAAAATTATGTTTTACACTTTCAAAATAACTCATGCATAATATTTGATCCTTCTGGGAATGAATTGATGATTGTCAAAATGAAAGATAAAAGTTTTCCAATCAATTAGAAGCAAACTGATATGCATGCTTACCCAAGGATCATTGCTGATTCTGTCTTATGGTATAAAAGACTTGGCCATGCTAGGATTTCTAATCTAAAACACTTATGTGAAGAGGAATTAGTTCATGATCTGCCAGCTATAAAAGAAAATATTGATATGTGTGAAGTGTGTCAAATAGGGGAAGCAAACAAAACTACCATTTGGAGAAGGTGCTTGGAGAGCTTCAAAAAAACTTCAACTTATACATTCTGATATTTATGAAGCCAATGAGTACACTTTCTTTAAGTGGTAGTAGATTCTTCTTATTATTTATTGATGATTTTTCCAGAATGTGTTGGGTAAGGTTCTTGAAGCATAAATCTGAAGTGCTAATTGAATTTCAAAAATTTAAAGCTATGGTTGAGAAACAATCTGACTATTAGATTAAGATTCTAAGATCTGATAATGAGAGTGAATATGTTTCAAAGGAATTTAACAACTACTTAGAAAAGCAGGACATACAACATTAATTGACTATTCCTTACACTCCTCAGCAAAATGGAGTGAGTGAAAGGAAAAATAGATCTGTGATGGAAATGGCTAGATGTTTGCTATTTGAAAAAGGTATTCCTAAACAATTCTGGGTTAAAGCAGTAAACACTGCTGTTTACTTGCTCAATTTGCTACCAACTAAAGCTCTAAAGGGAAAAACTCCTTCTGAGGCTTGGTTTGGAGCTAAACCTTTAATGAATCATCTTTGAGTATTTGGAATCTTATGCTACACTCTTATTCCAAAGCAAAAAAGGGAAAAACTAGATCAAAAATCTGAGAAAGGCATTTTCTTAGGTTATAGCAACAATACAAAAGGCTATAGAATCTATAATTTGAAGTCAAAATCCATTGTTGTGAGCAAAAATGTGAAATTTGATGAAGTAGTCAAGTGGAATTGGGAAAAAATAAAGTTAAAAATTCTAGAAAACTGGTCTCTTGTGATGGCTTGGCCCATGATCAAGCTGAAAATGAAGAAAATTTAGTTAGTTATGATGACTTCCCAATAAGAGGAATCAAACTTCTTACTAAAGTTTATGAAAGATGCAACATAGCCTCTCTTGAACCTACTAGTTTTGCAGAAGCAATAAGACAAGAGGGTTGGTTAGCTACAATGAAGGAGGAGTTAGCTATGATAAAAAAGAATGGCACTTGGAAACTTGTGGATAAGCCTCAAAACCATAAAATTCTTAGTGTCAAGTGGGTTTATAGAACCAAATTGAATCTAGATAGTTATATAAATAAACTTAAAGCTAGATTGGTGGTCAAAGGTTATCTATAATAGCAAGGTGTGGATTTCTTTGATAAATTTGCTCTAGTTTCAGGACATGACACTATAAGACTCCTTGTTGCTCTTGTAGACAAGCTAAGTTAGAAAATTTATCATCTAGATGTGAAGTTAGCCTTTCTAAATGGGCTAGTAGAAGAAGAAATATTTGTTGAACAACCTAAAAGGTTTTATGTTTTAGGAAGTGAAGAGAAATTTTATAAGCTCCACAAAGCTCTTTATGGTCTAAAACAAGCACCAAGGGCTTAGTATAGCATAATTAATGTATACTTGCTGCATCAAGGCTTTATTAGGAGTGAAAATGAAGCTACCCTATATGTGAAGAAGTTTGAAGCTCAAATAAAACTTCTTGTTTCACTATATGTGGGTGATATCTTGGTTACAGGAGGAAATGCTAAACTTATCAAGCAATTCAAGTTAAACATGGAAAAAGAATTTGAAATGTCCGATTTAGGAGAGATGAAGTATTTTCTTGGAATGGAGATTTACCAATGCTCTAAAGGTATCTTCATTTCTCAAGAAAATATGCCAAAGAGATTTTGAAGAAGTTTCAAATGGAAAGATCAAAACAAGTCTTTACTCCATTGGTGGTGAACCAAAAACTTTCCAAAGATGATAATGAGATTAGAGTTGATGCTTTTGTTTACAGAAGTATAATTGGAAGTTTGTTATACTTATCAGCAACTAGACTTGATTTAATGTTTGCAGCAAGTCTACTTTCACGGTTCATGCATTCTCTAAGTCAAACTCATCTTGGTGCTGCCAAGAGAGTTATTAGATGCATTAGGGGAACATGTGAGTATGGCTTGTGGTATTTAAAAACTGAAAGTGATGAATTAGAAGGTTATGCATATAGTGATTGGGTTGGAAGTGTTAATGACTCTAAAAGTACTTCTGGTTATTATTTCTCCTTTGGGAGTGGTGTTTTCTCTTAGAACTCTACGAAGTAAGAAGTGGTTGCTTAGTCATGTGCTAAAGCAAAGTATATTTCTACTGCTGGTGCTGCAAATCAAACCATTTGGCTTAAGAAAAACTTAGCAGATTTGGGGTATTTGTAAGAAAAACCTACTGTTATTTGGGTTGATAACAAGTCAGCCCTTGTTATTACAAAGAATCCAGTGTAACATGGAAGAACTAAGCACATAAATGTGAAGTTTCATGCAATTCGTGAGGCTGAGAAAAATGAAGAAATCAAGTTAATGCATTGTTGTTCTGAAAATCAGATTATGGATATAATGACTAAGGCTCTTCCTAAAGCATAATTTAAATTCCTAAGAGCAAAGCTTGGAGTTTCAAAGAAAAATCTCAAGGAGGAGTGTTAGACTTTTGAAATTTTCCTTTGATATTCAAATTAGCTCATATGTTTTTGTTAAGCTAGTTAAGCTTAGTTTTAAGTTGCTGAATGTATTTTTTAATATAACTGAATACTATAGTTCTGATTGTAGTACATTTTAAGTGAAAAAGTTGTTCAAATAGTGATGCTTAAGTATGGGTTCAGATATGGGTTAATGTCTATCATTGTACTAGTTTTTCTACATGTATATATGTTTTCTGTGTTTTTCTGGTTTAACAACAGAATGTTAGCCTTGCAGCTTAGAGCTTTTCAGACATGTAAGATCCCAAAATTAGGATATAAATTTTATAGGTGCCTGGAGCTGCGGTCATTTTTAAGGCAATAGTGCAAACTTCTACTGTTATCTGGTGGGTTTAAATAATTTTATTTTTATATTTTTAAAAATTATTTTAAGATGGAAAGAAAATAAAAAATAAAGAGATATGTATTATAAATAAATATTTTATTTAATTATGAAACTAGCATTAAAAAAATAAATTTAGAAGATATCTAAAAATTATTTTTATTTTTTACTTTTAAATTATATATTTAAAAAATAATTTTTAAAAATGAATTCTTAACTAAATTTTTTTATTTTTAAAAAATTAAAAATAAAAAATTATTTTTAAAAATAATAAACAAATAGATCCTTTATTGCCCTATTTCTGTAATTCTCTCTGCGGTCCACTTTCCCCAAGTTTTTCGCGTGCTTTCGGTTTCTCTTTTATGCCGCGTGTTTCTTATTTTCAATTGAAGCATTGGCATTGCATACCACAGATTTGGCCTCCAACCCTCCTATGCTTTAAAGCGCTGTGTATTTGTTTGCCATTGCATATCTCATTCTACCAAACAGCTCGGCTTCTTTTCAACTAACCACACCAAATTAGTCAATAATAATAGCAATTTCATAACAAATTATTGTGGAAATTCAAGAACAAGGATCCAATCAAATTAAATGAACCCAGAATAATGAACTCTCAATTCGCAGGTAGTCGAAAACATTGAAAATACGGGAAAGTAATGATCGATTAAGACCAGATTATTCACGAAGAAATAATGTTTTGCTATAAATTGCAACACTCAATCCAAGACACATACAGCACGTTCTTGATGGTTGCCGGCTTTTTCTGTAATTGGTTCAGGTCGGTGAGCAAAGGCGTAACCATTGGATTGGATGGTTGATCAATGACCCGACCTGAGTGCTGGTTGTTAGGGCCGTTCGCTTTGGCCCCCATGAAATTCTTAGGGTTCTCTCTGTTGGGTTCTACTTGTTAGCTTAAGACAACGGCTAACAACAAAACAGAACAGAGAGAATCCTAAGCAATCCATGGAAGCGAGAACTGACGGCACGAACAACCATCATTCGGGTCGGGTCATTGATGGACCCACAAATCTAGGGTTACACTCTGCTCTCCGACCTTGTACGAATTACTAGAAAAAGTTGGCCAGCCTCAACAATGCGCTGCGTGAGTCTTTGAGTGTTACAGTTTGTTACCTCCAATTCCATTTTTCTGAATTGTAGATAGATCACTACCTAGGAAAAAATGATTCAAATATATGTAAAGATTTTGTTAGTTTGGTTCAAACAGGGCAGAGCAAAATTTAGGTATGCTGACCCTTTTTATTTTCTTTGTCATTTAGCCGTGAGGGCGTTAACCTCGATGCAGTTACAGTTCATTTTTCCTTTACTCTCAAGGTTGCAAACGATGACAATCACTCTAGCATATGCTTATCTAAGTAACAGTATATATAGATAAATTCTTTGTTCAACACTGTTACAAAGATCAAAGATAAAGTCATCTGTGATTAAGATGCGTCCTCTCTTCTAATTTGCAGCGTGGAGTTTTCGGTGAGACCAGTTAAAGCTAGCTCGCAGCATTCAGATCTTATGCTTTGACTTCTCCCTGATGCAAGTGATTTATATATGACTTTCTTTTCCTTGCTGACAGATGTAAAATGCTTACATGACTTTAGACAATATTGACTAATGGGTGTAAATCCTACTTGGTACTCCTCTTTTTTTTTTTTTTAGGGGGGAACTGGTCCTTTTCTCACTGTAATTCAGCCATTTCTTCAAACAATGGCATTTACCTTTGTTTGACAGGTTATGAGAAGTGGAATCCCTAACTTTTGTGTAGTTGCATCAGCTCTTTATGATTTAGGATACGTGAGGAATCTTTTCATGGCTATCATCATGCTTGAGTATAGATTTTTAGAGTGAGGCATACTTTGTATCTCTTTTCTTGTAAATCATTTGAATTTCATTTTAGTAAATATGGGCATACATTTTTTTTTTTTTGCTTTTCTTGCAAATAAATGAAAAATGAGATGCTTTGTTAGCCTTGCTTTTAGGTTCTGCATGGCACTATTGGTGATTGTGACCGGAAGTAGGATTACTGCTCTGTAGAAAAAACCGTTATGATGTTGTTAAGAGCTTCAAAATTCCATATATAAACTGATTTCTAAATGCCACGCAAATTTACAAACATGCAGCAAACCAAGATTATTGCAGGGTTGTTCTTTGTTTTAAGTCGAATAAGAAAATGAAAAGAAACAACAATCTAGATTACTAGGATCTGCTAATTTCCTTCATAATCTCTAGCTTACTATTGGGATCTTAGCCTTGCAGCTTAGAACTTTTCAAATATGTAAGATCCTAAGATTAGGATATAAATTCTATAAATGCCTGGGGCTGCGGTCATTTTTGAGGCAATAGTGCAAAGTTTTCCTCATTATTTGTTCAAACTTTATCTCTCCATTTATATAATTTTCTCTTAGCAGTCCACTTACCCCAAGTTTTTCACGTGCTTCTAATTTCCCTTTTGTGCCATGTGTTTCTTATTTTTAATTTAAGCATTGCCTTTGCAAATCATGGATTGGCCAACTCCCCTCCTATGCTTTAAAGGGCCATGTTTTTACAATTTGTTGCTGATTTTACAAAATAGTTTTACGCAGGTACAAAGCAATTAGCATCAGATTGGATTCTAGTGACCAAGCATATTTGTCTTGTGAAGCAAAGAAGTTTTGTTGCACCATTGAGAAGGAATTTGGAGTGCCAGGTTTTAGGAAGATGACCATCATAGCTAGTAGTGACCTCAATGAGGAAACATTCAGATGCTTTAGATATATAAATAGGCATTAATTCCAAATTGGAGTTTATAATAGTTCTGCCCATTGTTTCACAAAATTTAGAATTGTAAGAACTACAAGCACCTGATGTCCTACGAGTTTGTGTTATGTCCGCTTTATAGGTTTGTGTAGGTAAATAAGAATTCCAATTTGCAATGTTTTGATAGATAATACATATGAGTTATGAGCTTAGATAGGCTAATTAATCTTGGACCTATCATAACCTTACCTCTTGTACTTATTTAATTATAAATAAATAAATAAGTGTCTTCCTTATTGTATGGTATGTCTTCACAGATTATTCTTTCTTAACACAATATATCAACATATCCTCAAATTTATTTCATCATATAGACTATTGGCTATAGTCATATAATAATTGGCAAAGAAGTTATGCTGTTGAGCAAGGTGCAAAATTTTACGTTCTCTTCAGATGGGGGAAAGGGAGAAAGAAGGAAAAGTTAACCCTTCATTTCTTTCCTTTACCTTCATTCCCTTACTCCCAAAGAAGCGATTAAGGTGAATAGGACAATAATGGCAATGCATACTTCAATTTAATCTGAGTGAATAGAAATTTGTATTGCATATTTTCCCATATATCAAGATGCATTAGCAAATAGCTTTCAATTCCTATTCAAGGTTTCTCTCTTTTTTTTTTGTCTCCATGTTTGTGTTTGCACCATGCATAATTTGCATTGACATGTGAATGGAAAACTAACAGGGTGCCAACGTTAGTTTCATGTTTTGATTATTGTAGCCTTGAATTTCGTCATATCTTTTCTGGTTATTGCCTCACGTTGGATATTTGTGATATATAGTTTTCCACATGCATTATAATCTTCCTATAATGGAGGTTCAATCATGTAAATGTGGATATTCCTTGTGGAAAATGAAAGTAATGGCATTTTGCTGGCTAATCTAAGGGAGTTGTTGTGTATGTTAGTTATTATAAAAAATGACATATCCTCTAATTATGTTAAAACTCATGCATCTGTGATTATATCTGTATTGATTTGATGAATTTATCGTAGGAAGGTGAGAAAAGACATAGCCTCAGCCTACTCTTTCAATTAGATTTTGTTTCTTCCTACAAGATCATGAGGCTGATGCCTATGGAATTAGAACGTACCTAGTAACATGTTTTGCTCAAGCTGCTTTACGTGTAGTTTTCAAACTAGTTGAGAAAAATAATCAATAAACAATTAGCCTCGCATCAAACTTTCTAAAGATGTTTTAAAGGTTAGAGGATACAGTAAATAGGCATGATAGTACCATCGTCGATTCACCTCAGGTGACTAATTTTCTTTCTTCATTTGTCTTGTTCTAGGGCTCTATTCCATTTAAAAAGTGAATCTACAGGTGGTATAGCAAAGAAGGTTATCCCTTTATTAGACATAATGATCAGGGAAAATGAATCCTCTCCAAAAGTACACTGTCGATTTGATATTTCCTAGTTACTATATATGCCATCATTGTTCCCTAATACAAATCCACATGCAATCACTCTCCCTAACACAACTACATTATGAGTGCTTGAGCTTAAGCCTTTAGGTGTTATTTTACTATTCAAATTCAAACTATTTCTAAACTGAAATTTTTCTTTTTTAATTATAGGTGAAAAAAAGAATTGTGTGACACCTTCCCTTTAAGAATCCAAGAGAGCATACAGCACCACAGCGAGTTGAGGACCTTCCAACGTGCTATTGGCTCAAAAATTCCGGTAAAAACTAAATGATAATTAACAATCATAGAGATGAACTGGCTTGCAATATATATATATATCCGGTAAATGCAGTTGACAACCAATTTTATTTTCCTTTGGTTCTCGTGTTTCCCTCTTCTATTTTGTTAGATAAGGAGAGATGCATTACCGCCTCTGAAGCGTACTTGATCATGAGCAGATTAGCATAAGCGCGAAACTATATGACTTAATCATTTCCTGTGGCGGGGAGCTGCAGTAATAAACTGAACAGAATAACATGCCTTACGCACCCAACCATGGCCCAGAGCAAGATTCTGATAGAGGTCGAAGATATTCCTTCGTACAGCCAGCATATTTGTATCTATTTAAACAGCTTTCAAATTACATGATTCTGTTGTTTAAGATGTGAAATATATTGTTTCCCTTACAAACATGCCCTTCTCCAACTACAATCCCGTGTCCAACATTGAGGCAGATAGAAATGCCAACCGGGACAACTGTGGTTGCGTTAATAAATTGTGCACATTCGTATAGGTCAACAGTAAGTGCATACGTGCATACATGAGAATCAGATCTTAATAAAGATGAGTAAATGTTTACAACGATAAGAGTAACAGTAGCATGTCTTGTATTCGAATGGAATGCAGGGTATAAAAGAAAAATCAGACCTTAATAAAGATGAATAAATGTCTACAACGATAGGAGTGACAACAGCATGTCTTGCATTCGAATCGAATGGCGGGTAATAAAAGAAAAATAAGGCAATCTTAACTTACCTCGGTTAAATAATTTAGTACACAACATACACAACAAATAATGTCGACTAAGAAAAGATTTTTCATAACATTGTAAAGTATTTTGTAAAAATGAGATTTATATCTAGAAATAAAGGTTAATAACTATTTTTGAAAGATGTTTATATAAATGTGAAAAGGAAAACTACATTTAAATGTGATTTGTATTAAAACTTTAGTAAACTAAAAATGATTAAAGATAAAATATTGAGGAATTCCTTTGTATATATCAGGTATTCTATACACCTTCGACCTAGAAATTGGAATTTTATACGCAATTTTAAAAATTCTGCTGATTTATTTATTGAGTTTAGATGTAATAATTACATGAAAATCATAATTCCATTGACTATAGTTGAAAAAAATAATTTTATTTTGAATTAAAATTATAAAATGAAGTTTTAATGAAATAAAATTGTAATAGCTCATACCAATATGGAAATTTACCTTTTGAAAGCAAAAGTAAAATTTTTAAAAAAAATGCTACCTAAACAGTTTTTCATATTTTTTTCCAAAATTAAACTTTGACCCATTGGACAAGCACAAATTGCGGGCGTCTTGTAACTTAAATAGTAAAAGCGAAGTCCTGCAGCTTTACCCACCCATAGGCGCAACGGTCCCGAATCCTTTGTACTATTGTAGCAGCCATATCAACCGTAGGACTAATTTTGGCCAACTCTTTCTGCATTGGTATCCTAGATTTACTCCCCACCTGCATCACCTACCAGTCTTATCATATTAGCTTATGCAATTTACACTTCTCGCTATTTCAATTAAAAAAACTCCATTTAAAAGAAAAGGAGTAATAACCTTTTCGATGAAGCCAGCAGTATCCAGTATGTGGCACAAGTATGAAAGCTGCTTGTACAAGTCTGCTTCAGTATACTAGAAATGTAGGGATACAAAATTTTAATTAAATCTTACACGAAAGCAAACTTCTGACATTCAATAAACTGAGTAAAACCTTTCTTAGAAGACGCCCATTGCAGTGAGGATAATTAGGGCAAACCGTTCCCCTCTCAGAATCACCAACCAATCGAAGGTTGATACTGCGTGTCCTGTGCTTACATGTTTCGTCATCACACTGGAAACAAAATCAAAGCATGACACGATAGAGATTATCCAATATTTATAGGGCAGCATTTCTCATCATTATCTATAAGAAGCATATTACCATAAGTAATCCTCTATAGTACATTAGAACAAACTTGTCTGCTTGCCTTTTGACCTGGCATCAAGTACAAGGAATGTCAGCAGAACTTCAAGGACAATATTTCAATCGAAATTTAATCAATAATAAGGTTGTGATTACTATTATTATAGATAATCTGATTTAGTATGACGATAAAGCATCAACCTGATTGGCTATCATTGCTGGGGAAATTCTACCCGCTTCATCTGGACATTTAGGACAACGCAGCTTATGCCAGAAATTGTAATTGGACTCCTCCGCCTTGGAGCTTGATGGCTTTTCGCTTCCTGACAAACAAATAGATTTGGAGATGGACGGACAATCAAAAGTACCAGAGCAGATGGGACATGACAAGACCAACGGCTCACAACCCTGGTATCTGCAAATTAATAATTCTTCATCAGAGAAATCATCTGCCACATTCTATAAATTACCAAGTGCAAATGAATCATAGCACAGAACTTCAGGAAGAATATCAGAAAATTCAAAAGCAAAAGAAGCTTAAGAAAATTAAGAAAAAACCAGAATAACACATTCAAATCTCTATAGTCAACTATCAAAGTTTCGAAAGAGAATCTGCTGTTTATGTACAGCATCTTTGATATTCATAAATTACAAAATTGATTCAGTTCAGAAAACAAGTTGCACATCCACAAAACAGCACTAAGAAATTAATCGCCACTAATGGGACAGCAATTTTAGGCACAATATGGGGCCTACCTTTCTTCTTCATCAGCACCAAACGAGAGTGAGCTTGAAGAATCACTTCTGGAGGCTTCGATTGATTTATTTTGGAACTGATAACCATTAAGAGTTTGTCAATTGCAATTTGAATGAAAAAATATCAGCCACTGAGTGTGAGGCTTATTGACAAACTAGAAAAGACGTTTCCTTACCCTTGATGAGTCAAGCCCCAAACAATCAGCCAATCTTTCAGGGCTTGTGCCCTGAATTGATGCACAAAGACGTGATACCACAGGATGAATCTGCAAGAGAAAGAAAATACTCATGCACGGTGCACTAATTGACAATCACTTATAATTGGCTAAAAGATAATTTAAAAAAGAGTAGGACACCTGCTGTGACAAATAGTAATCAATATCAATCAGCCATTGCCCTTCTCGTTTTAGTTCATCTGGATGTCTGGCACGCTGAGCAATGCCTGTTGAACTACCCGAGCTACTACCCTGCTCGGATTGAAATACATTGTTAAAAAGAGGATGAGCCTAGACTATGCAACACAAATTCAATGCAAGAGAACAAATTCTCTGTTTTAACAACTGATCTTTGAGCAATAAATTAAACAACAAACCTGCTCACAGCAAATTATATGAGGGATTGTATCACCAACGGAACAACCAGTGGAGTAACCATTTTGCTTCAATCTTTGTGCTACCTAAATATTCACCCACAACGATGTCCCAAAAATGAATAAGATTATAGACAAGCAAAAGAAAAACAGAGTAGAGCTTGTTTCAAAAAAGAGAACAATCAAAACATCTTGGACTCACGAGAACATGCGGTTGGTTCTTGGCATCTGGATATGCTTCGGGAGATTTAGTTAATGTCTTTGTGATGATATATTTCTCCAGCGGTACTTGTCCACTCCTCATTTCTTCTTGCACCTGATTAATATCCACAATCATTATTTTCCAGTTGAAACGAAACTCAACCTTCCATTTGAAATCACAAGTTAGAACTTAAAAATTCTTCTGGACCAAGATTACTGACGAGCTTCCATGCTTTCAGTTGCTAAAGAACAAAAGTATCCTTCAGTGGCCCGACCAAGTTTGGCTATAAACCTAGGCCCTCTGGCACTGGGCTTTTCAGACCGTTCCGCTATAACATTTGACTTCCACTTTTAAGTAGCTACTAGAGAGCAAGAAGCACAAAGCTCCAAGTAACTTTACATTTCAAATTCTCCAACCACATGATTGGTTACTGTAAACAAGGAACGAATCCCCCCCACACAAAAAAAAGGGTAAGTCATCATTTCACCTTCAAGAGAGAGCTGTGAATTGATTCCACGACGTCCTCGCATGATCTGCAAGCAAGGGCGCCATAATAGATTAACAGATTAAGGGGTTACACGACTTTGTATCTCAAATTATTAGGTAAAAGAAAACCAACAATATTAGTGGTGGCAGGCAGGAAGAATATAGCATACCCTCCTGACAAAATTTGACTCAGGCAAAAATCTCCTAATTCTCTAGATAATAAGCTCCAGTCACGACGAACAATGTCAAGACCTTTACGTTCAATAATCTGCACAATATATTAATCCCACTTGACTTGTCTTTCCAGGAACACATCACAAAAAAGTAAAAGAACAAATATTGGGTATACCTCGTATGAATTGCCATCTTTAAATTGCACCTTTATAGCTGCATATTTCTTTTTCTTGAGAAGCAGCATTCTCTTGTATAAACCATCGAGACCAATTACCAAACACCTATATTTCTTGTTTACCTAAAACAAGTAAAACAGAAATGACAGGACATATGAAACTCAGGCACACTAAGAGAAAAATAGATGGGAAAACCATCATCTAGCATTAGAATACACAAAACTGCCAGATATGGTTGCTATAAGTGCAAACCATGGATGAAAATCATCCTCTAGCCCTTCCCAACGATTCATTTACGACAGGACATATGAACCCCAGGCACACTACAAGAAAAATAGATAGGAAAACCAACATCCAGCATTAGAATACACAAAACTGCCATGTATGGTTGCTATAAGTGAAAACCATGGATGAAAATCATCCTCTGGCCTTTCCCAGCAATTCATTTAAGACCTCATTGCGGCAGCATAGTGAAATTTAGACTAGGGCCAAGCTTCCTCACTAATGAAAGGAACAAGGATGTACAAACATGTTTTGGAATGCTCTTCAAGCCAAAAATATAAAATAAAACGTTATCTAAAAATTTTCAGGGAGTGGCAGGAATGAGGCAACTCTGTTTATAGCTCTGGCATAAAACCAGAATGTTTATGACATGAAAGGGAAAAGAAATTAAATCTTAACCCCTGCTAGGAACACTACACAGGTCCAAGGAGATTGCATAGTCAAATCTTACCTCTTGAATAACTTTTCCAGCCATTGCTTTTGCTTTTGCTATATCATCCAGCCCACTATAAATCATTATTGAATCAGTATCGCCATAGATCACCTGCATGACAGAATGCAGTAAATAATCAAGAGTACATGTCATCAAATAAGACCAGAATCACAATGTACGAACAAACTAAACCTAATACATCAAGAACTCTCAAGTCTTCAAGAAGCAATAACAAGAAATATTACCTCTAAGTTCAAGTTATTCTGTACAAGATCAACGGTACTCTGTAGTATTTCCCTTCCCTGTACAACCGTGAGAGTTGTATGTAGATATGTGCGTATATAATATATTTTTGTATGTATAAATATTTTGATACTTGATTTGAGAGCAAACTACTAATTAAGTGGAATAAGCACCGCTAGATTTCTTACTTGTGTGGTGATAAGCTCTGCTAGTTGCTTCGCATAAAATCTTGAATTAGAACATCCTAAGCACCCATACATACTGCATCACCCACCATATTATTTCAGATAAATACGGAAGAATGGAATGTCAATTTGGGTACCAAAACTTCTCATCAAGTAAACTGGAAACAAAAATAGACAAACCTGTTTGCAGTAAGCTTCAATGCTTGCTGCTGAATGTCCAGTTGCTGAACTTTAAGAGGAGATTTTTCAGTCTTCATCCATGACTTGACCATTCTCCTTCTCTGAACCAGATTTTTCAGCAACTAGCAAAAAAATAAAAATAAAATTATCTACATGCATCTAGTCTATCTGAGAGGAGAGAGAACCATGAATTGTTCATGCTACACCTTGTAATGTCATCTCATTTTAAATGCATATATCACATGAAAATAAGTTGCTTCAATCAAACCAGGCCCACAGATACATCAGACTAGCCATTGATTCTAGGAAGCGAAGACAAAACCAGAATCAATATACCTTCTGAAAGACAGACAACTAAGATGAGTCCAGGAAAAACTGGTCTTTACTATGCTATTTGGTAAAAGCATCCAACTCAAAAGCACAAACCCAACCAATATCAGAAAGGCAATCACTACTATACTAAGACTTTGCGGTTGCCATTCCAGCTAACCTTAACCTGGATAACGCTAGCTGGCGCCTTATATTGATGATTTTGACAAGATAAATAGACTATTTGAGTGCAAATTGATTATTAACTACAAATGTAACACAATATTGGAAAAGAATTCAAAGTACTGATCAAAGCATACAGACATTAAATCCAAACTCACAAAGACGGAGCAAGTCATATTTTGAAAATTCAAAGCTAAGTCATACAAATTTGTTGTCAAGAAAAATAATGGAGGACCCAGGACATCTTCAAAATCTGATAAGTACCTGAGTTCTAGAAAATCAATCAGAAAAAGAATACTGTAGACATATAATTGCATCTACAGCAATTTTACCTCTGGCAAGACTCCATTTGTCTTACTAGATGGTAGGCGAGGAAAAAATCCATCTGAAGATCTTTCCACTGTGGTGAAGCAGATATTATATTCCTACAAATCAGCTTTATTAGTTGGACAGATAACAAAAGAATGCCACACATTACAACATTATGCAAATTTGGCTGAGCAATAACACAGGAAAAAAAAAATAGCTAAAATGAAAATGACTCAAATATAATGCATATTTCAAGCGGCGATGTTATAAAAGCCAAAAAAAAGGAAGAAGGGATGTCATCAACCTCAATAATAGAAGGATAAAGACTGTTAAAGTCCAGAAGTAATATATATTTGTCATATAGACCCTTCTTTGGCTCCAAAACCAGTCCCCCAGCATAGGAAGGAGCTTTTTTGCTTTTCTTATGCTCATGGTCAAGAGTGTCAATGTCATAGTTTCCATCATCAATATCTGCATCATCAAAGTTGCTATTCTCTACAACATGAGTTACTTTGCGTTTTGACAATTTTGTTTCTTTTACGTGAGATGGAATCTTATCTGGCACTATATATTTCTTTGCATGGAAAGAATGCAACAAAAGATACTCCACCCTTTGCGCCCTTGCACCCTGAATAAGCATTAGTTAGCTGAGTGCTTCTGCCAAGAAAGATCCTTTTTGCAAAAAAAATAAATGCTATAATGGCATGAAGACTCACCTGAAGAGTTTTTCCCCACAGGTTACCGCTAATATTAGTAAGCTGACGAGTGAGGGGAAGAACACTCAAATGAAACATAAGTTCCATGGATAACCATGCATCTGTCTCACCATATTCAATCTGAATGGAATAAAAATTCTGTGAGATCCAGAACACAGACATAAATCCACTGATTGTCATCATTTATCAAACAAAATGACGGGCGAATTGATTAAACAAAACTTGAATTTTGCAGAATAAGAATGACTTAATAAAATACCAAAGGAAAGTTTTTCTGCAAACAATAGCACCTACAAGCTCAATAAGAGAATCTGCTGACTGGAACTTTTCTGGAACATCATGTGGAGCAACTTCCCTCCTAATCTTGTTCAGCTGAGTTTTTGCAAGTTCTGTTAAAGAGTAACTAACCTGGAAAAATGAAAATCAGAAAGTTACAAACTATGGCTTAAATCAAGAATTCATGTTTGTTACTATTATTCCACAAGTATTCTACCTCCTTTAATAGGTCATGGGAACACAAATATGTATCACAAAGAAGCCGACCAGCAATACAAGACATGATCCCAGGACTTGCCGCAGAACCAAAAATAACCCTTCCCCGAGCAAGCTTAGGCATCACAGACCGCTTGAGGCGACCTATTTTAGACCACATTCTGCTTTCTACTTTCAAAGCCTGCATAATTATTATTATGAGCATTTTAGGTCCCGCGGCCCGTCCAAAATGTAAAATTCAATTCCAGTTATGGCAATCAAATTTTCTTCTGGAACAGCATAATTAACTTTATATACACATGATCATTAAAGGATAGTGAAAGCCACTACCATGAGCCTAATACAGCAGCAATTCTCCTCGAAGATTGACGATAGCATCTTAAGGGTTTAAAAAGTTTCAAAAATGACAACATCAAATTAAAGAACTGCCTTAAAAATATGCTTTTCTTATTTAAAAGTTATTCAAGAACAGAAAACAATTTTTATCAGCGAATAAGTGTCACAGCAAGTTACAAGAAATTACGTCCACAATGTCACCTACGCTGCACAAATACGGGCATGAGTACCCAGTACAATACAGGAACGTTTGTGCAACATTTTTTTCCCTAAAAAATTAGGGTATGGGTATGGCAAAATATATAATAAAAAAATTAAAAACTATTTATATATGTGGTTAAAATTAACATTGCAAAAAAAAAAAAAAATAGTAACATTGTAAAACATAACATGAACCATCATCAAATTACTATGAAAGTTGACATAATTTACAAAGACAATACCAAATATAAAAGTTAAAAGCAAAGTAAAGAATATTTTTAAATTCTGGGAGTATTAATTTCATAATTTATTTCATTATCATTACTAGAAAAATAGTTTTTGATTTCCATTCATCACTGGAAATACGTACCGGGCACATGCCCTTTGAATACCCAATTTTTAAATAAATACGTATCCTGTACTTGCCATGAAATACACTAGGCGTACCAGTACCCGATATGTATCTGGTCTCGATACGCCTAAGATTTTGAAGCAGCCATGGTTCATAGAACATCATTAACCCTCATAAGACAGCTACTCTTTCACATATTCATATATCATCCATTTGACAATAGAGAATAACTAAGAACTAAATGACTAACTACAACTAGATTTTCAGCTCAAAATTTGAAGATCATATATTTCAAAAGAAATTGTTTTTCAGAGAAAAAACAAAACTCCAACCTGGACCCTGCGGAGAAGAACATCCAGGTCAAATCCCGATATGTTATGTCCAATGAGAACATCACTATCTAACTCATGCAATTTTATCATCAGACGACTTAACAAAGCCTTTTCACTGCAAAAAAATAAATAAATAAATAAAGTTTAGATATTGATCAAACCCTCAGACAAGTGTACTCAAACAATTTTACAATCTCTATAGAGCAGATAAGGCTAATTAACGGATAGCATGTCTGTATACGGTAATCAGAACTGTAACGCATCTTAAATTTCACCTGCGTTCCATGCACAGAACATTTGACCCAGCTCTTTTGTTTCTGCAATCGACTTCATCACCAAATCCTAGTGGAAATATGCCCCCATCGAGCTTACGAACAACAGTAAAATGGGTCAACATTCCAGGTTTCTTCCATTTTGAAGCCAACATGGGAGTATCAATCTGAAAGGTGAGTTCAGTGAAAGCACAACTTGTGAACAAAATCATATGAAAGCATATTAAGAATTTACAGCATCAGAGTTTCAAATGTAATACATGAATTTCCATTGGCACAAAGAAAGCATCAATGCAAACAATTCAAGCCCTGAACTCAAGATTTTAAGGGGATGCAGGATGCCCATTTCAATGCCCATGTTATAAGCCCAAAGAATTTATCAACAAATGATCAAGTTTAGTAGATGCCGGCGTATGCCTGATTATACACAGTCAGTATCACAGATATGTAGTACCATCAAATCATATAATCTGTAAACAAACAATTAAACAAAACAAATTTTTTGATAAATCATTTATAGTTTTACGAAAAAATATGCTGACTCAGTCAGCATTTCCACAGTACATCAAACTTTGCTGAAAAATAGATCTGCAAACCCATACAAGTATAGAGGATATATCATGTTAAAGGAGAGAATCTTGTTGAGTCTTTCCATTAATGGTTGTGATAATAACATCAATTTCTAACTATTAAACTAATCATGTTTGTTAATGTAAGGTCCAATAGGCTCAAGTCTGTTCCTCTTACTATTATAATAAACCAGCATTCTATTTGATACATCAGATATATTCATCGAATATGGAAATAAATATACACAACACTTAAATACATATCATTTCCACCCATCACAATTGACAAGAAAATGAAATAGCAGAATAACAATATTCAAGTTTCAAATTATGGTAACACACCAACCACTAGACAATAACCATTCCAAACAAACCTTGACACTGTGGCAGGAGACAATGGATGCTGAGACAATCTCATTTATGTTTTGTTTTTCGTTTATGGTGGTTCTCAAATTTATAGCTGTGACAACCACAGAAGGGATCTCAAAACTGGAAGTTGAAATCCTTATATCTTTAGAAGACTCGACAGTCACTTCAGATTTGCACCAGCTCACCTGTGAGCACAACCAATCTACTATAATTAAAAAGGGAGCTTGTACTATACGATAATACCAAACACGTTACTCTTACTATATTGCAACTTAAAAATCTTACCCTTAGAGAATCTGAGTATGAGCAGGTAGAGAAATTTGAAATCAGCAGCCATGAAGGTCCCTTTATCTTTCTTTTGATAAGAAAAAGCTCCAAAGCACTGTAGATGATGATACAATCAATCAACTTTCTTTTTCCATAGCAATTAAAAGTTGAATTTACAGATATATTCTCAATAAAAGTAAGGGATTTTTATGCCAACAGTGCATACCAAAAACCTTCAATATATGCTATATGCTGGTCTAATTCATAGGTACAAATGTTCTCCAAAAGACTGACAGGGTATTTAAAGTAATGATAGAACTTCAATCAAAAAGTTACTACAACAAGGTCACCTCTCATTTTTATCCCATCCAATGCTGAAGGCAGCAATTCAACATACATCTAGCGATCAAAAAATCAATTTATCTTCATAAAGAGAGTGAGAGAGAAAAAAAAAACACAAAAAAAGAACCCTCCATCATTCAACTTGTGAAAACCCTCCCAAACTACATTGTGAAAGGTTTATATTGGTCAATTGTGCTCACCCAAAATGTCAATTACTTATCTCCTTAATCCCTATTGCAATGAATAAGTTTCTAAGTAGCTTATAATCACAAAAACAAAAACAATAAAATGTGAGGCAACTCATGGTGATTATAGAAAAAAAAATAAACATGTCTGGGTCCTAAGACTTAGAAAACCATTCAATTATCTTGTCTTGAAGTGGCATGTTCACAATACAACAGAACCATGACACATACAGATGGTCTCTAAAGGCTTATACCTGCAATGAGTCCCTAGAAGGGCACAGAAACTTTCTCCTTTTAGGTCTACCGGTAGGGGTGGATCCTGCAATAAAACATCCGTCAATAATGACTCAAAACATAGTCAAATACTTGTGGAAACTTGTATAAGGAATTCATGCTGCATCTTTGTAAAGTAATTATTGAACTCAAAGGAGCCCAAGCAGGAAGACCACAGGTACAGTACCAATGCAGTCAACATCAAGGACTATAGAAGATATACTCTGACATTCTTTATTGTTTCTCGAGTGTATATATAGATCATCTACTGTACCTTGAATGGGTAATTGATTTTCAACACATAATTTTCGCCAGCTGGTATTTCAGATCGTTCAAATGCATATTTTCTCTGAAACATAAGAAAAATGAGCAAGAAATACAACTAGCAATGAATACAGATCACATTAAAGCTTCATTAAAAAAACTCAAGTAGCATTATAATGTCTCAATCAGCAAACCTTGACAGGTGTCATGATAAAGTTAGAAACATTCAGATCTAACAGCCGTTTTGCTACCTCATCCTTTAGACCAGATAACATGTCCTAAAAAAAGCAGGGGAAGGGACAGAAACCATCAGCAGTAGGCCAGAAGAAATATTTGGACAGAAGTGCAATAGATGAGAAAGTATAAATTTGTGTCAAAGGTTAAACAACTTACTTGCAGCATTTTATGGAAATCAGTCGGGGTAATTCGACCCTCTTCAGCATCCTTTTCAAATTTCACCATTTCATCAGTATAATGCAAGGGATGATTCGGAATCGCATAGACACATCTCTGCATATTCCTCACAACAACACAACAACTCTGATATGACTTCCCAGCTTTCACCTGATACCCACAAGAAATGCCAGAAGTCAATGGTATTTACCCCATCTAGAGTACCAGGTGACTAATTAACTGTAACCTCAACTCATCCTTGCAATCTTGAAATCAAAGATTTTGATGTTATGGAAAAAATGTAAGGTGAAAATAATTATTATTGTAACCTCAACTTTGCAATGTTTGAAATCAAAGATTTAACTTTATAAGTCAAATTTTAATCTTGGGTGAATTAAAATATATTCAACATATTCAATGATTCATGCAATGGAAAAGTAAGGTGAAAATAATTATAACTGAAATAAATAATTGTTCCAACATTGATCAGATTCAAACTTAATGCATAACACTAAGAACACTATGTGAATGGGAGAAATAAAATCAGATGCACTTCTAGCAAACAACTAAGAAGTATTGATTGCTCTGAAAGCATTATTTTTATGCAAACGAGACATGAAGACAAGAAGGTTCAGCAGAGAAACTTGTAAAATGCCAACATTTTCAAGTAAATTTATGATAATAGTAATAATGATAACAGAATTTGGAAAGAAAAGGCATTGGTTGAGAATCTTGAGATTATGAACAGACCACTCAAGTAGAAAAGGGGGAACCTGAAAAGTATGTACTGTTTCAAACTATTCATATGCATCAGTCAAAAAAATGGAAATGCTAGATGTTGTCATGACAATCTTGAAGGGCACATAGACAGTAAATCACCTATCCTCATTCTTCAATAAGGCTACACCTTGTTGAAAAAATATATTTAAATATCCTCATGCTTCTGTTAGATAGTACATTAGGAACTTGAATTAAATATATGAATAATTGCTTGGAAATTCAGCACTAAGACAGCTAAGTTACCTTCCCAAACAAACATAAGGTGCCCCTGTTAGCTCCATAGAACTCTTCATAGGCATCAAGCATGTAGAAAGGCAGTGAACCATCTTTCTCCAAATTAACTTCTGAATTTTCTTCGAGGTTTGAAGCATAATTTGCCTCCCTTCCATTCCTCGCAGCCTTCGCAGCAGCAGTAGCACTCAGTACTGGGTCCTCCTCTACTTTAATTTTTGCATTCAAGGTAAAAATATCCTTCACAGCAGGCTTGGCTTCTATTTCAACACCACTAAGCATTTTCTCCTCAGTGACAACTCCATTAATAGGACAATCGGGTGATTGCATGATTAATGCCTGACCATTTTCACATTTGCCAATTTTTGCATCATTTAAATCTTCACCATATGCTTTATCTCTTTTTGCTTCGCAGATTACTTGAGCGTCCAAGCCACAACCATCACTTTCTAAAACCCTGGCCAACTCAACTTCGCTACATGTAACAGCATTAGGCAACAAAGTATGTCGCATCAAATCAGGACACCCAAATGATGGTTTCTCAACCTTAGAATTATTGACCTGCACAATGTCACTCATGCCAGATGTTGATTTTGTTTTCCCTCTTTTATGCCTTCTACCCCTTTGTCTGTCACTCTCATCTGGTGCAAACTCCGCAATAATATTATGAACAATACTATCACAAGAAAAACCCTTAGCCTTGTCATCTCTGCTTTTTTTAGAAACTGACGAAGTGAACATCGATGACAATCTCTGCCCTCCCATCATTGCCGCGGCAGCCGATAAGGAAGACCTTGATTTTTTAGGCTGTGGATCTTTCTTTTCCACCTTCTTCCTTTTCCGCCTCTTCAATTCACCATCTGATTCATCGAACGAAAGAGTTAATTCGGCTTTTGACCAATACTCCTCCTTGCCTTCGTCGCCGTAGCCAAGGCCGTCATCATCAACGATGAATCCTCTCGCTTCTTCCCGGCGCTTGGCAACTAAGGCATCATACTCATCCTCGGCAACCGTGTCATATATAGGGTTTTCCAACTTAATTTGAAATCCACCACCATCGGAACGACGACCACCACTGCGAAGAGCTTTTAAGTGTTTCAATACTTCAGCACGGGCAGAGGCCTCAGCTCCTCCACCCCTTCTCCTTCCGGAGGTTCTAGGCTGTGCATCTGCCATTCTCTCTGTTAACTTTGTCACTGTTCAGAATACGTTGCTCATGATCAATTAGAAAAGAAAAAAAAAATCAAGAGCCAATTAGGAGAACAAAAATCAAGAGGAAAGTGGTTTAAAAAGAGGCACGGGATAAAAAAAAGGGGTGAAAACGCGGGAAAACTTGTTAGTTTTGGCGCCATAAGCTCGGATGATGTACGGAGTCCATGGAGAGAGGCACAAGCCTGCTATTTCAAGCTTGCACCGTTGCAGACCGTCCCTTCTTGACGCGAGTTTGGGCTTGGTTTGATAGTGAAACTACAATGGGACTGTAGGCTCTGGCATCCGGCTCATCCCAACGATCGGCGGGGATAAAACTCTCAAAATGTACAGAAAATTTTGCAAAAAGGCATTTTAAAAGAAAACGTATCAATTTATCCAATCACATTAAAAAAAATAATTAATGGCCACGTATTTTATACTTGATAATCCTTGTCAAAATCGGGGCCGACAACAGAATAATTCTTCTCAACTAAATATCCATTAATTGATGAGGAGATGTCATTTCAAAAAAAATAAAAAATAATCTCTAAACTGACTCGCTCACAAGCATCAACTAATAGTACGTGTGAGGGTGGAGACTACGGTGACTTTAAAAAAGTTGGGGTTTTGGAACTCAGGACACATAGCAAATTAACGGCTAGTGGTGCAAACTTAAAATAATTAAGGAAGAATTGCATATATAACCTATATTTAAGTGAAGAAGAGAAATGCGAATATACATTTTTCCAGCTTTGGTTTTTGAGTCATCCTCTGCAATTATAAAAAAACAATGCTTCGCTTATGTTTATAGAAATATTATGGATCAACGTGCTATCATCAATTATATTTTTAAATAATATTTATTAATTATTAGTAATTAATAAATTTATATAAATTAATAAATTGAATCAATTTTTAAAAAATTTGTGTGAATCAAATTAAACAAATTTTTAAACTGAGTACATGTTTATAGGTATGTCAAACCATTTACTTTTATATTGATCTGGTCTATTTTAGACAAATTTTAATTGAAGTTAACTCACTTCCATCTCTACTTACAAATATTAGTTCCATTTTTAATGCTAATTTTGCCATGTAAGTGTTATAATCTTATTAATTCTTGCAAAAACACTAATTAAATTAATGAAGCTAGTTAAAAATAATAATTATTTCAAGATGGTGCATAAGATAATGCTTTATCTTGCATTTTCAAAATATCTCAAAATTTTCATATATTTTTTATTAAAAGTACCACTTAATAATAAAATTGTTTCTATGTACTTTGCATGTTATAAATACAAAAAATAAATTTTATTAAGAAAAATGGAAGCACTAAAATTTTTTAATGATAAAGTTACATTATCCTAAAGTCTCTATATATATATAAACTTATATATATACATGTTTTTAATATTTTAATATATTAAAGCATATGATTAGCATATATAATATCAAATTTTCATATTTTTAATGTGTTAAAATTTGTGATGGAATGAAATCCGACACACCTGTCGTGTCATTACCTATTAGCAACAATGATATAGCACAAATATCACTTTTTGAGTTTAAATTGTAATTTTTCAAATTTAATATCATCATTGAGAAATTTTGACAATCATCTTAAATCATTTTTTAATTCTACAACTGTGAAGAGACAGTGAAAATCAAACATCAAACATATTGTTTTATACCACGTAATCAAGGTTTCAAAACTCCTAGAGCGTCTTAAAACTCGCCTTAAATGAATATTTCATCAGTTGTGTTTGTTTTATCTCGTAGGCGTAAGGTTAGGACGATACAACTTATATGTATGTTATGACTATGATGCTGGATCTACTGGTATATGAAATAAATGGGCTATATACCAAAAGTAATTAATCTATTTTGTGTCTTGGTCCATATCGTGGAATAGATTGTTGAGAGAGTGAATTGAGATGGTTTTGGATTTATAATTTGTTTATATTATGAAAAAAAAGGAAATGAAAAGGACAACTAAATTGAGAAGTGAGTTTTAGTCTGCTGTATGTATTTGGTTCGTGGCAATGTAGTTAGGGTAAGACTGATTAATGTTCATTAAAGTGGATAATGGGGAATGAGTTTTTTTTTTTTTTGGTAAAGTAAGGAAATATATTAAGAACCGAAAGCATTAGAGTCTTGGAACAAAAATATGGGATGAGTTTTGTTATACAGGAATATATAAGAAGAGATTCTAATGAAAGTAAGGTTAGATGCTTGTGGAATTTCTCGATGAAAAAGAAAAAAAGGAATTATTTGAAATACATATGATTAGACACAAGAGTTAAATTGTGGCCAGCGATTGAATAGTTATTGTGTACTTTTTTCTTCTACAACATCTCCTCCGAACTTCTGCATCGGCCGTAGATGGGATATCTTGTATGAAGAGGGAGAAGAATTTGTATTGCCTGAAAATCTTTTGAACCATTTTTATAATATTTTTGTTAAAAAATTTGTGTTATTTTGAAATATTTAAAAATTATACATATGAAATTTGTGGAAATATGTTTGAAAAATAAAAAATAATTTTTGTTCCAAAAATTGCATTTGTTTCTAATATATTGATCTATCAGACTATTTTCATGAATATCATTTTCTATAATAATAAAAAAATTAATTTAAATATATTATGTCACTACATCAAAATAGGTTTTTACCGACAATTAATATTATTTTTAGCGGCAATAAAAATTGCTGCTAAAACTTTTACTGGCAATTAAGGATTTGCCATTGATGTCTATGTCGGCAAAAGAAATAATAGCAATTATAGTAAATGTCTGCAAAAGGTAGAGTAATTACCACTAAAAATTTTTAGTAATAGCGGCAATTATTTAGCAATATTTGTTATTGCCATTAATGTAAAAGTATTATAATCAATCCACCCAATGCCGCTAATTATCTCTAATAATTGCTACTAAAAAATTAAAATAAAAGCCGGTAAAAATTTGAATAATTGCCACTAAAATTTTTTAGTAATAATGGCAATTATTTTACAGCAATTATTTTTGCCCCTAATGTAGAGATACTATAGTTAGTTCACCCAATTTTTAATGGTAAATGTTATGCCACTAATTACATCCAATAATTACCACTAAAAAATATCAACAATAACGACATTTATTTCATGGCAAATATTATTGCCTTTAATTCAAACTTTTTTGTAGCAAATGTTATGTTAATTACCACCAATAATTGCCACTAAAAAATTATATTAATAGTGGCAATTAGTTACTGTCAAACTATTACCTCTAATTCAAAGGTGCTACCTAGTTTTTTGTGGCAAATATTATTGCCACTAATATAATAGCAATTGACAATCATTAATAAAATTCATATTCATTACAATTTTATAATTAATTTCTATTGTTATAGTTTTTAAAGATTTTGTTATTATTGATACATGAAATTCAAATTAAAAATTAGTACAAAGAATTTACTACTAAAATATAATTGGAGACACAATATTATATCAAATCTCATTCAATTATCAAAACAAGGTTGGTACAATTTTAACATGATCTTCATATACTAGTAAATAGAAAATCACTTTACTAATATTCATCCATGTACGTAAAACTAATACATAGCAAAGCAAATCTTCAATTGTTGCCCAATCATCATGTCTTGAATACTTGTGAATATCATAAAGTATGACCTGAAAAAATAAGTTGGATGTAGTTAGAAAATTATATGTAAACACACTTCTTGTGTATGTGTGTGTGTTTTTTAGGGGGGAAGCATTAGCCTATCTAACAAAATTTCTATGTGTGTGTGTTTATAGGAGGAGCATTAGCCTAGCTAACAAAATTTCCCACATGCATACGTGTTCCAAGTCAATATTTTGTGACTGCAACTTCATCAGTTAATGATTTTGATTTTCTGGTTTCGGGGATTATATTAATTTTTCTTCATTGGTTTAAAATACTAGCAGCACAAGAGTGTAGCACATAACAAGGCATACCCAGATGAGCATGAGGAAACAAGAAGTACAAATACAAAAGGAAGATTATTTTCTTTTCATGGTTTTAAAGCTTCCAAAGAGCAAATTTTATATTGAAACAAAAGGTGCAATTCTAATTCTTATTATTCCTCCATTCATCTGAGTGCAATAAAGCAAGCTTCAAAAGCAAAATTCCACCAAACAAAGACTAGAATGCTAGAGAATTAAAACAACATAACCTTAAAAATCACACAGCGAAGTCTGGAGTAATGGTCCTTACTTAGTCAATCAATCACGTTATTTGTCACACATTCTTAATCAAATTTGCATCACTTGCATTTTAAATGGGGCCAAAAAATACATGCAAATAGAAACGTGTGTAAAGAAAATTTCTTAAATACCAAACATATATTAAGAATAAATAAAACAGGACAACTGGTGTGTATCTTAATATTTTTCTTATTAAGAACAATGGTCTACGGTGAAAACAAAGGCTAAACCTCATGTGCAATTACTGACTTCGAAAACGGTTGAGCATTATGAGGCATCAAAGAAAACAATTAAGCCACACTTAAACAAGGCCTAGGAATATGTAGATCTTTATTATCAGGTACACGACACACTGCTTCCATTTATCATCGCCAAGTTCTATTCCCTGTCTTTTCTGTTTCTATTTAAAAAATTGCAAATTCAGTTGCATTTTGTCTTGAATTTTATGATGGAAATGAGTGTAGTTATTTCTTCAAGAGGAGTCATCTTTGTGAATGTTATTGAGATCTGATATGCTAGCTTGAAATTTTTATTATTTCCTTCTGTGAAAGTTCCACATAAGTTCCTTGTTATTGACTGTCTGTGTGAGTGAAAAATTGCAGCATGCATTTTTAATGTTTTCTGAGTAAAAAGTGAACCCTTATCCTCTGAGCCCCCTTTTTTCCCCCTTCTCCTGAATGCAAATATGCCTGTACAGTATAACTTATTACTTTATCTATATATAATATAAGATAATTGAAAATATGAACTTTGCTTAACAGGTCTTATCTTGGAAAGTTATAGGTCCTCATTAGTCTTGCCTACAATCAGTTTATCGGTTTATTCAATGAAAAACAATGTTTTAAGTTTTTCATGTCTCTTGGAATTATTACTTTCTGTATTTTCCATTTAACCGATGAAAGATTGTTAGACCAAACCAACTTGTTCCATTATCTGGTATCTTTAGGAGAGTTGGGGTCCTGCATAAGATGTGCTCTTTAATTGGCTATTAATTGTTATACTTCTTACATGGGAGTAGGAAGACCACTGCATATTTTGCATTAAATTCTAGTGGATCCAAATCTATATATTTTTCTTAGGCTTGTTGCCTTTTTTTTAAATCATATTGTTATTTGTAACTGGAATTTGTTAGCGTAAAACTACTGCTAATACTATATCTTTGATAGGAATGAATTGGATTATTATATTCGTAAACCTACACTCTGGAAGGGTTTTGCTGACTTGTCTATTAATTCAGTCTTTTAATTCATTAAAATGGAACTAAACATTAAACATTAGACTTGTTTTTGGAAGGACCACATGGATTATGATTATTTTATTCAATATATTGACAGAATAATTCATTCAAATATCTTCCAAAAGAAACAAAAATATTCAATCTTCTAAGAAGGTAAAGTTTGGGAAAAGTAGATGGTAGACTCCAATTTGCAAGTAAGCCTCTTAGCTAAGAGTAAGAGATTCTCAAATGGTGCTTTTGGTCCACACTCAATAGATCAAGGCTACTGATAAAGAAGGTATCAGGGCACCTAAGGCTAGTTAAGGTTTTCTCCTTTGTAATGTCATATTTTGTTTATAGTATTACATACTAATATAGAGGTAAGAACCAAGTAGGCTTTCCCTGTTCACATTTTAATGAGTCTACATTATTACTAAATAACTATATGTTTTGATAATTAAGATAAGCTCGATTAAAATCATCCCTATGCTAACCCAAAAGACTAAAGAGCTTATTTTATTTAAATTAAGAATAAAGAAAAGAAATGAGGACTATCCTTACAAGCAGTGTGGAATCATGGACTAATAATCCAAATTCATACGTTAATTTCTACTTAGCCACTATTGCTAGCATGGTAAGTAATGGTACTTAAAAATAGAGAAATCTCAAGTTTCACCTCTCACAAGTAGTAACATAATTCATGAATCTAGTTTCCACATTATTAGATCATAATAGTTGGGAATCGAACCACATAAACACTACAACAGTTAATAGCAACTTCCCATTTTAATAATCGAATTCAATTGTTTTTTCATCCCATTACTATCTTTAATGGCTAAACAATCAATTTTAATCTTAGATTGGGAAATAATTGAACTTTATGGATCTACATCTCTCTTTCTGGATTAACCAACAACATAATTTAATCATAGGCCAACATCATCAGATATGGAACAAGAATAACAGAATAAAAAAAACTATAGGACAGACAGATCTATGTTAAAAAGAGACCATTTAATTTTTCTTGTTTCTTGATTTTTTCACCTACCAAATATATAAAAAGAAATACAAAATACGTTAGACAATAGAATTCAAGTAGATTACCATGTTCAGTAGTTGGATGGATATTTGGAGGAGCCACATCCAATCTTGGCACTTGTGGTAATTCCATTCTTCTATGACCACTATTGGCATCAAGAGCCTATAATAGGATATATCAAATATTAAAAATAACATCAATATTGATTAAATTCTGCAAATACTATGGATTAAATCTCAAATAATATGCCTGTCCATATGAACTTCTACTGGAACTTGAAATCCAGTATTATATGTATTATTTTAATTATCATTGTGTGTTGTAATCTCAAAGTTTACATATTATGGTCATTTACATGAGAAAGGTTGTGACTGTAAGACCAGTAAATACAATTCACATCTTCCCTGCATCCTTTCTAGTACGTATCCTTCCTTTCTTATACCTTCTCTCCTTTTGTCAAGTTGAGTACAGAGAAAATTAGTGTAGGTTGATATTGCTGTCTGTGATTACTCTACATATATGAACTAAGGACATAAAGATATATCATATCTTATAACTTCTTAATTGCTAAGAGAAAACTTGAGATTCTAGGATTGTCATGAAATTATGGTTTGGAGTCAGTATGTGATTCTTGGGTGTTCTTCACTACTAGATTATAATTGATGGACGCTAGCTGAGACAAGTTCTATAAAACGATGTAACAGAACAAACTTCTTTAAACTACAGAGAAAGTTTATGTGCATTCCTAACAAAATAAGGTAATTATGAACCACAACAATCGTATAAGCTTTAAATAATATATGACAAATCTGACTCTTAATAGAAAAAAAAAAGAAAAAGTAGTGTAGAGTTTTGAATCATGAGTATTCAATACCTTCAAAGCATCTTTATTAGTCTGACGTCTGGATTTGGGCCGACAATTCCATCATAAAGAGTTTGGCTGAAACAAGGTCAATTTGTTTACCTATGACAGAATAACAAAAAGAAATTATATAGCAACCATAGCGTAGACGAAAGTTAACAGATTTCACATTAGGAGAGAGAAACGAGAGATAAGATTTAAGGTTTGAAACAAGATGAAGATAAAGATAAAAAGGCTTCTAAATAAAATCAGATGAAATAAAAATAAAAAGCTTGTAAATGAAATCAGATGATGATAAAGATTAAAGAGTTTTAAATTTTAAATTGGAAGATTGCATTTGTTGAGTTAAGTTGATCACATCATATAATAAAACAAATAAAAGGAATTGACAAGAAAACTCATAGATATTGGCGCTCACCTTAAAACTTACCAAGTAAAAAGTTGATTTGTCACTTCCCTTGCAATAATCACAATGATCGATCAAATTTTTGCTTGTTCCTAAAAGCATATAAAAGCAGGTTATATTTAGTATATGCACTATTTTACTCGTTCAATTCTCAAATATATCAAGAAACCTATAATAACTTGGATTTTTCTTTTTTTTTTTCTGCATAACAATTATCATATATACAAGAGTTTAGCACACAATGACAATTAAAATGATAAACCCTTCTCATGTAAATGACCATAATATGTAAACTTTGACCATAATATGTGGACTAAATCTCAAATAATATACTTGTCCATATTAGCTTCCAGGATAACCAGTCATTTGTCTCTTTAACAGACAAAAGGTGTTTGCATAATATCTTCCCATATAGTTTGATTAAAATTTGCTCTGATTTTCTCAATATCCGATTTTTCTTATAACATTAAAACATCAATCCAAGTGCAAACTAGGGTATCGAATGCCAGTTTTTGGCTAGACTGTTATTGGGGTCATGAATGATATGGTATTTGAAGGCAAGAGGAGAAGATTTGTCAGTGGTGATGTTAAGAATGGCTGCCTTAGTCATGGTCACCACATAGCACTACAACAACAGTAGCAGTAACACAGCAGCAAATAGCGCACTGTTAGTTTCCATGGCTTTCAAGTTTAAGTGAAGTGATGTGTTTGTCAAATAATGTGATACGTAGGTGTATATAACAAAAGCTTGGAGTAAAGATAGGAGAGTCTAGCAGTAGATCTTGACCTAGGACCATACTTCAGAATGATCGCTTAAAATTCATTAACTCACATATGAATGCTAATTGAGCATTGGATTTTGCTTTAATACATTAAAGAGCAGAAATCGTTACACTAATGGAGATCAATTTTATATGTCTAATTTTGATAAAGAAGAAAGAGAGTAGCATTTCCTAATCTCTGAGACACCTTGTAGGAAACACGTATCCCAAAAGCAAAGAACCGAAACCTCAATCATGAGGGGCTTAACAACAGAAACCAGTTTCAGAATATTTTTGCAAACACTTATGCCCGGCAGCTACTTACCCTAAAATATACGTAATAACTTGTAGCAGAAGCAGAGGTAAAGAGAACAAGCACGACAAAAAACATTAAAGCGATACTAAAAATGGCATACAACAAGACCCACAACTTAACTAATGCTAAGATAGAAGGCCTATGAGCAGAGTATGCTAGTGGATTTCAAAACAAAAAGGCGTAAATGAAGAGAAACCACAACAGATTGAAAATACAAGTCAAATCATATTTTAAGGAATAGATGAACTTGCAGAGAATGATGTTGACAATAAATTAGGCATTTTGCTATTCGGCTTGGTTGTGCTGGAGCAACAAATGAAGAAATTTGTCTGTGCCTTTTGCTACTCGGCTGGGTTGGCGGTAGAAGAAAGAGAATGTCTAGTGAAATTTTGTCTGTGTTTTGCTACTCAACTAGGTTTCATGGTAGAAGAAACGAAAAATCTAGTCTCCCATTTAAGTTTCCCGCCAGCAAAATGAAAATAAAAATAATATGTAAAAAATGGAAAGAAAGGCAGAATTAGATCTTTTTAACATTTAAACGCAATTAAAGTTAATTGCTAGAGAAAGTTAAGCAAATTTAATAAATTAGCAGCCTTTATGTAATTGCCACTAAATATTCTTGGTATAGTGTGTTTAATTGTTTTAATTTCTTAATTATTTTGAAAATTAAATTATTAAAACTTATTTATTATTTGTTTCAAATACAAAATAACCATTCTAGTTTATTTTGTAAGAAAATCTAAATCTAAAAAGTTGTTAAAGGTTTATTGTTTTAAATTTCTAATAATATATTGAAATTACTTATTTTATTATATTAGTTGTTTAATTTATCTTGTAAAAATTGAAGCTTAATAATAATTATTTTGAATAATAAATAAATTATTTATTATTTACTGTTGATTTAAAAGTTTAAAGTATAATTGTTTCAACTGCTAAATAGTTATTTACTTCATCAGATGACAAAATTTGTACCAGAAGTTTGGCTCAATGATGTTAGAGTTGAATTTAATTAGTTTTTAGAATTTATGGTAACTTATTTTATTACACTGGCCATTTAATGTGTACAAATATATCAATTTTAATGATTTACAACCCAAAACTTGCGTTCACAAACCTCAGTTAATTTATGTGAATTTAGTATGTTTTTTAAATAAATTTATGTGGACTATAAATATCTATTTTTATATAAATTTTCTATACTATACATATTTTCTTTTTTTTTTTTCCCTCCCCACCAAATTCTTGCCGCCGGAAAGCCATCACTAACTGTCACAGTTGAATCCTAGCGCAGCTGTGTTCGTCGTCATCTAGACCAAGTGGATTGCGGTTGGCTTTCGATTATGGGCATTGTGGCCACAGCAGACTTTGTCGTGGCCTTTGGCCCGTTTGTTTATCTTAAGCAAGTAAATTTAAAGCATCTTGACTTTATATTAATTTATTGTATTGCTCTCAGTCTCGGAAACGAGCCAAATTGAGGTGATTTTACTTATTCGAACTTGAATAAATTAATTAAGTTCGAGCTTGTCAAATTTTCGAAATTCAAGTTTTGAGTTCTAATTCAACTATTATACAAATTTAATCGAATTTAAATAAATTTAGATGAGCTTTAATGTATTATATAATTTTTTAATAAATAATAAAAATGTAAGATAATTTTTTATACAAATAAATGAAATTATAAATATAAATTTCATTCTTTTTTAAAAAATATACACATAAAATAGTTATATCACAATGTTTAATAATTGCACAAATAATAATCAAGTAGAAAAGTTCTCATTAAAAATCTTAAAATTTTCATGTAATTTAAACATAAACCATTTAAGGTATTTGGATCGCAATTTTTTTGTCTTTTTTATTTTTATAAAATGAAATTAATGAGAGTTTATATTAATATGAAAATATTTGATAATTAAATAAATTAATAATTTAAAAATATATATAAATAATATTGAAAATAAAAATATTCAATAATTAAATAAATTAATAATTTAACAAAATTATAAATAATGTTGAAAATAAAAATATTCGATAATTAAATGAATTATATAAAAAACTCACGAACATCACAATTTTTATGTTATAAGATTTGAGCTCGAGCGTTTAACTCAAATATAAATCAAATATTTTTACAAATGATGAATTGTTCATGAATAATTTGGTCGAATTCCTTGTTGCTATGTGCCGCTCTGCAAACAACTGTTTTCATGTTAGCTATTCCTTGTACTAATTAAATATTGATATGCCATAAATTTGAGAGTAGTGTTAAACATAGGTATTTCAAGGATATCCAATCTTGGAAATTGATGTGTGCGAATCAGAGGCTGATTTACGTCCTAGAATGGGTGGGCAAAAACTCTGAAAATTTTAGTTTGTGTTGCGTCAAAAATTAATTGTTGCCCCATAACAAATTTTTAATAAGTTATAGTGCCCAATAAAAATATTTTAAATATGAAAATTATTAGGTGTAAGAAATATTTATAATGTAAAAATAAATATTAATATACAAATTCAAACTGTGAAACTCAAGAAAAGACTAATATATGAATTATTTATAGTGCACCAATTTGCATTAGTTGCCATGAACTACATCATCCAATGGTGTAATTAAGATAGTTTGGCATCAAAGAATGAGAGAGTGGATTGGCAACCAACAATAAATACTACAAAGATAAGAATTGATTATAAGGTGCATGCATTCTTCCAATTTAGAATCACCTATTTCTATGTAATAAAGAAACTTATAAAAAAATTGTTCAATTAATAATTATAAAGGTAATGACATTCTTCCAAAGAAAACTTTTATTAGCGGCCAAATACTGATTCAAAATTTTCCTTTGTCAACATAGCACATAGAACATCACTTATAACAACACTTAAGAAACCAATAAGTTCCCCTTAAAAGTACCCATTCACCAAAATAACTTACCTTAAAACTCCTTTACTATCATCTCTCTTTTGTTTTGTAAATCACCATCCTCACTTTAATCCTCTAGCTTGAGGTTACAAATACTCGAACTCCATAATAAGTCTGCCTCAAGAGTGATTTTCTTTTTCTAAATTATATAAAGTGCATGAACGTCATCCTACATAGGCATGCTAAAGAATTATAAGTCAAAGAATATAAAAAATGGACTACTAATGTATAGCTAAAAGGAAACTTACTTTATTGATTATTTTATGCCCATTTGAGAAGGAAACTTCATAAATAGAATAAAAAATCTAACTTCATAAACAAAATAAAAAATCTAACTTAGTTGTAAGATTGTTAATCTCAAGAGAACATTTATAGGCTGAAACAAATTATAGGATGATAAATTGGGGAATTTTCACATAAAAAATTCTTGAAATCTTCTCACTTTAAAGCTCAAACAGTGCCTTTTGTTACAGTAAGTACAAAGGCATAGAATGTTTAACATAATTGTAATGTCAATTATATAACAAAAAGGTCATAAATGTGCAAAGCAAATAATTGCATTTTCTTGTAGCAAATGTAACTAAAAAAATAAGTAAATAACAAATGCAAAAAATTATAGTCAATGCCTAAAGTGTAATGTGCCACTTCCAATACTTTGATTAATAAGAATTAGCATTAATAATGCCTACCTACTAATTTTTTATCAGTTCTTAATCCTCAAAAAGTTGATTCCTCAACTCTCAAACATTAGTTGGAAGAAGGACATAAGATTTGAAAATTTAAGCAAAGAACTTACTTAAGAATAAGTTCTTCACAACATGATAATTTTTCAATAATGAAGCCCTGCAAAGCCCTTAGTTCCCCCTTCAAATTTTGTTCTTCTTGTCATGGTGATTTGTACTAAGCAAGAATTCTAAAACACCTCACCAAAAATAGGAAATGTATGTTAAGAAAATATTAGGTTGATGCAACATCAATGATACAACAGTTATACAATCAAAAGACTAATACATTTGGATAATCCCTATAAATGACGATGCATTAAAATGATAAATTATCAATATGAGCCACTGAAATGTCATATTCACCAGCCACTAACTACCAATAATATAAAAATAGTCCCTTCTTCACCATGTAAAGTATACTATTTTAAAACTTCTATAATTATAATTTACAACCAAGTCAAAACAAAGTTAAATTATTTAAATAATCTAATCCAATTTTGTGAGTTCCTTCCAAGAATAGTAAACTATTCCATTTTCAACCTAAGAATTCTATAATTATAATAATTCTTGAAAACTATAATTTTAGCATGAAAAACATGCTATAATTATAACAATTCATGAAAATCATATAGCTATCTCTTGAAAAATCAGCAAACTTTTATCAATATATACCTTTCAAATGCTTCCATAACAACCTGTAATAAAGTAAAAAGGCTTATGAGTGCTCATCCCCAGGTTAGACCTCAACTCTTTGCATCTAATCGAATAAAACATGGCACTGAGAATTAGTGAGTTTTATGAAGAGAAAATGATCAAGTAATGCTCACTCAATGTGTGCTTGAACATGCGAAGATCCATATTTTCATATGCAAGATAAAAATACTGTAAAAATCTATCTTAAAATTAGTTTAAGAAATGGCATAAGCCAAATGACAACTCTATACATTCAAACTCAAAAGTGGAAATGAAAGAAAATAGAAGGTTAACTCAAAGGAAAACTGATTAACATATGTACAAAATCCATTATCTGCCCAAAGCTAGTTAAGACAATTAAATGGAGCATATTATCTTAGTAAGCAAAGCAACCTAGCTAGAAGATATAATTCACATTCATGTATAAATTATATAATGATTCACATAATAAAACATATCATACATTAATCAGTTTATTAAACATTTAAAAAATTAATCAATCAAATATTTGCCCAATTTTCATTATAAAGGTCCTATATAAATTATAAATTTGAATACAGTAAGAAAATTGAAAGATACTATTAAAAAAAAGAAAGAAAGGAAGAAAGAAAACTTAATGTTTAAAAACTACAAAGAAACTTAAAAAGACGTATAAGATTAAAATATAGTAAGAGTAACGATTTAAATACTAATGCAAAAAGTAATTAATGTTTCATAATAGAAGATATATATCCATAAAATGAGTTTAGTAAAGAAGGAAGGAAAGCACAAGAAAAGGAGTCATATCACTTAATGGAATTTGGAACTGGAACTGCTAATAAAAACAAAAAGAACTAAAAAAAATAAAAAAAGAGTCTGTTTGGTTTGTATTTTTAAAAATAAAAGAACAAAAAAATTTGTTTTTTTTTAAAACACCTGTTTTAAAAATAAGAAAACAAGAATAACTTTAAGTTATTTTTTATTTTTTTCTCAAAAACACACTTCATTAATAACATTATTATAATTCAAGATTATTTTCAAAATAACTTACCAAATACTTTCTTATTTTAATTATTTATAAAAACTATTTTTGAAACCTATTTTATAAAACTATTTTCAAAAATTAAAAATTAAAAACACAAACAAACAGACCCTAAGAAACCTTAAACATTAAATCAATGATAGAAGAATGGATATAAATAAAAAAAAGGTAACATTATTAAGCTCATGCTTAAGTTTTATTTTATGTAAATGCATGGATTTTTTATAAGATTATATAAAAAATTTCACTAATTAACTTTGTTCAGGGGTAGTCTGCATAAAAAAAGAAGAAATGTCTTTATTAGCATATGTAAAAATAAGCCAGTAAAACAATATGCCAAACTCAAATGGTCAATATAATAAAAACCACAACTAAGAATGAAGTATAAAGATTAAATTGGAGAAAAATAATAAGAATGTCTCAAAAACCATGAGGCTAAGAAGGAAAGTGAGAGGTTAGGGTAAACGAATGGAAGGTTTGAGGAAATGAATTGAATTTAATATTAAGTTTGAATTTTGAAATGGGCACAGAGCATTAAACTGCGAAGAAAGAAAAAAGAAAATTTAAGATTTGAAAATCAAATTTGCATCAAGAGATATACCGGATATAAATTACAACAAAATACCAAAATTAGGAATTGATTCATGCCAATTTGTAAATGATAGCAAATGAAAAAGGAAATCATAAATAATAGCCAATAGTAGAAAAAACTCTAGAAGTCCAAATTTTAAGAATTATAATTTCACACTTTAATTTCATATTAGCTAAATAAGGAAAAAAGCAAATTGCTTAGGAAAATAAGAAATTATGCTAAATAAAAAGATTTGAGAAATGAAACTTTACTTATCTTCAAAGCATAGATTAACCATAAAAATAGGGCATTGATGAGTGTAATATTTACATTTCAAGCTAAAAAAAACTTAGAAAATTAATATCATTGACATTTCAATTTCCATTCAAAATCTAAGCAAAAAAGCATTACTTAAGGGAAAAAATAAAATTAGTAGAAAAATCATTCATCTTCAACATCTTAACAAATAAAAATTTCATATGGAAGTACAACATTAAAGTAAGGGAACCCAGATGGAAAAATCTTACAAAAAGTTTTATTTTTAAAAATCTTAATGGTGCTAGCATCAGAAAGATAATAAACTAAGAAAAGAAAGAAAAAATTTACTTTACGAATTCGACGCTACTAATATCAAAGTCATCCCTTTGAAGAAAGAAGCCAAGAAATATTTAATAAAAACTTATACATTTGTTTAGTGACATATAGGCACTGATGGAGGACCAGTACTACTATTTTTTGTACTTACTCTTCTCTTTTATTTTTTAGCATAAATGATAGACATTAAAAAGTGCATATCAAAATTTTCTAAAATAATTAATTTGAGAATGCATAAATAATCACATCTAACATCTTTTTTTCTATTCTTATAGTGCTAAATTCTTCAAGAATCACCATACCTTGAATATGCATAAGGTTTTAAAGTAAAAGAAAATACTCTTTTACTCATTTATATTATATAAGTCTTTAGAATGAAACATTTGAATAAACTAGATTCCAGAACCTAAATAAAAATTCAAACAATAGAAAAGATAATATTTTTTACTTTGTGTTATATCTAATGTTTTTTTTCTTATTTCCTCCAATTTGTCTAAACTATATAAATACAAAAAAATATTAACAAAATCAATCAAAGAAAATGTGAGATATAACTAACCTTAACCTAAATCCATCAATGTTCCATCAGAATTTCTTAATTAATGCAAACAAGCTTTAGCAAGAGATAAAATAAAATCATAGAAATAGCAGAAACATAATAGAATACAAAGGTTACCATCTTCGAGAGAAGTGAAGAACTTGTAGGAAAACCTCAAATTGAAAAAAGATCAAAATGGAAGCAGGGTTATCTAGTGTCATTACGTTTGTAGAGTTCGAGGCCCTTATTTCTTTGATTTTATACCAAAAAGCTTTAATAAAAAATTTAAAGTCAATCTAAAAAATTAAAACCTAAAGAGAACCCTCAATAAAAATAAAGCAGCTCAACAAAGAAAGAGATCAAAAGAAGGTCAACAGTAAAATCAACATTGATCTTGAAGCATCTCCTAACTCTCGTCATAATCCTATATGAATCTTTCTTATCACTAACAATTAAAATATACAAAAAAAAAACTTTACAAATGTTGACAAAATATAAAAAAGAAAGACAAATCTTTAAGACAAAAAAAGGTCTCATAAATGGCATGTTGCCTTCTTTTTACAACAAATAATGGAGCTAAATTTAAAAATTATGATTTTAGTGTCTGCATGAAAGTGAAAGAGGAAATATAAAAATAGAGAATTTAGTTAAGGATTATATATGAGAATTTAGTTAAGAAAATATGAGAGGAAATGAGTTCAGGGCCTTCATTTATTTGATTCTATACTAAAAAGCTTTAATAAAAAATTTAAAGTCAACCCAAAAAATTGAAGCCTAAAAAGAACCTCTAATAAAGACAAAGTCGTTCAGCAAAGAAAGAGATCAAGAGAGAATTGATGGCAAAGTCAACATTAATCTTAAAGCATCCCTCAACCCCTATCATAATCCTATATGAATCTTTCTTAGCACTAACAATTAAAACATACAAAAAAAAAACTTTACAAATGTTGACAAAATATGAAGAAGAAAGACATATTTGAGATAAAAAAATTCTTACAAATGGCGTGCAGCCTCTTTTTTATGACAAATAATGGAGCTAAATTTAAAAATTATGATTTTAGTGTCTGCATGAAAGTGAAAGAGGAAGTATAAGAGCAGAGAATTTAATTAAGGATTATAGATGGGAGAAGAATTTTTTTTTTGGAAGGAAGGATAGAGGAAAAGGATGAGAAATGAATACAAAATTTTAAATCCAAGAAATGCTTTTAGAAAAGGCCAATTGCACTTAAAATGTAAAGGTGTTTTTTTTCCATCAAAGGGCAGTTGTAATGGGCAAAAACACAAATAGAAAGAAAAGGGTAAAATTAGAAAGAAAATGAAGCATTAGGCGAGAAAATGAAAAATAGAATGGCTTGAGTAATTGAAACATCATCGGTAACAATTATTAAAATAATGGGATGAAAAAGGGGAAGCTACCCATCAGAGAAGCACTAGATATAGAAGCAATTAGGTAAGAAATGAAATTTTAAAGTAGTTGAAGTGCCAACACTTCAAAAGGGGAAAATAATAAAAAAAGGAAGATGCAAAGGCTATAATCCCTATATAAATCAGGATAAAGGAAAAAATTTAAGATGCATCCATGCTCCAGGGGATGTGTGGACAAAATTCATTATTGCATTTGAGTGGAATGTGGGAAATGAAGGAAGTTGGTGGAAGAAAATTTAATAATTAACCCTAATAAACTATATTATTTCAAATTGTACTTCAAGCTAACTATATTCATAGTCTAGCCCAAATGATTAGCTTTGCAAAGTAGATGATAAAAGAGCAATATACATGAGTTTTTATTTTTATGATTTTTTATTAATAATATTTTATTGGTATTTTCATTATTATTGATTTTTATTATGTTATTATTTATTATTTTATTATTGTTAACTATTTTATAATCGTATTAATATTATTATTAAATGTTTTATTATTTTTCCAATTTTCTAATTAATATATTATTAGTCAATTAACACTATTATCAATATCATTAATATTATATTTTTATAATGTATTTTCATTTATTTATATCATTTATTAATAATATTATTTTTATGAGTCTTATTATTAATTATTATTATTGTTAGTAGTAGTTTACCCTATCAAAATATGTAATTTCAAATTCAACCTTGTGTTGCATCCTTTTGTAGCCTCGCCAAAAATAGGATTAATTCTCTAACAGCTATGCGGAGCAATTCTTCCCACTCTCAATCATTAAAAACCTGAATGATTGATCTCTCAAATTATATTTATACAAAACCAAGTCAGACACAAACATCATTAGCACTTCATCGTTATATGAAATGCCATATGGCATTGAATGTAAAAGATAAGAAGATATGTACATGGACATGACTATCATTTATTTATATACAAATAACAAATCCTTTTTTTTTAAGAAATATATCTTCTGACAATATAAACACAGTGTTAATTTGTCGGTTTTTGTTTTCTATCCACTTTGTGTAAAACCACACAAGTTGGGCCTTAAGATTGAGCCATGCCATTATAGTTGCTCAAGAAAAGACAATAGAATTGTGAGATAAATTCAATTTGCCTTGCTTTAAATTGATATTGACGTAACTTGTATAGGTCCAAATCCAGGAACTCTTGCTTTTCCGTCGAATCTCTTACCACTAAATCACGTTTAGATTCTATCAATTTTAATTAAAAATATTTTTCATAAGAATGAAAATATAAATTATTATTATAAGAAAAAGGTTTCATATCAACAGTGATTTTGTGACAGCCGTAGATAAGTTATTGTTGGAAAAACATATATTAAATTCCTTCAAGAAATAGAGCTAAATTTGTTTTCATTTATATATCAGGGCCATGTGACCATTGTATAATATATAAGGTCTTTAACTGGCGGTCATTTAGGAGATGTTTGGCAAATAACTTTTCCATTAGCTGTTAACTAGTTTGACCAAAATCAGTTAGTTGACTTAACAATAAGCTGATTTTGGTGTTTGGTAATCAGTTGATTGAATCAGCTGATTGCCCCTAAAAAGCTGAAGGGAGTAGCTTTTTCAATTAGCTTATCTGAAAAATGACCAAATTACCCTAAATAAATTTTCATATTTTTCATTTTGTCCTTTTTAAAAATTCTTAAAAAATTTAGTAATTATAAAAAGTAGATTAATTTAATTTTAAAAAATATTTAATATATAATAATATATTATTTATAATATATATAATAAATTAATAATAAATTATAATAATTTTAAAAGTTATTTAATAGAATAAATATATAATATTACTTATAAAAACTATTTAATTTTAAAAATATCCAATAATTTAATAATAAATTATAATAATTTTGAAAATTATTTAATAGAATAAATATATAATATTATTTATAAAAATTATTTAATTTAAAAGATATTTAACAATTTAATAATAAATTATAATAATATATTATTTATAAGAAAAATTAATATATTGACTAATATATAAAATTTAAAAATATTAAAATAAAAAATACTCAAATAATTCATAAAATATACTCATACTCTTATATGTCATTTTACATACAAATAGCTAATATAAACAACTAATTTTACCAAACACTCTTATTTAAACAGCTAATATAATCAGTTAATCAAATTAGTTAATACAATCAGCTATCAGCTAACAACTAATTAAACCAGCTAACTGCTACAGCTATCAGCTGTTTGCCAAGTAAGGCCATGATGTGCCACTTCATAATAGGTAACTCGTTCATTTAAAATTAAAAAAATATAAAAAATATCTTAAAAATATAGCTTGCTGTCATGTGACTTGTTTAAAATTTATAAATAACTCTCAAATTTTAAAAAATGAATTTAAAAAATTAAAATAAAACATATAAATCATTCATAATTACTTCTAACTATTTTTAATATGAATTTGATTAATTTTTAATGGAGTTTCTTCTAAAATAAATTATTAACAATATAGCCAATGCCTTGATACATTTATAATATAATTGAAGATAAATATTTTAAATAAGTTATTATTGAAACTTCAGTAAAATGCATTTAAAGATGTAAGAAATGAATTTGGCTCCTCTATAGAATTAGATATGCTTTAAATGGATAATTACAATCATTGATTAAAAAAAAGTCTAAAATTTAATAAATAATAAATCCCTTAAAAAGTAATTTTCTTAATTTATAATTATTTCTTCCTTTACTTTTTCACCATATCTTCTTTACCCGTTAAAGTATATTTTTTACATTAAAAGAGTTGGATCCGCAAGATATGTGCTTGTTTTATTTCTTTCCATTACTTCTTTGGGTACAATACATATGATGTGAATTTCTTATTGGATACAATACATATGATGTTGTTCTTACGATATTTGGTAATTAGGTTGTATGTTTCATCCACAGATTGAAATTTATGATGATTTTATTGCCAATCACTAATAAAATTTTGTTCGCAAGTATTCTACAAAATTTTATTGAGATAATCAATTGCCTAATTAATTCCTTAGGTCAAGAAATATTTCTTTCTAACAAGAATTGAATAAGCAATTGATTCACTATTAGTGAAGAAGGCTTAGTAATTGAATAGGCAATTGATTTCTGGAGTTAGGAATTATTTTCTCTTGACAAAAATTAAATAAGCAATTGATTCACCCCAACAAAGAAGGACTAGGTAATCAAATAAAAAATCGATTTAGTGGGTTAGGAAATATTTTTACATGATTGAAATCAAATAGGCAATTGATTCATTTTAACTTGTGTCACATTTTTCACATCTTATGGGTTTTTAAGTGAAATTTCCATCTTTTATAAACCTAATATGAATCTGTATATGTGTTTATGATTATTGTAAAAATATACCTTTAAGATAAAATTATTTTATTTTATCTAAAAGGTATTTTTTAAAATATTTTTCTAATATTTTGTTTTTCAATAGAAACATATGTAACTTAAGGTCTAGTTTAATTTAATGGAAAATATATTCAAGAAAAATTATTTCACTTATTTTTATTTACAAATATAAAATAATATAATAAAAATATTCTATTTATTTAATATTAAACGTAGAAAATGAAATAAAAAAGTACTGCCTCTCTAAATATTGTTTTATCTATTACTATAATATCATCCATTATTTTTTAATTATAAAATGTATAAATAATATGGCATTTGTATTTATATATAAATAAATAAATATTTTTTTACAGAAAATATCATCTAAGAAAATACACGAGCGAGAGCCGTTGAACAGGTGAAAAAATTTCCGGTTTAACCCTTGAGTCTTCTTTTCTCCCATCGAATAGGCGTAGAAGTTCCATAATTTTTTTTTATAAGCAGGAGTTTAGAGTAAAATAAATTATTTCATTTTAAGATCAATCATGTCATTGACCTACTTAACCACCTATAATAAATATTTATAAATTTTTTAATCACTTAAACCGTTGATGGGAATCGAACTTTTAAAATATAGATAACTTAGGAGAACAAATCTTTCCTATTAAACCAATCAGGAATCGTAGAAATTTCTTGTTTGATGCTTGAGTTGTCTCAATGAATTGAATTTATGGAAGAAACGCAACTTTACAACACGGGAAAAAGGTGTGCATCCGTGTCAATCATGTTTTGCAATTCGGACTGCAGTATGAAGCACGCAACCATTCAATCTAAATTAACACAGTGCAAAGAAAAGAAAAAATCGCTTATAGACAATAAGTAATTCATCACAAAAATCGTTTCCTAAGTCAGAAAATACATTTTATTCGAAGCTCGGTTTGAATCGGTGTACCAGATCATAATTTTTTTTATTTATATAATATTATATAAAATAAATAAAATTTAATAATTTAAATCAATGGTACACTAATATAGTTGATATATTAAAACCTCTTCTTAAAATTAGGAACTTTTTCTTTGTAAAATAACAATAGTTCTTTGTTTTTTAATCTAAAAAATAAAGATTAATCATAAATAATCAGCAAGTTGATAAAGGAATCTTATGAATAGAATTTGCTCTAGTCCTTATAACATTAAACACCCATTTCATTTCTAGTGATTTTTTATAAGAAAAAAATAAACAATGTAAAAGAAATTTTTAAGTGAACAATTTTTATCCATAAAACACTCCAAATTCCCCTATTATATGAAGATTTAAATTTAATTCATTTTTACCTACCTATATACCCTTATGTCAATTATTGTTAAAATTTTTAATTATTATTATTTTTTTTAGCCATGTATCTTTACTTCGTTTATTAATGATATAAAATATTTTACATTAATAATAAATAAAATTTAAATTTTATGCTTAAATCTATTCTTTTTTAATATAAAATTAATAATCTACTTAATCAAAATATATATATATAATTTTAAATATAATAAAAAATAAAAAGTTTTAAAATAACATTAAATCTCATCCCACCGAAAGGGATTTAATCCCACACTTTGGTCGGAGTTGAAAAGACAATACGTGCCGCACTATGACCTACGCGCAAAGAAAGGAATTCGGTATTTGCCGAACTCTCCGATCACCATCGTACGCTAATCCTTTGGTCGGAGAGAAAATAATATATCAGGACCATGTGACTATTGTATAATATATGAGGTTTTTAACTGACGGTCGAGATGTTTGATAAATAATTTTTTTTTAATTATTAATTGATTTGATCAAAATTAATTGGTTGATTTGATAATAAATTAATTTTGGTGATTGAAAATCAGTTGATTGAATCAGCTGATTGCTCCTAAAAATTGAGGAGAGTAATTTTTTCAATTAGCTTATCTGAAAAATGATCAAATTATCCTAAATAAATTTTCATATTTTTCATTTTGTCCTTTCTAAAAATTCTTAAAAAATTTAATAATTATAAAAAGTAGATTAATTTAATTTTAAAAAATATTTAATATATAATAATATATTATTTATAATATATCTAATAAATTAATAATAAATTATAATAATTTTAAAATTTATTTAATAGAATAAATATATAATATTACTTATAAAAACTATTTAATTTTAAAAATATCCAATAATTTAATAATAAATTATAATAATTTTAAAAATTATTTAATAGAATAAATATATAATATTATTTATAAAATTTATTTAATTTAAAAGATATTTAACAATTTAATAATAAATTATAATAATATATTATTTATAAGAAAATTTAATATATTGACTAATATATAAAATTTAAAAATATTAAAATAAAAAATATTTAAATAATTTATAAAATATACTCATACCCTTATATATTATTTTATATATAAATAATTAATATAAATAATTAATTTTACTAAATATTTTTATTTAAATAATTAATTAAATTAATTAACTGTTACTATCATCAGTTTGGCAAGTGAAACCCATATCATATCATATCAGATAATTTTAAAGACGTGTAATTCGCCTTTCAATGACAGAAATGGCTGGTAGTGGACTTCGTTGATTTCTGACAACCATAATATCACTTTGACTTTCTTTTCACCCCTTTCTCGTTCATGTATTCTTACGAAAGAAAATTGAATCTCATGCCGACTCTCACACCTTTTATTAAAAGATATAAAAAACTCTCATCCGAACGTGAGTTTAATTTTATGGTTAAATTCAGAAGAAGGAAAAAACAAGTTGATGGTTGTTGGGCCTCTTTTAATGAGAAGAAAGACTCATTAGCAAGGTCTTTCTCCATTTAAAAATATTCTGACATATAATAATAATATGAAAGTTTCTATTTATAAAAAAAAATTTATTTGATTGATTATTATTTAATAAATTAAAACAAATAAAATTTTTTAAAAAATTTTATTTTTTATAAAATATGAAAAGTTTCTTATTTACTTCTTAAATAAATTCTATTTCTTGTATTTTTTTAAAAATTTAAAATTAAATAAAAAATTCCAATTTTTTTAAGAAAATATCATTACTTTAATATAAAGTAAATAATTTTGAATATTTTTTAAAATATTTTTATATAGGGAATTACTTTTGATGCCCACCACTTATTAGTCATTTTGATCCAATTGGAACGGTGGAATCTTGATAAGTCCGATTGCTTAGGTGAGTTTGACATCCTGAACATTTTAGTCAGTGTGTCCGCTTTGACACCTGAGGCTATCCTAAAGCGACGCGTGGGGAGCACTCCGCTTGTTTAATGGTAGTTGGGGAGTCTGGCAAATGGCCGGTTCTTCTCTTTGCGCGTAGATCATATACATTAGCTTTTGTCTTGTCAACTCCGAACAAAGAGTGGGATTAAATCCCTTTCGGCGTGATGAGATTTAACGTTATTTTAAAACTTTTTATTTTTTTATTATATTTAAAATTTTATGTATACATTAATTAAGTAGATTATCATTTCTATATTTAAAAAAATGGATTTAAAGTTTAAATTTTATTTATTATTAGTATAAATATTTTATATTATTAATAAGTGAAGTAAAAACATATCATTAAAAATAATAATTAATAATTTTTTAAAATAATAAAAGACTTAATTTTTTTATTAACATAAGAGTATATAAGTGGGTAAAAATGAATTAAATTTAAATCTTTATAGAATAGGGAATTTGGAGTGTTTTATAGATAAAAATCGTTCACTTCAAAATTTCTCATAGATTGTTTATTTTTTTTTAGAAAAAAATCACTAGGAATGAAATCGCTGTTTAATATTATAAGGAATGGAGCCAATTCTATTCATAAAATCCCTTTATCAAAAGAGTTCTTTTGTAATCATGATTTGTTGATTATTTATAATTAATCTTTATTTTTTAGATTAAAAAACAAAAATCTTTGTTATTTTACAAAGAAAAAGTTCCTAATTTTAGGTAGAAGTTTTGATACATCAAGTATATTAGTGTGCCACTGATTTAAATTACTAAATTTTATTCATTTTATATAATATTTTATAAATAAATAAAATTTAATAATCTAAACCACCCGTACGCTGATTCAAACCGAACTTTGAATAAAATGTACTTTTCTGACTCAGGAAACGATATTTGTGAAGAATAAGTTTTATTGTCTATAAGTATTTTTTCTTTGCTTTGCACTGTGTCAATTTAGATTGGGTGGTCGCATGTTTCATGCTGCAGTGCAAATTGTAAAACATGTTTGACACGGATGCACACTTTTTTCCCGAGTAAAGTTGCGTTTCTTCTATAAAATTCAATTGATTGAGACAACTCAAGGATTAAACGAGAAATTTCTATGATTCTTGGATTGGTTTAATAGGAAAGATGGTGCTTGCTACGGTGCCCTAAGGGGTTTGGTGCCCGGGGTGGTGTGGCAAAATACAAGCCACTAGATGAGATTACAAAAGTCTTAGCATTGACTTAGTAATCTCATCTAATGGCCTGTATTTTGCCACACCACCCCGGGTACCAAACCCTTTGGGGCACCTTAGAATTCACCAGGAAAGATATGTTCTCCTTAATTATCTATATTTTAAATTTGATTCTCATCAGCGATTTTAGGTGGTTAAAAAATTTATAAATATTATTATAATTTCTTAAGTAGGTCAAGGACATAATTGATCTTAAGGTGGATTTTAAAATGCCCCTAGGAGTTTGGTACCCGGGATAGTGTGGCAAAATATAGGCCATTAGATGAGATTACTAAGTCAATGCTAAGATTTTTGTAATCTCATCTAATAGCTTGTATTTTGTCACACCACCCCGAATACCAAACTCCTAGGGGCACCATATCAAGCACCTGATCTTAAAATGAAACAATTTATTTTTCTCCAAACTCCTCCTTATAAAAAATAAAATTATGGAACTTCTACGCCTATTCGATGGGAGAAAGAAGACTCAAGGTTTAATCAGGAAATTTTTTCACCTGTTCAGTGATTCTCACTAGTGTATTTTCTTAGATGATATTTTCTGTAAAAAATTATTTATTTATTTATATCTAAATAAAAATATCATATTATTTATACATTTTATAATTAAAAATAATGCATGATATTATAATAATAGATAAAATGATATTTAGAGAGGCATTATTTTTTTATTTCATTTTCTACATTTAATATTAAATATATAGACTGTTTTTATTATTTTATTTTATATCTATAAATACAAATAAATGAAATAATTTTTATTGAATATATTTTCCATTAAATTAAACTAAACCTTAAGGTACATATGTTTCCATTGGAAAATAAAAATATTAGAAAAACAATTTTAAAAATATATTTTTTAGATAAAATAAAATAATTTTTTTGCTGTTACTCTGCCAATCAGTCGTTGCTGTGGCTTCCCCCCCCCCCTCCCTTCCCCTAGTTACTACAACTTGAGACCTTGGCGTACTTTAAGAACATAATTATAATATATTACTAATATAGTAATATATAATAAATTTAATTTAAAAAATTAAATTTAATATATAATTAAATATGATAATATATTAATAATTATTAAATTAATAATATATCATAATCACTTATATGCTTTAATTAATTAATTAGTGAAGCCATGGTTGGACCTTACTGCACCAACTAAGACGCAACATACATCAAAATCAAAAGCGGACACTTATTATGGATATCATATTGATATTATGGTATTTGACGTTATTTTACTATTCTTATTTTTTTGGTATGCATGAGATTTGAATATAAAATTTAATATATGTATATATATTAAATAAATTATTATTATTATTAAAAAAAAGTGCTATTTTCAAGTTTGAGTAATTGGTTTTTATCACATTTGATCCTCATTTTATGACATTTCACATCAACCATTAACAAATAGGGGTATAAGATTGGGCAGGGCTAAATGAACCAAGCCCGTGTGAGCTTAGATTTGCACAAACTTATTTATTTAGCTTGCATTTTATATAAGTAAAAATGCATTAGGACTATAAGTACCTGCAAGAAGCTCGCAGGTATCCATCTTATTTTTTTTTAATAAAAATAATTATACCATTAGATATACATATATAAAAATTAAAAATTGAATCCTATATATGATAGATAGTACAAAATGTTTAAGAGAATATTAAATTAAATTGGATTAAAATATTATTTTTTTATAAAATTATAATTTACCAATTAATTTTTTTATTTTATATAATAAGTTGGCTAAGTAAATTTTAAAAACTTATATTAGATCATTAAATATTGAAATGGATTAAATTAAAAAATTTTAAAATACTTAAAAATTAAAAAAATGCTTGATTTGTGGATACCCACGAACATAATTATCCATTAATCATCTCACTATTTGCTTATAATATCAAAATAAATAAAAAATATTAAAAGAAATTATTAAATCCTACCTAATATCAAATACATACATAATTTTTTATCATATTCTTTATTTTTATAATTTATTTTAATATTATAATTAAAAGAAAAAATAAATAATTATAATAAAAATAAATATAATTAACTAATAATACTCACTATAAGTTTTGAGGTATATGAGGTATAACAATCACCGCCTTTATTAAGGAAGACTAGATATTACATTTACATTCAATAATTACATCATGTATACAGGTTGTAACTTTCTTTATATAGTACATACAAAACTTGTAAGTAACTAAACCTTTTATGAAATTTAAACAAAAAAATTTAAGGGCACAATCCCGTCACATGTGCCAAAGCATTATCGATATGATTTTGGTAGCTTTGAACTGGGGAAACACAAACGGCTCAATTTCCCATTGCATTCATTGGAAAGTTGAATTGTGTACATTAAAAGCTGGATGGTAAATTACTATCTTACAATCTGCATTGTCCGTTTGCATAAATCTCACACTAACATGACTTCCATATATATCACAAAAGATGAATCATATAAATTTAATACTTTGTACATTGTGGGGATCATAAAAACTGAATCCCTTGTATATCTCTCTCTGAAATAACCTCCAGTGCTTCTCTTGTCTGTCCAAGTATGTTGAATACAGTTGCTGCTATGTGAGATGGTGTGAGACCAGCAAGAGCCAATTGGTCAGCAGGTGATCCATGCTCTATGTATCTGTCAGGAAGAACCATTGGCCTCCACTGCACAATTGTTATGGGTGACATATGTGAGCTCTAAGGTACTAACTATTAATTCTAACGTCCAAAAATATGGCTGGGTACACTTTTTACCATTCAAAACCCCCTTCACACCAACATATATTGCATAATCTGAGTCAAATTGGTCCTACCAATAGTTTACTGACTCAAATTATGCCATATATGCAGGTGTGTAGAATGTGCAAAATTGCAGTGTGAGGCGTGTTCATAGCTACTAACTTGGTGCTAGTTAAAATTTTTTGCAAAGATTTAGAGTGGTTTACTTTACACTCTATCCTTTACAATCTCTTCACACTTGCACCAATGGCATAATCTAAATGAGACTGACTCCACCTGTTCTAAAAACCAGCAGTGCCATTGAACATAGATTAAGCCATGTGTACAAATGTGAGAAGATTTGTGCATAATAGAAAGTGCAAGTAATATTTTTCAAAAACTTCAGATGTTCTAGGGCTAAATTGAATGCAAGTCACAATGAAAAGCCTTGTCTAGATTCTTACTTTCAGTTTGCCATCAAAAAGGCCATTGAGGGCCATCATTGAGCAACATGAGATCCAAATCCTCCAATTGATCCTTCTTCTACTGTGATTCAGAACCTCATGGGATTTTTGCAAGTCTGAAAATAACGATCACGATCCAATGGCTTGCAGAAACGTGCATCTGCAACTGTTAGCTGTAGACCATGGCGTTCACCAATGCAGCTGCAGCCAAAACAGTTCTGAACAGCTGTTCCATACCCAAGAGAGCCACTCTTTCCCCTTCAATCAGTATCCTGCCTTTTCCAATCTATCAAAACCAAAGACATCAGCAGTCCAATATTAACTTAATTATGCCATTACAAAATTATTTTTTATGATCTCAATGGGGATAAATATGGTGAATGACTCTGATTCACCTCAAGAGGGATGCCTTTATTCCCAGGTGGTAATTCAACACCGATACCATTTCCCCTTGGATAGCGGAAACAACTGGGCCGATCATTGATGGCAGCAGCAGTGGCAACCATATGGAAAAGCTCTGCTTCATCAGAAGGAGCCATCACCACCATGTTAGGGAGGCATGCCATGAATGTGACATCGAAAGAACCGCAGTGTGTGGGGCCATCTGCCCCAACTAGTCCAGCTCTGTCCATTGCAAATCTTACAGGCAGCTTCTGCAAATCCACATCATGTACTACCTGCAAAGTGAACACAAAGTCATAGTTACAGCACTGAAATCCAAAGTTAAGATCATATTCTTATTTTTTTTTACTGTCACTTCTAACAGTTAATAAATATAAAGATCTTGAAGAAGTTTGGAAATTGTTGGTGAAAAACACCACTTGCACTCATTAAAATCCTCACACACTTCCTTACACTCGCACACATGGTACATTACGAGTCAAACCTCAAATATCCACATGGTCTATTGTAACTCCTTACTACCACAACTTGAAATTTTACGCTCACAACCTTAGAATACATGAGGCCAATTTGACACCAACTAATTCTATGTGCAAGTGTGAGGGATGGTGTGCGTGTAAATAGTATTACTCATTGTTAGCTTACCTGGTCATAAGCCCTCTGCATGAATGATGAGTAAATAGCACAGAAAGGCTTGAGGCCTTCACATGCCAGACCTGCTGCAAAAGTGACAGCGTGCTGTTCTGCTATCCCCACATCAAAGCATCTTGTTGAAAAACGGCGATGGAAGAGATTCATGCCAGTTCCACCTCCCATTGCAGCATGGATTCCAACAATGTCTTTGTCAGCTTCTGCTTCTGCTATCAAAGCCTCAGCAAAGTATGTAGTGTAAGATTGTGTAGTTGCCTTGGCTTTAAATTGCTTTCCAGTTGCTGGATCAAACTTAGCAACTCCTGTAAAATCAGTCCTAGTCACAGATCTATGGTACAATAACCAATTATATGCCACTGTATATATTGTAATTTCACTTCGTTTATAATTAATTCTGCTTTCAGAGTATATTGATAGACAGAAATTGTTCAATGCAACAACTGCAGTATCAACAATGACTCAAAACGTTGTTCTTTCACACACAAGTTTGAGAATATAAGATAAATGATTAAATTAGGATCAAGTTAATTTATAAATCACGTTAATGAAACCATGAGATTGTAATGCTGTGTTTACCATGGTACTTGTCTGCTGATTTTTCTGCATATGGGTATCCCCGGCCCTTCTCAGTAACAACATGGATCAGAACAGGACCAGTGGTTTTAGTACTTTTGACTTCTTTAAGAATAGCAACAAGATCATCTATGTTATGACCATCAACAGGACCAATATAATAGAGTCCAAGCTCTTCAAATAGTGTTGATCCAGAACCACTGATCATGCCACGAGCATACTCATCAACTTTTGCAGCCAATTCATGCATAGGGCCACCAATTCGTTTAGTCACTCCCTACATAAATAAAATCACATTTAAAACTGAATCTTTATCGATGGGGCTTTGGATAGCATACATCCTCAACGATATCCTCATTCAAACTCACCTTAGCAACCTCTCTCAATTCTCTGAGGGGTTTGTTTGATTGCAACCTACTGAGAGCACTGCTTAAAGCCCCTACAGGCGGTACAGGTCCATCAAGGGTAGCAGTTGGTAAAGAGACCTGTTTGTTGTCATTTAGAATAACAATCATGTCAGAGTCAAGATATCCGGCATTGTTCATGGCTTCATAAGCTTGTCCTGCTGTCATGGCACCGTCACCAATAACAGCAACTACATGATTCTTCCCTCCTTTCAGATCCCTTCCAACAGCCATTCCTGTTCGGTCAAGAAAACCACAGAGTTCAAGTCAACTGACAAAAATTCAATTCAATTCTGCTAGACTGTCGAGTTGCAGTGAAACAGCAAACTAAATTATTTAACTCATCACAAAGTTAAGGTTAAAAATTATATAACTGATATGATTTTTATAAATTCATGATCGATGGTATCAACATAATTATTTAGAAAGTTTTGAGCACAACCCCCAAAATAAGTTAAAATCATACATACTAAGAGGAATAGAGTTCATGCCATCTTCTTAAACAAGTATCATAATATTTAAGTCAGTTAGGAGTTGGAACCAAAATCTCAGATAGGAGACAGAAGACTTACCCAGTCCTGCTGATATGGTGGTAGAGCTGTGGCCAGTGCCAAAACAATCATATTCACTCTCAGAACGCTTTGTAAACCCTGATAACCCATCTGTCTGCCTCATGGTGTGCATCTTATCCCTTCTACCAGTGAGTATCTTATGTGGGTAAGACTGCAAATAATATGAGACAATCTAGTTACAACTGCCATTAAAACAAAAACTACAAAAGCAACAAATAAAGTGATATCTAACCTGATGACCAACATCCCACAGTATTTTATCCTGAGGAGCATTGAAGACATAGTGGAGGGCAACGGTGAGCTCCACAACACCTAGGCTTGATCCGAGATGGCCTCCAGTTCTAGAAACATTGAATACAACATCGGAACGAAGCTCATCCGAGAGTTGTTTCAGCTCCTAAATCAAAATTTGGATTCTTAAGAATCAAAATTTTGCATAAATATGAGAGCATTTTTTTTTCTGTCATGAATCTTGTACCTTCGTTGAGAGATTTTTCATATGAATTGGATAGTTTATTGTGTCAAGTAGCGGAGTGGGTGGCCTTTGAGATGGATACTCCTCTCTCTCTGATAGTGATGCATAAATCCCACTTGGCCTTTTCGTTACCTGTAATGAATCAGAAAAAGACACACCATTTCTTTCAGCGAATCCCACTTCAATTTTGGGACATGAAAATGAGTATAACTAATAGAAAATAAAAATTATTGGCATTTTTCTATTGTTTCGGTAACTTCCACTTCAATTTTGGGACTTGGAATTGAATACAGGCATATAGCTAGAAGAAGATGAAGCTTATTAGTTGTTTGACTTCTTTCCACCTTTTTATTGATTTTTCTCAAGCCGCATGCAAGATGATTTAAACTCAGCCAACAAAGGTGAGTTCAATTTCGACATGGGAATTCCTTCATACATGTAGTGAGCGATTTCTAATGAACTGCATGAATAAAATGAAATATCATTCAACCTGGTTGATTCTGTGTGGAAATTGCCACAGGAAATCTGCACCCAATTGAGATTGAGAGCCGAGAAAGATTGGTTTTTGGGAATCATAAGTTATCACTCGGTTCACATGAGCAACAAATGGGAATGTACAAAGCGCCATTGCAGAAAAAAATAGAAATCAGAGCTCTGGAAGTTCGAAAACAAATCCAGAGTTCAGAACTACAAATACCCAGAAACCAAAACCGTGAAAGGATCACTTTTTTGAACAAACAAACCCAGAATACACTGAATTTAAACTAATGCACGAGTGATTGGATTAAAACTAACGTCGGGGAGTCTGTGTTCTTTCCACTACGAAGTGGGAACAACATTGGTGAGAGAGTTGAATATAAAAATGAAAAGGAAGAGGATACGTGTGTGGCTCGTAGAGAGAGTAACTGTCGAAGTGGAAATTAGCGGATTCCAAGGTGTTTTGCTTTATTCATGTTGGGAGCTATTTGAGCATTCGATTTGCACGAAACAATGCCTAAAACTGAAGTCTCGAAATCTAGCGTGCATTACAATGCAGCTGTGCTTGGGGAGAGGCGGTAAGCCATTGGACCACGTCAGTGGAAATCACTAACGGATAGATTCTTGGATAAATTATGATATGACATATCTTGCTTTGTAATGGGAATGCGTTGTCTGAATTTTGTAGGATTTAAATGGACCTCAAAGTGGAGAAATTCTGTTATGCTAGGAGACAATGGAGCCTCACATAAAAACAAAAATGTTCGGCCGTGTGGCTTAAATTAGGAAAAAAATGGAATAAAAAAGGAGAATTAGGAAGAAAAAAAGAAATAATTTTTTATTACTCAATTTATTTGATTTAAATAGAAAAGAGAATAAAATATTTTTAATTTAATTTATTAATAATTATTACACTAAAAATAATTTACTTATAATTATTATTAAAATAATTACTATAATTATTATATTATTATTTTATTTATTAATATAATTATTTAATATTAATGATTAATATCTTATTAATATTATTTTTATTATTACTCATATTATTTTAATTATTATTAATATATTAATAATAATTAATATTATCATAATAATATTAATTATTATTATTTATAATATTTATTATTATTTTATTAACATTATTAATTATTAATAACTTAAAAATATTATAATATCAAAAATAATAATTATTAAAAATATTATAATACTATTAATACAATTAAATAATATTATAATATTTATTATTTATTTAATATTTAATATTATTATTTAATTATTAAATAAATATTAATAATATTATTAATATATAATAATTATTTTATTTATTAGTTAAATATTATTTAATTATATTATAATTATTATTAAAAATAAAATTATTATTTATTTAAATATTAATGTTTTATTAATATTATTAATTATTAATAACTTAAAAATATTATCAATATAATTAAATAATATTATAATATTTATTATTTATTTAATATTTAATAATATTATTTATTTATTAAATAAATATTAATAATATTATAAATATATAATAATTATTTTTATTTATTATTTAAATATTATGTAATTATATTCTAATTATTATTAAAAATAAAATTATTATTATTTATTTAAATATTAATATTATTAATTATTAATAACTTAAAAATATTATAATATTTATTATATATTTAATATTTAATAATTATTATTATTAATATATAATAATAATTTTTATTATTTAAATATTATTTAATTATATTATAATTATTATTAAAAATAAAATTATTATTAATTTAATTATTAATATTATTATATTTTTATATTATTAAATATTTTATTATATTTATTATATTAATTATCATATTGAAGATGGGAAAAGGGAATGAGATTTCCTAAGGATTTGGGGGGAATTATCATTCCCTTAATTGGAGTAATACCATTAAGAAAAAATAGGAAAAGGGAATGAATTTTGTCTAAATTAAACAAAAATAAAGGGAATAAACTCCTACAATTCCTTTTTCCTTTCCTAATTATTCTTAATTAAACGGCCCCTTATTATATACAGCAAAAATGTAAATTATTTTTTCGATTTTAGAGTAGTTAAATTTTATTTTCTTTAATTTTAAAACTTTGAACATCATTTCCTTAATTAGTGTTTCAAAACTCCACTTGACTAATAATCTGGTAAAACAAGTAGATCAAAATTAAATTGGTTCAATAGGTAGATTTGAATAGTCGAACTGATTGTTATATTTTTATATATAACAAATTATATATTATATATATGTATATACTTTATTATTATATTTTTAAAATAATAAATAAATATTAATTTTACTATAATTACAATAATTATTCAATATAATTTTAGTTTAAATAAAAAGCAAATGACAAAATTTTTTCTCTAATTCAAATTACTTTTAGATAAGTTTTAATTCTTTTTATTAGTAGTCATTACAAATGATAAAAATATTAATTTATAACAAAAATTATTCATCCTAATCCTTATTGTTTACCAAAAATCAAAAAAGATTTTTTTTCCTTTTAAAATTATTGAATAAATTCAAGAATTTTAAAACTTTGTCAATCTATTTTTATATAAAATTTTAACAATTTTCAATTTTTGAGTAATTAAAAATTTTAAAAATTTTAAAAATAGAAAATTATGATTGTTGATCTTTTAAATTCAATATCTAAAAATATTTGTTTCATTTATCTTACAACATATATAGGATAAATTAATTTTCAATTTTTTTTACATTTACTTTCTTAGTTAATTCTTTTTTAGTTTTTTTCCTTTTTCTTTTTACATTGGACTTTTAAGTTGGATTGCAATTAAACGTTATCATTTTATTAGAAAATAAAATAAAATGAGTGAATAAGTTGACTAGGTTATAAGTTTAACCTCGATTTTTATTAGATTAGATTGAGTCAACCTAATTTTTTAGCTAAGCTAAATTTGAGGATATATTTAACCTATTTTTTAGGCTGGGGTGCCAATTCAATTTGTTAAACTAGTCGAACCAATCCAGATTTCAAAATGATGCCTTAAACTTTTTAAAGCTTAAAATTAATATTTATTATTTACTTAATTAATTATGTTTATCAAATCATATTATTTTCATGAAATTTTTAAATAAAAATTATAATATTATAAAATATTATTTTATTTTATTTTTTACATATAATTTTACACTTTATTTATAATTATTTAATTAAAATTCTTTATCTATAATTTATTTTTTATTAATCATATAACATAAAAGTTATATGTGAAAAAATATCTAAAAAATTCATTATAGTATAATATTATGATTCCTATTTAAAAACTTTATGAAACAATTACATAATTTAATAAAATGATTAACTAAATAGATAATAAGTGTTAATTTCAAATTTTGTAAAGTTTAAAAGGATCATTTCTAAGTTTCCAAAGTTGAATGTGGTGATTTGCATTTTTCCATATTTGTAAATAGCCATTCTCCTATAATTTTTTATTAATTGGTAAACTCACCGTTGCAACAATTCATAATTGAATGATTTGCTAGTTTTCATGCATTT